>CM060974.1:2613479-3820979 GCA_030765045.1 Tenodera sinensis
ATTCTGTTTGGCCTGAGATGCCCTATCACTTTCATAGTATTCCATGCACCTGTGTAGCTGATTGTCAATGCTAATCTTCATTCTGTCTAATGACAAAAGTTGTGTCTGTAACATTACTGACCTTTGTGCACAGTGTTGGGTAATATTTTTGCCCTAATCTTTGGCCCAATTTTCCAAATTTTCCCTTTTAAATATCCTTTACTTATAAAGAAGACAATTTAACTTGATACTAATGCACCTTTATGTGATGTGTACAATGTAATATGAGATACTAAGATTATACTGTGGTTATAAAAAATCAATTGATTGGCAGTTTCCATATAAATGTACTTTCACAACCCTTACTAAGCAATGCTGAAGCTTGTCACAGGTTAATAAGTTGTAATGAAAATCAGAAGAGAATGCCTGATGGAGATGGAAGTAAGAAAGTCTACGGTCACAGTAGGTAATGAGTGAGTGGAGTATAAGGGTCTGTTACGCACAGTCACAATAATGAAGCAAGGCTCTGACATATCCCAACCTTTCTACAGATTGACTGTCTACTCATATCACAATATAGCCTACTGTGTTGCACTCAACACAACTTTTCTACTCAGTCCTGTACAAACACTTGTTCCTACATCTACTTCATATTAATACAAATAAACATTTGTACAAATTATCTTATTGCTAATTTTCTTGTAGGTACAAGGGGAATGTGTGAATACAGTTGACTTTAAGTGATAGTCAAATGTTTTAAAGCTGGTCGCTATATGATAACCTTGAAATTCTGTTCTCTCTGTACAGTCAAAAGGTAAAAAAATTAATAACTTCCCATTTCAGAAAAATATAAGTATTGCAAAATATGGATGAATAACAAGCGATATCCCTAAAATGATTCACTCAACATAAAAAATGTACCAGACATAAATTGCGTTTTTTGGTGACATGTGCATTTTTTGCATACTAAGATTTTGTCCATCTCCTACATTTACCAGTTATGAAAAAATTATCCATAAGTTAAACATCTTCTTCATCTGATTACTCTCCCCATATGAAGGACTTACAAATCTGTGCCTAGGGTCAGATGCCTGTCGGGGAGCACACAAACATATGGACTGGACAGAGTGAACACCTGCAAGTATGAAAGTGAGGAAGAGGATGATATGAAATGTAGGTGATGATGGAGCAGTTGTTGGAATGAGTGGTGGGGGAAACAGACGAACATATGTACCAGACAGACAGAGTCAAGTGGTCAGTATGAGAGTGAGGAAGAGGATGATATGAAATGTAGGTGATGATGGAGCAGTTGGTGGAATGAGTGGTGGGGGAAACAGACGAACATATGTACCAGACAGAGTGAAGTGGTTAGTATGAGAGTGAGGAAGAGGATGATATGAAATGTAGGTGATGATGGAGCAGTTGGTGGAATGAGTGATGGGGGAAACAGACGAACATATGTACCAGACAGAGTCAAGTGGTCAGTATGAGAGTGAGGAAGAGGATGATATGAAATGTAGGTGATGATGGAGCAGTTGGTGGAATGAGTGGTGGGGGAAACACACGAACATATGTACCAGACAGAGTGAAATGGTCAGTATGAGAGTGAGGAAGAGGATGATATGAAATGTAGGTGATGATGGAGCAGTTGGTGGAATGAGTGGTGGGGGAAACAGACGAACGTATGTACCAGACAGAGTGAAGTGGTCAGTATGAGAGTGAGGAAGAGGATGATATGAAATGTAGGTGATGATGGAGCAGTTGGTGGAATGAGTGGTGGGGGAAACAGACGAACATATGTACCAGACAGAGTGAAGTGGTCAGTATGAGAGTGAGGAAGAGGATGATATGAAATGTAGGTGATGATGGAGCAGTTGGTGGAATGAGTGGTGGGGGAAACAGACGAACATATGTACCAGACAGAGTGAAGTGGTCAGTATGAGAGTGAGGAAGAGGATATGAAATGTAGGAGATGTTGGAGAGTTGGTGCAATGAGTGGTGGGGGAAACAGACGAACATATGTACCAGACAGACAGAGTGAAGTGGTCAGTATGAGAGTGAGGAAGAGGATGATATGAAATGTAGGTGATGATGGAATGAGTGGTGGGGGAAACAGACGAACATATGTACCAGACAGACAGAGTGAAGTGGTCAGTATGAGAGTGAGGAAGAGGATGATATGAAATGTAGGTGATGATGGAGCAGTTGGTGCAATGAGTGGTGGGGGAAACAGACAAACATATGTACCAGACAGACAGAGTGAAGTGGTCAGTATGAGAGTGAGGAAGAGGATGATATGAAATGTAGGAGATGTTGGAGCAGTTGGTGCAATGAGTGGTGGGGGAAACAGACAGAGTGAAGTGGTCAGTATGAGAGTGAGGTAGAGGGTGATATGAAATGCAGGCAAAATCGATGAATGCAATGGTAATGATGGAGCAGTTGATGGAATGAGTGGCAGGAGAAACCAGAGAAAACCCATCAGGTGCCATTTTGTGTACCATGAATACCACATGGGGTTCCTGGGATCAAACCCAGGCTGCCTTGGTGATGGATGAATGGCTTAACCACTCATCTACGCTGCCACCTATATTAAGCATACAGCATTTTAATCAAAATTAATAAAGCCATCTTTGAAAAACATTCTATAGAAAGGTCTATGGTGGGGGAATTTTCTTGAATATTTTGGTGCCTCATCCTTGTAAAATGAGGAACCTAAATACCAATTTGATATTTAACTGACCTTTCATTTCTGAGTTATACTGTTCATAGACATACAGACAGACCCTTTTTTACAAATGCTTTCTTTTTATATTCAGGGGGTCCCAAAACATGCATTTCCAGTGAAATCTCAATACCAAATTTTTGGTTGGAATGCAATACTTCCCTGTACATAGCAAAGAAAGTAAAACTCTATGTTTTGCCCTTGCTTAATTGGTGATTCAACATGTTTTACAGTAGTGTTTTAATATCAAACCATATTTAAAGCTAGGAAAAACCTAAAAGAAAGTGAAGTGCTGTTTCATGTCTTGTGCCTCACAGCTGCGACCTTTAGTCATGTAGGAGGAAGCTTGAAAGGTTGAACAGTATCACCAAGTTGGCTATGCAACTTTTCATAAATCTGGACTGGTCATAAACATACTCAAAAATGGTTGCTATGTTGGAGGTGCAACTAAATTTGCTAGCAAAAGATCCTGAAGTACGAGTATGACATATTATCCACTAAGATTTTCCTGTTTTAATGACTCCCGTTAGTGATTTAAAAATGGACATCCATAAGTACCCCTTCCACTCTGTGCACACACTGCAGAATTCTTATCTACTAATATTTGGAAAATACATTTGAAATTATAGAAATAGCAAAAGGTGTTGTATATAGTGGAGAAACATTATTATTATTATTATTATTATTATTATTCTTAATGTTGGGATGTGTCAACTTTTTCCAACACTTTTTTCCCTGCTTATGTCTATTTATTATGAAAGATCATCATCACCAGTTGTGCACGTGACTTGGCTCCATGGATTCTTTGGTATTGTGCTGCAAACAGATAACATCATCAATGGCAAGGATTTCAAATTTCATTTTCTTTGTCTTGATGATATGGGTGTTCTCCCAATGTTTTGTGGCCTGTTTCAACAGTTTTATCTCCTGTTTTATGTTCTGATTAAGCATCCAAAATTATGTGCCATAGTAGACTTGTCCATGTACTTGAATTTGATACTTCTCCACCAATATACATTTTTCTACAATTTTTGTAATTCATTTGGTAGACTGTGATTAATTTGATAAGGAAGTTTTCAATAGGTTCTTAATGTTATATCTATGATGCTAATTTTATGTTAAATTCCTTGTAAATCTTCTCAAATTTTGGGAAAAATTTGATTGAAAGGAGAAATTATTGTATTTGAAATTGAGTAGACATAAGTGGAGAACAAAGTATTTATATAAGGTGTTGACTCATCGCAACATTAAACATTTTAAACAATTTATTAAATGAATGGCATTGAACAAAGCTGTTTGCATTAGTCAGATTGAATTTTGAGCATATAAAGAAGCATTAGCTAAGCATCTGTGGGAAGCATGCATTAGACTGACCAGGCAGTTCAGGTGTGGGCTGTGGGTAGAAGCGCCAGTCATGCTCGCTGAAGTCCACTTCCCTGTAATCTTCATCAACGCTTATGTCGTGCATCATGAGATGGCGAGAGGGCAGCTGGGGTCGGCTATCACGCACCACTATCATTCAGCCATTACAACAGGGTTAAGTTAGGCAAAAGCAGCAAGCAGCTGTTCTATGTAAACATCATTAGTGCATGCATATACTCCTTATCTTTTATCTTTCTCAAAGTTGGATTGCTTTTTCACTAGAAGAGTGTTACCTACAGTGAAATAATTATAATATAGTTTTGAACTACAAGAATATCTCTAGTGCATGAAAAAGCTATTGTTTGTGTAAAACAGTCTTTACAACTAAAATTGATGAAATTAAACAGATAATTGTAATAAAATAAATTCAGTAACTTACAACATAAAATTTGTTTAAAATTTTCATACTAATGCTGTTTTCATAGCTGCAATTATGTTGTTTTGTGAACATAATGCATTCTGTCTTTCAGAGGAAAATGTATGTCACATACTTGCCAACTTTCTTGGTTTACCCATTAAGTGTAGAGTGGGGGTTTTGAAAACTTTGTGAAGTTAGAGGTGTTTCTATGGCATTGTAGGCAGTTTCAAAGTGTTTTAGATTTTCACTACAGACATGATAAAGCATTAAATTGTAACTTTTGCAGACTGAATGGTTTTGCTATGATAGACCAGAGATTGAAGGCTTTATGCATTCTAAGATGCATATAATTGCAAAATTATTATGCTTTGCTGGACAAGGTAATGTTTAGGGGCTTCAGCTTCAGAAAGTTGCCAAGTATGTTACTGAAATTCATGACAAAATGAGGTTAAATTTCAGTTCTTCATCCAACTTTTGGGTGAAAGAGCTTTGTAAACCTAACCAAGTTAAAAAGTTCATATCTATTGTATTCATAGTATGCAAGTTTATGCTTTGAGAGATCATCTCTGTCTTGTGCACTGTGATGTTTTTCTGGATGAAAATGACAGCAATACTAAATGTAACATTTTTCTAATAACTAAAGGAGAGCTCTGTACTCCACTGACTTATACAAAGACAAACAGAATGTTGTTAATAAATGAATAGCTATGCATTTGGTTCTATACTTCTCATCAGGTGCATATGCATACACTAGTAAATACACTAGCTACTATTAAATAGCATACATTGCCTATGGATTATAAAGCCTAGATTTCCTGCTTTGTTGGTTATTTATATTACTAAAAATCTAACATAATAATTAGAGCTAGCATAGTAATTATTATTGAATTGGTGTTACATTTTTTACAGTTCCTTCTCTTTGAAACACAATACCTAGTGCAATTTGATAATTAGTAAAGAATATGAGTTTATTAGTTATCTTCATAAATCACTTAAACTAATAATTAGGAGAAGAATCTTCTCCATTTTCAACCTATGTTTGACTGTTTATTGTTGTAGCTCTCTCATGGAGGTTCCAGAAACTTCTTACACAAATCGTACCGCGGAACTTCAAAATTGAAAACATTCAGTTAGCAGAAGCCAATAGACTTTCCTTGAAATCATGCTGAATTCAAAAACAAATGACAAATTCATGTGAACAAAAATTCTGGCACTTATAATTTTTAAGGAGAGTTGTGGGAGAAACACAAGAGGCTAGACTGCCTTTTTCTCCTAATCTCTTGAAGAGATTATACTACTGGTACTTTTAATGATAGGAGATGGTAAACATACTATCTGGGCTTGTAGGCCATGGTCTACTGGGTTTGTAGGTTCCCGACGTTTCACTAAGGACTATGCTTGGCATCTTCACAGGTGATTCAGTGAGTTTCCTGTTGATATGACCGGTGGGCAGAGCCTATCCGGTATCGTGTTCTAATTGGTCAGCATCAATTGGCATGTTGTGCAAAGGAATACTTTTGTTCTCGTCGTCTTGTTTCTTCTGTAGCACTGGTATCCAGGCTTTGTTAAGGCGAAGGGTTTCTTCTTTGTGGTTTAAGTTATTTTTATGTTTATGGATTTCTATTGTCTCTCTTTGTAATTGGGCCAGGTAGCTGATGGGTGTCTTTGTAGTGTACATCATGGCCAAATGTTGTGCCACCATGGATTTATCTGTTTGTGTTAGTCTGCTATGTAGCCACACTGCGTATAGTAGTACCAATGTAAACCTGGCCACACCTGAACATTCAGGCAGTCATGTTTGACTTTAACCAATCTTAACAAGTGTTTTATTTTCATTGTTGGTTTGTAAACAGCGTCTACATTATGGACTTGTCTTGCATTCAGTTACTCCCTTAATGTATGGAAGGAAGGCATTTTTCTGTTTTTCCCGTGGTATGCTTGGGGTGGAATGCTCACCATATCTCCTTGTCTGAGTAACAGCTGGTACAAAAGACAGTATTTACGTGTCTCAGTTCATTTTTCAAGTAGTTTCTACTGCACATTCATTTAGCTCTTTCAGTGAGAATTTTTTTTACCCCTTGTTTCTGTCTGGGATGGTGATTGGAAACAACAATGAAACTAAAACACTTGCTAAGATTGGCCAAAGACAAATGTGACTGCCTTTCATCTTCAGGTGCTTATAAAATTCCCTGCAGCTGTGGCTAGGTTTACATTGATAACAATATGCACAGCATTATAATGAAAATAAAAGAACATGAAGACACAGTGGACTAGGACAAACAGATAAATCTGTGGTGGCACAACATTCCCTATTATTTGGACATGATGCACTCTATAAAGACAGCTCCATCAGCTACCTGGTCCAATTACAAAGAGAGACAATAGAAATCCATAAACATAAAAATAACTTCAACCACAAAGAAAAAACCCTTCGTCTTAACAAAGCTTGGATACCAGTGCTACAGAAGAAACAAGAAGGCAAGAACAAAAGTACTCCTTTGAACAACACGTCAATTTACAAATTGCTTTGCTGTGTTTGATCCAATAATAATTTTGAGATAAGTCTTACTTTGGAAATTAAAATGGGAAGAAACAAAACCCAAAATTTGAATAGTAAAAGCTACTACTTAATTTATTTCTGCTAAATGTTTTCAGTTATTTTCTACAAAAGATAAGTATGTTTTTTTTAAGAAGTGCATATTGGCATAACAGTGAAAGAGTAATAATAGCCATATCTATTAGAACAATTCGGGGGGGGATAGAGTTTGGTAAATCCTCAATTGTGAATTTATGAATTTCATATCATTTCACACTTATGCTAGTGTATTTTCAGACTGAATGCAGCAAGTCTAGAAAAGATGACAAGTCTTGCAAACATAGCAAATTATGACCTATTAGCTTCTTTGCCTGGGCTCTCACTTGTTTTGTGCTTGTATCTGGGAAAATTAACTTTAGGTTTCTAGACCTCAGACACTGTTGTAAAACATTTTAAGTATGTAACAGTATTAGTTTGTTCTTGATTAAAATATATCAAATAGTCACAAATATTAGATTTTATGAATATAAATGTTAATTTACTGAATTATTGTTGAAAGATATACATGCTCTAGGTCAAACTTTGGAACAAGAGGCAAGACAGGAATTCAATCAAGAACAATAAGCTACATCAGCAGTAGGCACTGGTTTTATTTGAATTCAGGCTTGAGTTTGACTCGTGTATTGATGTACTGCGTTGTCTAATATTTCAGTTACTTTCTCTACTTACAGTAATTAGACAAAGTATAGTTTTGACCCAAAACTTTGATAGTGAGATTTAAATGAAAATACATGTTTTGGTGCTCCATTAATCCCTTAAAAAATTAGGAAAAGATCAGCGTGTGCACTTCTGTCTATGAATAGTATAATTCAAAAATGAAAAGTTGGTTAAGTACCAGACATGACTAAGTTCAGTATCCTCCAACAATGCAACACAAGAACATCCCCCCACCCCAAACTACCCCTTATATGGACAATTTTACAAAAATGGCTCTTAGCAATTTTGATTAAGATACCACATGTTTAAGGCATTTTAATGATAAATTAAATACATATGTTGAACTTTCTGGGAATAGACTGAAGTTCTCTTTATTCTGAATGACTTGTATAACTGGTAAACCATACAAGATAGATACAATCTTATTGCACAAAAAATGTACCTCTTGTTAAGACACAATTTTTTATGGAGTTAACTATTTCTGAGACATTCCTTGTTGGTTGTTTGAATTTTCAAATACCTAGTTAACAAACAACTCTTGAAACATGTGACTATTGCTTTACCTTTCATCCTACAATGCAACATGTAAATGTGAACTGTAAGTTTATCTGGATTAAGAGGAAATAGAAGAATAAGTTTGGTAAGAATAATATATGATTTGAAGCTTTCCTGGCGACGAACATACTCAAGATGTTCTCGGGCTTCTAGCCAGGTGTAGTGATGCATAGCCATCGATGTTTCGGGAGTGTACATCTCTCCCATCTTCAGGATGAATGACTAGCAAGAGTGAAGGGACCAGTATATGCACTGTCAGCCAGTACATACCAACTAGAAAACACCCAGTCTAATATAGAGGTGGTTCACCGCTCCGTTGGAATCTGTGTTTTCTGAGTCGATCGATTTCCAACTTTAAGGCTGGTTTCCATGAGGGACTACACTGCAATCCAGCGTCCCGGTTCAGTGTGTTCTTCTCGGAGGAGATGGACAGAGCCTCCTTAACCCTTTGTTCCCATAAACCGCTACATTGTGCCACAATGGGTAACCATGTGAAAAATTGCAGTGCCCTATTCTTAATTGAGCCAAACTAACCTCCTCGCGGCGAGATATGTGACAGGAAGTTACCCAGTTAATTGGAAGTTCTTTCACTTCTCTAAGCTTATTACCACGGAGAGCTAACCACTCTTCATGCCAGGATGACAGCACCGCTCTCCGCACTTCAAGCCTAAAGCCTTCCGAAGTAACACGTGAGATGGTAATACTCCGTTCTGTAGTTGCCGTCTTTGCTGCTAAATCTGCCATTTCATTCCCCGGCAAACCTACGTGACCAGGAATCCATGCACACACCACATCAACGCCAGAAGCGTAGCGACCCCTATTTGCAACTGCCTTCCCTTAAAATATAAATTTACCTACCACTTGATGTAAATTGTGCTTTAGCAGAATTGTATTTTTGTATAGTAAGATTATAGTTTATCTGTTATGCACAAATAGTGAATGAAACGTTTTGGAGACTATTCCCAGAAAATTCAAGATATAAATTTCATTTATCACAAAAAATATACCAAAAGTATGTTTTTTACTGAAAATTGTTAGCCTTTTTTAAGAAAATAAAAAATGTTGAAAATGTTCCATGTAGCTAAAGGTAGTTTGGGTTGGAAGGATTTTCAAGAAAGTCTTTGTATTACATCCTTAAAATACCAAGTTTGATGTTTAACCAATTTTTCATTTGTGAGTTATGCTGTTCTCACACATGTACATGCATATTTCAGTGAAAAGTCAATATTGAATTTTAGGTTAAAACACTTTCTATTTACATGATAGAGAAAGAAACAATATGAGACTGTTACTGTTTATCGGAAAGACAGTGTGAATTAATACCTTTCTTGGAAGGGCAAAGAAGTGAAATAATTATGACAGATGTAGAAATTCAAGCTGCAGGTGAACTTTAGGCAAAACAACGTAACATTATGGAGTTTTGCAGGCTTTTTTTCCAATAATAAATTATATCTGTTCTTGATTAATTCTTTTAGTGTGGTCTCTGCTCATATATAGGCCTAAATTAGTATGTATTAATAGAGATTAGTTTGCAGTTTCCAAACACAAAACCTAAAGTTAACTTCTTTCTTTCAGTGAAATAATTGCTTTTTTATCTGCTGCAAACATTTTTTTAAGAGTAATTTGGCATGAATATAAACTCCACTATTACCTTCCAATTTAACTTATTTTCTGAATTAATTAAAAAAAAAACCATTTTATTATTAATAAGTGAAGATGAAGTACATAACAAGTCAATAATTGTAACTGCTAGGAATAGCTCTTTAAGTATAGCTATGTTTATGAATTTGTTGATTTAGTGAAAGCTCTAGATTTATGCTAGGTGTTTCTCTTTAGACATAAAAGAAACTTGTTCCTAGAAAAGTCTTTAAAAAGATCTATTCCAATAATCTTACAATGAGTATTTAATTTATTTTGTCCCTGCTACTGATCCTGATATGGTAATTGTATTATTATGGTCCATATGTATTACTTACCAACTTCCAGAAAATGAAAACCATCAAACTTCCTCTCATCCGCCAAAGCATAATAAATTTGTGATGACGTGAAATTTACAATGATTAAAATGTTCATTGCTCTAAATTTAAAAATATACATATAAAAGTAATGTGAATTCTGTTTTATAAGAACCCTTGAAGACCTGGTAGTACTACTTATTCCTGGTATCACAGTACACAAAGAATACCAGTTCAAAAAACTGTGGTTTTGGTAGACCAGAGCTTATCTGTATGTCTATCCTTCATCATGATCATGGTCCCTCTTCACTGGACTGTAACAAAATGTATAGCACCACTAGTGACCTCTAGTAAATGGTATACAGTGTTATGATAGACCAGAGCTTATCTGTGTGTCTATCCTTCATCATGATCATGTTCCCTCTTCACTGGACTGTAACAAAATGTATAGCACCACTAGTGACCTCTAGTAAATGGTATACAGTGTTATGATAGACCAGAGCTTATCTGTGTGTCTATCCTTCATGGTCCCTCTTCACTGGACTGTAACAAAATGTATAGCACCACTAGTGACCTCTAGTAAATGGTATACAGTGTTATGATAGACCAGAGCTTATCTGTGTGTCTATCCTTCATCATGATCATGGTCCCTCTTCACTGGACTGTAACAAAATGTATAGCACCACTAGTGACCTCTAGTAAATGGTATACAGTGTTATGATAGACCAGAGCTTATCTGTGTGTCTATCCTTCATGGTCCCTCTTCACTGGACTGTAACAAAATGTACAGCACCACTAGTGACCTCTAGTAAATGGTATACAGTGTTATGATAGACCAGAGCTTATCTGTGTGTCTATCCTTCATGGTCCCTCTTCACTGGACTGTAACAAAATGTACAGCACCACTAGTGACCTCTAGTAAATGGTATACAGTGTTATGATAGACCAGAGCTTATCTGTGTGTCTATCCTTCATCATGATCATGGTCCCTCTTCACTGGACTGTAACAAAATGTACAGCACCACTAGTGACCTCTAGTAAATGGTATACAGTGTTATGATAGACCAGAGCTTATCTGTATGTCTATCCTTCATCATGATCATGGTCCCTCTTCACTGGACTGTAACAAAATGTACAGCACCACTAGTGACCTCCAGTAAATGGTATACAGTGTTATGATAGACCAGAGCTTATCTGTGTGTCTATCCTTCATCATGATCATGGTCCCTCTTCACTGGACTGTAACAAAATGTACAGCACCACTAGTGACCTCCAGTAAATGGTATACAGTGTTATGATAGACCAGAGCTTATCTGTGTGTCTATCCTTCATGGTCCCTCTTCACTGGACTGTAACAAAATGTATAGCACCACTAGTGACCTCTAGTAAATGGTATACAGTGTTATGATAGACCAGAGCTTATCTGTGTGTCTATCCTTCATCATGATCATGGTCTCTCTTCACTGGACTGTAACAAAATGTATACCACCACTAGTGACCTCTAGTAAATGGTATACAGTGTTATGATAGACCAGAGCTTATCTGTGTGTCTATCCTTCATCATGATCATGGTCCCTCTTCACTGGACTGTAACAAAATGTATAGCACCACTAGTGACCTCTAGTAAATGGTATACAGTGTTATGATAGACCAGAGCTTATCTGTGTGTCTATCCTTCATCATGATCATGGTCCCTCTTCACTGGACTGTAACAAAATGTATAGCACCACTAGTGACCTCTAGTAAATGGTATACAGTGTTATGATAGACCAGAGTTTATCTGTGTGTCTATCCTTCATCATGATCATGGTCCCTCTTCACTGGACTGTAACAAAATGTATAGCACCACTAGTGACCTCTAGTAAATGGTATACAGTGTTATGATAGACCAGAGCTTATCTGTGTGTCTATCCTTCATCATGATCATGGTCCCTCTTCACTGGACTGTAACAAAGTGTATAGCACCACTAGTGACCTCTAGTAAATGGTATACAGTGTTATGATAGACCAGAGCTTATCTGTGTGTCTATCCTTCATCATGATCATGGTCCCTCTTCACTGGACTGTAACAAAATGTATAGCACCACTAGTGACCTCTAGTAAATGGTATACAGTGTTATGATAGACCAGAGTTTATCTGTGTGTCTATCCTTCATCATGATCATGGTCCCTCTTCACTGGACTGTAACAAAATGTATAGCACCACTAGTGACCTCTAGTAAATGGTATACAGTGTTATGATAGACCAGAGCTTATCTGTGTGTGTATCCTCCATCATGATCATGGTCCTCCTTCACTGGACTGTAACAAAATGTATAGCACCACTAGTGACCTCTAGTAAATGGTATACAGTGTTATGATAGACCAGAGCTTATAGGTATGTGTGTCCATCCTTCATCATGATCATGGTCCCCCTCCACTGGACTGTAACAAAATGTATAGCACCACTAGTGACCTCTAGTAAATGGTATACAGTGTTATGATAGACCAGAGCTTATCTGTATGTCTATCCTTCATCATGATCATGGTCCCTCTTCACTGGACTGTAACAAAATGTATAGCACCACTAGTGACCTCTAGTAAATGGTATACAGTGTTATGATAGACCAGAGCTTATCTGTGTGTCTATCCTTCATGGTCCCTCTTCACTGGACAGTAACAAAATGTATAGCACCACTAGTGACTTCTAGTAAATGGTATACAGTGTTATGATAGACCAGAGTTTATCTGTGTGTCTATCCTTCATCATGATCATGGTCCCTCTTCACTGGGCTGTAACAAAATGCATAGCACCACTAGTGACCTCTAGTAAATGGTATACAGTGTTATGATAGACCAGAGCTTATCTGTGTGTCTATCCTTCATGGTCCCTCTTCACTGGACTGTAACAAAATGTACAGCACCACTAGTGACCTCTAGTAAATGGTATACAGTGTTATGATAGACCAGAGTTTATCTGTGTGTCTATCCTTCATCGTGATCATGGTCCCTCTTCACTGGACTGTAACAAAATGTATAGCACCACTAGTGACCTCTAGTAAATGGTATACAGTGTTATGATAGACCAGAGCTTATCTGTGTGTCTATCCTTCATCATGATCATGGTCCCCCTCCACTGGACTGTAACAAAATGTATAGCACCACTAGTGACCTCTAGTAAATGGTATACAGTGTTATGATAGACCAGAGTTTATCTGTGTGTCTATCCTTCATCGTGATCATGGTCCCTCTTCACTGGACTGTAACAAAATGTATAGCACCACTAGTGACCTCTAGTAAATGGTATACAGTGTTATGATAGACCAGAGCTTATCTGTGTGTCTATCCTTCATCATGATCATGGTCCCCCTCCACTGGACTGTAACAAAATGTATAGCACCACTAGTGACCTCTAGTAAATGGTATACAGTGTTATGATAGACCAGAGTTTATCTGTGTGTCTATCCTTCATCATGATCATGGTCCCCCTCCACTGGACTGTAACAAAATGTATAGCACCACTAGTGACCTCTAGTAAATGGTATACAGTGTTATGATAGACCAGAGCTTATCTGTGTGTCTATCCTTCATCATGATCATGGTCCCCCTTCACTGGACTGTAACAAAATGTATAGCACCACTAGTGACCTCTAGTAAATGGTATACAGTGTTATGATAGACCAGAGCTTATCTGTGTGTGTATCCTTCATCATGATCATGGTCCCTCTTCACTGGGCTGTAACAAAATGTATAGCACCACTAGTGACCTCTAGTAAATGGTATACAGTGTTATGATAGACCAGAGTTTATCTGTGTGTCTATCCTTCATCATGATCATGGTGCCTCTTCACTGGACTGTAACAAAATGTATAGCACCACTAGTGACCTCTAGTAAATGGTATACAGTGTTATGGTAGACCAGAGCTTATAGGTATGTGTGTCCATCCTTCATCATGATCATGGTCCCCCTCCACTGGACTGTAACAAAATGTATAGCACCACTAGTGACCTCTAGTTAATGGTATACAGTGTTATGATAGACCAGAGCTTATCTGTGTGTCTATCCTTCATCATGATCATGGTCCCCCTCCACTGGACTGTAACAAAATGTATAGCACCACTAGTGACCTCTAGTAAATGGTATACAGTGTTATGATAGACCAGAGCTTATCTGTGTGTCTATCCTTCATGGTCCCCCTTCACTGGACTGTAACAAAATGTATAGCACCACTAGTGACCTCTAGTAAATGGTATACAGTGTTATGATAGACCAGAGCTTATCTGTGTGTCTATCCTTCATGGTCCCCCTCCACTGGACTGTAACAAAATGTATAGCACCACTAGTGACCTCTAGTAAATGGTATACAGTGTTATGATAGACCAGAGCTTATCTGTGTGTCTATCCTTCATCATGATCATGGTCCCTCTTCACTGGACTGTAACAAAATGTATAGCACCACTAGTGACCTCTAGTAAATGGTATACAGTGTTATGATAGACCAGAGCTTATCTGTGTGTCTATCCTTCATGGTCCCCCTTCACTGGACTGTAACAAAATGTATAGCACCACTAGTGACCTCTAGTAAATGGTATACAGTGTTATGATAGACCAGAGCTTATCTGTGTGTGTATCCTTCATCATGATCATGGTCCCCCTCCACTGGACTGTAACAAAGTGTATAGCACCACTAGTGACCTCTAGTAAATGGTATACAGTGTTATGATAGACCAGAGCTTATCTGTGTGTCTATCCTTCATGGTCCCCCTTCACTGGACTGTAACAAAATGTATAGCACCACTAGTGACCTCTAGTAAATGGTATACAGTGTTATGATAGACCAGAGCTTATCTGTGTGTCTATCCTTCATCATGATCATGGTCCTCCTTCACTGGGCTGTAACAAAATGTATAGCACCACTAGTGACCTCTAGTAAATGGTAGGCATATGGACTAGAAATGTGTGTGTAGTCTAGGAAGTGATATTCTTTGAGTTTAATGAGGTACCAGGAACAAGCAATACTATCAGGACTTCAAGGATTCTTATAAAATGGAATTCCCATTTGGTTTTTATTTATTTACTGTATTGAAAATTTTATGCTAAGTTTCATGTCATAGTAAAATTATTATGCTTTGCTGGGCAAAGGAAAATTTTACCGGTTTCAATTTCAAGGGGTTCGCAAGTATATAACAACTGGAAATGGTAAATTCATCATTTTATTGATTCACAATATAAAAAGTTTTTTTTTCATCAAAAACAGTGCTGGAATAGCATTGCCTTCCACTACATATCTATATAGCAGTGGTGTTGGTGTGCAGGTGGCGTTGGTATGGTGGTGGTGTTGATGGTGGTGGTGGTGGTGGTGGTTGTGGTGGTAATGGTAGAGGCGTTGGTATGGTGGTGGTGTTGGTGATGGTGCTGGTGGTACAGTGGTGGTGTTGGTGTGGAGGTGATTGTGGTGAAGAAATAGAAGAAAATCATACCTTACACTAAAAATTTTCATCAGACATAGATAATCAATTTATCAAAGCAAATTTTAAATCAGTTTGTTTTCAATAAAAAGCTGCATTTATATCATTCAACCTTTTCAATGTCAGTAAGTATTTAGCAAACCATGCAGAATAAAATGCTGTGCACCAAAGAAAAAAATATAAAATAAAGCTTTAATTTCAGATGCCAAAAGCGATGTTAGCTGGAAATATAAAGAGATACATTAAATTTGCTGTTAAGAACATGCACTAATTTTATTATTACTTATGCAAAAATTATCATTGGTTAATGAGCAGGCATTATGCTGTTTTTAAGGATTTATTTCCTTTTTTTTGATGGAGAGGCTCCTTAAATATTATCTAAAAATAACATATGACAAAACAGAGCACAAGTTTATAGAAATAAACACCAGATTGAGCATGTTTTGAGTTCTTACACATTTTTAGTGTCTTTGTTACTATTCATTAATCTACTTAATTGTCCAACTTTTTGCAGTAAAAATACACATTTTAGCCAAAATTTAGTTTGAAGCAAGTTAATATCTGACTTGCTACAGAATCAGTTTCAGATCATAAACTTTGATCAGTCATAAGGCATTTAGGATTACTATAAATGAAAACGCTGTGCACAGATTATCACAAGCATCTTTAAAAATTTATATTCATTATTTAAACATCCTTAAAAGAAGAATTTGCATTAATAATAATTATTGTTATTAATAATCATTTTGTTAGAATGTCCACAAATTAGTTTGATCAAATTCTGCTCCTGACAAAACAAACTACAATTTTGATTGTTCTTCCACATGTGTAGGCTCAAGATGGAAAGGTAGGATTCAGTGTCACAGTCAAGATTTGAACTGTAGATCTTCAGCTTACTGTGTATGTAGCCATGATAGCTCAGCTGGTTGGAGCAGTACCACCAAAAGCTAATAATCCATGGTTCAAATCCTGGTTATGTTATTGAATTTTGCAGTCTAAGTACCATATTGGTCCAAAAATAAGCTGCACATTTGGTCCAAATTTCAATGGCTCATATTTGCTACCTTGGCTGTTAAAATGTAAGATCATTTGAAACAATACAGATAGCATCTGGAGCTGAAGCTTAGTAGGCAACATTGCAAACTTTTACAGGCATTTTGGTATGAACATTGTGTTATTGTAGCTAATTCAGTTCAGTTTTAGAGATAAGTTGTACCTGATCATCGTCAAACAGAGGTAGTAGGTGTAGTTATGATGCAAGCTTCAAACTTGCAGTTGTACTTTATGCTAACAGAGAGACCACGACAAAGTCCATGATGTGCCATATGCTAGGAAAAATGTTTACACACAACAAAATAAACATCTATAGTAATTTTTCTTGCCTCAATTCAGTTGGAGCCTATTTTTGTGCCAACATTTCCTTTTTTTGCTTTTCCCAAGCCTTAGGCTTATGTGCAAGGCAGCTTATTTTCAGGTCAATGTACTACACATATTTGAATCCTGCATTAAGTATCAGTTGGTAAGCAGAGGATAAAAGTTTTGCTCCACAACCTCTTCTCATTAGGCTGAAAGGGAGAAGCATTCACAAGCAACATCAACAGATGACAGAATCTCATCTCATCTCGTCAACTACTACCCATTCTACCATTTCCGTTAGTATTCAAACACACACAGGTACAAGTGAAGTTATTGGTTAGATACAAAAGCTACAAGGGATAATCACAGCTACGACATTCACAGTCACAAAACACACATCCACAACTAACTGTGATACTGCAATGGACGTCTCAAGTACACCTACCTACGTACCTCTAATCATGCATCTACAGTTAAAGCATTTTCTGCCTGCCCTCATGCTCATTTGCCTTCGTAAAGGAAGGAATTTGTTAACATTGTTTTATTGTTTCCTGGCTAAGGAAGTGCTGTGAAAGTGGAACCAATGTGACTATCCTGCAAGTGATAGTTGACAATTGACTAGAGAAGTTCTTTGAAGTATCACAATTTTTACATATGTATGACAATAGAAATTTAGTAGCAGCCAATTGTTGCAGGATGCATCACTGGATAGGACAGCCGGTCATCAGCCACCTTGATGGTGGGAAAAGGGGTATAGACAGAGAGAGAGAGAGATAGCAGCCCAACACACAACATTCCAAACAATACAACACACAATCAATAGTAACCACCTCCAACATCAGGCGGTGCTTCTCCGCTAACTGCTGCTTTCTCTTGTTCCCAGTCACTCATTGCCATTGTGCCTAGTTTGAAAAACAAAACAAAGAAAGAAAGAGAAAAATACAGATAATCAAATGCTTTCTTATCAGCTCTATCTTAAACTTTATTTAAATCAAATGTGTGCCTTTAAATTACTTAAATTTCATTAATATTACAAGAAAGAGAAACAGAAGTTTAAAAACGGTATAGTTTTAACCTTTTAATGAAACATTTGTTCCTAACACCAAAACTGCAATAAGTTCTTGAAATGATAGAGCTGATGAATTAAAGTCAATAATAATAACAACAATAATAGTAGTAACAATATTAATAATAATAAAAAAAAAATAATAATACTAATGATAGTAGTAGTAATAGTAATAATAATAATAATAATAATAATAATAATAATAATAATAATAATAATAATAATAATAATAATAATAATAATAATAATAATAATAATAATAATAATAGAAGAAGAAGAAGAAGAACACAACTTAATCTAAACTAAGACAAAAATCACCTCAAGAGCATGAGTAAATAATGAAAAACCTGTGTTATAACATCAACATGAATAATTAAAGTGCACAGAACTAAAATATTCACTTCAAAATTTACAACCCAAACACATGCACAAAAAAGGAAACAGGGAGGGAGGGAGGGAGAGAGAGAGAGAGAGAGAGAGAGAGAGAGAGAGAGAGAGAGAGAGAGAGAGAGAGAGAGAGAGAGAGAGAGAGAGAGAGAGAGAGAGAGAGAGAGAGAGAGAGAGAGAGAGAGAGAGAGAGAGAGAGAGAGAAGAATAGGGGCGGTTTAAAAGGACAAAGAAAGACTGTGTGTTAGGAATACAAGTTTTAAACAAAAGCAAAATAATGAAATGATAATACAAAATATTTGATTATAAGATTAAGAAAATATCTTCTCTTTGCTTTCTTTTGTGTACATGGGGATCATTAAAGTTGATTATATATTGGAACAAAGAAGCTGTTTTATACAATAGAATATTTGACTTGAGGAAACAGTTGTTGGAAATACAAGTATGTACAAAGTTATTTACATTAACTAACAAGATGTAATCATGCACTATGCCCACAGGTAGAATGTTCACTTGGGGAGTTCATGTACTCTCAACAATGCAAGCTACCAAATCAGAATCATGGAGCTCTCTCTCAACGCTTTTCATGGCATTCAAACATATCTTTTAAATCTATACCTATCAATCTAAGTCTGTAATAGCACAAAATTAGTATCTTCATATTTTGCTCTTATCCAATACTGAGTTTGACATATGTTTATAAACATGAAAGGCAGTTTTCAAATGTTTGCTGTAAGGAGAATGAGTTGATTGGTAGTTTAAGTGAGTCTGAATATTTAATTTTACATTTAGCTAAGCTGTATGGTACTGAGTTTTCTTGTTTTGTAATTTTATATGTTCCTAACCAATGGGAAAAACAAACAAATTTGTGAGCACACCTGCAATCTGTAATTGCTTTTAGTTTTATGTTAGTTCAAAACATTCATGTTTAAGTGAATTATTGCCTATAATGGTTTGTTTATCACTTATTATTACTCGACTATATTGTTAAAGTAGAAGAGTGTTTTTCTCTGATTGCTTAGTAGTGTTTGTTTGAATGTAGGTATGTATGTCAACAGTATGCACAATTATACATGCTTAGGCTTCATGGTCGGCGTTAATCCAATAGATAGTAATCTACGCCGTGGTCCAGTTGATGATAGATTTAGGGAAACAAACAGGATCTATTCTTGATAAGAACAAACATTAAATTGTTGTGTTGCTACAAAGGAAAAACTCAATGGGAAGTTAGAACCAATTCCAAAGAAATGTGTGAGGAAACTTAAACAGGAATAAGGAATTTCACAAACCTCAACTTGGAATGTCACTAAACTTTTAAAATTAAAATGCCATAAGATAACTGTAGTAGAGATAATGCTAATGTTAATACAGATGTGTGGGCTAACATCTTGTATGTGGTTATTACATGTGCTTCAATTCAAGGGACTATGAATATTCAACTCAAACAGTGTGCTTTCCAGCCACATGTACAAACAAACATTCTTTAGTATCTGTTATTTCTTCACTTTCTAAACTTGAAATTATTAATTTCATAGCATCTAAAGCTCCTTGTTTTGGCTTAATTTATACTAAGCTGCTAGAGTATGTAGTAAAATGAATTTCTAGTTTTATTCAAAAGAATTAGAGATGGTTCCAAGCCAAGCTGTAGAAAGAGTTTTTGATGCATTTAATGCTTATTTAACATTGTTTTAAGTGTTAATTGCTGCAGTTGACACATTTAAGTAACTTTTTGTAGGAGAATCACATTGAGTTATTTAAATGTTTAGATGGTAGGTGACTGACGTGATGATATTGAGTACTTGGCAGCGAGACTGTACATCGCATTTCATGTTTTCATCTTGTGCATTTCATTTATACATCAATAATACCGCTTGGTAAAATCTTGTTTTCTGGAAACATAAAGGGTTTATGGCAACACACAACTCGTTTATTGTTGGTTTTATTGCCTTTGATCAATAAAACTGCTAATTTTGTATTGTAATTTTTAGTTTCCATAGATTATTAGATACTAAATGATACATTACTTATCTATTTTTAGAAACTGAAACAAATTGTTGGTGGCACTTCAGTAATTGTATTTTGTTAACACTGGGGAGCATTGTTGCTAAGTTACTCACTAGTGGAACAGTTCAAAATCCAAGAGTCTATGCCTTCCAATTAACAAGCATATGCTTATGGGTGTTCTCAAGTTTCCATCACTTATCTTTATGAGTAAGTAGCACAATTATTGAACAATTTAGCTTTGCCCTGTTACACACATAAGTTGACATAGTTGCTTGTTCTCACAATTTTGGCCTTGCTTATACAACCACAAAATCACAGAGAACAGAAATGTATCAGATTAAAACTGCATTTTATATTTGAATGACACAGTGGGACAGAAGGTTTATTCATAAATTTGGAGCTTACACTTTAGCCGAGTAACATACGACTGTAGAGAAAGTATGCTTCTTTATATAATCTTTTTCTGAGAAATAGTGAGAAATGAAGAGCATTTGAAATTCAATTTGCTTCTGAGTGTTTTTACTTTTTTCGGGGGAGAAGTAGCAGCAACAATTTAAACTGCTCACTAAAGAACAGAATGATGTATAATGAATACCCTAGATACTCTGTTCTTTAAAGCACATTTTTGTGTAACCAGATGCAATTTTGAAAGACTAGAAAACAATGGAAAATACAAGGAAATATCATGTTACCTAAGCAAATGTCTCTCTGATTTTCACCCAAAAAAAGTCTTGCTATTTATATGAGAGCTCTCTAAGTTAAACATTTAACGTGAGCTAAGAATGTAAAGTGGTTCTTGTCCCATATTAACCAAGACATATAATTTACCTTCTTAGTTTAATACTACTGTTTCCCCCTTTTGCATATTTTGTTCATTATTTGTTTGAGCTCCATGGTTCCTTAAAACAGAAATATTTTAAAACTATTTATTTAAAAGTAATTAAGATTAATCTACATTCACTTTTAAGGAGTGGCAGTGACTGTAGGTGAAATAAAGTGCAAGGTCAGTATTCCCTGTTGCAGGAAAACCTTTACGAAGAAATACTGATCTTGTAATTAACTCAACTCTGCATAGATATGTACACACAATGCTTGCAAGTGATTTTTGTTGAAAGAGCAAAAGAACACTGTGGTGATCTAGGCAAAGTTGTTTTAAATCTATAATTAATGAGAAAGGGCTGTTAGCAGGGGCTTCTACCTGTTAGGTTTGGGGTTGAGGTTAGTCCTTGCTTGGTGGTAGAAACTACTGCCCCATGTGTGACAGAAGGAGTCATGTGACGTGTTACATAGGTTTGATGGGTCACCACCTCTGTGGATTGGGAAGAAGGGAAAGGTTCTCCTGTAATGGAAGTCATCAAATGGGTGTAATCAGACTCAGGTACGTCATCTTCTTGTGTCTCTTTCCGTTGCTCTGAAACTTTACGAATGTATTCCTCAATTTCTGGACCAGTCAGCTCTATATCTGCCAGGTCTTCAGTCCTCACTACTACTCTACGCTGCACTACACGTTTAATGTGCACATTCCCTTCAGCATCTACCTCTTGTGTTTCTGTAACATCTTCACCAGGTGCAAACTGCTCCACATATTCCTTTAGTGCTCGCTCAGCGTCAGGTCCTTTGAAGGAAACTTTCCTCACTTCTGGAGGAAGTTCAACTGTGCGGCGGATTGTATGTGAGAATTCATCTTCTTCTGATGGCTCTATAACCTCTGTTACAAATGGTTTTCCACTGCCTTCTTCAAACCAGACTCCTGCAGAACGAGCAGCAGCAGCTAGATCGATAGCATCAAGACCTCCAGCGGCAGCACCTGTAGGATCTAATGTATCTGTGCTAGAAACCATGGTATTGGAACCACCACTGGTAAAACTGGAAGACATGACAGAATCTGTCTCATATTGATATGTTGCATGTGTAGCTGTTGAACTGGATGGCTCTAGCGAATCTGTACTACCCAACATCATATCTGCTCTTGGTGGTGGCACTCGACCTTGCTCACCACTGTTGTCATCTCTTCCAGAAGAACTGAGATCCCCCTCCCTTCCACTTGAACTGCTTTGATCCTGACCCCCAGATCCTGAACCTTGTCCTTCAGCTTGGCCCAAGATGGACATTTCCTCTTCTTCTTCTATTGAGTCAGTCATAGCTGCACCACTAAGTACAGCAGCACCAGTAGCACCTAAGTCCAGTGAATCAGTGGATGTTGCCATAGCAGCTGATTCTCCAGTATCAATTGGTAATTCCATTGAGTCCGTCATGATATCACCTTGCCCTGGCACTTGGAACTCAATGGAATCAGCACTTGTAGTCATTACATCACCTGATTTATCAGCAACAGTCTTCATATCCAGTGAATCTGTGCTGGTGTGTAAAGGATCATGTTTGGACCTGTCTTTAAAATCCAAAGAATCGGAACTAGTTTTCACAATGTCTTCACTAGCATCTCGCCAACTTGTAGCTTCAGCAACTTTGCTAGTGAAACTTGAGGAAAGTATGCCATGTTGAGAATATAGAGGTTGATCCAAATCAAGCTCTGGCACACGTGCTACTTCTTCCATAGAATCTCCACGCCCAACTGATTCAGTTTTATCTAATAAATCATCTCTCTCTTTGATGTCAACAAATCTTTCAACATTGGATTGAGCCTGTCTTATGATTTCATCTATTTCAAATATTCTCTTTTCATAATCATCAGAATCAACACTTTCTCCACCGCCTCCAAGAATGCCTTTGACACCTCCCACTGACATTGTCTCACAACTTTCAGATTCTGATATTTGACTTTCATGCCCTTCTTCTATTTCTGAAAGCAGTGCTTCCTCTTCTTTGGCACGAGTTTCAATTTTTGCTGCTTCAATGCAAAGAGTTTCCAAACCTTCAAATTCTTTCAAGGATGACAATGATATATCATCACCCTGGCCACTGCGACCACTAGAACCAGAACCATAACTACTTTTCTTTGCACCATTAAGAGAATCTTGTGAACCATGGGATCTTTTTCTAGCAGATTCAAGGGCAATCTGTCTCTCTAGCTGTTCAAATTCCTGAAGGGAACTCATTGAAACATCATCATGTTCACCAGACCTTGTGAAAAATTTTCGACCAGCAAGTACATCATATTCTGGTGTACTGCTCAATGATTCTTTCACACTCCCAAAGCTTCCAATAGAACCCTTATAGCTGCCCATACTTCCTACTTTGCTGCTGCTTTGGTCAAAGTCGTTGATTTCCTCTTCCTTAATATCTTCAAGTGGTCCCCTTTCAAATTCCATCTCATATCCATAGCCTGGTGGAACTGTTGCAGCTCCATTACCTTGAAACTGCATCTCTATCCACTTCTTACCAGCTTCCACTTCCCTGTCATACTCTTCAGCTTCGTAGCCATAACCCTTAGCTCGTACACCTACAGACTTTGTTGTAGTAGCTGCTGTAGGAGGGCTGTCAGAATCAAATGGGAAAGGACCCATATCTTCTCCTGGTTCAGGATAGTACTTAATGTCTGTCATTCGAGTAGCTGGTGCTGGAGGTGAGGATATCAAATCTTCTTCAACTTTTGGCTGCACCTTTTTAACAGAATGAGTTTTCTTTCCTATTTGAACACTCTTGCCTTCAGTGTCGTGCTCTTCAGCTTCTTTTCCAACTTCTTCTATCACGACATATTCATCAGTTAAATCAGGTTTTTCTAACATTTCAAAAGAGTCACTTTCTGGTGACTCAGTGGTTGGAGAAGGAGGTTCCTCCTTTTTATCTGCTGTAACTCCAGTCTCATAAACAGTTTTGTCCTCAGCAGCTGACACTTCATCCACTGATCGAGACTCAGTTTGCTTGTCTTCCTGTTCCAGTTCTGGTTCTTCACTAATGAAATCATCTTGTTCCTCATCCTCTAGGATGTATTCTCTGCCTTGGTCTGTTTCAGTTTCAGAGGATGCCCTGCTGGAAACTGAAGCTGGAGTTTGTGGTGTGGATTTTGCAACAGCCTCTTCTTCAAGCTCCAAATCTGGATAGTGAAAACCTCTGTCCACAAGAGGTGTCATGTGCTGGGTCACAGTTATATCTGGTATACTTCCAGGAGAGGTTGCTAGAGCTTCCTTATGTGCTTTACTCTCTTGTAGATCTTTATCACGTGTTTCCAATTCATGCTTTTCTGCAAGAGGATCCTCAGGAATAGTTGGTGGTAAGCTTGTCATCATAGAATGAGCATGAGGAGCCATTTGGAATGCAGCTTCAGCTTCTGCCATCTCTTCTTCATGATCTGTTGTTGGCTCTGTCCATTCCCCCATACTGTATGCTTCCTCATAATGCACTCCAACACGTTCTTCACGAATAGGACTGACATGGGAAGCATACTCCACTGAGCGACTGAAGGCTCCTGAATATTCCATCTCAAGTTCAGTGATACTTGCTTGAGCTTCAGATGAGAATTCAGGTGTGTCATCTTTAATCTCACATTCATCAGCGGGCTCAGGTGACATTGGTCTTTCAATTGGATCTTCCAAGTCTTTCCCACCTTCAGAGCATTGCTTCAGTAGTTCAGCTAGTTCAGAATCAGGTCTGTCATCAGAGAACCCTGACGACATAGGTCTGTGCCCCCCTTCAGAATCAGATTTGCTTACTTGTGATTGAGGTCTGCTTGTATCAAACTCAGCTTCAGGTTCATCTTCAATGCTTATCACATCTTCTAGTATAACTCTTCCCTCCCTCAGATCACGGTGAAATCCTTGGTCTGCCTCTGTTTGATATGATTCCTCTAATCTTTCTGCCTCATCAACATCCTTTTTCTCATCACTTCGAACCTCCTTTAGTGTCATTGGTCCTGTTTCTGTGTATTTGTCACTTTCAGCCATTTCATCAGTTTCAGATTTCATAGGACTGAGTTCAGGTATGGGTCGTACTGCTTGTTTTGGTGCCTCATCTGTCATTGTTGGCAACCTTGAAGGTACAAAGGTACTGGTACTTTCTTTACGACGGTGTCCCATGTGTCGTTTTCGTGAATCGTCATAATCATCATATTCTGGTACATATTCAACTTGAGTAGGACCATTGCTCTGAGGGTACTCCTCTTCCTTACTCAACTGAGATGGCTCTTTGTGGGTTCCATCTTCTTCATCATCCCCAAATGCTTCTTCTTGCACAGGGGTGTGAGACTGTGAAGTAACTTGGGTACAGACACTCTGCACACCACTTTCTTCCACTGAAGAAGTAGTGATTGTAACAGAGGAAAGGTGCAGTTCATGGGCAGAAGTGACAGGTGTGTACGTACAAGTTCCAGAATCAACAAGTTGAGTGGCTACAGGAGCATCTAAATCGTCAAAATCTAATTGTTCTGATGAAGCTGAAATTGCCATTTGTTCTGATTCAGCTCTCGAAACTTCTATCACTGTGGTAAGACCAGCTGCATCCGATGCACTGGAAAGGCTTACGCTTAAGACACTCCCTTCTTCAACACTGGAACCTAATTTTTCCTCTTGCAGATCTGTTGCAGTCTCAGAAAGGGGACTTTCGGTAATGATAGGTCGTGGCTCAGGTTGGAAAATCATTTCATGAGAACGTTTCATACAATGTGGTCTTTCATCCTCTTTTGTGCCATCAAGTGTTGCTTGCATTTCTGATTGTTGATGACTATCATGTATTTCAGTTTCATCCTCAGACACTGTTTCTTCAATAGGATAGTCAAGTATTTCAAAAGGGCTTGTGCGGCCATCATCAATCTTTTCTATTCCAGATGAGGAACCAGCAACATCTTGTAAATAAGATGATGTTCCATCATGTTTATCATAATCTAGTACACTGGGTGGGGACTCTCCCCGAATAACATGCACTGGTATAGCTGTGTCATATGGTTCTACCATGATCATCTCTTCAAGAGATTCTTCAATAACAGGTGGGCATGATAAAACAAAATCTTGACGTTCTACATCATCTTCATCCATTGCTAGTGCTCCTGTACCCTCCATGTCCTTTTCCAGTTCTAACGCTGAAGGAACCAATGTTTCAGAAGCTTCACTTGACACCTCTATACTTGCAAGATGACCAGAGCTTTCAGAATCTAATGACTTCATAGAATCACGGGAACTAAGTGAGCTGACAGCAGTGTGATACTCATGTGAAGTTACTGATGTAGAACGAGCAGAAATTTCTTGTGATGTGAGGGCTGATTCATATTCAGATGAACCAGCAGTTCCTACACCTCCCATAAGTGCTTCTACATCAGATGAGCAAGGTCGGCTGTAAGTGCGCCCACTTTCAGAAGTCTGTTCAAATGAGTGATAATGACTTTCCCCAGAGCTAGACCAAGCCTCAAAGTCTGCTCCTGAACGTCTTTCTGTCCTAAGTGTTGCACCTCGCTCGCCTGAGCTGGATGAATCAGCATCTGTAGACTTAGGAGGATGAGGATGACGAAGAACCACAACTGTTGTCTCACTACCATCCGGTCGCTCAATGGTACGTATCAGCTCTGTTGCTTCAGTACGCCTGCCAGATGAAGATGAAGAATCAACAGGAGACTTGATAGACTCATCCTGTGAAAGAGATCTTTGTGACTCCTCACTTGATGTTCTTTTCATTTCTTCTTTTTCTGTTACTTTTTCTGAATCAGAAGGAGTTTTCATAACTTCTGGCAAAAAGGATATAATTTTTTCTGTTAGTTCTGATTCTACTTTAAAGGTTTTTGTGACATCTGGTTTCATTCCAGGTTTTGTGGCTTCTTCAGTCTTTTTATCTAATTCCTTCAAAGTATATGTTTCAAGAATTTCTTCAGGGGCTTTCATTGCACTAAATGTTTCTTTGCTATGAGCATCCTTCCCAATTACTGTAGAACTGGTCACTGTTTCAAAGACGGTTTCTTGAAAAATTCGAGATCCTTTTTGACCTTCTGTAATTACAGTTTTGGTTTCTGTGCCAGTTTTAATTTCTTTGATTTCTTCTACTTTAGTTTCTTTCTCTTCCTTTTTAGTTACAGTACTTTGTGCTTTAGTTACATCTTTTTCATAGGAACTATCAACTTCTGTTTCCCCTAATTTTGTTTCTATTACTACCTTTTCTTCACTAGTGGATGCTGTAGCTTCTTTCTCTTCCTTCACGGTGGTACACACTATACCTCCTGCTTTATCTTTTGTTTCAGTTTCGGTTAATTTGCTTGATAAGGAGCATTCTTCTTCATCTGAAAAGGCTGCCGATATTCGTTGTTCACCCACAGGGACTTCTGTATCACTAGTTATGATGGCCACATCCTCTAATGTTGAGTCTGTAGCTTTAACTTCATGCCTATCCTTTTCCTGCTGTATGATATCCTTTTGTAATTCTATCCCATCTTTTCCAAAACTTATTTCTGCACCTTCAGTTTTCTTGGACTCTTCATAAGTATCGTCTTTTGACTTTACTGTTGCCTCTGCTGTGTGCTTAAGAACCTGGCCACTTGTTACTGACTCAGCAAAATCTGCAGTTGCACTTACTTCTTCATAGTGTGATTCTTCTATGCTTTCATCAATAGTTTTTTCAAATGTTAATACCTTGAATTCAAATTCTGATGGTGATTCCTTCTTTTGGATGATTTCCTCTTTCTGTTTATGCTGCTCAATAAGTTGTTCCTGTGCAGCCTCCAGTGACTCACGAACCTCAGCTAATGTTTTTTCCACTACTTCCTCATCTTGAAGTTTTAAGTCATCTTGCGGTATTTCAGTATCTTCACATTCTTGTAAATGTGGTGCAGCTTGACTTTCAAGTGGAGAAAGATCTGTTTCAACACCACTGCTTCGCAGATCCTCATCAGTAATTTCCATGCTTGATGTTGCTGTGTCAGTCCTGGAAAGTTTTTTCATTTCTTCTCTATGCTTTCTTGCCAATACAGATTCCATAAGTTGGACTTCTCTGGGCTCAAGTTCTTCCTTTCCTGCCAACTGACGTAGATATTCTGTAACCTGTGTTTCTGCCATCTCTGGGGGTGGTACAGGAGGTGAAACAGCTTCTTGGACATCTCCAATTAGGGTAGCGCGTTTTGCTACCTCAGCTTCTATACTTTCAACAACTTCTTCAGCAATTACTTTTGCTTCATCTTTTGTTATTTTTTGGGTTTCTAATTCTTCATCCTTCTCAAGTATAATTTGTTTCTCAATTGGTATTTCCTGAACCATTTCATCAATTATTGTTTCTGGCTGTTCTTGAACAGGCACTTCCCAAACGGTATCATGCACATGCTCTTCAGGTTGATATAAGGTATGAGCATCTTCTGGTGTCACATCAGATTCAGACTGAGTATCTTCACTCTCTCCCTGACTGTAGCTCTCAGTTCTTTGTTTCCCTGACAGTGTGACAGTAATTGAAGGAATTCCTTCATCTTCAGCTTGTTTCATTTCCATTACTTTGAGATCTTCATCAATATCCCTTTCTTTTTCTGTCTCCTCAGTTTCACTTTTATCTACATGAACTTCTAAGGAATCTGAAGGTTTTGAAATTGTTTCAGTCTTATAATGCATTACCTCTGCTACTTGTTCACTGATTTCTTCTGAAGGTACTAAATCAATTGACCCTTTCAGTCTATACTCAGTATCTTCTTCTGACTCCATTCTTTTAATTTCACTTGCTAATTCCTTTTCTAAAAGTTTGTTTTCTTCCTCTGCATCTTGGTCAATTTTTACTGTATCTTCATGTTCCTCAGTAGGCTGTACTTTACTTTTTTCTGTTTGCATAATATCCTTAATTAATTTTGTCTCTTTCACTTCAATCTTCTCAAAGCCTTTTGCCAAAGCTTTTACTGATGATACTTTAGTTTCTGCTTCTGGATGCTCTTTCTCTTCACTGGGCTTAATAGTTGCTGATGTGGCTGAGGTTTTCTCTGTAGGAGGTTCTTTTTCAAAACCCTTTGCTAACTGCTTAACTATTGTTGGTTTAGATTCTTCTTTTTCTATGAGCATTACCCTTTCTTGCTGTGATTCTTGTTCCAATGAGGATTTCTTAGCAAGCACTTTCACCTCGGTGGTAATTTTATCACTAGCTTTGTACAATTCATCCTTGATTACTTTAGGTTTCTCAAAGCCTTTTGCAATATCTTTTACAGTTCTTACCCCCTCTTGTTCTTCTTTACTGACAATGTCTTTTTCCTCTGGAACGGCAGATTCAATGGTTTCCTCTAGAGCATGAGTGAATATGTCACTATGTATCTGTCTAGTGACCATTTTTTCCTGATCTGGAGCAGGTTTTGCTTGTGCTTGATGTATAGATTTATGCTCAGGAGAAGCTTCTTCTTCTAGTTGAGTCATTAGCTGCTCAACAACCATTTCTTTCTTGATCTGAGCTTCAAAATATCGCTTTTTGGCACGAACACTGCTACCATTAGCATCAAAAGGTGTTAGATCTTCGGTAGGAAGAGAAACAGACCTCTCAAACATTTTCTTGGTAATCCCAGTGGTAGAAAGTTCTTTTAAACTTTGCTCAGGCTGTATACTTCTATCAATATCTTCATCACTAACAAAAGCTGTATTTTCATAGGCAAGTGGTTCATCGCCACATTTTGCAAGATATTCTGCCTCTGAATCACTACTGCCTTCCTCTTCAGGTTTCTGCTTGGTGAGAACAGCAACTACAGATTCAGCTGTAGTTGGCTCACCTGCTGCAGGAGTCTGGGTATCTGCGGCTTCCGTTTCAGATCCTTCTCGATCCGAAGTATCTGAGGAGCCAGTGAAAGTAGATTGCTTACTTACTGATGCCGGTGGAGGATGCATTCGTATTGTAGAGTCACTATATGTAGTAGTTTCTGTGTCGCTCTCTGCCTCAGATTTGATAATGCCACTTTCTTGGAGTACAGAAATCAATGGTGCTGGGGAGGGAATAGATGAGCGAGGCTTTGGAACGGGTGGTGCAACAGATTCTTGACTTAAAGTACGTTGCTTTACCATGACAGCTGACGAGTCTGATGGCTTTGCTTGTCCAGTTGCTGTCATTTGTTCCCAGAACTTCTTTCTGTCTGAGTAGCTTTGGATATCCTCCTCAATTGGCTTAGATTCATCCTGTTTTGTCTTAGACACTTTAGAATCCTCCAAAGCATCAGAAGGAGAAATGCCAACGCTGACTCTGTGGATGGAAATATGAGATACTGCAGGGGAGACCTCCCCTGACATGGAAATGGGACCTACAGGTTCCATAGGAGAGGTGGTGACTAGATCCTCTTGGGATTCAGGTTTTGGAATGTGGCGAGGGGTAGGGGTCGGAACAAGGGGCTCCGCCACCTGGGGTTCCTGGCGATCCTTCAACTCTGCTGTTAGTGGCCTGGTGCTCTCTAGAAGAGAGGGCATGGCTGTTAGTAGGAAAACACACAACATTATATGCATGCACTCACGCACACTCACACATACATCTTATGGCAAGAGGAGAAGCTTGTAATAATTTGGATGTGGAATGTAAACAGTTTTTGATCCTAATTTGCACATCTTCCCCAGAAGCTGCCATAGAATGCCTTGCTTGTTACAGCCATAGAAGTTGTTTACTTTTAAAATTCAATACATTTAATGCACTAACTAATTTGTATTTATGTTGAGTATTATCTCATTCATTCTTGTAGCTTCATGCTCATTTCTGTGTTATTATTTCATGCTGATTACTAAAGGTCACTTATTTACTCAGAAATATTCTTGAACTACTGAGAGTAGCACAGTTTCAATGGGGTCTTTTTCTATAAAAACTTAATATTATTACGGGCATATTACTTTTGTTTTAGATATAGAAGACATTTTTTAATATCGTGTTCACTCCTTTTTCTACAGATCTAAACAGATATTGAAAGAAAGCCTGCAGCTGCATTATGTCATATTGTATTTATATATTGATTTATTGAAATTAAGATACGATCATGTCAGCCTAATGAGAACAACTGAAATAAAATGTTATAGGGTAGTTAAATTTTAAAAACCCGTACAAATGTGCATACAGTAGACTTGCGATTAACCGAGGTCTGGGTTAATCAAAGAGAGTTGCAAAATAAACGTAGGTACCTTTATATTGTTTTTGTTTAATTGTGGTGCTAGGCAGTGTGTATAAACAAAGTTGAGTGGTGTAATACACGTACACAGTGCTGTCTACATACTCTCAGTTGGGGGGAAGTTACCATTACATTGCTATGTAGGCGAGTAGTGAACTAAGAGTGGCATGTGGAAAGAATGTGTCGTTCCTCTGGAAATAAAACTTAAGTCTGTTAAAAGATTGCTGCTGACAACACTATTGTTGATGTGGTTATCAGTGAACAAGAGCACCCAGAGAATATCACATTCTGAGGCACTGAAGATGATCAAAGTGAACAACAAGAAACATCTACTAATGTTACATTGCACATCCAACAGAGGCAACAGGTTAGCCCAGAAACTACAAAAGGTTTTCAAAAAATAACCTTCTCATTTCATATTTTAATCTGTTTATCTTTTAATTGTATGTGTGATGTATTCAATGTAAACATTAAGGGATAATGTTGTAATAAACAATTATTATACAGTTTTAAGTGATTTTTCATCATTTATGACATATAAACTTATTATCTCCATATTACCAAGGTAGTCTGATTTCCAATTAGTGTGGATAGGTAATCACGAGTCTACTGTATAAGAAAAAATAACATAGATAATAAATCTCCTCACATATTTTATAATGTGATCACATTAAGTGTCTTTAGGAAATAATAGCTGTTACAGCACCAACATCAAACAAAATATATGATAAATTTTGTGGAAATATGCTGCTAAATAAATAAAAACCATAAAAATATTGGGAGCACAAATGTTAGCAATTATAATACAAATGCCAAATGAGGCTGGGGACCTAAAACACTATAATAGAGAAACAATATTAATGCTGAGGTTATAGAAAATACTAAATAAAAAGCTCCAGCCAATCAACATGAGAAAATGTTATACAACTATCCTTTGAAATAGTAAGTTATTTTCGAGCCATTGTCCAAACCCTAGATTCTGTTCTAAAGGGGATTGACAATGAACAAAAAAAAGGTACTTTCATAAATCCTTTAAATAGAAATAAATGCACTTCTTTCTACATGATGCTTATGTGACATGAAGTATTTGCCCAGAAAGAGTATTTTAGGAAATATTTTTTGGCTAAGGATTACTTATCTTGCCTTTAAATGAAGTTTTAAAATATAACACTCGAAATCTTAATGAAATATAAGATATTTATGCATTTATTATTTACGTTTATTTATGTATATAAGTTAATTTTTAGCTCCATCTTCCCTGTGTTAATTGAACACCATAGTGCTGACTTTCAAATTTGTCATTCATAAGATCATTTAGAAAATATTTCTTTCTTTTAAAGAGAATATATCTGCACTCATTTTAAATAGAGTTTGTTACACTCTGTTATGCCTCCCATAATAACAAGTCTCAGTCCCACATTTATACACTACTAATTAAATAGGTACCTATCACAGATATCTTTCTATTTTTCAAATTTCACAGTTCCTTGGTTATAATTAGAGCTCAGCATTTACAAATTTTGCTCTTTTGCTTCTATATAGCACAGTCTTTGTTCAGGCTTACTGCAGTAGGTACTAGTGCCTATAATTGCCTTTTCATAGCTTCAAGGTCTATTATGGCCTTTTTTTGTAATGACCACTTTGGTCAAGGTATTTGCATATGGTAAATGAACAACTAAACCAACTATTGGTTTATGATTAGAAAATTGATAATTTTAATACTGACTCATCGCTTTTCATTTATGTGATGCTTAGTTGTTTTCTGCTTCCCATAAAAATGTAGTAGTGACCTAAAAAGATTGCACTTGCTAAACTGCAAATGCAGCAATGATCTGTTAAACAATAACAGACTCAATGATAATTAGAAAACCAGTATGGGAGAGAAAAATGTTAAGAGAAAAATTAGTTACAAGCTGATAATAGGGTTTGTCATTAAAATACATAGTATATATGGTGGAGATTTAAAGAAATGAAGTTTACAGTTCACACTTCATTAAGAGAATAACAAAATTTAGTAAATTTAGTATATTTGATATTTCTATATTTTCAAAATCTACATTTTACACAGCTAAAAGATTAGTCAACTCTGAATTCAAAAAAATTATTGCAAAATAATTCTCTGAAAAATCAAAAAATAAAATATGGGAACTACCAAACATTCAAACAGTAATTCCTGAGTATCCTCGAAAAACAGCAGTTGCAACGTTCAGGTTGATTACAGGACATGATTGTCTGGCAAAACATTTGAACAGAATTGGGATATATTCTTCACCACTCTGTCCTCTTTGTGATCTGCAAGAGGAAATGGATCGAGACCACCTTCAAATATGCCCAGCCACTTCTAGTGCCCTTCCCATCCATCAGTGAAAAATATTGGAGAGCAAGAGGATTAATGACTTCATTGTCAGAAATCCAGCATTAGCTAACAACAACATTTTTTCAAAATGTGTTCTTAAGTGGTAAATAAATAAATGATTGTGCGTACTTCAATGCTTATCATTACTGATAGTGCCTACATTAATGCCTATATTGTACTTGTTGTGGTGCCCATTTTAAGGTGTATTATGCTAAGCTCTAATTATAAATAAAGGGAAGAAATGTACCTATATAATTTTAGAGAAAAATAACAAAAACTGCCAATTAAGTTAAATACATTTTAGTATAGCAAATAACAATATTGCAGGCTGTCATACTGAAACATTTACCGACTTGAGAGCTAGTTTTAATGGTATCATGAATATAAAATGGAATATTGGAGGGAAAAAATTAGTAAAGCATGTATATTAGTGACCACAGACAAGAATAAATCAAGTGTTTTACCTTATTTACCATTAGCAAATATTACAGGACTAAAATCATATTTTAAAACAGATAATTAAAGACAGTTCAGAGCATGTTGTATGAAATAGCAATTTGAGCATAACAATGAACACATAATTATATTCGTAGATAGGGCATTGAGCTTCAAAGCAATAGAAATAGCTGAAGTGCAATGAATGGAAAACAATGGTGAAGAAAATAATGAAGTACAGCAACAATGTAACAATATGACATGAATGTGTTCTTTCTGCATGATATTTCACCTGTAAAGTAATTAGTTATTTGTTTCTTAGGTAAATAATGAAATAAGTTGAAAATGAAAACTACAATTTGTGTTCTCTGCTAAAACTTGTACTCATTGTTAGGGTTCAGTAATTGTTAAGGTTAAAACTGTATTTCACTTGTATTATCTGCCCTACATGTGTTGATGCATCATGCTGCACAGGTTTGTCCTCCCTGCCACAAACACAGAGAGGCTTTTAATGCTAATATGTCTCTGCTGTCACTTGGTAATCACTAAATTTGCAACAAGTTCAACAATACTTGATGCTCATATAATGAACATCTTTCCTGTTTTCTTAGTAAGCATAATATTTCAGCAACTTGAAATTATGCTGCACATTTTCTTATTTTACATGTACATTTTATAAGTATATTTTTATTTTATTCATTTTATCTTCATGTTTGATTTAAAATACAATACTTTCAAATAATATGAGACATTGAATGTGTACTTGGCAACACTGATGGTAGTTTACATGTAAATAGGTCACTTCACATAGGTGAATTGCCGACTTATCTGGTCAGGTCGTAGCTGTTCCCTCATAGAATGGAACTGAGTTCAAGTGTGGAGGTTACACTCACATAAATATTAATTTAGCTTATATTTTACTACTTAGTATCTGTTATAAAAAATGTAACCTACTATGAAAGGTAGAATCACAACTAAAATATTCAATGCCACATCCAGGATTTAAACCATGGATCTTCCGCTATATGCATGGCTGCCCTTAACCACTAAGCTACCATGGTAACATGCTGGTACAACATTAAATTTCCCAATGATTTGCATTTTCCCTGTAGACCACAAGGGAATCTCAAATTCAAGACCACATACCCCAATAGTGATTTACAATCATAAGTATTAAAGTCCCAAACCTTAAATCTTTTTTATTATAGTTTCCAATCAATGATAACTGACTTACATTAAACTCAAAATGTAGCCCAGTAATTTACACAAACGAGATCAGTACAAAGTATTCAAGTGTTACTAGTTTCAGGTGCAGGTTTGCAATAGTTGAGGTGGCGTGGTGCTTCTATACGATGAAGGTCTTGTTTCTGTGTAGTCATGCCAAAAGCTGGCTTACTGGAGTATCTACATCCTAAATATTCAATATTAAAGAGTGAGTTAAATAACTCACATGGTTTATTGGCTGGTCTCATAGCTCAGTTGCCTGCAGTATGACTGGTCACAAGTCGTGGCAATTATTCCCTTTCCTCAACAGAGTCTACAAGTATGAATGTGAGTGGTCTAATGTGTAAACCTCAAAGAAACCCAATGACAAATATATGTAAGTTAACATCATTGCCTATAGACAATATGTTCCAAAGGTAAAAGGCCGCTGATATGAGTGTTGCAGCTAAAGGTGGACTATAACTGCCCCCCCCCCCCCCCCCCCAAAGAATGGTTTTATTCATGGAGAGATCACATAAAATTCCATTAAATTTTTTCTTTTATGTCAATATGATATTTGAATATTTTTTATATAGCCATATATACATGATTCTTATGGAAGTTTTCAATGTATAAATGCACACATATTAAAGGTATTATTAGAGGATAAAATAGCGTCCTTTCTCACAAACTGGCAGTGAGGTATCTTATTTCAGCCTCAGCTTTGCACCAAGAACTTGCAATATTACTAAGATAGGTAAGTGAAGATTTTAGTTTCTAGTTTGTTGTTACTTTAGAAGTTTAGAACCTCAGAACCCTCTATTGGGCATGTGGAGATATAGTAACACACTGCTGCATAAACATGGTCATGCTGCTGATGTGCTTTTGTTCTGCAGTATTGATGTGATGTGGTGCCTTATTATTTTGTCCTGTACTTAGTCACAAAGTATAGCTTATGTGCACATAATGTATTTATGATTTGTATGTATTAACTCAGTCAGCTCGCCAAGTGAAGTACAGTTTCCAGGTAAGTTCCTGGCCGTGCAACAATCAATGAACTTTCAATAAATTTCAGGTCATAGGAAGTGTTCAGGCTCAGAAGTTTAAAAGAAAATATATGGTTTATACTGAAGAAACATCAGATGACATTGGTCATCATTTGGAGAATTACCCCAAAAATCGCTTAGGCGTCATTCACAACAGGCAGGCATTTCTTATGGCTCTTTGCAAAGAGCTACTAAATTACTGAAGTTAATACAACCATATACAATAACTGAGGTACACACTCTTCAACCAGGTGATCCTGTAATTAGGTGCACATTTTGTGAGTGGACTCTCAACAGTGTATACAATGGTGAAATTGACCCTCGGATGTGGCTTGGTTCCATCTTCATGGATATGTGTTCCACAAAATAATCATTATCAGAGCTCTGAGAAACCTAATATGGTTCATGAAATATCCTTTCATGGCAAAATAATTGGTGTACAGTGCGCCATTAGTGCAGAAAGAGTTATAGGCCCAATTTTTTTTGAGTCAACAGTTGACAACATGAATACAATTTTGCCCCCTTTTCTTAGAGAATTAACAGACAGGGAGTGTGATTTTGCCTTTTCTCAATAAGACTCTGCAACAGCTCATATAGACATTCTTTCAATGAGAACAATTGAAAATGTGTTTCAGGACAAAATTATTAGTAGAGATTTGTGGTCCCCTTGGTCCCCCGACCTAAACCCCTGCAATTTCTATCTCTGCGGCAACTTAAAACATAAAGTGTACAAGACAAACCCACACACCCTGGAAGAATTAAAACAAAATATCCACCAGGAACATTTCTCAATGTGAACTACAGCGAGCGATGGAGAGTTTACCAACGATGGTGACCAGTTTCAGCATCTCCTTTCATAAAGTTGGTAAGTAAAGTCTTTAAAAGTAGTTTTAAAAATGTTGTATGGTTTTATCCATGCCTTGTTACCACCAGATGGTAACAAACGCAGACAAAACACCTCATAGCTGGTTCTTAAGGTTTTTTGCTCTCTTCGTCCTTAGATGTGGAATATTTCCTTTCCCATTTCATCTATCACCAATGTCACTGCCTGTGGTGGCATCGTATGTAGTAAGAGCAAGCATTAAAACATGCACAGGTGCCCAGACTTTACAACTGTAGGTATCGATGATGATGATGATGATGATGATGATGATAATAATGATAATAATAATAATAATAATAATAATAATAATAATAATAATAATAATAATAATAATAATAATAATAATAATAATAATAATAATAATAATAATAATAATAATAATAATAATAATAATAATAATAATAACTGATACTATTGGACAATAACTACCAATGGAAATAAAAGAGCCTAGAAAATTCATTACAAGTACACAAACTCCTCAAGGTTCTTCTCTGGTTTAGTTTTGTTTTCTGTTTGTGCCAAATAATGGAAAACTTAAAAAAACTTTTGTGGAAAAAAGTAGGAATCAAAGAAGTAATGAACATGATTTGAACTAAATTGAAACAGATTTTAATTGAAATAAAGAAGTTTGTAAAATAAACAAAACTACTGGATCATCCATATATTGTGTCTGTAGCTGAAACGAGGTTCCGCTTGGCGACAGGCGCGAGGAGAGCAGTCTGTGGCGATAATTGAAACTCTCACATCGCAGTTTGAATTTAGTTTCAGGAGTGAAGCGAGAGAATTGGCAGAAGTATTGTATTCCACATCAGTGTTATTTATGTCTCCTATATCCATAAAATTCACTATCACAAGATTATTTGAAGCCTATTTCTATTATTTCTGGCAATCATTAAATGAAAAGGGAATAAAACAAATTCACACATGTGAGACAAACTTAAGGATAATGTTTGCATGAAATGAATTCAATTTCTCAAAGATAACTAAGAAAAGTGATGGTTATTTCACGAAAAGATGCCAGAGATGTGTTGAAAGTGAAGGCAAACAGATCCAACATCTCCTTTAGTGAATACATTAGGCAGCCATTCTACTTGCCAAACAATGGTAAGAGCAGCATCCTGTCTCAGCTGCACAGACATGTTATGTGGATCATCCTTTAGAATCAGAACAATACCTATGTTTAATTGAAAGCATAAAAAATCCATTTGTAAGGAGCATACATGCAGAAAATGTGTCTATGTACATCACGTTTTTATGAATGCGCACATTTCAAAAACTCATAGAAATGTACAGGAAAAGTTACTAACATGATCTTCTACTGCACAAAATGGTTCACACGTTAGTTCACTCACCAAGGGGACTCTGCTCAAGACTACAGGGTTCCCAACTTATGTGTGGGCCAGGGTGCGTATAAAAACAGCATTTGCGGAATGGCTTAGCACTAGAGCTTTCCTCAACAGTATTGCTTGACTGCTTATTGTCTATACAGAATGTTGCATCATTCACAATGCTCTTTGGAATTCCATCCCCACACTCACTGCCAGGGACTTTTCCTCCTTGGTTATCATCTGCAGGCACTCCATTGCTTTCTGTTTCCTTAAACAGTTCACTCTGATAATCATCATCATCATCCACCTCAGATGGATCTGTGCTCTCATCGTCACTCCCAAATGGATCAGACAAGTCAAATTCAGGAGTATTGCAGCAGTCTATCACAATCTTAGGAATTTTCAAAATACTGGAAGTGTGCACGGTCCTCATTTCTGAAGGCACTGCGACATACAACAAGAAATGGCTGTGCACGTCCTTCCTTTCTTCCAAATACATTAAAACTGTTTACTATCATATTATGTATGGTCTCTATATGGATTTTGTCAATAAGAAGAAGCTAATAGCAGGAGTGCATAGTAAGTATGAAAAGTATAAAATAAAAAACAAATTCAAAAGAAAGAAAGAAAAATATGAAACAGAAAAGAAATTTTGACTGCGCTACAATAAAAGTTAATATAAAGATTTCTGGCAATTCATAAAAGATCTTGATATACACCAACTAATATGCATAAACTAGCAAATTCACTGTATATTCTCCTGAATTACCAAACATTATGGTAAAAATTCACACAAATTTCACATGCTGATAAAGGAAAACCTTTGTATACCAGTCCTTGGCTCTTTGGTATTGTCCTTATAGTGTCTGACCTAATTGGAGCTGTTTTATGTGTGCTGAAAGCCAAGTATTATTTATTATGATTGTTGTTATTATTATTATTATTACTATTCTTCTTCTTCTTCTTATCATTATTATCATTATTATTATCATTATTATTATTATTATTATTATTATTATTATTAACAACCAAAGTGAATATATGTTCATTTTATTCCTTTGCTCACAACTGTATGGTTTGTAACAGGTTATTAAGTCCCTGTGCCTATCACTGGCACAGGATAACATGGTATCCAGTTTATCTATATTACCTTTCATGAATTACATATGTCAGTCTATCAAATCTTTTATTTTGTGGAAGGTTATAACTATACACTCATAGCAGCCAGTGCTGCCACCGGAATTTGTCTCTAGGGGAATCCTGGTTACACAAGCGCTGTGCAGCAACTTGTCAATAACCCTATATAAATAGTTGCAGGCTAATTGCAGTTAAGTCTCATATACTAAGCTGACAGTCCTAAACTTGTCTGTTTTCATAGTGTACACCTTTTCAGAGCTTAGAGGTCTATTATGTATTTTTTTCTTGTAGGGGGGGAGGTTGCCTATCATAATTTCTTTATTTGTATCATTGGCAGTTATTTATTAATTTATATTTATTGTGATAAAGTATTTAATTAACACTTTGAGCCAATGAGCCATTGTTGATAACACACCTAAGAAAGTTTGTAATACCAACATTCGTTTCCTAACATCTACTGAAGGTCATGTGAGTGCAACACATAAGATTTTTATGTTCCATTTATATGCTGCCTGGAGGTCATATTGGCAGCGTTTTACCTTTGGAACAATTACTCAATGGTAATGATGATGTTAATCCTTGGGTTGTTTTACGTTTGCTTATTACATTAAATTCACACACACACACACACACACACACACACACACACTCTCTCTCTCTTATTCATACTTGCAGACTAAGGGGGAATGGGAAATAATCCAGCCAGGAATTGCACCCAGGACCTTGTTGGTACAAGGGGAATATTGTGGACTTTAAGTGATAGTCAAATGTTTCAAAGCTGGTTGGTATATGAAGGATTTGAAATTCCATTCTCTTCGTATGAGCAGGACATAAAAAAGTGAATAAGGACTTTCCATTTGAGAAAAGTATAAGTTTTGAAAAGTTCAAACAAATAGCAAGGAATATCTCCAAAATGGTTCACTCCACAAAAAATATGTATTTAACATAAAATTCAGAAAGAAGAGGATTTCTTAGAACATTCCCAGAAAATTCAACATATACATTTCATTTGTCATGAAAACATCTTAAACATGTGGTATTTTAATGAAAATTGTTAGAGCCATGTTTTCAAAAAGTGTTCCAAGGATAATTCGTGGGTGGAGAAAACATTTTTATTATCTTTGTATTGAATTCTTGGAAGATGAACTTAAATATCAAGTTTGATATTTAACTGACCATTTGTTTTTGAGTTATGCTGTTCGCAGGCATACATACAGACCTTCTGTTGGGTTCAGGGGCCCCAAAACATGTATTTCTGGTGAAATGTCAGTATTAAAATTTTGCAATACTTTCCCTGCTTACTACACATAATAAAGTAAAAATGAGAAAGCTACAATGAATGATTATTACATTCATACAAAGGGAAGCTCGTGCTTCCTTAATAAAACTCACAAACATAGACAGACAGGTCAGTAAGAGAGTACAGACAACTTCATATTATAAAAGGGATAAAATTTAATGGCAGTTGCTAAGAATTAAAACTGACCGACTTTACACTGAAGTACTGTTGTCAACCTGACAATGGGAATGCGACTGACTCTATCTCTTGCAGAGGAGATTAATACAGTGTATGAGGGGTTGTGTGTTCGCTAGTTGCTGATAAGTGATACCATGCACATGCAGTGAATGATGTCACCCACACTCTGTAACTAATTACTTTGTATTTGTTACTTGTGGAGAAGTAGTTACTTTCTTCAGTAACGTCTATCCCTATCATAGCCGTATTGCACTGGGCATATAGAATGTGAGTCCATACTTCAGCTGGCATATACCACGGTGCTGACCACCACAAGCATGTGTGGCATTCACATGACTGTCAAATGTGCTACATTTACTATGCTGTCCTAACTTCAAAAGGTACAACATAGTTTTCATGATCAAGTGATTACTGTATAAGATGGTGCAAGTTTCAATTTTTGAAAAGTTGGTAAGGATAAAATAATGTTCTGTTGCTTAAAATTGAATGTATAGTTTGTAATCTCTAATTAAAATAAGACTTGTGAGCTTTTATGAGAGGCAAAACAGGAAGGCAGAGTTTAATTTTGCACTAAATGAGATATGTTAACATCGATGGCTTTCATTATCTGTTAGTGGGTTAATATTACTGATTTCTTTGAAAATATTTCACTTTAACAGTGGTTGCTAATATTAAGTTGTTTAAGAATTTGAAATGAAATGCAAAGAGCCAAGATTGGTGTTGCATTGTTATGTTTATGTTTAAGGTAGTACCTGTTGGAGAAGCTGCTTCTTCGTCAAGCTCACCACTTGGCGTGTCAGGATCACGTGAATCCCAGTCCTCAGACGGTGTCAGGCCTCCTTCATCCAACAGCTGCATATACTCTTTTTGACAGTCCGTTACCTCCTCATACGATAGTTGTGACACCATTCTTTCAAATTCTGCTTCCCGTTTCTTTTCCATTTCTGGAGCTGTGCTTCCCTCTATTTCGGCTTCTTTTTCCAGGGTTTCTGAAGCCATTCGTTCGAAACGTCGCTCTACACGACGTAATTTCTTTTCTTCTTTTTCTGACTTACTCACATCTTTCTTCTCCTTTTTGTCAGAGTTTGGTTCTTCATAATCAGGTTTTTGTATCACTTCTTCTCCAACTGCTGCGCTCAAGTCATATTGTTTTTCAAATGTTTCCGCTTTCTCTTCATGCTTTTCAAGATCTTCTTCAGCTGATTCATCACCTGCATCAGTTAGACATACACCAGCTCTTTCTAATTCCTGTGCAAGATCACGGTTTGCTTTTTCAATCAATGCCTCAATATCTTCCATTGTTTGTCCAGTGGAAAATTCAAATTTATCATGAAACGTAGGTTGCTGTTCAACTTGGACTTGTTCTACTGAAAAAAGGATGGGACTGGATGCTTCTAATTCTGCAGCAGTATCAGAGACAGGAGTCTCAAGAACCTCTTCTATGGGTATAAACGGTTTAGGTATATCGCTCTTTGCCAGTTTTACACTTCCTGGAACATCTTTCTCTGCAGTTTTAGACTCACATACCACCATCTTCTCTTTATCAGCTTTGTGTTGTGGAGGTAAAATCTTTGGATCTGTTAGAATATCAGGTGAAGAATTAATACGATAGATTTCACTCTTTTTGTTCTTGTCAGGTTTCTCTTCAGATGGTTCAGTAACAATATAACCAGCACTACCCATGTCTTCATCTGTTCCCTCATCGCTAATTATCATATGCGAGACATCCAATGGCGGAGGTCTCTGATCACGGGACAGTCTCTGTGATCCGCCTAGTCCACGTCTTGAAAGTGTTGGTGTTGTTACAATAGGTTTACTCTCTGATTGAAATTCTTTTATTTTTGGTAATTTTTCAGGATGTTTACCACTTTGCTCTTCAAATATTTCTCTGGCTTCACTTATTAAAGGTTTGGTAATTATTATTTCATCAGTTTCTTTCTTTATTTGATCAAACATTTGTTTAGCTAATGGTTCTTCTGTTATTTTTCCTCCAGTTAAGTCTTTTCCAGGTGTTGGAGATTTTTGATCATCGAGAACTGTGTCTAATTTATCTCCTAGTTCTTCTATTTTAAGTTTCTTTTCATTTTCTGAGATAATTTCAATGACTGGGATAGCATCTTTTCTGCCTGTTTTATCCTCAGATGTTTGCTTTTCATCTCTACCAGTTTCCTGGTCATCGCCTTTTCCAGTTTTGGTCTTTTCATCATGTTTACTTTTCTCTTCAACACTGGATTTGGCATGTGCTGGTTCCTCAACAGCAGGACTCTTAAGGTTTTCTACTTGTGATGTCTCAGAAGCAGGTGACGACAGCTTGGTGTCGCTGGCCAGCTCTTGTATTCCTACAGATGCTGATTTTCCTGCAATGTTACAGTTAATGTCTTATATGGCTTATGGCTGTCATAAGCCACCAACATATTACACTTGAAAATAGAAACTCTCTAACAGAAAACAAATTACAACTTAAACACAATGATGCTCCTTGTTGCAAGTTATATATATTTCAATAAATCAAGGATGTTATAAGAAACACTATATGTTAATGCAACAATTTCAGTTTCAGCAAAACTATAGGAAATGTTGCTTTCAAAAGATGTGTATGTAATAAACCAAGATTCTTTTTCCTTTCTAAAGCTTAGCTTACATTTAATCCACTTCTAGCAAATCATTATGAAGTTTAGAAATGTGACATTAAAAAGTAATTATCAGAACCTAAAGCAGCATATGCAGTTCAATCTCACGTATTTGTTATTTCACTTGTACATTACATGTTTAGGCACTGAGCTTGTTAATTAATATTTCTCAATTGTAATACACTTTCTCATTAATACATCCCATTTTTCTGGTTGCCATGATGTATGGAATAATTGAATTTGCTTGGTCATTTCTAAGTTTGTGTTATGTTGCTGTTGCACGTCAGTGTTAATTGGAAGTGGTACACCTATCTTCATAATGTTCAATATTCATCTTCATATACTGCGATATTCACATGCTATGATGATGCAAACTGCTACACAAATAGATTTATACTTTCTCATTTTCTTCACAGAGTATTAGTTAAAAATGAAAAGTAATAACAATAAGTACTATTTTACAAATGTTCAATGTGTTTCTACCCTTAAACTTGAAAGTGTTTGATTTAGAGACTTGGAAAAATGGTAATATTAACCAACTACACTATAACAAGTAGTACAAATGTTATATTCCTTACATAAATAGCTTCTGAGAAAAAGGAACATGAGTATTGACAATGCCTTAGTGCATACCTGGTACATATTCAGGATGCTCCACTTCTCAAAACATATTTCTTTATTACCAGTTGTAATACTTATGTAGATGGTTAATATTATCCATTTTTCTAACCTCTTAGCTCAAATACTTTCAAATTTGAGGTGTAGAATCTATTGAAATTTTGAAAAAATAAAAAAAAAAAAAGAATTATTGTTATTATTTTTTATTATGCACGAGACAACGAATAGTCTGTGGGAAAAATGAGAAAGTATAGAACCTATCAATTTGAATAGGTACCACTTTTCATCATGCCAGCCAGCATTGCCAGTTTTATAGAAAAAGGAACATGAACATGACATACATGATAAAGATGCGGTGTTCCACCTCCCCATAACAATAAGCAAGGGAAATTAAACTAGTGCAAAGCAATGGTGCTCTGAATTTAGTTTGAATTATGAAACGCAACACTGGTTTGTATGTAATTACTCTAAATACTGCATTATGTTTGTTTCACTTATTGCTTTCTTACATTAAATAATACATTATTATTTTGAGTAATAATATAAAAATAGTTTCAGTTTCACAAGAAAATTGAATTTTACGTTTCCTCATTTATATTGAGCATCTCCTTTTGAAAACATATAACTGAGGTTCTATCGTGTATTTTAGTTTCAAGATGCACACTAGCAAGTTTCTTTGGAGAATGAATTTGCAGCTACAAATAAATGCACAACTTACAATGGGAACAAAATAAGTTACGAGTATTGCTGAGCATTATATTTGCAATAAAAACCTGAAAATGTGTAGGTATATACACAACATGCAGTATATACATGAGTATGTTCCTTTGGACACTATGCCACTAGCAGATTTATAACTTGTTGAGAGAGAGAGTTATGTGTGCTAAAAATCTCAAAATTTACATGCAGCTATATATTATGAAATATACACTTAAAGTTAAGAGCAAACAAATTTTCTTTAAAACAGCACCTCACAAAAAGCTTAAAGAGAAACTGCTTGCTTGATTAAAGACTAAATATATAAACTATATTCTCAAAATGCAATGTGTTTATACAGTAAAAATCTTTTCCAATTTGATGTGCTATAACAAGACAAAACTCTAGATCTGAACTAATTTTCAGCAACTTCTACAGGAAATTAGAACTTTCTCTAGTACTTGTAGTAATTGCACTTCACCCAAATGTGTGACAAAGACATTTCGTCAGAGAAAGCACATTTCATAAAAACTGTGAACATCATAACTGAAAAATAAAATGCCAGTTTAGTAGCAAACTTGCTATTTAAGTTCAGTATTTTCCAAGGTTAGGACCAAAGATTTTCAAAAAAGTTTCCAACTCCCAAACCTTATCCTTTATACAGAACATTAGTTATTTTTCATTTTTTAAAGAATGGATCCAATCATTTTGATATTAAAATACCATTTAAGATATTTTCATACAAAAATATATGAATATGTTCACTTTCTAGAACAATCCCTGAAATCCTCTTCCATTTTGAATGACTTTTGTAAAACTGATTAACCATAAGAGATACACAAAATATTACTAAACAAAAAATGTGGATCTCGTTAAAGCACACAATTTATGTTAAATGAACATTTTTGTGCATTAATCATTTGCAATATGTTCCTTGTTATTGGCTTGAATTTTCAAATACTTATACTTTTTTCAAATGGTAAGTTGTTATTAATTTTCAGTGATGGTAATGCAGTCGTCACTTGGTGACCCCCTTTGTCTATCACTTTAGACCAGCATATTCTTCTAATACCAACAATGAAATGCGTAAATTTGTAATGAAAGTTTATCTCAATTAACAAGAAGTTGATAGAATAATAAGCTTTAGTAACAATAATTTGTAGAAGAATGAGTAAAGAAAGGCATGTGAATGCAATGCTTCAGAAAGGAGGTCCACCAACTTTTTCTGCTGCTTAAAGCATTCAGTAATACTCCTAGCATGACACAGTGATCTTTAATGACATATTGAGATGTTATACATTGTGTTGGTGTTAAGTCCAGAAAATAGAATAATTTTTCTTCAAGAAATCGTGAAAGTATGTATTCTAAATATGTGCTAATATTCCAAATGTATACAAATAAACAGAAGCAACTGTTTCAATAGATTGTGGAACTAAAGTTTAAATTCTCAGGATAGATACAATATTTGTCATTGATACATAGGACTGCAAGAAAGAGAAAGTATGTGTATTGTATATATGTATACAAATGTTTACTTGGAAGTACAGAGCTTTTGTTTACACACATGACCATATTACAGGGAATTGCTTGCACTACAATTCACTATCTATGTGCCAACTAGTGCTACAGACTACGAATTGTCTCTGTGCTTGTGGAGGAGGAGGCCTTGCTGGAGCGACCTTGAGGCATTACAAGTCTGTGGTTGTTCATCATAAGGATGACTGACGATGTGGTCCTGAGTTTGGACACACTTAGGAGTCATGATTGACAGGAGAGTCCTGCAAGTTGAACAGGACGAGGTAATGCTCCAATGCCCCAGCGAACATGTTGAGGTCTGCAGGGTAACTGTGGAGGAGGTTACGTTTAGACTGACCAGGAATAAGGTGTCTGCAAAGGCAGTAGCCATGGAACTCTGTGGGCACAGGATGGCCCGTCAAACACACCTGGGTGGAGGGGCGCTATCCAATGACAAAGAACAAGATGGGAGGATTGGCGATGCTTGGGCTGCCCCAAAGGAAGGTGTGGGTAGCACATTGTACATACAGTGTACATACGTCGAGCTTCCGTGTGCTCTCTGGTGAGCCTCATGTTTCCAGGGAGTCAGTTACTTTGAGAGGTTAAAATCCTGTTTGTGAAAGTTTATGTAGAAAAGAGTTTTGAGTGAGTAAAAGTGATAATCTGTGTTAAGTGAGGTCATAGCTAAATGTAGTTAAAGGAAATAAATAATTGAAAATTAGCCAAATGAGAAATATTGTTACAATAAAATGAATGCAGATAAGGTAAACAGCCATTATTCAATGGTCATGGTTAAAATATTGTATGCAGCTAGTGGGAAGATCATGTAATTACAAAACTTGGCTTACACCTTGTTCTTATAAAACACATTTGACTGTTAATGATCCTATCCCAATAGTTGCATAAATAAGCATTAGAGGGCCTAAAAACACCATTTATTAAATGCAGCAATCATATATACCATTTTCAGAAACTCTGAAGAACAACATAATGCAAGTAACACTTCTAATTACAAAAGAACTGTTATAATATTTAAAAAATGTTAGTGTTGTACTCAGTTGTTAGTTTCACACTCTTTGCAAATTGAGCATGCTATAACACAGGCTAGCTTATAACCCTTCAGAATACTGATATATTCATTTGCATTCAAGTTTAATGTGTGCTCACATTTTCAATGTGGTAATTTAAACAAGTTATCTATAAGTTATATTTAAGAGTTAAACAATTCATTGGGGGAGGGGGGGGGGGTACTATTAGTGACCAATAAAGTTTGTTTTGCCTTTTTATGAACACAGGTTGAAATAAACTACGCCAAGTGGAACAGAAACATAGACTTACAATTCATTGTACCTACCTACTTCTGATTATTATCAATCGTTTCATTCGCTAAGTTACGGAAAGAGGTTATCAACAGTAGAACTTTTTAATGTACTGAAACTGTGAGTGGATTGGTAACAACCAATATAATCTACGGTAGGTAACAACTTAGTTTCATTCAGAACATATTTTGAAGACATTAGTCTCGTCCGGTCTCGTCAACTGCAAGGTTCACTGCATCTGGAAGGGGATTTCCCTAATTCAGTTAGTTTGAAACATTTGAAATCCTGTGAGCCAGTGTCTTCAAAATGCGAGCGTCTCAAGATTCCAAACGTGTGAAAAGTGCACGTAAAGATTATGCTCGTGTGACCGCAGGAGTATTGCCACGTGGTAATCAGTATTTTTCCGATTGCGTGGTTTACTGCAGTGGAGCGACGTGCTGTGGTCTTACGTTAGGTTTGGTTAGGTGCGCTGTGAGTAATACTTGTGCGCGCGTGGGGTCATAATGGAGTGCTCATATCTGATTACTGTAGAGAAACGTAAAAGTGGTGAAAAGGTAATTTATTAAATGTGTTAAACTTCTTTCAATGTTAGGACACCCTGGCTGTGAAAGACGTTACCAAATAGTCGCCAAAAGCAACTGGCGTATACGTAAACCTGTTGAAATGAAACAAACAGGAACTGAAAAGCCCGGAAAAGAAAAAGGGAAGGACTATTTAGTGTTTTAGGGCAAGTGGATGATTTGGATGAAAGTGCGATTCGCTTTTAAGTAGGTACCTACATAGTTTTGCCTCCTTCCAGGCTGATTATAAATCTTGACACTTCCACATCCAATCCTGAGCTACATCACGACTCACATTAAGGTACCTACAAGTAAGTTTATACTAGCAACATTATATTTGATACATTTGTTTCACCCATTTTCTGAATTAGTTAATTTAGTATGAGCCAAATGCAATTCTAACCCCATATTACTGCAGTGAAAGGTCGCTAAGTTAATCCTCAGACGTAAACAGCTGACCGCAGAGAACGGTAACACGTGTTTGTTGGGAGTGATAAAACCATCATAGTTGACAGTATGAGACGTATCGGAAAGAATATGAAACTGACGAGTTGTTTACGCGAGCTTATAGCACATACACGACATATACTCAGTTCAGATAATAATCTATGGTTCAGATGCAATCATATCTTCGGTGACGTGGAAAACAGATGACAAGCGAACTGAGCGCTCTCACAACCAAGGTCAATGTGCCACACTTTGCCAGCTACAGTTTGTTCACCAGCTGAAGCTCCCTGGCAGGAATGCAGCCAGCCACTATATCAGTAAACAATTCCTGATAAACAATGATATCGCGAGCAGCAGTTTTGCTTCTAATCGCGTTTACGATAATGCTGTCAAACTTGGAATGCACGTTCATGCCAGATTAAAGCAAAGAACCCACTCAAAATAGCACAATTTAAATATCATTTGAAGTTCGTGCAGTATACTTAGCTTATAAAGCGTAAAAAATGTTTTCAACTACTTCGTCTTTTACTGTTTATTTCTGCCTTTTCTATATTTTTAGAAAATACTGCTAATCTGTTTCGGTCTTATGTGATATATTCTTGAGCGTTATGTTGTGCAACTCCTGTAAGAATAACTCAGTTGTTGTATTCTTTATTCATTTTATCTTGGCCCAAACTAGTCCTATGGGATTGAGATCACACATGTATGAGGGCAAGTAAACAACTGTGGCCCAATAAAACCAAAATATCCAATAATAAGGTTATAACAATTGAGGAAGAATTCAGTCTAACAACTTCTCATTTCCTCCTGCAGGATTAAAGAATGAAGTATTAACATTTTGGTCAGTTAAATAGTATAGAAATTGTTCCTGCAAGTACAGATAATGGAAGTAATAGAAGAAAGGCAGTAATACCTTTAAGAGCCTCTTTAGGTTTGCCTGATTCAAGCATCCTATAAAGATCTGTTTTACAAACAGAACTGTCACTCTGAACCCCTTTGTTCTATGACCACAATATCATAGCAGATTTCACAGCACTCCTAGGTGGAGGATTATCTGCTTCTACATTACTTTTACCATTACTTCCGACATAAAACTAGTGGCAAGTACGATTTTACAACTGAAACTAAGAGAAATTAGCAGTGAGTAAACACAGCACAGATAATATTGGAGGTAAGTTGGCAACATGACCAGCAGAATGACGATTATGTGGATGTTTACAAAACTAAGGTTACATTGCGTGGAATGTCTCTCCCCTGCCCCTCATTCCCCTTAGACCATGAGATGGTGAACAGACATCAGCTTTTTCATGTGAAGAGTTGTAATGTTGCCAATAAGTAGGTATCAACTTACACATATCCCCCTCAATGCTCGAAACACACATTTAAACAAGTGTTTGAGTTTATCTCATGTCAGCAAAAGCATGGAGATGTAATCTGTATTAGCCTATATTCAGATCAAATACTATACGAATACTATTACCTTGTTTTTCATATCTGTTAAAACAAAACCCTTCTAACTACATTACCCGATCCTTCTAATATCAGTTTTCTGTTAATTATTTTTTGAACTCAAATCTCAGATCGTGGAGGATTTTGTTGAAAGAGCTAAGGCTGGTTCTTTAAGAGTAGAAAGAGCTTATTTGTGGTATGATGCTTGTTTCGGGTCTAAGAGCCATCAATGTGTCCTCTTACGGCATCCAGTCGTATGATGACTGGAGATGTTCTTTGTCTCTCTTTCCTAGGAGTAAAAATCCATGATGGACCTGGCTGTAGCTGCTCCTCTTTAAGAGTGTCTAGAAACAGTTATTTACTTATTTAAAGCATGAACTGAAGTGCTACGGGGTATAAAAACATCCTGACCGGAATAATAATAAGTATTTCTGGGGAAGGCCGCGTCTTGGTTATGTTGTTGTTGCCAACGTTTCACCCTACTATGTAGAGCTTCTTCAGGGCTAATGCTTTCTTTGGCAGCACCGCAAGAAATACTTATTATTATTATGGATACTGGCCGCCGAAGCTTACCTAAGTTATCCTGACCGGAAGTTGATCTTTGTCTTGGACCATGAATCTGCAGTCTACCTCTACCTCCACCACGTCTTGCTTTTATAATTACACATTTTAACATAAGAGTTAACAAAATAGGCTAACAAAACAATGCAACTGTACGCCCATGCAAGGTAGGTTTCCCACGCACAACTAGTGATTACTCAACTGAGGAGTACATCATTCAGCAGTGTAACCAAGGTGGCGACTTTTGTTTACATTCCCATAGCAACAACTTTCTGATCTTACTCTTCACCATCCTTTGCTTGACATCTGTCATGTATCTATGTAGTTGGACTGTATGTGACGGCCCACTCTAAGCCTGGAGGCATTATAAGGGAAGTTAAAGTGTTATCATAACTTCAGCTGTTTACCCATTGTAAGTATGGGTTATTTATTGTGTGCTGTTCTTCATTGTCAGAGATTCAAAGGAACAATATTAGTAAAAGTGAACAGATTTAAGAGACTGAAGCAAAGAAGCACAGCTACTATGATTGTAGTTTTAAAATGTTGTATCAACTTTGTGTTTAGTGAATGAAGGTACATGAACCATTTACTGGCAATAGTATAAACTGAGATCAGTATTCACTCTGGAGTCACTTTTAAGCATTTCTCAGGTATCTGGAAACAATTTCACAAATTGAGAACATATTTTACTTCAGAATCAAAGCATTACAAATAAAATCTAAAGCTTCAAGCAAATTCCTTCTGAACTAACTAACTCAGCCATTGTATACTTCCTCAAAAAAAGCAGTGAGTGTTGGAAGGAGAAGCAAGTTTTGACTTTCTAAAGTAAACTAATGAATCAAGAGCCTCCTGAACTGTAAAATGGCAGATTCTGCATTGCACTGTAATTTAATGCAGATAAATACTTTAATGAAAATTGTAAATATTAGCAAATTACTACTGTCTCTTAGTAATGTTTCTCAGCACTTAGTCAAAATGAAATGATTTAAGCTGTGGTATTGCTGAAACTGTGTGTGTATTACTTACAGTTACAAGGGACACAATCAGATGCAGGCATATATTGCCTTCATCCAAGGACAAACATTACAAAATACTGTACAGTTTTGCAGACAGAAGTATTTGCTATCCTAAGCTGTACTCTAAAAGAACTGGAAAAATGTTGCCAATGTAGATCAATTCTCATTCTCACAGACAGACAAAGTTGATTTAAAAAACTTTCTTTAGAACAGGTAAGATCAAAACTGGTATGGGAAGGTCCAGGTGCATAATTACTGTGGCATCCAACAACAGGCTTGAAATGCAATTGATCAGGTGGATTACCCTATGTTGGCTCTCAACCCATGACTGAAATCAGTACACACTCTGCCAAAATGTTGGTAAAATGCAGATTAGGTATTGTACCATATTCTAAGTATACACTTTGAATTTAGAAGCAACACGCTCAATGCGTTTGAGGCTAGGTAATGTAGAAATTTCAGTGCTGTGACATAGTGGCTATAGTGCAAGGAAGGAAGTCTGTCAGTGCTAAGCGCTCAGAACAGTTGTCCAGCATATACACTATTGTCAGAGAACTAGAATCTTGCTGGATGTTCTGACATCTCAAACATTCTGGAAAGTTCCTATGGCTATACAAGGGAGTGAGTGAGTCTGGCAGTGATACTATTGAGTTAATGAGTACAATGAAAAGCACTGTTTATTGGATGAGTTGCTGTCACTGCAAGGGATTTGAGACCTCTTGTATTTGACTCCCCAGCTACTGAACTGTCCAGAAGAAGAGGCTACATCAGATATATTTTGTTACATCGCTATGTTGTGGAGCAAAGTGAAGTGGCAGTCAAATTGAACTAGTTCAAATTGGCAAAGTTGCCAAGCAAACTTTAGGTGATAGCTGAACTAGATTATTGAGTTAAGTGAGAGCTTGAAAAACAAGACAAAGTCACAATATACGTACTACCTCTTTTCAGACAGTGCTGATTTATTATAGTATTAGGACATTATGGTTATCATGCAGTGTTTCATGAGATTAACATTTTTAGTTTCTACTTTTATGGAGTAAAATATGTTTCCTCTTATAATGCCATGTGGCAACAGATATTTATATATCAAAAGAAAACAATCTGCGCAGCTGGTTCTGTTAATGATCAGATTATAGCTCCGTTACCTTTTGTCAGTTTGAGTATCAATAAGCAACTAAGATATGCCAAAGATACATTTTTGAATATTCTGATGTGTTACATTTACATGACTTTTTCTGCTTACTCTTCTGTAAAGTATTCTTACAAAAGCTTATTGCTACCCGAGATAAATTTTCATTACATATTTACACATTTTGTTGTAGATATAGGAAGGATACAGTAGAGGTAGACTAAAGTGAGTCACGTTTTTAAAAAGTGGGTTGCTTTGTGATGGCTTTGGAATTAAATGCTCCATATATGAATACAAGAAAAAATGAATAATCACTTGCCACTTGAAAACGGTGAAAGATTTGAAAATTCAAATCAATATAAGAAGCAATATATTGGAAATGGTTAATTGCCACAAAACATTTTACTTGACATAAATTATGCGCTTTAATAAATCCTATATTTTTGTGTAGCAAGATTTTGTGTATCCATTATAGTGTGCCAGTGTACAAAAGTCATTCATAATGAAGACAACTTCCTATACTATTTGAAAACATTTCAAGGTATACGTTTGTATTTGTCATGCAAATTCCTAAATAAATTCTTATGGTATTTTAACAAAAATTGTTAGAGCCTTCATTGAGGAAAACAAAAATAATGAAAAATGTTCTATGTAAAGGGTTGCAAGGAGGCGGTAATTTGCTTAAAAATCTTGGTGTTGATGCTGAACTTAAATACCAAGTTATTTTTTAATTTATTCAGGGGTCTGAAAATGTGCAGTTTGAGTGAAATGCACTACTTGCTCTGCATACTGGACTTAGTAGAGAAAGCAGTGTTAGGATTAATTTTTTTGCCTTCTACAATGCCTAGGAGAAAATCTGATTCAGTTTTACCATAGAAGACAGTTTTTTTTAAATTAATTTTCAGGAATGTTGATTGCATTATCTTCCTTACTATTATTCTCTCTACTTCTACATATGTTATTAAAAAGTTAGATAGAGCCAACCATTTCTTTATAGCACTCATGAATCTATCTTACATTCTTTCTTTATGGAAGTATACACAGAAAGCTCTCTTTATTGGGCCATAAATCTATGACACTGGACCAATGGCTTTATTTACCTAATGAGGGAAGTCATGCTAAGGATTCTTATGCCCGAAAAAGGCCATTGCAAAGTCTGAACCCATGACCTTGGGAACCAGAAACTAGCATGTTACCTCCAGACCATGAAGGACATTTTTTATGTATGATGCATTGTAAGACCCAAACGTAGACAATTTCAAGAGACATTTCCTGGTATTACAGTTGCAAACAGAGATACTGTCAGATATTTGGTTAATAAGTTTAGGACAACAGGAACGCTAAACCTAAGATGAAAAAAAATACATGTTCTAATAAAGGAAAAAATTGAAGAAATTGGGCATCATCTGAATGCTCTCAAACAAGTCTCTAAGATGTATTGCACAGCAAGTGTGTGTTCAAGCAGCTAAACTACCTACAGAGTGATTACTGTACACGAAGACAATGCAAATGGACACCACTCATCATAGTGCATGTTACTATTACTAAAGAGTAGAGGGCAAATTAGAGTGACCTGGTCCGTGATGCAGGGAGCATATGTCCCATGGGTACAGACTGTGGGTAAACATATGTACCATCAAAGTGAACAATGCTTTAGATTCCAAAGAGCTGTATCCAATTCTAATTGCAAAATCAATAATGTCAGTGGATCTTTTAAGTATTTTAAATTTCATAAAGAATAACTTTTGTTGCTTATTCAATGCCATAACCTCCTTAGGAACATCTGAGTTATACATGCTAAAGGCTATGAGCATAGTAGAAGAAGTACATGTAAAACTTAAGGAAATCAAACCCAAAGAACATAGGAAAAGCGTGAACGATACACTCCAGGATGTGTTAGGAAAAAAAAAAAACACTGGTTTTTCAGTAATGTGTGCTCTGTGAGCTCTCTTGCTCCAAAAAGTAACAGAGTCATCCAGATCAAAATGTGTAAGAAATATATCAGATAATGATAAAGTGCATGCATCTATAATCTCTTGCGATGTCGAAAGAAATTTCTCACAACATATTTTCTGTTTAATTGAGTGATGGAGAGCGCTCCCTATTGTCCACTGCAAAGAACAGACTGTAGTATTCACTTTACATATACATATAAGGTAGTGCTCTATAGCGAAATAAAAGCATTAGCAGTTGACATACTATAATCATTGTTTTCATACAAGCTGTATAAGCAGCTGCAGACATGTGCCCCTTGTTTACATCTGGACTCACCCTCTCTCCTTCAACAAACAGTCTATAGCACAAAGTAAGGCAACCTCACAAAAGCCAACCGCTCATGCTGATCCACCCCTTACTCATGAGAGTTTTGGAATGGACATGCAATATGGGACAGGCCTTAAAATGATTGCTCTGTATCATATTTTGTATTGTTTAAATCACACTACTGATGACGGAACAAAATGCTAAGCTCTTGTGATCTAGAAAATCTCCAAATTTTTCACCAGTAGATTCAATTTCCATCATACAACTGACCAATTGTCTACATGCATGATTATTTTAGTGAATAAAAGGTGTTATATGTTAAAAGGATTTTACTGTTACATAAAAAGCACAATAACTTTCTTGGTCACCTGTTAAATAAAGGTCACAGAGAACTTCATTTTAGCATATTTTGTTTGCAGTGAAAAGTGAGCTGAACACACTGCACGCCTATGTGGAGGGATCATTTTCTGAAGATTTACAGTGCCTGTGTCTTACCTCCATTTTGTGATGGTTGGTTAGGAGTTGAGACCCATGTACAGTATCCTGAAGGAATACTGGATGGGGACAGAAGGAATTCTGTTTGGAGGTACCATGGATTGGAGTAATCTAGTGGGTTTGAAGAGTATGGGCCTTGAGCTCTGGATTGTGCGAGTGTTTCTGGATAATCAGAGAATGAACGGTTGTGAACGATGTGAGAACTGGAACGAGATTTCTTAGATGGCCATATCCCTGACTTTCCCTGGTATCTTTTATCATGTTTAACATGCTCAGGCTGCTTGAGAGAAGATGTCGACTTCTTAGCACTAAATGGTTTTTGTTCCTCTATACTATAGCCACTTGTTACTGAAGAACAGGATGTGTGTAGCTTTTCTTCATCATCAATTAAAGAATTCCAATCAATATAATCATCGTTTAATTGAGTCTTTGGTTTGCTTGCCCTCTTGGGAATTTTTGAATCATCTCTGCACTCTTCGATGCCTGTTGAGACATGTTTCTTGTGAAGTGTTGACGGAACAGAAATAGCTTTTTTGAGAGAGGAATAACTATCCATTTCCTCAATACTTTCATCTGAACAGTGTCTGCTGCTGGGTGAAAACACACTCATGGGCACAATAGAAGTCAAAAGTGATGGCAGTGAAATCCATCGAGTTGGAAGTTGGGATGTTGCTAACAATGACGTTTGTTGGATGCCCTCCATATTAAGAGAAAATGAACTTGCAGAAGTAGAAATAAATGACAAAAATGAATTTTGAAGTGAGAAATTTGATGAGGATAAGGACCTGAGGTCTTCTACTGATGCCAGTGGTACATTTGAAAGATCAGCAAAAGGTTTTACGTTCAATAACTGTTTGTCTGGAACATTTGGAAGTGATGAAGGTACTGAGTTGTATGTGGGAAAACCTATAAATTCTTCAAAATTTGGAGAACGAACTAATAACCTCTGTACTGATTGATTTAAGCTTGACTGCTGAACTGTTGTTGACAAGGGGATGTTTAAAGGTTCAGGAAATGCCAGCCCTGGTGTATTGATGTATAACCGCTGCACAGTTAATGAGGCATTAACTGAATTGTTTTCAGGTTCTGATTCTCCATGCTTGACACTCTCTTCTCTACTATGCTGCTTCTTGTGCTTTGCTCTCCTTCTCCTTCTTCTACGTTGTCTTTGTTTTTCTGACTTTTCTAGAAACTTCAAGGCTTGGTTACCTAGTTCTGTCTTAGGTTGTACCTGTGTTAATGTATCTACATCTTGTGTCTTTTTGTTCTTTTCCCCTAGTTCATCAAGTTCTTTGTTAGGTTCTTTTGTATAGTATCTTTGTTTATTTGCTCTTTGTGAACCTTTATGTTTAGCATTAACATTGATGCATTGCTCTCTTTCCTTAGAGGTGTCAACATGTCTGTTTCCAGAATGTGTTACATGTTTAAGCTCTTCCTTATATCTCAACTTGCCTCTGTTACTTTCAAACTGGTGTGCTGTATTAACCTCTAAGGGTTCATTTATTTGCTGCTTTATATTTGAAGAGGATTTCTTTTGAGATTTTTCAGTGACAGGCTCTCTCGGCTGATAATTAGTTGAAGACACTTGGCTTGGTTTACTTGTGTCATTTACTACTTTATAATTTCTACCATCATGGGATCGAATGTATAGTCTGTTAATTGAATACTTATGATGCCTTTTATTTCCGTCTTTCATACTCGGATGACTGTGACTATTCTGTGAATTTTCATTGCAAGGAGCATTGAATGTTGATGGAGAATCTTCAGTTGCACATTTAGGAAATATGTCTGTTGTATGAAGAAGACATGTTTCCGAAATAGGTGCATTATTTTGGAATGGCCTAAACTGTCCTGCAGTCGTTTGTGAACACTGGTAATTATCTGCATTTGTTTCCTCCTCTGTTTTTGATTTGTGTTCTGTTGACACTTTGGAAAGTGTATCTTCTACAAATGTAGAAGATTCTTTATTTGTTATATCACATTCCAAGTTTGTATCAGGGAACTGATTTTGAGCCTGTTGTAATTGCTGTGTTTGTGTGCTATCATCTTTGTCCTTGGAAAGGAATAAGTTGCTGGAAGATTCTTTATTGATATCATTTTGTAAATTTACTACAATACTTTCAATAGAAGGTAGACCCAAGTTGCCTCTAAACAAAGTCTCAATGTCACTGGTTTCTACTGCATGTTCTGTAACACAGTTTTCTGAAGTTCTTCCTTGTACTGTTTTCAGTAGTTCATTGTTATGTGCTAATGTATTTAAATTGTTATCATTAACATCTCCTTGAATTCCAAAATCTTTTATGTCTTCCTGCAGTATCAATTCACTGCTTTGTGATCCTTGTGGTTGTTTGGTTTCTTTATTCTTTATTAAACTATTTTGGTTTTTGTTTAGTTTAAGTGTGGTATAATGCTGATTAGCTTGAGTTTTCATAGTCTGTTGAGATTCATTTGGTTTTAGTGATGTGGATTGACTTTGTGACAAGAGAACTTGCAGTTCATTTTCTGTTACAGCTTGAGTCTTCTCAATCTGTTGAAATTCATTTATAGCTTGACTATTCTCAATCTGTTTAGATTCATTTATAGCTTGAGCTATCTCAGGCTGTTTAAATTCACGTATAGCTTGAGTTTTCTCATTTTGTTTAGATTCATTTATAGCTTGAGTTTTCTCAGTCTGTTGAGATTCATTTGTAGGCAGAGTTTTCTCAATCGGTTTAGATTCATTTATAGCTTGAGTTTTCTCAGTCTGTTGAGATTCATTTGTAGGCAGAGTTTTCTCAGTGTGTTTAGATTCATTTATAATCTGAGTTTTCTCAATCTGTTGAGATTCATTTGTAGGCAGAGGTTTCTCAGTGTGTTTAGATTCATTTATAATCTGAGTTTTCTCAATCTGTTGAGATTCATTCATAGGCAGAGGTTTCTCAGTGTGTTTAGATTCATTTATAGCTTGAGTTTTCTCAATCTGTTGAGATTCACTTGTAGGCAGAGTTTTCTCAATCTGTTTAGATTCATTTATAGCTTGAGTTTTCTCAATCTGTTGAGATTCATTTGTAGGCAGAGTTTTCTCAATCTGTTTAGATTCATTTATAGCTTGAGTTTTCTCAATCTGTTGAGATTCATTTGTAGGCACAGTTTTCTCAATCTGTTTAGATTCATTTATAGCTTGAGTTTTCTCAATCTGTTGAGATTCATTTGTAGGCAGAGTTTTCTCAATCTGTTGAGATTCACTTGTAGGCAGAGTTTTCTCAATCTGTTTAGATTCATTTATAGCTTGAGTTTTCTCAATCTGTTTAGATTCATTTATAGCTTGAGTTTTCTCAATCTGTTGAGATTCATTTGTAGGCAGAGTTTTCTCAATCTGTTGAGATTCACTTGTAGGCAGAGTTTTCTCAATCTGTTTAGATTCATTTATAGCTTGAGTTTTCTCAATCTGTTTAGATTCATTTATAGCTTGAGTTTTCTCAATCTGTTGAGATTCACTTGAAGGCAGAGTTTTCTTAGTCTGTTGAGATTCATTTGGTTTTAGTGATGTGGGTTGACTTTGTGACAAGAGAGCTTGCAGTTCATCTTCTGTTATAGCTTGAGTTTTCTCAATTTGTTGAGATTCATTTATAGCTTGAGTATTCCCAGCGAGTTTAGCTGCATTCATAGGTTGTCTTTTCTCATTTTGTTTAGTTTCATTTATAACCCGAGTTTTCTCAATCTGTTTAGATTCATATATAACCCGAGCTTTCTCATTTTGTTTAGATTCATTTATAACTTGAGTTTTCTCTATCTGTTTAGATTCATTTATAGCCTGACTTTTTTCAATCTGTTGAGATTCATTTGACTTCAGTGATGTGAGTGGACTTCGTGACTTAAGAGCTTTCATTGATGCCAGTTCAGCTTCTGTTATAGCTTGAGTTATGCTTGTTTTATCTGAGTTTTCACTGAGTTTGGTACAAGTGTTTTCCTTTGAATAGTTTCTGTCTGATTCTAATATATTCCTTTCTGGAATAATATTTTTACTCCCAATAGAAAGCAGCCGAGCATTTTCAACACTTGGACCCAAATCTCTAAGAGCATATCTTGGTTGTAAACAGGAATAGCTAGTTTCCTTATCAATGGTGTTCAGGTTTTCTTGCATTTCTTCCTTTGACAAATGACCCAATGATCCATAGCTAAAGAGTTCTGGATATATTGCTTCTGTAGGTTCGACATATTTTTCATGTTGTAAGTATCTTAAGAAAAGTTCTTCTTCTAATTCCATGTTTGACAGTACAGAATTTACAGATTTTTCTAGATCAGCAATGTCAAGAGATGGACCTTCTTCTTCAAATACATCAGTTTCAATGTCATCATCAAAGTCTAGGTTTCTTTTTCCAATTTCATTCCATTTTTCTTTAGAATCTACCTCTAAGAAGACATCTTCTGATGTATGAAGGTTTTCAGGGTGTTGATGTTTCATGTTTTTGCTGCTGGTTTGATAATTTTCTGAACAAGCCTTCTCAAGAGGCCATGGGGAGAGCCAATTATCTTCATTTTGAAAGTCAAATTCTGGTTCCATATGATCATTTGCAATGAGTGACACAAACTCACTGTTTTCTGTTTGATCTAATGGATCATCAGGCCAAGAATCAGGCCATTTGTAATTATACACTTTGGTTTTCAAGAACTTGTTAGCAGATTTTTGTTTCATTGCTCTTGGGGTTGTAGCTGTTGTTTTGACATTCAGTTCACTACCAGGTTGGTTTCCTATAGTTGAAGTTGAAGGGATTCCTTCAGATTCCATATTTGCAGTTATGGTTAAAGTGTTGTTGTGGTATTCCTCATCCTCCAATGATTTTAGATCTCTTGAAATATGATTTAATGTGTCCTGTATGTTTGGTAATTTAACAACTTGTTCATATTCAACTTGAAGTTGCTGAGTTTCAATGTTTGTGCTTATATTTGTGTCCTTATCGTGTGGTGGTACTTCATTATTGTTGTTTAAACGTTTTCGTTTTGATCGTGGCAGTAGTTCTATCATGGCATCTTGTTGAGGCAACACACTTAAGATATTTAAATGTGTGCTGGTAACAGGCACACCTGCCATCTCATTCTTTACCTCAGTATGATACAGGGATGGTTTCAGTTGATATGTACTAATCTGGGGCTGAACTATAGGTTCTGATAAAGTCTCTTTTCCTTTCCACTTTGTGCTTTGTTGAATATGAGAAGGCGAATCAAGTCTTTCTAAGTAAACATTACTATTGTTAGATAGATTTGTCTCATCTGCTGGAGAAGTTAAAAGCAAGCTGTTGATAGCAGCAACTGTGGAGGAATCTTGTGGTCGTCCAGGACTCGTGTCCTGCTGTAAGTGAATGCTACTCCAATGTCTTGGAGGTGCAACATCTCTGCTACTCAGAGGTACATGTTTAGCAATATTAAGGCTGAATGTTTCAATTTTTGTTGGGTGGTTGGAGTGAATGACAGGTGTCGTGTGTGAGATGTCTTCACTAGCTAAGGACTTTGAACTGTGGGCACTGGGATAAAGAGGTTCAGGCTGCATGGGTCCCAGTACACTTCTGACATCATCATCCACGGTGGGCAGTAACCAATCTGGATGAAATTTCATTAAATAATGTATTACTAATAGCACCACTGTGGCTTTATTTTTGTTTTTCTTTCAGTGTAATCCATCTATGATCAAGTTTGAGGAAACAACATTGTGTGCTCTCTGGCCCACTGATAAACAGTAGGGACACTGCCACACAGGAATTAATTAATGGGTGCTGGTACACTGTTAAAATATGTCGTGTTCATATTCATTTTTCTATAAAACTAACAATGCTTAACATGATGAAAATTGGTATGCAAATAGATTAATGGTTTGTCTACTTTGTCTCATTTTCTTCAAAGGTTATTAGTAGTCTCATATGTAATAAAAAATAATAAGTAATTTTTTCTGACTGTTCAATGGAGTTGTGCCTTTAAGTTTGAAAGTATTAGAGTTAGAGACTCACAAAGAGGGTATAATGTTAACCTTAGTGCATATTGAAGATGTTGCAGTTCTCAGAACATATTTATGCATATGGTATGTAGCTGGTTAATTTCTCCCATTTCTCTGCCTCTAACTCACATACTTTGAAACTTCAGGTATGCAATTCATTCTTCATTTAAAAAGAATGATTGTTATTATTTTTTACTATGCATGAGATAACTAATACTCTGTGAAGAAAATTAGACAAAGTACAGAGTATATCAATCTATTTGTGTACCAGTTTTCATTATGGAATGACTAGTTTTATAGAAAAAGGAAACTGAACATGGCATATTTTAACATTGTAAAGATACATTTTACCACTTCCTCTTATAGGTTCTAACACCATCGATAAAGGTTCAAATAAATTATAAATTAAAAAGCCGTCCATATGCAAACAAAACAAAGTGTAGATATGAATTACTGCAATAGACTACAGATTTGTTCCCTCAACTTATCCGTAGCTGTAAAACTTTGAAAACAAAATATGTGCCTAGTGAACAGGTTATATTTAAGAGCATAGAACATTTTCTAAGTTCAAATACTTGTTAAAAACAAAATTCTAATTTTTCCAGCTGTGTTATTGGAAGCAAATGCTTCCTTTCCCACATATTTCCCTGAGAATAAAGAGGAATTGATTCTAAAAATCAGGCCTTGTTAGCATAGAACGTACTAAGCACTGGAACAACATTTTGAGTTATAAACACACAGCATGTTAATCTTTGTGACAACTTGTGTAATTTTGTATTTCAGTAGGTAACTCAAAGTAGCTAGGAATTGAAGGGCTTAACAGACCATGCTTTTGGTCTAGAATCAGTAATACAAGCTCATCTGTTACACTGTAAACCTGTGGAATAATTTCACCCTAAATGTTTATATGCAACAATAGCTCACTTAGTGATGTGAAGGGAAAAAAAAGCTTTAAATATTAGAAAACAATATGTAGCTTGCAACTGTTATAAATCTTAGTGCTGATTGATCAGCACACCTCTCTGGATAAACAATAGAGAAAGTCCTTATCAAAGTGAAATAACTAATTACTGTTGATTCACAATAACCACAAGCAAAACAACTGACAGTTACCTGCAAAGAGAACAGGAATGCATATCACTAGCAAAGTCAAAAGTTAAATTTGCACTTTGGGATGCCATTTATTTGCAACTGACCAAAGATATTTTAACACCTACTTCCAATTCAGCCAACATAATGCAGATTAACTAATGTCAAATTTAGATAGAGCAAATACTTTTTAATGCAGATCCATTACTATTTCTGATTCCTCTAGTTGGAGCAAGCTTTTCTTTAAACATTAAAATTACTTGCTGTTGTACATTGTTCTTTGTTAGAGGCGAGAATGGGGTATCCATGGGCAAGTATAGGTATAATAAATTTAAGTGGCCAAGAGGAAGAAGAAGGGGGAGAGGTGCACTAAATATAGTAGATTGTATTCTAATTGGCATTATATTTTGAAATGCAATGGTACAGAAAAAGGAGAGAATTTGATGCAAGAGAAGTGGGGAAAAGTTGCAATGGAGATAAAAGTAAACTCAAAGAATGATTATATGGAGAAAGTAGGGAAATATCTAAGAAAAATAAGGTTAAATGATTAAAAGAAATGTGAAGCAAATTAAAGAAGATACAGATAAAGAGTGATGAAGTATAAAAGCAGATAGTGAATAGAGTAAGCTTCACCATTATATAAATATAACAGAATGTTATGTATAAGAGGAACAAATGAACTCCAGGAGGGAGTAACACATTGTATAAATTGTATGTAAAGTTTAAGTATAATAAATCATTCACATTCTTTTTTGTTAATTTCAGTGGGTTTTGCTTTTTATTTTGTACTATTATTTTAGTCAGTAAGCCATTTTAAGTTGTGAATAAACAAACTACAGATGAAGCTTATAATATTTTGTAAATATAAATAATGCTTTGAGCAGCTGTGAGTTTCACATTATCTGTGCTAATATACCTATAAGAAACAAAACATATAGAATGGCCCTTTATGTTACTAAAAAGGAATGTGCATAGATTTCTTGTGTGTTGCTTTACATTTCATAGAAAATGCAACTTGAAATGAAATGTTCAAGTAATGAAGAGGAAATTTGTTAGGGTGTTGTGCAAAATGTGGAAGAACATATTATTTGCAGGATCTGCAACCTAAAGATAATAAACAGGCTTTCATGGGCAATTATGCTTCTAATATACAGCAGGTGTGGTAATAATACAGGTTTAAAGGTGATAAATATACTATGGGACAAATGTTAATGGCTGACCATGCAGCGGGAGTCAGAGGACCATTAATGCATGTCCTTACGTAGGTACCTACTTACATGTATATATATAAGCAACAAGGAACACCATAGACTATGTGATCTGTAATGGTTTGGCAAACACTAACTAGGTAGTACACTAATAAATAGTTCTAGGACAATATTTTCTTGTACAAAAAATAAATAAAATATACCTATATATTAAAATTAGAGCAAAGTGAGCCAACCTTGTAAACTCTTACGAGTTGTCTGTTTACAAGTTTGCCTCACTTTGCTCTAATTTTAATAACTAAGTACTTCTTATTGTTTTCCAAAACATATGTAATCAAATAAATATTACTAAAAACTCACACACACACACACACACACACACACACACACACACACACACACACACACACACACACACACACACACTTGCACACACTCACATTTGCTTGCTCTTTACACTTTAATTTAAAAGTGCAACAATGTTGATCAGATCAATAATAGTTTGAGATGTCCTCAAGTTAGAAGTGTCATGAGGTTCAAATTTTGAAAATGCATAGCAGTTAAATTGCAAAACAAATTGACAAAATGAAAATATCAAGTGACTTTAGGACTGAATATGATCATGCTTTCCAAGCAATGTACATTATGAGTAGAGATAGGCAAAATATGAAATTTCATAATTTAAACCATGATTACTATCATTTTCGGAACAAGAATTTTTACATTTCGCGTGAAGAAAAGCATCAAGGATTCTCATAAGACAGAAGTTTTTACATGTAATTTTTGTACATTTGCTGCACTCAACATTTTACACCCTTTAAATTTGATGCTATTTAAAAACACTCACATTATTCCCACATGGAAATTTTAGGGAATGATGCCATTTAAAGGTAACTTGTGCATTGCAGCCAGGAACTGAACCTTGGACTTTTGGGTTGAGAAGCGATAAGAGAGGGAATTTCCAAATTTATTGTAAAATAGCAATTGTGCAAAATGTTATGCTTGACCTATTTTTTCTCCTCAAGGACTTGAAGTATTAAGCAAATGCTGAAATATTTATGCATAGATATTTTAAGCAATACACATTATGTATGGTGAAGTTTCCCAAACATTTCTGTGAAACTGTTCTTGAAACCATAGGCTTCTGCAATTGAGAAAACTATTAAGGAGGTGGAACCTAACTGCATCAGCTCTGACCATATTTGCCCAAAGTTACTTTAATTGAATGATTAAAGCAATAGTGGTATATTTCATTTTTGACAAATGCTAGTAGAGCTTGCATTAGTCTAAGAACTAGCCCAACCTGGTGACACTCTTTCTTATTATCCAATATTATGATGAAAGAATAATAGGAAATTAATTAAAAAATCATAGATTATGCTGTTGTGAAGAAGGGAAAGAAAAAGTAAAGTTAGAAAGACAATTGTATTGAATGTTTTGTCCATAGTATTAATATTAAGTTTATCCTACACAGTTGTACCAGCGTAGCTGAAAGTTTTGAGAATGGAAGCCAGTGCAACATTCCTATTTTTAGATAGTAACATTTACATTATACAGCATGTGGTAAAACTAGTGGAAACACACAAGCAGACTGAAAAATTCAATTCCATTTTGAAATTAAAAATTATTTTGTTGTTTAACGACGCTGTCAATTGCCAGGATCACATCAGCGTCGCCGGTGTGCCGGAATTTTGTCCCGCAGGAGTTCTTTTACATGCCAGTAAATCTACTGATATGGAGCTGTCGTTTTTAAGCACACTTAAAAACCATTGGCCTGGGCCGGGTTTGAACCCACAACCTTGGGATCAGTAAGCCAGTGTCTAACCAACTGAGCCACCCAGACCGACTAATTCCATTTTGAGTGTAGTTGCTATAGCCAACTGAGCTACCATGGCAACATGCCAGTACAATATCCAATTGCTCAAATAACTTGCATATACAGGTTAGTTAAGTCTTGCACCACCTGAATAACTTCAGAAGCAGTAGAAGATGAACATGAAAGTTGATGTACGAAGATGTCTTGTACATCAACTCAAAAATAATATTAATCATCTTTTATTACTTCCAGTTCAACCAGAAATGACAGCAGCTTTCTTTTTTAAGTGCAACATCCTATATTGTTTTACAAATTTGGACAGAATTCTTGAATAGCTTTTCAAAAAATACCTATATTAGACACTTCTCTGAAGTTCATTACCATTAAAAAAGAAAGAAAAGAATAGTATAGGCTTAATGGAGCAAAACATTTATTTTTTTCTGTGACTTTGCTGTCCTTTGTTCTAATATATAAAATGGCATTTATATGATTATCATTCATTTACATTCATGCAATATAAATTTGTTTATTTTAATGATTTTTGCTACTTGTGATTTAACCAGAAGTGCAACTTTTGTATTTGAAGTGGCTCACCTTAGATTGGTTGTACAGATTCAGATATTACTCCTCAATAGCTTTTCAACAAGTAGCCACAATACAAAGGCAAAGAAAAACAAATGCAGTTCACCTTGTAATTGTATCAGGTCCAGCTCACTTTGGACAGACTAGGTTTTTCTGCAACAATGGATTGGTAGAGAAGGTCACGTAGCAAGATTCCCACATTTGTCACCTTTGGACATGTTTTCAGGGGACATTTGAGGTCAGTGGCAGGTAAATGGACCTAACAACTGCACAAGATCTGGAGCAGTGAATAATGCAAGTGATGAGAGATATTCCTAAATCCTGGTTATGTCATTCCTTAAATGGTTTCTATGATCCATTGTCATGTTGCAAATTAGCCAAGGGTTACCAGTTTGAACACAGAATTTAGAGTGTGAACTGCTTTTTTTTTGCTTTTTATTGTTTTGTTTTTCTATTACTTTTTGAGAAACTATTAAAGAGTACTACCCAAATCTGTAAAAAGGAAATAATACATTGTTCCATTTAAAATAAGATAGTTGCAGTCATTCAGTCAGTCAGTCAGTTCTGGTTATAGTGGAAGTAGCAAAAAGGCATTACTATAGTTTCTGAGTTCCTGTACACAATTATCTCACTCACTGCTTCAAGTGGTGTTGGACTTTCAACTAGCTCTGTGTACAACTTGCTTCAAAAGGCTATGCACAAACTTAGAGTGCTTATAGAAATACAACTACTCTGGTAAAGGAACTTGTGATTCTGGCAATGTTAGCACACAAATAAATTACTTATGCAAAGATAAAGTTTAATCAACAGGTTACTGTTACAAAGGTTGTTCAAAATGACACCCACCACAGGCAAAGCATTCTTATAGAATAATGTGTGGTGCACATTTTGAACACATTCTCTATCTATGCATTTCAGTGGTTTATTTTCCACATATTGTATAAGTATGGACATGTATTTTTGGACATTTTGAAAACATAAACAGAGTTAATTTGTGCAATTGGATCTTATTACTCTATTGACCCCATGGTTTTACTTACATGGCCATGTTAATACAAATTGTGTTAAAATCGTTGAGGCATGTGTGAACATCATTTCCAATATCTATGTGAAAATTGAGTTTTTATTTATGAATTTCTTCAACTGCTGAGATTCTCAGTGTCCCATTCTACATTGGATGTGAAAGATCACCTAATTTTGTTCAGAGGTCTCTTTAACAGGCTTGAAGTTGTTTTATGTGCCACAAGTCTACAACAAAGCACTGCCAGCTTTAGTTCCCTTCTGAAGAAAGCCATGCTAAGGATCTTGTCCTCTGCCAGTTTGAACCTGTGGCCTTGAGAACTAGATGGTAGCATGTTACTGCTAGACCACAGTTATCTATACTCTTGAAGTTAAGCTATAGATATCTGACTCTGCTTCCTGCTGCCAAGAATGTTCCATTAGGTTGGCCACGCTTCCAAACAAAGGCACATGTGACTTTGGTTTCCCAAAATGAAAGAAAGAATATTGATGGTCAATGCTCTGAATCATCTCAAGCTGCACATAAAAATAAGATTGTATAACTCTACAAAATAGCATCACATTCTGCATTTACATGATGAGATGCTGTGTTAGATGATACTTTTAAAATATATAATGTTCAAGCCTAATTTTTTTTAGCTTAAATGTTTCCTTTCTCAAAACTTTCAGAATGACACTCAAATGAATGCTGCTGCAAAGAAAGTTTACTTATGGCAAAGTATTGCATAACATGTGACAAAAGTAGCTTAAGAGTAAAAGAAGCACACACCCACAGTACAGTCTAGCCTGTAGAAAATATGTATCAGTATACAAGTTCATTGCTAGTGGTTCTTTTAATCACACTGGGCAATTTAAACTTCATGTTTTGGATGCTATGCCTTCAAGAAAAATATTGGAGGTTAAGATTCATGAATTTTTAAACTTAAAATAAAAAATAAATTTGTTTATGCTAGAAACCAGGTTTTCCAGTTAGCTTTTCATGAATTCCGTAGCAATTGAGTTAATACTAAAACTGTGTTATGAGATAAGCCTTGGAGAATTACTGTGCAAGTTCGAGCCAAAGTCACGAAAATGGCAGGATATTACTGCATGCCAAAAATGCCAAATTAACACATGAAGTACCAGCAAGTTAATTATGGTGTTTAAAACCACAAGCCCACCGTTTAATGTCCCAACACAGAAAATAACATTTTTTGCCTGAAAAGTAATATTATGTGACAAGATAAGATTAAAAGTGCTGCAAAATGTTCATAGAAGTCGAAACTATGAGGCAAAATAATTCTTATCATGAACTCTGCTTTGTCTTTGTTATCTATTTTTATTTTATAACTTCCTTCATGTTTTTTAGTTTGATCCTTTAACCAGTTAGGTCATGCAGGACCATGAGTTACCCAAAATTTGCCCTTTAAGGAAGGTCCATATTTAAATATGTTACCTCAACCAAGATTTCAAATTTGGACTTCTTGAATACCGGGTGGGAGGTACTGCTTGTCATTTGTTAACCAGGGATTCTACATTGTGTGATGAGTGTAACAAATATGTCCAATACAGTTATTGTCAATACAGAGCTGTTCCACACACACACAAAAAAAAAAAAAAAAAGTTTATGCAACATTTTGTGAACAATTCTGTAATGCATTTCTATCTTAATTCAAATGAATTTGGCCGCAATTTAAATTTAAAATGTGATGCAAAGTTTAATTTGTAAGGGAAAAGTGGCAATGTCAGGCTGGGTGTTCTCACCAGACCAGGACATCTGGATGGAGGGGAGGTATTGCCTGCTGTTACTAAAAGTGGCAACGTCAGGCTGCGTGTTCTCACCAGACCAGGACATCTGGATGGAGGGAAGGTATTGCCTGCTGTTACTAAAAGTGGCAACGTCAGGCTGGGTGTTCTCACCAGACCAGGACATCTGGATGGAGGGGAGGTATTGCCTGCTGTTACTAAAAGTGGCAACGTCAGGCTGGGTGTTCGCAACAGACCAGGACATCTGGATGGAGGGGAGGTATTGCCTGCTGTTACTAAAAGTGGCAACGTCAGGCTGGGTGTTCTCACCAGACCAGCACATCTGGATGGAGGGGAGGTAGTGCCTGCTGTTACTAAAAGTGGCAACGTCAGGCTGAGTGTTCTCACCAGACCAGCACATCTGGATGGAGGGGAGGTATTGCCTGCTGTTACTAAGCGTGGCAACGTCAGGCTGGGTGTTCTCACCAGACCAGGACATCTGGATGGAGGGGAGGTATTGCCTGCTGTTACTAAAAGTGGCAACGTCAGGCTGGGTGTTCTCACCAGACCAGCACATCTGGATGGAGGGGAGGTAGTGTCTGCTGTTACTAAAAGTGGCAACGTCAGGCTGGGTGTTCTCACCAGACCAGCACATCTGGATGGAGGGGAGGTATTGCCTGCTGTTACTAAACGTGGCAACGTCAGGCTGGGTGTTCTCACCAGACCAGCACATCTGGATGGAGGGGAGGTATTGCCTGCTGTTACTAAACGTGGCAACGTCAGGCTGGGTGTTCTCACCAGACCAGCACATCTGGATGGAGGGGAGGTATTGCCTGCTGTTACTAAACGTGGCAACGTCAGGCTGGGTGTTCTCACCAGACCAGGACATCTGGATGGAGGGGAGGTATTGCCTGCTGTTACTAAAAGTGGCAATGTCAGGCTGGGTGTTCGCACCAGACCAGGACATCTGGATGGAGGGGAGGTATTGCCTGCTGTTACTAAAAGTGGCAATGTCAGGCTGGGTGTTCGCACCAGACCAGGACATCTGGATGGAGGGGAGGTATTGCCTGCTGTTACTAAAAGTGAGTGTAAAGGAAGGCAAGGGCAAGTGACAAATTTGTGTGCATTGGCGGCTGGGTTGGCAGCTTCTCCTGTCATTTATGACAAGGATATTATTAGATTTATTTCGGCCTGGTAATTTAAAACAGAACAGAATTGTTTTAGGAAAATGAAGATGAGTTTTATTTATTTGTGTATTAAAAGCAATTACTATTGCTTTAGCTTATAATGTATAATAATAACATGCATTACTGCGAAAATCTGTATCCCTTTATGTAAGCATTGTTTTAACCCTAAAATATGTGGTTTCAATTGTTTTATTTTTGTTCTTCCTTAGCGATGGAAAACTGAATGTTCATTATTACTTGAACAAACACATCATTTCAGTAACATTTTGATTTGTGTGGATTTGCCCAGCTCAGTGGTACAGTAGACGCATTGGGCGAGTGTTTTGTTTACATCTGACAGCAGGCTGGCCTCAAAGCACATACCAGTCAAGTACAACACATGCCACGGTTCAGTGTTGCCATTTACATTGTGGAAAAGTGAACACTTACAAAATGATTAAATGTACCGAAACGAAACTTAGTATTGTATATTTGTTACAAGTGCATCTATTAGTCAGATTATTGTGGTGAAAGCAGCACTTTCCACTGTGTATAAGGCCCACTTGCTGTGAGGTTATTGTGGTGAAAGCAGCACTTTCCACTGTGTATAAGGCCCACTTGCTGTGAGGTTATTGTGGTGAAAGCAGCACTTTCCACCCTGTATAAGGCCCACTTGCTGTCAGGTTATTGTGATGAAAGCAACACTTTCCACTGTGTATAAGGCCCACTTGCTGTCAGGTTATTGTGATGAAAGCAACACTTTCCACTGTGTATAAGGCCCACTTGCTGTCAGGTTATTGTGGTGAAAGCAGCACTTTCCACCCTGTATAAGGCCCACTTGCTGTCAGGTTATTGTGATGAAAGCAACACTTTCCACTGTGTATAAGGCCCACTTGCTGTGAGGTTATTGTGATGAAAGCAACACTTTCCACTGTGTATAAGGCCCACTTGCTGTCAGGTTATTGTGGTGAAAGCAGCACTTTCCACCCTGTATAAGGCCCACTTGCTGTCAGGTTATTGTGGTGAAAGCAGCACTTTCCACCCTGTATAAGGCCCACTTGCTGTCAGGTTATTGTGGTGAAAGCACTTTCCACCCTGTATAAGGCCCACTTGCTGTCAGGTTATTGTGGTGAAAGCAACACTTTCCACTGTGTATAAGGCCCACTTGCTGTAAGGTTATTGTGGTGAAAGCACTTTCCACCCTGTATAAGGCCCACTTGCTGTCAGGTTATTGTGGTGAAAGCAACACTTTCCACTGTGTATAAGGCCCACTTGCTGTCAGGTTATTGTGGTGAAAGCAGCACTTTCCACCCTGTATAAGGCCCACTTGCTGTCAGGTTATTGTGGTGAAAGCAGCACTTTCCACCCTGTATAAGGCCCACTTGCTGTCAGGTTATTCTAGGAGCAAACAGCCGAGATGTAACAAAGTAGAATAGCTCCAGAGATCAATTATTTATGATTTAAAACTTTCTGTGTATGGAAACTATATTGCAGAGCACTTTTTCTGTGTTTAGGGCACATTAACTTGCAGTACTCAATATGTTATATAAAATGACATAATATTAGCACAGAATGTCACATGTGAACAAACCAAATTCATATTCAAGTTGTTCTCGGGCTTCGATTCAGGTGTAGTGATGAAGAGCCATTGACGTTTTGGGAGTGTACATCTCTCCCATCATCAGGATGGCTCAAAGCCCAAGAACATCTTGAATATGTTCGTCGCCAGGAAAGCTTCAAATCATATTAAACCAAATTCAGTTATACCTAAGCATACAAAAATAAGAATCTAAAATAACAATGCATTATAAAACAATAATACCCAAAATAAATGTGTTTCATTTCAAATATTCACAAAAGAAAAGAGATTATTCAATTTTTTTATGTCCTCTGAAAATCTGGCAATTTTAACATATGACATTCTGCAAAAAGAGCAGTAAGTTATTTACCAATGTTATGTGACATATAAGTATAATTTTTCTAAAATAAGTTAAACATAACAGACTTTAATGCACTTATAAATTAAACATTACGAAACCCCTCACATGCAGTTTGAGACATCATTAGTAAAATATTGGTTTAAAGCACACAGTTACAGGAAGAAAACAAATATATCATATGTTAGAAACTAGCTTCAGGATGTTTTGAGAGGTATGTGCTTCTCTCAAATGAAAATATTTTGGAAATACAATATTTAATGCAAAATAGTACCAGTCCTTACGTTTGGAAGAGAGGGCAAACAATTTGAAATGATTATGTTCTAAAACTGATTGTATAAGGTTCCAGCGACAAAGTTGTTATTAACTCGCATGTTGCAAATACAATAAATGTAATATCCCTAGTGCATACAAGGAGTATAGCTTTAGTGTTCCTACTTATTCATGTGATACTGGGGGACACACTTTCAAAGAGAACTGCTCAACCATTATCAGATAGCAAACATTATAAGATGGTCACATTCCAACATTAAGAACATCTAAGTGGTGTCTGGGCCTCTCAGGGTGCAAGGTGCAAAATGTGACTATGAAAAGTTCATCTTGGTGCAAACTTCCTAATGCTTGTCTCACTCACTTTGGCATTTTGTTGTTTCTTCCTCACTGCATAATGTTTAAACATGGTGTGCAGTATTAAACTGGTTAATTTGGTATTTTTAATGATCAAATCTGGTCTTAGTTTTAATGATCTAGAAAGTACTGGTACAAATCTCATTTTTGGATAAAGAATGCTTTTCTGCAAGCCGTAGCAACCTCTTTAATTGTCGCTCTCTAGCATCCCTTCTGCTATGATTTCACCATAGGTTTCTGCATGTACTCGTTACACTGTCTTTCAACAGATGGTTTTCTTACGCATGCAATTATTGCATTTGGTGCTATCCTTATGACTTTAAAAAAAAAATAAGGAAGTTCCCACTGTGATTCAAATGGCGTTGCTCCTTTATTACATAGTTGTTTCGCTATCGTGATGCATGGTGCAAGGAAGCTCTGCATGTTGGATTGCACCCAGTGTGCTTTTAAGCTTTGAGAGACCATGAGATGTACAGTTCCCTCAATGTAACAGAAAAATGCCAACATTGGCATTTATAATTCAAATAGGCAACTAGACCTTAAAAAGGCAAAATAAAAAGATGGTTATATCACTTCCAAATACCTAAGCACATTAAATCTATATAACTTTTGATTTATTAGCGCCCATTAAAAATAACATTGTGGCTAATATTTCACATGTGGTAATAAATAGCATTAAGTTGTGTGTGCATATGTTGTGCAGCTTAAAGTGGAAGGACTCCATTTCTACAATTCCTGGCATAGATGGGAACCAGGTAACCTTCAATTATGGGAGGCCCATGCAACATCCAGGTTTCAATATATGTGTGTAATACACCAAATAATGTCATCACTTTTGTTTTGGTATCAGTGGAATCACAGCACAGTTTTTGGTATGTTTTAAGTAACTGATATTTTATTTTACACACTGGGAAATGTTAATAATTTAATTGGTAAATAAAGAGACCAAAATTATTGTTCAGTTTTAAGTTTTAACTTCATTATTGCAGTCCTAAAAGTGTTTTTTTAAGTGAGCTACCACTATCTCCCATATCACTCCACTGAATATATTGTAAACAATGTCAAAAATGATATGTTGGTAAAACAAAGAGAAACTGAGACGAGTATAACATTTCCATTACTTTATAGTTATGCATTGATTTTATGATATAAGGGATGTACTAGGAGAAAAGCATTTCATTTTAAAAATGTTGGGTAAAACGTAGTGCTTATAAATGAAATAGTATACTTGAGACATTGATCAAACTTCTAATGCACAGCCTTATGTACAGTGCTAGTTACAGATGTGAAACAAATGAATGATAAAGCTCTAAGAGAAAACAAATGTGCAGTAGCTTTGCAAAGCACACAGTAAATGAATGAATGAATGAACAAGCACATAGAGTTTTCAAAAATGACAGGTCCTTAAAAATGGCGGTACTAACAACTGTCATACATTTTGTTCACGATCCTTCAGGACATGATACAGCTTTTAGCATTAACAATATTTTAAATGTGATTTTGGTCAAGTTTTTTCTGTCCAGTTGATTGCATGCAAATATTTAAATGAGTTTGGTGTAACTTTCGTAGTGCCATGCTAGTTGTAAATGTTTTAAAAATATTATTGTAAATAAGGTTTTTAGCTTTTCTAGAATACTCAAGCTTGTTCATATTGTAAGACTTAAAGCTTTCACGGTGAGCGTTGTTAATCAAGGCTTCACAGGTGATCAGCCATGTCACATTTAAAAACATTCAGCTTTCGGCCATTGTAGACTCCATGGCCTTCTTCAGGATCAAACGACCGACAGAGAACGCCATGGAGTCTACCATGGCCGAAAGCTGAATGTTTTTAAATGTGACATGGCTGATCATCTGTGAAGCCTTGCTCATATCGTTTAAACATGAGTAATTTAGATGATCTCTTCTCTAGTACCAATATTTATTTCTTTTGTTGTGATTGAGAAGTTCACTGCAGGAATAAAGCAGATGACACAGGACTATGAGCTTGGATATGAGATATTCTGTACAGCATAACCATGAGTTCTTTTTTTATTTTTATTTATTTTTTTTAACATTTAACAACAATTCTCTAAAGAACTACAATTTTCACATTATATTTTAATAAACTTTTAGGTATTGTGTTAAAGAAAGTATAACTTTCCTTTTGGTGAACAAAAGTTTATACTTTTTCATCAATAACAGTAAAAGTGTTGTAGAACATGGCTTAAAAGTACAGATAGTTCTCTTAAAAAGTCTTTTATGGATAATGGGTCATCAATTGAATAAGTTTAACATTGACCAGGGAGGGCATTTATGTTGCCATAAGCAGCTTAATTTTTTATGAAAATGTTCACATGGTCCATTTCCATTACTAGAATTTCTTAGTTATCATTTGAAGTACATTCTATTGTTGTAATGTTTTATGTGAAATAATGTGCAAGTGACCAAGTATTGTAAGTACAGCAACAGTGTTGAAGAAGGAGTAACCCTGTATTAGGGATGTGACAAACTGTTGCAGTTAAGAGCGTTATTGTTTCCAGTGATGGTCAAATTACTTGTTTTCTGAGTTATCATGTTCACAGTTACATTACATGTGATGGTTACCAGTAACGATTAGCTCTAACTCTTGCGATATTGGACGGATGGAGACAGGCTGCTTTGCACCGTGTGCTGTGTCAGCGAGTGGGTAAAGACATTCAAGGTCAGGCTGCCTCGTGGGACTGCTGTGTGTATGTGAATACTAACAATTGAGGTGGCAGAAACAAAAGGGCTGTCGAGAACGTTTGCGAGGTTTCTGGTACTTGGGTGCGTAGAAATTGAGAAAGGTCTGTAAAGCAGATATATTGTTGTTGCCAGATGGTGTACTAAATTGACAGTGGCACTCACCATCTCTTGCAGGGAAGATGGCACTGAGTTGACGCATCGAAGTAACTACTTCCCCATAAGCGATACCAATAAATATATAAATATTTTGTTTGTTAACGATACTGTCAATTGCCAGGATCATATGATTGCAGCTGGTGTTGTTTTACATGCTAGTAAATCTACTGACATGGGGCTGTTGCTTAAAAACCATCAGTCTGGGCTAGGTTTGAACCACAGCTAGGTAATACCAAGGCACATGCATAACCATCCCCGTTGCTTTAGTAACTGTTAACAGTATAACTGGTTACTGTCTTCATTATTTTGGTAACTGTTACTGAGTAGCTATTTGCAACTGTGGTAACTGTTACTATCCCTACCCTGTACTAAGAAGGAGAAAATGGGTAAAGAGTATATTCATGAATACTTATGAAGTGACTCATGTTTGGCTGTACAGTTTATGTCAAATATTTACCACATTGGTCATCTTGGAACATGGTTTTCATCATAATTTTTTAACTTCCTTCTTTTATGTCTATTTTTTGTATCACTACATTTTTAGTTAAGTATATTTTATAGGTACTATTTGACACATTCACATTATTTTTAAGCTACTCTGAGGTATGATATTTTTGGGAAACATGAATGAGATTCAATTTGAACAAGTTTTAGCAGAGAGCACAAAGTTAGTAGGATTACAGGTGCTGTTAGTCACTTGAAACAATCCAAACAACTTGTTAACTTGTAGAGAAAAAGAAAAGAGATAAAAATCATAATCACAGTGACGATAAAATGAAACAGCTGTTAAAGGAAATCACTATAACATAATACTATCATGCTAAAAAAATTATTGAGTGTTAAGTACAGGCTTTTTATGAATTTAAAAGCTAAGGATACGCATTAAAAGAAATTTGCTTCTTTTCAAGTTATTATTTTATTATTCTAACATACAGCATGTGTTAGTTTTGTTACGTTATAAATGTGACGAAATCCCCGGTTTTTAACATACTGGTCAAAACACTGTTTTATGCAATAATTTTACATTGTACTAATATTGACTGAGGATAGAGTATGATCTGAAAAAGATAAAGAAACTAACCATATACATAAATTATTGGTTTTCACCTAGAAATAAAATACTAAGACTACAATAATTTATGTATGTTTTGAATATCATAATAAGTAAATATCTAGATAGTGAACCAGAAGAAGCATTGTGGTATTTAATGTGATAAAATAGAAAGTTTTGTAACACAAATCAAAACAAAACTGCTTATTTTTTAATAGGTAGTGCTAATAGGTGATGCATATGTTGAACAGATGCTTAAAGTAAGTTAACATAATCATATGTGCAAATAAAAAGGCCTCAACTATCTGAAGCATGTAAGTATGCAAGCCAACAGCTATAAGCTTTTGATCCCATTGTTGTTTTATTTAAATATTTTGTGTGCTGCAACTTAAATCAGTATAAAGGAAACTAGAATTAAGAACAACTATTTCTTAATCTTTAAGGCACTGTAACCAGGAATGGGGAGTTATTTGTGAGCTTTGAAACTACATAAAACATTATGTTAGGAGTACTATTTGTTTAAAATGAAACCTTTTTGTGGTAAGTTTAACAGCGTGCTTTAACAATAATATACTGATGGTATTAGATAAGTATAACTACAACCCTTCCAGCTCATGAATGGGTCCTCACATCAACAATGCATGAACGCATAGAGCTCTTTACTTCGGGGAGCTCAAGAAAAACAAATGCACATTGATTCCTTTTCTTTTTCAAGGTTTTTACAATACTCGAGTGCTTCACTTCCCACATTGGAAACAGCAGTTACAATCATATCCTTAACAATAATACTCAAACAAAAGGTTTAATACTTTGAAAACTATTTTTTTTTCACTAGGTTCAAGGGTTTTGCCACTTGTATGTTCAATTATACTACTCTGAGACATGACTGCAATGCATTAGCAGGACTGTGGCCTCCCTCCAGTAAACAATGCAGGAACAGATAATAAATAGAAGATAGTTATGTTTAAATGAAACAATTATTAAGTACCAGGCTTATCCCCTTTAGATCCTGCGTGTTGCATATGACACATGCACTAGGAACATATATGTAAACTTGACCTTAAGCAGTACTGAGCTCAGGACTAACAAGGCCTGTTTGAAGGCTGGCCATAACTTAACTGCCACCCTTAAAAGCGAGGATGTTATGCACTGGAGCCCACTTGCCTCTGACCAAGGTAGGTCACAGATTTGGTCCCAGAGGATTGTTGCTATGTGGGATTTGTGGTGGACAAAGCAGTATTGGAGTTTGTCTGCTCCTTGGCAGGCATCTCGCCCCAGGGAATCACTTGGAAGTCCTCCATAAGAGGACGGTAAACAGAGACAGAAGAAGCAGCTATGCACTCTATGTTATTTCAAGTGCAAAAGAGTGAACTATTCTTTTTATTCACTTCAAAGTGTATTACAGTGAAGCTACATTCATTTGTTTACAGCAGGACCCTTTCTTGGGCTGGATTGACTCTAGAAATGAATAATAGTGACTATAAATTTTGTGTTATAAAATAACTTTTTGTAAGTTATCCTAGAATGGATTTAAAATTATGTAAGCATTGATAAGATGTTCAGAAATATTAATTTAACCATATCTGTTAGTAAGACTTATAATTCTGTCAAGAGTGTAAAGAACCTTCATAATCTAGGAAAAGCAGAAATATTTACTTCTTTTCTTTTTCTCTTTGAAGAAAAATAAAGAGGTAAATTTCAATGTTGTTATCATATAGTGCTTACTACAAGGAAGCAAAATGCTTAATTTTAGGATTTTACTTAGATATTTATGCATTATGCATTTGAATATAAAGTTTTGGATGCTTTTGTTCAAAATATAGCATGTATATTTTTAAGCTTTCATACTGCTTCTGGTTCTTTATGAAGAGAACTCTTTTTATAGTTAAAACTCATTGTATTGTGCCAAAAATATCTAAAGTTAGCTCGTTAATTATTTAAAAGGTTAATGTTACTTTACCTGATTTTGTGGTGCGAGGTTCTTTGTCTGTTGGTTGTTCTTTCTCAGTCCATTCTGCAAAGCAAAACAAAACAAAACAAATGAGTATATGGTTATATTGGTGAATTGGAATACATGAAATAGAGGTACAAACTGTGAAAGAGTTGTTTAAAAGCAACAAGGAACCTACACCATGCAGAAACATCATGCTCATTCACTTACCAATTAAGCAGCAAAGGACAACGTTGGACTTTCTCACTATTACTCTATTTCTTACTCATACTATGCTCTAACTTTATTTTACATTGAAGCAGTCGCTTTTACCTTCTATACTATGTAGCTGGTACCGTATGTAGAGGAACAAGTGTATTCCACTCAAAAATTAACTATCAGCATTTTATATCAAATATGTTTTGAGGACCCCTAGATAAATAAAAGCATGTTTTATAAAAAAAGTCCCTTCATGTTATTGTGTATCTGTGAACAACATAACTCTGTCTTTAATAAATAGCAAACTTGGTGTTCAAGTTGACTACCTATCATATATGCAAGAAAATCCCCCCACCCCACCCCAATTTACCCTTTACATGGAAAAACTTTGTTGTATGATTTCCTATTGCTATTATTTTAGTCAAATAACTGTGCACCTTCAACCAGGCACAGAAGTTTATTAAGTAAGTTGTCTTTAGGGTAACTTCCCTTAACATTGAAACCTTATGGTTTCTTGTATGATTTCCTATTGCTATTATTTTAGTCAAATAACTGTGCACCTTCAACCAGGGACAGAAGTTTATTAAGTAAGTTGTCTTTAGGGTAACTTCCCTTAACATTGAAACCTTATGGTTTCTTGTATGATTTCCTATTGCTATTATTTTAGTCAAATAACTGTGCACCTTCAACCAGGGACAGAAGTTTATTAAGTAAGTTGTCTTTAGGGTAACTTCCCTTAACATTGAAACCTTATGGTTTCTTGTATGATTTCCTATTGCTATTATTTTAGTCAAATAACTGTGCACCTTCAGTCAGGGACAGAAGTTTATTAAGTAAGTTGTCTTTAGGAAGATTTTCATCTGGTTTCAGTAAGCCCAAAAGTTCATACCTTTTCCTACCTTGCACTTCATATTTAAAGATTATATGAGAGGGGTTTCTTCCACTTCATTACATAAGCTGCATAAAGGTTGTATGTAGGTGTTTCACAATGTCCTGTCAAAAGCCTGGCTACAGGTTTATCTTGGATCTGTTGAGTTTAAGTGCTCATGTTCATTTGCATCCTTCTGTTTGAGTTTAGTGCAACTGGTGGTCACAATTAATTGACTCAGCAAACAGTATATATGGGTATGCCAAAAACTGGTTCAGGCCCAGTAAATAGTTGAGTAAATCCTTTTGTTGCCAACATTGCCTACAATTCCCTTATGTCCTGGCACCCACCCAAGATTGTTTTGCCAGTTGTATTAGGCAGTTTCACACTGGAAACTAACAATTGCTTGCTACTTGAGATTCTTGCTTATACAGTTTGAATTGCCTATACTTAAGCTTGGAATGCAGCAACATGTATTCCAGATCAGACTGCTCTCATATCCTCCTTTCTAACTCTATGTTGAATACTTTGTCATAACACAAGTTTGGCAACATAAAATTATTGCACATCTTAAAAAAGGGTAATTGATTATATTTGTGTTTCTAGTATGTCCTAAAATAATAGGGTTGTAGCAGTTGTGTTTAAATTGAGTCAATAAGTCCCTAGTGTTGTTTCCCTTTAACATATAAATGAATAAGGGGCAGGTCAAGAAGGTTTCCCATTGTAGCTTAAGGGGTATTTTTATTACTCCTGTTATGGAGAGACAAGCCAGGTCTCAGAAGTGCTTTATACAGCCAGTTTGGTTTCAGTCAGTCCTCTCCCCAAGGATTCTTTTAGCTGCCACAACAGCCGGCCATTTTCCCTTTGTTTATGTAGGTCCCATGTAAGTTTATTATCTAGCAATAAGCCCCAACACTTCATATTGGAGCCAATCTAAAATTGTTCCTTATATACAATACAGTTTAAGAGGTGATCACTGTGTGATGCTATTGAAATTCCATTCTCTTTGCATGGCCAGAACATGAAAAAAAAGAATAGCTTCCATTTTGAGAAAAGTAGAAGTATTTGAAAATGTAAACGAATAACAAGAAATATTTAAAAGTGCTTAGCTCCAAAAAGAACTTACTTAACTTAAATTGCCTGATAAAGAGACTTGTGAGCAAAATCTAGTAGCCTTTGAGAGCCAATGTGAATGGAATAGTCAGAACCATAGCAGTCGGAGAGCATCCATAAATAAAAGTACAATTTAATGTTTATATAGTTTACCATGTATACAAAAGTGAGAACTTCTGAGGCTACTCCCACAAACTTCAGCATATGCATTTCATTTGTCATGAAAATATCTTAAACATGTGGTATTTTAATCAAAGTAGTTAGAACTTTGTTTTTGAGAAAATCGCAATTCTCAATTTTCATGTAATGGGTACTTTGGGATGGGACTTCTTTTTCCCCTTGAAAATCTTTGTGTTGCATCCTCAGAGTACACTGAACTTAAATGCTAATAGCCTTTACTTTGAGTTATCTTGTTGTTAGACAGACAGACAAACAGACAGACAGACAGACAGACAGACAGACAGACAGACAGACAGACATCAGTGGCATATATTGTGGGCTATCAAAGCTATCACTGAAGCCCATATCTAAAGTAGTAAGTAATTGCAATACTAGTGAGTTTCCCTCATGAAGAAGCCTTCATTACGATGAGGGGAGAAAGAGGTGAGGTGGCAGAATGCAGGAATAAACACGCCAAGGCTTCTGAATTCCATGTCGCTATACCCACACGAGCATCTCCAAAATGTGCCCATGTGAACAAAAGTTAGCAAGAACATTCTGATTTTAATATGTATTGTGTGACTGTTACAGCTGTGTTAGTATTATTTATTTCATAGTGTAGAGTGTATCAAAACAGTTGCTGATACTAATTCTTCCAAATGGATGAACAATGTGTAATAAAACAATTAGTAAAATGACCATTCTCGCACTTGAAATATGAGGCTAAGTTAGTGATAGTAAAACAGGGAAGGCCTACTGCAGTGTGAGCAGAACGGAAAAAATAAGAATTGTTAGAAAAGGTATTTTAATATAAACAATTGTGATAAGTATGTGAGGCTGACCGATTCATGCAAGTTATATTTTATTGCTGGCCATGCTTGTTTGCAACTGAAAAAATGCCCTGAAATACGACAGGTTTTGCAGTTTTAGCATATTTAAAGCACAGTCTTGGATAAACTTAACAGATCAACAATTAGAAACATAGGACTTGGAAGAAATATGGTCAGAAAGTATGAGTGTTGCTAATGAAGAGGACGAAGAAAAGCCTAGAAAGAGAAATTGTTGTGAAGATGAAACCCATTCTTCGTACTTAAGGATTTTCTATGAAGTCCTGGACACAATAATAACTCAAACTAAATAAAGATTTGACTCATAGAAACAGCTGAAATTTCTTGTCTTACAGGATTCTAAGCACTTTGTGAGATACAATAAAAGTTTTCCAATAAATGTATTACATAAACTGAGAGAACCATATGCTTCCTATTTAGACATACTGTCTCAGAAAAGTGAACTGAAACTGTTATATTCACCTCATAAATGTTCTTGCAGGTCCGTTCAAACCATTGCAAATTATATGAAATCTAAAGGACTTGTTATTGTGTACAGTGAAGTTTATAAACTATGTGAACTGATTTTAACATCTCCTTCCACTACTGCAGGTGCAGAAAGGAGTTTTTCAGCCTTGAAACAAGTAAAATCGTATTTACGGCCAACATAAGGACAAATTCAACTGAGCAACTTGGCTCTTTTATCGATGGAAAAAGGAATATTTGTCTCATTGAGAAGATACCACGAGGAATTGTTTTCTGATAGTGTGACAATGCAGTTTACCAATAAAAAAGATGGCTGGAGTTCATGTAGAATATAAACAGGTATAGTAAAATTGTTCATTTCACTTTTATAATTGTTATTTAGCTTGTTTAAGAAAAATGTATTTAAATGTACTGTTCATGAAGTTAACATTTAATCAGTAACCCCATACTGTCCAGATCTGGGTAGAGTTTAACATCTGCTTCTACTAAGTATGGTACTGCAGCAGGCAGTGACACCAAGCCCGCCTCGATAGCGTGATGGTTAGCGTGTCTGCCTCACGTTCAAGAGGTCGCGAGTTCGAATCTCGCTTAGGGTAAGTTATCCGGGTAAGGTTTTTTTTCCGAGGTTTTCCCTACCCTGAGAAGACGAATGTTGGGTAACTTAAAGCTCCATGGACCTCGGGCTCATTTGAGCATCATTTCAACCATTTCACTTCATTCATTCGTCTGATGTGACACCAATTATACATAGAATGAAGACGGAGCACTGTTGAATGAGATGACAGAGGAAAGCCACCCCTGCGCTGCTTTGTCCATCATAAATCCCACATGTGGTTCCCTGGGATCAAACCAGGGCCACTTTGGTGAGAGACAAATGGTGTAACCACTCGGCCACAGTGTGGCCATGCCAGTCCTAGTGATAGCCCAAGTCACGCCAGGCCGCACTGTAGCCGAGTGGTTACACCATTTGCTTCTCACCAAAGTGGCCCGGGTTCGATCCCAGGCAACCGCATGTGAGATTCATGGTGGATGAAGCAGTACTGGGGCGGGTTTCCTCCAGGTTCTCTGGTTTCCCCCGCCATCTCATTCCACCGGTGCTCCATCTTCATTCCATGATCATCAGTGTCACCGCCTGCAGTGCCGTAGTAATAAAAGTGGGCGTTAAACACTACAAAAAAAGGTCACGCCAGCATGCACCACTGATAGGCATACTTTTTTTTGATTCAGGGATATTATAACATATACTTGTGAAATCTTGGCATGTAATTTTTTGGTGGAATACAATACTTCACCTATTTACTGTGAGTGAAAAAGAAGGGAAAATAAATATTTACATCTTTTGTTGTATCTCAAGTGTCAATGGCATATCACAGTTTCTGATTGACCTGTTGCAATGCAACAATGCGATTCTCAATGTTATTTTCCATGTTTGAATGGCCTATATCACCTACTTTAATGAGTCCCTTGATGCAAGTGAAAGTGGCATTTCAGTTCTTATTTATGAGACATATGTATGTACATACTGAGTGAGACTTGGCATATAATGCTCATTAAGTTTCACCAAAACAGAGAACTACAATGGGCTTCAAAGTCAAAGAATTGGAAACTCTTGGCCTATTATCAAGTTTTCTGAAACAAAAAATTTATGAACATAGTTTTTGTGATTATTTGTTCTTCACAAATGTCAAAATATTGTCTGTATTTCATGGAATTTGCTTTTTTCTCTTTGGTATTTTTCTGACTGGTAATGAATATGTATTAAATTAGAGAATGTGGAAATCCTGTGTGAATATATGGTCACAAAAAGCACAAGAGGGAGAGAAATACCTCATTATTCAACACAAATGATAAGTGGAATCATGGGTCCTACTGGTATATTATATTAAACTATAAAGCTATAATACTGCTAATGATTACAACTAAGAAGATAAACAATTCATCAGAGTTAAATATAAATACATACAGAAGCTTATTCTCTCTTTCTCAAACTCCAACACAAACACACCACATGCACAAGGCTACATGCAAAAGTTAATTACATTCAGCATGCAATAACTGCTTAAAGTAGCATTACCTCAGCCTATGGTCATTTTTGTTTTAAGCTTTGCACGCATGACATTTGCATTCAATATTTCTATGCTAAATAAATCTATAGTATCTCTTTGTGGGTATTGCAGGAGTTTCCATTAATATGAGGCATACATGCTCCCAATGCATATGCCTGAATCATAAAAACATTCCCTGCGAGTTTCAACAAAAACATATCGCTGTAAAAACTAGTTGAGTTGTGTTAACCACCACCATTAACTTATGCATCACCATAAGCATATCTTTCTCCACAATTTTGTTCATGATTTACCTTGTGAGTGTATTTTGCCGGTACATTTAACTGGCAACGACAGGCTCCTCTTTGCCGCCAAATGCTTCATTTGTATAGATTCCAAAGATTTTCTCTCTGTTTCACTCATCAACAAATCAGAGCTAACATTTTGTTGCTCATACAGTCGTATCTTGTCAGTAAGTGACTGACTTCTGCGTACTGGTGGATCTGGCACTGCAGCCTCCTGAGATCTTCGAAGTTCTTCTGGCAGCATCCATGTAGGAGCAGAAACATTATCAGTTATTTCTTTGGAGAATTTATACAGTCCATCTTGATTTCCTTCTGCAAATGAAGTATTGTTTTTACTGGTGAATGCTTTAAATGCAGGAAGTTCCTGAATGGGAGAAGGGTCAAGGCGCCGAGGACTAATACTCCTATCCTTCAGAAATACATAGCGAATTATTGGTTTGAAATGCTTGTCCTGCGAATCTCGGAGTGTTTCAGCTTCGTCCAGGATGTGGAACTTGAGATCATGAGGTTTAGAGTGTGCGCAGTCTACAGATGATAACATTTCATTAACCTCACATTGTTCAGAATGGTTTGAACTGGAGTGACTATGACTGCATTGGTTCTTGGAGACTTCTGTTGAACTTGTGTTTATGCTATTTCGTGGCTCCTCTAGAGAGGGAAGAGAAGGTAAAGAAGACTCCCTAGTTGTTAATGAGAGATTTTCAAATTGAGTTATTAACTTTGAAACACTTCCTGATCTTCCTCTAGAAAACAGAGGAGTAAACTGTAAATTATTAGGCTTTGTTATATCTTTATCAAGTAAAATATCACCTGACCAAGCTCGGGTTTGAACATGAGGAGTAGATCTTTTTTGTTTGGAGGTGGTTAAGGAAGCTTGCTGCATCTGCAGGTATCTCACAATATTTCCGAGATCCCATTTGATAAAGCAACATGAGTCTGATGTAGATTCTACTTCAATTATTGCAGAGTGATCTAAATATAGCATCACCCATGCTTGACCAAAGATCGTCAAAGATGTGATATTCAGCAAAGTTCTATATCCAGTAAGGGTCTCTGTAACAGAAGTACTAAAATTGTGTTCCCTATTAGAAACTTCAATAGAAGAAATGTTTGTAATGGATCTTTCTGGCACTAGAGAGGTAAATATACGCTTTGGAACCTGTTGAGCTACTAAACAATTGCTTGCTACTGGGAAAGAACTACCAACTTGAGCATTAAGAGGAATTTGGTTTGGCATATTTGGGGTTTCAGCTACCTGCTGTTTTGATCTAATGCAACTGAGGGCACAAGTAGAGGAGCACAACTCTATACTGGAGCTCGTACCTTCATGATGTCCCTCTGTGGTATTCTTCAAATCACTGGCATGGTGAGCTGCGACAGCTCCGGATGAAGACTTCCACTCCATTGACAGCTCTCCATGAGGTTTTGCTACACAAACACAAACATCTTGTGTTCTGTTCTCAGCTGTCATGCATATGCAGACCTGTTCTTCATTATCATTGACACACAGATGTTCTTCAGTACGATGATGGAAATGATGTGATTCTTCTTCAGAAAATCCCAATTCCTCTACATCTGTATGTGCCTCATGGATTTCTGCAGGATCTTTCATGTGCACTAACTCTTCTGGTGCATCAAAGTCAAATTTACGTGATGTACTCATTATAACAGTCGACACAGAGTTGTCATCCACCTCTAAACCCATAGCCATTGGTGTAGCAGTCTCTGCTCGAGAATAGCTCATTGTCATTTCCTCATCAGCAGAGACGGTCATATCTTCTGTGTCTGTAAGGATACCATGATACAAATCTGGACTTGGAGAAATCATCCTTATTACTGGAAGCTGTGGTGGTACAGATAATACTTGCTGACGGATGTCAGTTGAGAATGGTCCATCACCTTCTTTTACAGTTACACTTTCATAATCCATTTGGCAAAAGAAATCAGGAGTGAAAGACACTGCATGTCTTATATCTATATCTTCTTCTCCTGATGCATACATATCTTCAATGTCTGTTTTTGAGTCAGAAACCTGTGCCATAATAAGTGGAGGTGGAGGTGGAGTTTCAGGATGTTGAGGCACACTGGTTAAGCCCTCAGCATCACTTATTTCAATTTCTTCTACATCTGTTGTAGCTGCTACTACTTTATGGAGAGGTCGCAGTCGTGATTTTCCTTTAGATTTTCGGCGACGAGCTTGATTGTCATCTATTAGTATATCTTCTGTATCAGTTAATGGCTCTTTACAGGCACCACCAATCCCAGGAATTTTTAATTTCTTTTTTTGTACCTTCACTACTTCACTGGCATCAACAAAACTACCTTCCAAATCAGGAAGCTCAGGAGAAATGGCTCTTAAACCTGTTTCTATCTCATCTGCAGAGCCAGCTGTTAGCTCTTCTATATCTGTAGCTCCATATGCATCAAGTTCAGCACTAAAATGATTTTTATATCTATCTCCGAGTGCCAAAACTAGAGGTACTGGTGCCCCATTAGTTTCTTTTTTGTTTATTGTTAACTTGCTGAGATCTATATTGGGAACATCTACTCTGTTTAGATTATCATCACCATACTCTTCCATTGTATTTGATATTACATCATCACCCACATTGCCACCAGTTGCAGAGCTTTGTTCTAATGATTTAAGGGGCTTATGAAACACAGAAGGTAAAGGTTCCCTATCAGGTGTGACAGCAACAGGTCTAGTCTCTCCAGCAACATCCATAAACTTAAATTCAACTTGCTCATTTTGCCATTTCATAGAATTTTCACTTGCTTTCAATTCATTGTCACTAGTGTCCATATCTTCTTCCTCCTCTTCTTCTGTACTGTCTGTAGATTGTTTTGGTAATCTAATTTTGTTTGCAGGTAAAATTTCTTCTCCTTCAGAAACTAGATCTTCAGTATCTGTAAGTGTTTGAGATACAGCATCATCTTTGTCTTTAATCTTGTGTACTGAGGAAACTGAACTGTAAAATTTCTCAACTTCTTGCAAAGGCTGTATGACAATAGATTCTTTGTCATCACTTTCATGTTCCTCTGATTCCTCCTCAAGAATATCCAAGTCTTCTACATCTGTCATTGTACACTCGTTCCAATCAGAGCTCATAACCTTGTTTACATGATGCTTATCATGCCTGGGTGGTACAGGAGAGGACTCTTCTCTGTCAGTAAGAAACATATCTTCAGTCTCTGTATCAACATCTTGGGCATCTTGAAATTCATCTAGCTGCTTTAGGGAAATATGAACATAGGATGATTCTGGGGGAAATTCTGGAAGTTTGCTTAATGGGTGCTCATCCCCTGAAAAATCAAGGTCTTCAATATCTGTTATTGCTTCTCTTACATGATGCTTGTCAGCAGGAGATCTGCCACGGCGTCGTTGTGGTGCACTCAGTTTTTTAGTATCTTCTTCATCAGAATCTATGGGATAAATGTCACGATCAGAAAGTTTACCAAGTGGTGCCGATGCTGGTCTTGGTGCTAGATACTTCACTGAAGATTTGGGCTTTCTTTTCACTGAAGCTTTCTTAGAAAACAACTTATCATATTTTGATGCTTCGTCTAAATATGGTGGTTCAGGGGTTACGGCAGGGGAAGGAGTTGTAGAAGTTTGCCTTAAATGATCTGAAATATCAATTATTGATTTGCTTTCCAAAACTTCATCAAGACATGCTGACATAACAGAATTATCTAATGCTTCAATTTGGTTATCTTCTTCCCCTGACATGCATATATTTTCTGAATCAGTAAGAACTTCATTATCTAGTATAAGGGTATCTAGAGGACTCAACTTTTCAAGCTTGGATGTGGTTTTACACAACATGGCATTGGAAGTATCTGGCATTTTAAAGGCAGTGAATTCATTAACTGTATCCTGAAAATCCAGTACATTATCAAGAGGTGTTGGAGTTTTAGGTCGCACTGAGATCTCATCACCATCTTCGTCATCTGAGGTTTCCAAGAATTCTAAATCAGTTAATCCTTCTTCATCTGTCGCATCTGTCGAGAGAGCAAGACCAGAAAAAGGTTTTACACTGCCATCTTCACTTTCCAATTCTTCCACATCAGTGAATGTTTCTGATGTGGGTTTAGGGCCTGGGTGTCTTCCAATGAAAAGGTCATGATCACTGCTCTCATCGGGTGTGACAGCAATTTTGGGTACATTACTGAGAGACATTTTAGGAAGTGGTCTGATATTGCTTGTGTGAATAACTGGTTCACTAAAAGAATCACTTTCTGTAGTTATGACCGAAGCAATAGAGCACCGTCTGCTAATATCTGTTTTAACAGGAATATCATCGATTGGAATCAGTTCTTGATCTTCATCTGTAGCTGCTGCAGCTTCCTCTTCTATTACAGCAAGTGGATTGGATGAGGATTCAAGTACTGCATAATCAACTTCAGAGCCAGATGTAGATATTGTATGAATATCTTCCTCACCAAAATCATAAATTTCGTCGTCTTCACTTAAAACAGAATCAGTTGTATCTAGAGCTAAACTGAATCTTACCACACCTTGAGATGATGTGCCTTCCTCACTAGCTTCCTGCTGCTCTTTTATCAGCTGCTGATCCTGTGTTATCTGGGAATCAAAATGAACAGATGGGGCTGCATTTAAATTTGAGTAAGCATGTGTTATACCTCTCTGTGGGAAATTTGGTATCTCCGGACTAATAAATTCTAACCCTTCAGAGCTATCAATGTCGTCAAAGAACTTACCTTCAGCAAACTCATTATCTACGAACATTTTAAGAGATCTTGTTTTTGACCTCAATTTTTCTACCCTATGCTTAACAGACTTTGAGTCCCAGGCTCCTTCTGACATCATATTCATCTGAACTTCTTGCAAGAGCTGTTCTAATTCTGAAGCCATGCTCTGAACAGATGCAGCAGCAGATTGAAGTGCAGGAGGTGAAGGCTGCATTTCTGCTTTACCTGCTGAGGACAGGAAGACAGCAGTTTCATCCTCCTCGTCCTCATCCTCGTCCTCATATTGGAATTTATGTTTGACACGTGGAGGTGTAACAGCACGAACATCCAGGATTGGAGAAAGTCGCTCCTCAGATACCTGAGTATGAGAGATCTGCTTGGGGACGGCATCAGCTTTTGGGACGGATGAATCTGGAGACTGGTGTTCCGATTCAAAAGTGGCAGCGGTTGTGGCAGGGACGGCAGCATAATCGAGGACGAGGTCTGTGGATCGGAGTTTGGGAACTGTGGTGTCGTGAATAAGATCAAGAGACCGCTTGGTAGGCTTAGGGGAAGCAGGAGAGCTTCCAGCTCGTAATCGAGCTTCTACACTAAGATCGTGATCTGAGGAAGAGGAAGGAAGAGCGACAGAATCGGAAAGTGAAGAATCGGTTGTATCGATTAGGGAGACCTCGCCTTCTGCTCCAGCTTGACCACTGCCAGTTGCAGTTGCATCGTGCAAAGATGTTCGCGATGTTCCGGACGCGACCGCGACGCGACGTAAGACTTCAGAAGCCGTTGGCTGCCGGTAAATAACTTCAATGGAACCCGAAGCGTCGACGGTGCGCGTGAATACCTCGGAGGTTAGAAGCTGCGTCACACCTACTTGGGATGTGCTTTGGCGCGACATTCGGCTAGGGCTGGACGGCAAGGACGGAGGTGTGTGACTAGCATAATCGTATCGATCGGAGAGTCGTGAAGCAGAGGTCGCGGCACGAATAGGGGAACCGGACGGCGATGGGCTAGGAGCGCGACTGCTTCTCCTTTCTCTCGCGACTGCGGATTTATCTAGAACGGACTTAATGGAAGGGGATGATTCAGGACTAGGAACTGTGGATGATGGAGTTGTAACGGATCTATCGGTTGGAATCACTTCGTGTGAAGGTGACATGGAAGAAAGTTTTGCTGTTAAAGTTTCACTTTTATCTACTTCTTGTGCCAAATTAATATCTGCTATTGATTTTTTTTCTATTTTTGAGACCTCAGGTTTTAGAATATTTTCAGATTTTTTTGGACTCTTTTTACTTGAAACAGGGCTGGAAGGTTTACTTAGGGTACCAAAATCTGAAGCTGATTTTGTCTTATCTTTGTCCATATCAACTCGCTTGGACTGTGACACTCTAGTATGCTCTTCACGTTTTCTTCTTCGGCTTCGCTCGGTTGTACCTGTGTCAGTTTCTGACACAACTCTAGAATGCATTCGCATCTGTCTTGTACTTATAGAAGATTCCCTGGCAATAACAGATTTTTGTTGCCTGGTTGTAGTTTCCTTGGATAGGCTTGAAGTGACTTTCTCTTCACGAGATGTTGCTGTGGAGGAAGAGGTAGCCTTTAGACGTGTAGCAGAGATGGTGGGGCCTGTCAAACTGGATTTCTTTATCAAAGTGTCTTCTACTTCCTTGTCTGCTGACGTGCTTCTGCTTTCAACCTTTTTTGATCGCAAGCTTTTTTGTGGAGACTTAGGTATAGCTCCAGTGGAGGCAGTTGGTTTCTGAAGTTGAATTCTAGAAGGAGATGATGCAGCAGTCGATGCCTCTCTTTCCAAAGTACTTCTTTTTCTAAAAGTAGTCTCCCTCACATAGGAACTACGTTCTGCCACTGGACGTTCAATCTTGAGATCCCTAGATAAAGTGGATGCCATGTACCCACGATATCTTGATACTGTACCGGAGGAAGAGAAAGTGGCATGATCTGGTGGTTTTTCTGCTTCTTTGCTACGCCTTGGTATAGTCATTCTGTCATCAACCTTTTTTGTAGCTGAAATAACTACTGGTTCTTTCGAAACCGCTTTTAAGGAAATGTGCTTTGAGTCTTGTCTCTCACTTCGCTTCTTTCGTGTTTTTAATTTGGATGGATCTTTAGGGACTGCACCTTCAGCTTTTACTGCGTCCTCAGTAACCTTCTTAGCTTCACGGCTTGTTGAAGGTTCTGGAGCAAAAAATGCTATGGGTTCTGTAGAAATAATCTGTTCACATACACATAGAGAACGAGAATCTTCTTCTTGGAATTCAATGTATGTGGCACCACTTTCAGTTTTCATAATTCTTCCTTCTCTTTTAATTGCCTCAGCCTTTTCTTCATGGACTGTAACTTCAATTAAATCATCCTTCATCACAATATCTTCAGCAGCAACTTCAAAATGCTTTTCCTGTTCAATAGAAGCAAACTTATCTCCCTCAGCTATTGTTTCCCACGAGTGGTCTTCTGACTCAGTGTGAGAGATATGATGTATTTGCTCGGGCGAAAGAGCATCCAATGAAGACTCACTCCTTTCATCTCTCTTTCCCACAACTGATTCAACCTCTTCTAGCATTTCATCAACATGCAAAGGCGATTCTAGCTGCATGAGTGCTTCTGTGGGCTCTTCAATACCTGATGATACATCTGTTTCCATTAGCTTTTGTGTTTCACTGAGTAAAGTCTCATCCTTCTCTATTGTCACAGATGTATCTGTATCGGTGGGAAGAGATGGTTCAGTTTCATGCAACTCCTTCCCTACTGAAAGCTCTACATCAGTTGATTCTGCAATTACTGAAGAATCAGTTTCATCTGCCATAGGTTTCACTTCTTCCAAAATGGAATGGTCTACTTCAGGTGACCTGTCTTCCATAGCTTCAATTTTCTCAGATGTGTCCATAGGCTCAATTATATGTTTCCCTGTTTGATATGCTGTTGGCAAAATTATCTCCAAGTCTTCTTTGGTACTAAGTGATAAAGAAGAATCATCTAAAATTTCTTGCACAGGATAAGAATCGCTGGTTGCAACACTCTTGAGTTTGTCTAAATCATGAGCTAAACCTTTATCAGGAACTGAAAGAATTTTTGGTGATAACAGAGAAGATTCCCTTATCTCTGCCGTTTCTGCTGAATAAGCTTCATCTGTAGCTTCCTGTACAAAATGCATTTCTGGTTTAACAACTGATGACAAATCAAGCTTCTCTGTTGAGACATCGCCATGATCATATACATCAGCAGTTCCACTCTCAGTTATTTCATCACCATCAAGAGAAGTTTCGGTGGTTTTTTCATCTTCCTGCACAGTTTCCTCAATAAAAGCTTTCTCTTGGGCAGATGGAACACCTTCAGCAATAACATCAGAAATGGGAGCAACTGTATAACTTTGTGTGCTTATAACCTGAGTTTGTTCCTCCTCCTTTTTGAGCTCTGCAAACAATCTTTCCTCTGTAATTGCACGTAACTCAGAAAACTCTGTAAACTCACGAGATTCAGATAGAGAGAGAACTAAGTCCTTTCCTTCAGGAGTGGGTGTGAGGTCTGGTTTCAGTTCTTTAACTTCTTGCTTAATTTGACGGGTAACTTCGCGAACTTCAGACATGAGTTCTTTAACTTCCGATTCAGTAACTTTCGAGGTATCAATGACCAAGTGTTCAGTTCTGACTTTCTTCTCCATTGAACTTTCTAATGCAACATGGGAAACAATCTTGCCCATTAGTCCACTAGAAACCATCACCTTCTTAGGACCAGAATCAATTTTAGTCTCATGTCCAAATGGAACATCTGGCTTTTCTGGAATAATATCATCCGAAAGCCAGGTCCGAGATTTCTCAAAAGCTGTCTCATCATGAACAGTAAGATCAACATCTACACCACTCAAATCCTCTTCTGATTCACCATCTCTTACAATTTGCGATTCGAGACTACCAATGACTTTCTGTAGATCCCTATCAGAAACTGCTTTAGCATCCGTAGTAACAACAGCTGGTATGTCTGTATAGACAATTGCTTCAGAGACAGAAGATAATTCAGAAATAACTTCAGAAACTTTATCAGCTATACCACTCTGTCTCGGCAAAACTGATTTTGATTCTTCCACAATATGACCTATTACTTCTGTAACTTCCACTGTCTCTTGAATTACATGTCTCTTTCTGCGTTTTTTCTGTCGTTTTCCAACAATATCTCTACCGCTCTCTGAGAGATCAGATAACTCATCATCCCCACCTGATTCTGAATACTGCAATACCTCTGGTAACTCGTCACCCTTTTCCTGAATCACTCTGGAAAATTCAGTTCTGTCAGTCGCCATTCCTTCAAACAATCTGACTTCTTCAGCTTCTGTAGACGATTCAGCAGTAACTTTTGGTTCTATTTCAAGTGGAGCTTCGACTGTTGGCTTTTTAGCTTCAATCACAGGCTTTTCTTCTACTGTGACAAGTTCTCGATCTATACGCGACATCACCTCCACTTCTTTTGTTACCTCTGTTATTTCTTCAGTAGCCAATTTTTTGAGTAAAGCATCTTTTTCCTCTTCAGTAAGAGGAATCTCTTTTGTTGGAGATTCAATTATTTTCTTCTTTTCTTTTGGTAACTCTTCTTTAATGATTACTTTTTCTTCCACCACTACCACTTCTTCTTCTCCTAAAGTAATTGTTAAGCCCTCTTCTTTTACAGGGATAACTGGCTTAGGTAATTCAGCAACAACCTTTGGTTCTGTTTCCGGAGAATCTTCAACAATTGCTTCCTGATCTTCAATCAGAGGCTTTTCTTCCTCTAATGGTTCTTCTCTTATTTTAACCTGAGTTAAATCAGTACCAACATCCTTAGCCTTTTCTTCTACTATGCCCATTTGTTGATCTTTGTGCAATATCTCCCTAACTTTTGTTACTTCAGTTATTTCTTCACTAATCATTTTTTTAACTAAAACACCTTTCTGCTCAGTAAGAGAAATCTCTGCAATTGAAGACTCTGTTTCCTCCTTTTGTTCTGTAATTCTTACTTTTTCTTCCAGAATTACTTCTTCCTCTTCCACTGATGACTCTTCTTTTACTGGGATAACCGGTGTAGGTGATTCAATAGTAACTTTCAGTTCTTTTACAATTGCTCCCTTAGCTTCAGTCACAGGTTCTTCTTCCTCTAAGGGTTCTCTTATTTTAACCTCAATTATCTCAATACCTACATCTTTAGCCTTTTCTTCTACCATGACTATTTCTTGATCTTTGCATAATACTGCTTTCCTAACTTCTTCTGTTACCTCAGTAATTTCTTCACTAACAATTTTTTTAACCAAAATATCTTTGTCCTTTCTAGGAACAGCTACCTCTTCAATTGGAGATACAATTATTTTCTCCTTTTCTGTTGCTATCTGCTGTGTAAGCGTTAACTTTTCCTCCAGGATTACCTCCTGTTCTTCCACTACAGCAGCTGGTATCTCTTCTTCTTTTGAAGGCACATGTGATTTAACTGATTCAGGAATAACCTTTCCTTCTATTTCAGGAGAAGCTTCCTCAGTTGGTTCTTTTACTTCTATTACAAGCTCTTCCTCCTTCACAGGTTTTCCTTTAAATTCGTCAGTTATTGCTACAGCTATTTCTTTAGGCCTTTCTTCACCAACCTCTATTTCCTGATCTTTAAGTGATACTACCTCTGTAACTTCCTCGGAAACTTCTATTAACTCTGTTACCTGTTCAGTAACAATTTTCTCAACTGAAATTTCTTTTTGCTCTTCAGGCTGTGGAGCCTCCTCTACTGAAGATTCTATTACTTCCTCCTTTTCTTCCAGTATAGCAGCTGGTACTACTTCTTGTTCAGGAGTAACTGGTTTAACTGGTTCAGGAATAACCTTTGTTTCTATTTCAGGAGAAGCTTCCTCAGTTGGTTCTTTTACTTCTATTACAAGCTCTTCCTCCTTCACAGGTTTTCCTTTAAATTCGTCAGTTATTGCTACAGCTATTTCTTTAGGCCTTTCTTCACCAACCTCTATTTCCTGATCTTTAGGTGATACTACCTCTGTAACTTCCTCGGAAACTTCTATTAACTCTGTTACCTGTTCAGTAACAATTTTCTCAACTGAAATTTCTTTTTGCTCTTCAGGCTGTGGAGCCTCCTCTACTGAAGATTCTATTACTTCCTCCTTTTCTTCCAGTATAGCAGCTGGTACTACTTCTTGTTCAGGAGTAACTGGTTTAACTGGTTCAGGAATAACCTTTGTTTCTATTTCAGGAGAAGCTTCCTCAGTTGGTTCTTTTACTTCTATTACAAGCTCTTCCTCCTTCACAGGTTTTCCTTTAAGTTCAACGTCAGTTATCACTGCAGCTATTTCTTTAGGCCTATCTCCAGGAGCCTCTGTTTCTTCATCTTTAGGTGGTACTACCTCCTCAACTTCCTCGAAAACTTCTATTAACTCTGTTACATGTTCAGTAACAATTTTCTTAACCAAAATTTCTTTTTCCACTTCAGTCAGTGGAGCCTCTTCTACTGGAGATTCAGTTACTTCCTGCTTTCCTTCAGTTTCTTCCTCAGCTGCTTCCTTTTCTTCTAGTACAGCAATTGGTACTACTTCTTTTTCAAGGGTAACTCCTTTAAGTGGCTCTGGAGTAACCTTTGTTTCTATTTCAGGAGAGGCTTCCTCAATTGTTACCTTTACTTTTATTACAGGCTCTTCCCCCTTCAAGGGTTTTTCTTTAAATTCAGCGTCACTTATGGCAATAGGCATTTCTTTAGGTCTTACTTTGGCCACCTCTATTTCCTGATCTTTGGCTGACATAACATCCCTAACTTCTTCTTTTAGTTCAGTTACTTGTTCAGTGATAATTTTCTTAACTAAACTTTCTTTTTCTACTTCAAGTAGTAAAGCCTCTTCTTCTGGAGATTTAATTAATTGCCCCTTTTCTTCTGTTGTTACTGTTTCTTCCTTGACTACTTCCTTTTCTTCCAGTAAAGGAACTGGCACCCCTTCCTCTTTTTCAGGGGTAACCTTTTCTTTTATTTCAGGAGAGGCTTCCTCAGTTGGTTCCTTTACTTCTATTACAGGCTCTTCCTTCTTCACGGGTTTTCCTATAAGCTCATTGTCAATTACTGTAACATCTATTTCTTTAAGAGATACAACCTCCTTAACTTCCTCGGAAACTTCAGTTAACTCTGTTGCTTGTTCAGTAACAATTTTCTTAACTAAAACTTCTTTTTGCTCTTCTGATTCTGGAGCCTCCTCTACTGGAGATTCAATTACTTCCTCCTTTCCTTCTGGTATCTTTTCTGTTGTTACTGTTTCTACCTTGATTACTTCCTTTTCTTCCAGTAAAGCAACTGGTACCACTTCTTCTTTTTCAGGGGTAACTGCTTTAACTGGTTCAGGAATAACCTCTGCTTCTTTTTCAGAAGAGGCTTCCTCAGTTGGTTCCTTTACTTCTATTGCAGGCTCTTCCTCCTTCAAAGGTTTTCCTTTAAGCTCAAGACCAGTTATTGTTACATCTATCTCTTCAAGACTTTCTTCAGTGACCTCTATTTCCTGAACTTTGGGTGATATTAGCTCCTCAACTTCTTGTGTTACCTTAGTTAACTCTGCTATTTTTTCAGAAACGAACTTCTCAAATACAACTTCTTCTTTCTCTTCAGGTAGTGGAACTTCTTTTGCTGGAAAATGAGTTACCTCCTCCTTTTCTTCTGCTATCTCTTCTGCAAAAGTTACTGCTTTCTCCTCAACTATTCCCTTTTCTTCCAGTATAGTTACTGATACTACTCCTTTTTCAATTACTTCTCTCCTTTCTTCGGTTATTTCTTCAGCTATTAATACCTTTTCTTTCACAATGACATCCTCTTTTTCTAGTACATGACCTTTTGGTTCTACTTCCTCTTTAACCAGTGGTGGTGATTCATCAGTAACTTTTGATTCAACTACAGGCAGAACCTCTTTTACTACTTTCTCCTTTTCTTCAGCTTTTAATATACCTTCCTTCATACCTACTTCCTCTTTGCCAGTTACTGCAACTTGTGGTTCTACTTCTGCTTTAACTGATGGTGCTGGTTCGGCAGTAACTTCTCGATCAATTTCAGGAAGAGCCTCTTCAGTTACTTCTTTCGTTTCTTCTGTTATTTCTCCAGCTATTGGTACCTTTTCTTTCACAACTACTTCCTCCTTTACTAGTATTGTAACTTTAGGTTCTACTTCCTCTTTAGCCAGTGGTGCTGGTTCAGAAATAACTTCTGACTCAATTTCAGGAAGAGCTGGTTCAATTTCTTCTTTCTTTACTTCTGTTATTTCTTCTAGAATTACTTCCTCTTTTTCTATTGTTGCAGCTTTTAAGTCTACTTCCTCTTTAACCATTGGTGATGGTTCAGCAATAACTTCTGGTTCAATTTCAGGAAGACCCTCTGCAATTACTTCGTCCTTTTCTTCTGTTATTTCTCCAGCTATTGGTACCTTTTCTTTCACAACTACTTCCTCTTTTACTAGTATTGTAACTTTAGGTTCTACTTCCTCTTTAGCGAATGGTGCAGGTTCAGCAATAACTTCTGGTTGAATTTCAGGAAGAGCCTCTTTAATTACTTCCTTCTTTACTTGTGTTATTTCTTCAGGTACTAATAGCTTCCCTTCTACAATTATTTCCTCTTCTTCTATTATTTCAGCCGTTGGTTCTACTTCCTCTTTAGCCAGTGGTGCCACTTCGGCAATAACTTGTGGTTCAATTTCAGAAGGAGCCCCTTCAATTACTTCCACCTTTTCTTCCGTTATTTCAACTGCTAATAATACTCCTTCCTTCACAATCACTTCCTCTTCATCTATTGTAACCTGTGGTTCTAGTTCCTCTTTAACTGAAGGCACTGATTCAGTTTCAGAAGGAGCCTCTTCAATCATTTCCTTCTTTACTTCGGTTATCTCTTCAGCTATTAATACCTTTTCTTTCACAATTCCTTCATCTTTGTCTAGGACTGTAACTTTAGGTTCTACAACCTCTTTAACCACTAGTGCTGGTTCAGCAATAACTTCTGGTTCTACTACAGGAAGAGCCTCTTCAATCATTTCCTTCTTTACTTCGGTTATCTCTTCAGCTATTAATACCTTTTCCTTCACAACTACTTCCTCTATTTCAAGTACTGTGAATTTAGGTTCTACTTCCTCTTTAGTCAGTGGTGCTGCTTCAGAAATAACTTCTGGTTCAATTTCAGAACGAGCCTCTTCGATTACTTCCTCCATTACATCTCTTATGTCTTCAGGTACTAATGCCTTCTCTTCTGCAATTACTTCCTCTTTTTCTATTATATCACCTTTTGGTTCTACTTCCTCTTTCTCCAGTGGCGCTGTTTCAGGAGTAATATCTGGTTCAATATCAGGAAGAACCTCTTCACTAACTTCCTTCCTTTCTTCAGTTACTTCTTTAGTTATTACTTCCTTCTCTTTCACAATTACTTCATCTTTTTCTATTATTGGAGCTTTTCGTTCTACTTCCTCTTCCACTAGAGGTGCTTCTTCAGCAATACCTTCTGGTTCAATTTCAGGAAGAGCCTCTTCGGTTACTTCCTCTTTTACTTCAGTTATTTCTTCGGCTAATAATACCTTTTCTTCCACAATTAGTTCACCTTTTTCTATTATTGGAGCTTTTGGTTCAACTTTCTCTTTAACCAGTGGTGCTGGTTCAGCAATAACTTCTGGTTTAATTTCAGGAAGAGCCTCTTCGGTTACTTCTTCTTTTACTTCAGTTATTTCTTCAGCTATTAATACCTTTTCTTCCACAGTTAGTTCATCTTTTTCTATTATTCGAGCTTTAGGTTCTACTTCCTCTCCAGCGGGTGCTGGTTCACCAATAACTTCTGGTTCAATTTCAGAAAGAGCCTTTTCAGTTACTTCCTCCTTTACTTCTGTTATGTCTTCAGGTACTAATACCTTCTCTTCTGATATTACTTCCTCTTTTTCTAGTGTATCAAGTTTTAGTTCTACGTCCTCTTTCTCCAATGGTGCTGGTTCAGGAGTAATTTCTGGTAGAATTTCAGGAAGAACCTCCTCAATTACCTCTTTCCTTTCTTCGGTTGTTTCCGTAGTTATTGATACCTTTTCTTTCAGCATTATTTCATCTTTCTCTAGGATTGTAACTTTAGCATCTAGTTTCCCCTTATCCAGTTCTTCTGGTTCAGCAATTTCTTCTGGCTTAATTTCAAGAGGAGCCTCTTCGGTTACTTCCTCTTTTACTTTAGTTATTTCTTGGGCTATTAATACCTTTTCTTCCAGAATTAGATCCTCTTTCTCTATTATTGGAGCTTCAGGTTCTACTTCCTCTTTAACCAGTGGTGCTGGTTCAGCAATAACTTCTGGTTCAATTCCAGGAAGAGCCTCTTCGGTTACTTCCTCTTTTACTTCAGTTATTTCTTCTGCTATTAATACCTTTTCTTCCACAATTAGTTCCTCTTTTTCTATTATTGGAGCTTTAGGTTCTACTTCCTTTTTAGCCAGTGGTGCTGGTTCAGCAATAACTTCTGGTTCAATTTCAATAAGAGCCTCTTCGGTCACTTCCTCTTTTACTTCAGTTACTTCTTTGGCTACTAATACCTTTTCTTTCACAACGACTTGTGCTTCTTCTTCTTCTTCTTTTTCTAGTTTTCTAGCTTTAGGTTCTACTTCCTCTTTAACCAGTGGTGCAGGTTCAGCAATAACTTCTGGTTCAATTTCAGGAAGAGCCTCTTCGGTTACTTCCTCTTTTACTTCAGTTATTTCTTCAGCTAGTAATACCTTTTCTTCCACAATTAGTCCATCTTTTTCTATTATTGGAGCTTTAGGTTCTACTTCCTCTTTAGTGAGTGGTGCTGGTTCAGCAATATCTTCCGATTTAATTTCAGGAAGCGCCTCTTCGGTTACTTCCTCTTTTACTTCAGTTATTTCTTGGGCTACTAATACCTTTTCTTTCACAACTACTTCTTCTTCGAGTTTTCTAGCTTTAGGTTCTACTTCCTCTTTAACCAGTGGTGCTGGTTCACCAAAAACTTCTGGTTCAATTTCATCAAGGGCCTCTTCGGTTACTTCCTCTTTTACTTCAATTATTTCTTCAGCTTCTAATACCTTTTCTTCGAGAATTAGTTCATCTTTTTCTATTATTGGAGCTTTAGGTTCTACTTCCTCTCCAGCGGATGCTGGTTCAGCAATAACCTCTGGTTTAATTTCAGGAAGAGCCTCTTCAGTTACTTCCTCCGTTACTTCTGTTATGTCTTCAGGTGCTAATACCTTCTCTTCTGCAATTAGTTCGTCTTGTACTACTTTATCTGGTTTTAGTTCTACTTCCTCTTTCTCCAATTGTGCTGGAACAGGAGTAAATTCTGGTACAATTTCAGGAAGAACCTCCTCAATTACCTCTTTCCTTTCTTCGGTTGTTTCCGTAGTTATTAATACCTTTTCTTTCACAATTATTTCCTCTTTCTCTAGGATTGTAACTTTAGCTTCTAGTTTCTCCTTATCCAGTTGTTCTGGTTCAGAAATAACTTCTGGTTCAATTTCAGGAAGAGCCTCTTCGGTTACTTCCTCTTTTGCTTCAGTTATTTCTTCAGCTATTAATACCTTTTCTTGCACAATTAGTTCATCTTTTTCTATTGTTGGAGCCTTTCGTTCTACTTCCTCTTTAACCAGTGGTGCTGGTTCAGATACAACTTTTGGTTCAATTTGAGGAAGAGCCTCTTCCGTTACTTGCTCTTTTACTTCAGTTATTTCTTCAGCTATTAATACCTTTTCTTTCACAATTAGTTCATCTTTTTCAATTATTGGAGCTTTAGGTTCTACTTCCTCTTCAGCGAGTGGTGCTGGTTCAGTAATAACTTCTGGTTTAATTTCAGTAAGAGCCTCTTCGGTTACTTCCTCTTTTACTTTAGCTATTTCTTCGGCTAGTAATACCTGTTCTTTTACAACTACATCTTCTTCTACTTTTCTAGCTTTAGGTTCTACTTCCTCTTTAACCAGTGGTGCTGGTTCAGCAATAACTTCTGGTTCAATTTCAGGAAGAGCCTCTTCGCTTACTTCCTCTTTTACGTCAGTTATTTCTTCAGCTATTAATACCTTTTCTTCAGCAATTAGTTCATCTCTTTCTATTATTGGAGCTTTAGGTTCTACTGTCTCTTTAACCAATGGTGCTGGTTCAGCAATAACTTCTGGTTCAATTTCAGCAAGAGCCTCTTCAGTTACTTCCTCCTGTACTACTGTTATGTCTTCAGGTACTAATACCTTCTCTTCTGCAATTACATCCTCTTGTTCTACTTTATCAGGTCTTAGTTCTGCTTCCTCTTTCTCCAATGGTGCCGGTTCAGGAGTAATTTCTGGTACAATTTCAGGAAGAACCTCCTCAATTACCTCTTTCCTTTCTTCGGTTGTTTGCATAGTTATTAATACCTTTTCTTTCACAATTATTTCCTCTTTCTCTAGGATTGTAACTTTAGCTTGTAGTTTCTCCTTATCCAGTAGTTCTGGTTCAGAAATAACTTCTGGCTCAGTTATAGGTAGAGCCTCTTCGGTTACTTCCTCTTTTACTTCAGTTATTTCTTGAGCTATTAATACCTTTTCTTCCACAATTAGTTCATCTTCTTCTATTACTGGAACTTTAGGTTCTACTTCCTCTTCAGCGAGTGGCGCTGGTTCAGTAATAACTTCTGGTTTAATTTCAGTAAGAGCCTCTTCGGTTACTTCCTCTTTTACTTTAGTTATTTCTTCGGCTAGTAATACCTGTTCTTTTACAACTACATCTTCTTCTACTTTTCTAGCTTTAGGTTCTACTTCCTCTTTAACCAGTGGTGCTGGTTCAGCAATAACTTCTGGTTCAATTTCAGGAAGAGCCTCTTCGCTTACTTCCTCTTTTACTTCAGTTATTTCTTCAGCTATTAATACCTTTACTTCAGCAATTAGTTCATCTCTTTCTATTATTGGAGCTTTTGGTTCTACTTCCTCTTTAACCAGTGGTGCTGTTTCAGCAATAACTTCTGGTTCAATTTCAAGAAGAGCCACTTCGGTTACTTCCTCTTTTACTTCAGTTATTTCTTCAGCTATTAATACCTTATCTACCACAATTATTTCATCTTCTTCTATTGTTGGAGCTTTTGGTCCTACTTCCACTTTAACCAGTGGTGCTGGTTCAGCAATAACTTCTGGTTCAATTTGAGGAAGAGCCTCTTTGGTTACTTCCTCTTTTACTTCCGTTATTTCATCGGCTACTAATACCTTTTCTTTCACAACTACTTCTTCTTCTTCTTCTAGTTTTCTAGCTTTAGGTTCTACTTCCTCTTTAGCAAGTGGTGTGTGTTCAGCAATAGCTTCTGGTTTAATTTCAGGAAGAGCCTCTTCGGTTACTTCCTCTTTTACTTCTGTTATTTCTTTCACAATTATTTCATCTTTTTCTATTATTTGAGCTTTTGGTTCTACTGTCTCTTTAGCGAGTGGTGCTGGTTCAGCAATAACTTCTGGCTCAATTTCAGAAAGAGCGTCTTCGGTTACTTCCTCTTTTACTTCAGTTATTTCTTCAGCTATTAGTACCTTTTCTTCCAGAATTAGTTCATCTTTTTCTATTATTGGAGCTTTAGGTTCTACTTCCTCTTTAGTGAGTGGTGCTGGTTCAGCAATAACTTCTGGTTCAATTTCAGGAAGAGCCTCTTCGGTTACTTCCTCTTTTACTTCAGTTATTTCTTCAGCTATTAATACCTTTTCTTCAGCAAATAGTTCATCTTTTTCTATTATAGGAGCTTTAGGTTCTACTTCCTCTTTAACCAGTGGTGCTGGTTCAGTAATAACTTCTGGTTCAATTTCAGGAAGAGCCTCTTTAGTTACTTCCTCCTTTACTTCTGTTATGTCTGCAGGTACTAATACCTTCTCTTCTGCAATTACTTCGTCTTGTACTACTTTATCTGGTTTTAGTTCTACTTCCTCTTTCTCCAATTGTGCTGGAACAGGAGTAAATTGTGGTACAATTTCAGGAAGAACCTCCTCAATTACCTCTTTCCTTTCTTCGGTTGTTTCCGTAGTTATTAATACCTTTTCTTTCACAATTATCTCCTCTTTCTCTAGGATTGTAACTTTAGCTTCTAGTTTCTCCTTATCCAGTTGTTCTCGTTCAGAAATAACTTCTGGTTCAATTTCAGGAAGAGCCTCTTTAGTTACTTCCTCCTTTACTTCTGTTATGTCTGCAGGTACTAATACCTTCTGTTCTGCAATTACTTCGTCTTGTACTACTTTATCTGGTTTTAGTTCTACTTCCTCTTTCTCCAATTGTGCTAGAACAGGAGTAAATTGTGGTACAATTTCAGGAAGAACCTCCTCAATTACCTCTTTCCTTTCTTCGGTTGTTTCCGTAGTTATTAATACCTTTTCTTTCACAATTATTTCCTCTTTCTCTAGGATTGTAACTTTAGCTTGTAGTTTCTCCTTATCCAGTAGTTCTGGTTCAGAAATAACTTCTGGCTCAGTTATAGGTAGAGCCTCTTCAGTTACTTCCTCTTTTACTTCAGTTATTTCTTGAGCTATTAATACCTTTTCTTCCACAATTAGTTCATCTTCTTCTATTACTGGAACTTTAGGTTCTACTTCCTCTTCAGCGAGTGGCGCTGGTTCAGTAATAACTTCTGGTTTAATTTCAGTAAGAGCCTCTTCGGTTACTTCCTCTTTTACTTTAGTTATTTCTTCGGCTAGTAATACCTGTTCTTTTACAACTACATCTTCTTCTACTTTTCTAGCTTTAGGTTCTACTTCCTCTTTAACCAGTGGTGCTGGTTCAGCAATAACTTCTGGTTCAATTTCAGGAAGAGCCTCTTCACTTACTTCCTCTTTTACTTCAGTTATTTCTTCAGCTATTAATACCTTTACTTCAGCAATTAGTTCATCTCTTTCTATTATTGGAGCTTTTGGTTCTACTTCCTCTTTAACCAGTGGTGCTGTTTCAGCAATAACTTCTGGTTCAATTTCAAGAAGAGCCACTTCGGTTACTTCCTCTTTTACTTCAGTTATTTCTTCAGCTATTAATACCTTATCTACCACAATTATTTCATCTTCTTCTATTGTTGGAGCTTTTGGTCCTACTTCCACTTTAACCAGTGGTGCTGGTTCAGCAATAACTTCTGGTTCAATTTGAGGAAGAGCCTCTTTGGTTACTTCCTCTTTTACTTCCGTTATTTCATCGGCTACTAATACCTTTTCTTTCACAACTACTTCTTCTTCTTCTTCTAGTTTTCTAGCTTTAGGTTCTACTTCCTCTTTAGCAAGTGGTGTGTGTTCAGCAATAGCTTCTGGTTTAATTTCAGGAAGAGCCTCTTCGGTTACTTCCTCTTTTACTTCTGTTATTTCTTTCACAATTATTTCATCTTTTTCTATTATTTGAGCTTTTGGTTCTACTGTCTCTTTAGCGAGTGGTGCTGGTTCAGCAATAACTTCTGGCTCAATTTCAGAAAGAGCGTCTTCGGTTACTTCCTCTTTTACTTCAGTTATTTCTTCAGCTATTAGTACCTTTTCTTCCAGAATTAGTTCATCTTTTTCTATTATTGGAGCTTTAGGTTCTACTTCCTCTTTAGTGAGTGGTGCTGGTTCAGCAATAACTTCTGGTTCAATTTCAGGAAGAGCCTCTTCGGTTACTTCCTCTTTTACTTCAGTTATTTCTTCAGCTATTAATACCTTTTCTTCAGCAAATAGTTCATCTTTTTCTATTATAGGAGCTTTAGGTTCTACTTCCTCTTTAACCAGTGGTGCTGGTTCAGTAATAACTTCTGGTTCAATTTCAGGAAGAGCCTCTTTAGTTACTTCCTCCTTTACTTCTGTTATGTCTGCAGGTACTAATACCTTCTCTTCTGCAATTACTTCGTCTTGTACTACTTTATCTGGTTTTAGTTCTACTTCCTCTTTCTCCAATTGTGCTGGAACAGGAGTAAATTGTGGTACAATTTCAGGAAGAACCTCCTCAATTACCTCTTTCCTTTCTTCGGTTGTTTCCGTAGTTATTAATACCTTTTCTTTCACAATTATCTCCTCTTTCTCTAGGATTGTAACTTTAGCTTCTAGTTTCTCCTTATCCAGTTGTTCTCGTTCAGAAATAACTTCTGGTTCAATTTCAGGAAGAGCCTCTTTAGTTACTTCCTCCTTTACTTCTGTTATGTCTGCAGGTACTAATACCTTCTGTTCTGCAATTACTTCGTCTTGTACTACTTTATCTGGTTTTAGTTCTACTTCCTCTTTCTCCAATTGTGCTAGAACAGGAGTAAATTGTGGTACAATTTCAGGAAGAACCTCCTCAATTACCTCTTTCCTTTCTTCGGTTGTTTCCGTAGTTATTAATACCTTTTCTTTCACAATTATTTCCTCTTTCTCTAGGATTGTAACTTTAGCTTGTAGTTTCTCCTTATCCAGTAGTTCTGGTTCAGAAATAACTTCTGGCTCAGTTATAGGTAGAGCCTCTTCAGTTACTTCCTCTTTTACTTCAGTTATTTCTTGAGCTATTAATACCTTTTCTTCCACAATTAGTTCATCTTCTTCTATTACTGGAACTTTAGGTTCTACTTCCTCTTCAGCGAGTGGCGCTGGTTCAGTAATAACTTCTGGTTTAATTTCAGTAAGAGCCTCTTCGGTTACTTCCTCTTTTACTTTAGTTATTTCTTCGGCTAGTAATACCTGTTCTTTTACAACTACATCTTCTTCTACTTTTCTAGCTTTAGGTTCTACTTCCTCTTTAACCAGTGGTGCTGGTTCAGCAATAACTTCTGGTTCAATTTCAGGAAGAGCCTCTTCGCTTACTTCCTCTTTTACTTCAGTTATTTCTTCAGCTATTAATAATTTTACTTCAGCAATTAGTTCATCTTTTTCTATTATTGGAGCTTTTGGTTCTACTTCCTCTTTAACCAGTGGTGCTGTTTCAGCAATAACTTCTGGTTCAATTTCAGGAAGAGCCACTTCGGTTACTTCCTCTTTTACTTCAGTTATTTCTTCAGCTATTAATACCTTATCTACCACAATTAGTTCATCTTCTCCTATTGTTGGAGCTTTTGGTCCTACTTCCGCTTTAACCAGTGGTGCTGGTTCAGCAATAACTTCTGGTTCAATATGAGGAAGAGCCTCTTTGGTTACTTCCTCTTTTACTTCCGTTATTTCATCGGCTACTAATACCTTTTCTTTCACAACTACTTTTTCTTCTTCTTCTTCTAGTTTTCTAGCTTTAGGTTCTACTTCCTCTTTAGCAAGTGGTGTGTGTTCAGCAATAGCTTCTGGTTTAATTTCAGGATGAGCCTCTTCGGTTACTTCCTCTTTTACTTCTGTTATTTCTTCCACAATTATTTCATCTTTTTCTATTATTTGAGCTTTTGGTTCTACTGTTTCTTTAGCGAGTGGTGCTGGTTCAGCAATAACTTCTGGCTCAATTTCAGGAAGAGCGTCTTCGGTTACTTCCTCTTTTACTTCAGTTATTTCTTCAGCTATTAGTACCTTTTCTTCCAGAATTAGTTCATCTTTTTCTGTTATTGGAGCTTTAGGTTCTACTTCCTCTTTAGTGAGTGGTGCTGGTTCAGCAATAACTTCTGGTTCAATTTCAGGAAGAGCCTCTTCGGTTACTTCCTCTTTTACTTCTGTTATTTCTTCCACAATTAGTTCATCTTTTTCTATTATTTGAGCTTTTGTTTCTACTTCCTCTTTAACCAGTGGTGCTGGTTCAGCAATAACTTCTGGTTCAATTTCAGGAAGAGCCTCTTCGGTTACTTCCTCTTTTACTTCAGTTATTTCTTCAGCTATTAATACCTTTTCTTCAGCAATTAGTTCAACTTTTTCTATTATAGGAGCTTTTGGTTCTACTTCCTCTTTAACCAGTGGTGCTGGTTCAGTAATAACTTCTGGTTCAATTTCAGGAAGAGCCTCTTTAGCTACTTCCTCCTTTACTTCTGTTATGTCTGCAGGTACTAATACCTTCTCTTCTGCAATTACTTCGTCTTTTTCTACTTTATCAGGTTTAAGTTCTACTTCCTCTTTCTCCAATAGTGCTGGTTCAGGAGTAATTTCTGGTACAATTTCAGGAAGAACCTCCTCAATTACCTCTTTCCTTTTTTCGGTTGTTTCCGTAGTTATTAATACCTTTTCTTTCACAATTATTTCTTGTTTCTCTAGGATTGTAACTTTAGCTTCTAGTTTCTCCTTATCCAGTTGTTCTGGTTCAGAAATAACTGCTGCTTCAGTTTCAGGAAGAACCTCTTCAGTTACTTCCTCTTTTACTTCAGTAATTTCTTCAGCTATTAATACCTTTTCTTCCACAATTAGTTCATCTTTTTCTATTAGCGGAGCTTTAGGTTCTACTTCCTCTTTAACCAGTGGTGCTGGTTCAGCAATAACATCTGGTTCAATTTCAGGAAGAGCCTCTTCGGTTACTTCCTCCTTAACTGCTTTTATGTCTTCAGGTACTAATACCTCCTCTTCTGCAATTACTTCCTCTTTTTCTACTTTATCAGGTTTAAGTTCTACTTCCTCTTTCTCCAATAGTGCTCGTTCATGAGTAATTTCTGGTACAATTTCAGGAAGAACCTCCTCAATTACCTCTTTCCTTTCTTCAGTTATTTCTGTAGTTATTAATACCTTTTCTTTCACAATTATTTCCTCTTTCTCTAGGATTGTAACTTTAGCTTCTAGTTTCTTCTTATCTAGTAGTTCTGGTTCAGAAATAACTTCTGGTTCAGTTACAGGAAGAGCGTCTTCAGTTACTTCCTCTTTTACTTCAGTTATTTCTTCAGCTATTAATAGCTTTTCTTCCACAATTATTTCATCCTTTTCTATTATTGGAGCTTTTGGTTCTACTTCCTCTTTAACCAGTGGTGCTTGTTCAGCAGTAACTTCTGGTTTAATTTTAGGAAGAGGCTCTTCGGTTAATTCCTCTTTTACTTCAGTTATTTCTTCAGGTATTACTACTTTTTCTTCCACAATTAGTTCATCTTTTTCTATTATTGGAGCTTTTGGTTCTACTTCCTCTTTAACCAGTGGTGCTGATTCAGCAATAACTTCTGGTTCAATTTCAAGAAGAGCCTCTTCGGTTACTTCCTCTTTTACTTCAGTTATTTCTCCTGCTATTGATACCTTTTCTTCCACAATTAGTTCATCTTTTTCTATTATGTGAGCTTTTGGTTCTACTTCCTCTTTAACCAGTGGTGCTGGTTCAGCAATAACTTCTGGTTCAATTTGAAGAAGAGCCTCTTCGGTTACTTCCTCTTTTACTTCAGTTATTTCTCCTGCTATTGACAGCTTTTCTTCCACAATTACTTCATCTTTTTGTATTATTTGAGCTTTTGGTTCTACTTCCTCTTTAACCATTGGTGCTGGTTCAGCAATAACTTCTGGTTCAATCTCAAGAAGAGCCTCTTCGGCTACTTCCTCTTTTACTTCAGTAATTTCTTCAGGTATTACTAGCTTTTCTTCCACAATTAGTTCATCTTTTTCTATTATTGGAGCTTTACGTTCTACTTCCTCTTTAGCGAGTGGTGCTGGTTCAGCAATAACTTCTGGTTCAATTTCAGGAAGAGCCTCTTCAGTTACTTCCTCTATTACTTCAGTTATTTCTTCGGCTACTAATACCTTTCCTTTTAACACTACTACTACTTCTTCTTCTAGTTTTCTAGCTTTATGTCCTACTTCCTCTTTAGCGAATGGTGCTCGTTCAGCAATAACTTCTGGTTTAATTTCAGGAAGAGCCTCTTCGGTTACTTCCTCTCTTACATCAGTTATTTCTTCATGTATTAGTAGCTTTTCTTCCACAATTAGTTCATCTTTTTCTATTATTGGCCCTTTAGGTTCTAGTTCCTCTTTCACCAGTGGTACTGGTTCAGCAATAACTTCTGGTTTAGTTTCAGCACGAGCCTCTTCGGTTACTTCGTCTTTTACTTCTGTTATTTCTTCAGCTATTGATAGCTTTTCGTGCACAATTAGTTCATCTTTTTCTATTATTTGAGCTTTTGGTTCTACTTCCTCTTTAACCAGTGGTGCTGGTTCAGCAATAACTTCTGGTTCAATCTCAAGAAGAGCCTCTTTGGCTACTTCCTCTTTTACTTCAGTTATTTCTTCAGGTGTTACTAGCTTTTCTTCCACAATTAGTTCATCTTTTTCTATTATTGGAGCTTTAGGTTCTACTTCCTCTTTAGCGAGTGGTGCTGGTTCAGCAATAACTTCTGGTTCAATTTCAGGAAGAGCCTCTTCAGTTACTTCCTCTATTACTTCAGTTATTTCTTCGGCTACTAATACCTTTCCTTTTAACACTACTACTTCTTCTTCTTCTTCTTCTTCTTCTTCTTCTTCTAGTTTTCTAGCTTTATGTTCTACTTCCTCTTTAGCGAGTGGTGCTGGTTCAGCAATAACTTCTGGTTTAGTTTCAGCACGAGCCTCTTCGGTTACTTCGTCTTTTACTTCTGTTATTTCTTCAGCTATTGATAGCTTTTCTTCCACAATTAGTTCATCTTTTCCTATTATTGGAGCTTCAGGTATTTCTGCCTCTAAAATCAGTAGTGCTGGTTCAGCAATAACTTCTGGTTCAATTTCAGGAAGAGCCTCCTCGGTTACTTCCTCTTTTACTTCAGTTACTTCTTCGGCTACTAATATCTTTTCTTTCAACACTACTTCAACCTCTTCTTCTTCTAGCTTTCTAGCTTTAGCTTCTCCTTCCTCTTTAACCAGTGGTGCTGGTTCAGCAATATCTTCTGGTTTAATTTCAGGAAAAGCCCGTTCGGTTACTTCCTCTTTTACTTCAGTTATTTCTTCAGCCATTAATACCTTTTCTTCCACAATTAGTTCATCTTTTTCTATTATTGGAGCTTTAGGTTCTATTTCCTCTTTAACCAGTGGTGCTGGTTCAGCAATAACTTCTGGCTCAATTTCAGGAAGAGCCTCTTCGGTTACTTCCTCTTTTACTTCAGTTATTTCTTCAGGTATAAATACCTTTTCCTCCACAATTAGTTCATCTTTTTCTATTATAGAAGTTCTAGCTTCTATTTCCTCCTTAACCAGTGGTGCTGGTTCAGGTATAACTTCTGGTTCAATTTCAGGAACCGCCTCTTCGGTTACTTCCTCTTTTACTTCAGTTATTTCTTCGGCTACTAATACCTTTTCTTTTACAACTACTCCTTCTTCTTCTAGTTTTCTAGCTTTAGGTTCTACTTCCTCTTTAACCAGTGGTGCTGGTTCAGCAATAACTTCTGGCTGAATTTCAGGAAGAGCCTCTTCGGTTACTTCCTCTTTTACTTCACTTATTTCTTCAGATATTACTACTTTTTCTTCCACAATTAGTTCATCTTTTTCTATTATTGGAGCTTCAGGTTCTACTTCCTCTTTAACCAGTGGTGCTGGTTCAGCAATAACTTCTGGCTCAATTTCAGGAAGAGCCTCTTCGGTTACTTCCCCTTTTACTTCACTTATTTCTTCAGATATTACTACTTTTTCTTCCACAATTAGTTCATCTTTTTCTATTATTGGAGCTTCAGGTTCTACTTCCTCTTTAACCAGTGGTGCTGGTTCAGCAATGACCTCTGGTTCAATTTCAGGAAGAGCCTCTTCGGTTACTTCCTCTTTTACTTCAGTTATTTCTTCTGATATTAATACCTTTTCTTCCACAATTATTTTATCTTTTTCTATCATTGGAGCTTTAGGCTCTACTTCCTCTTTAACCAGTGGTTCTGGTTCAGCAATAAATTCTGGTTTAATTTCAGGAACAGCCTCTTCGGTTACTTCCTCTTTTACTTCAGTTATTTCTTCTGCTGTTAATACCTTTTCTTCCACAATTAGTTCATCTTTTTCTATTATTGGAGCTTTTGGTTCTACTTCCTCTTTAACCAGCGGTTCTGGTTCAGCAATAAGTTCTGGTTTAATTTCAAGAAGAGCCTCTCCAGTTACTTCCTCTTTTACTTCAGTTATTTCTTCTGCTATTAATACCTTTTCTTCCACAATTAGTTCATCTTTTTCTATTATTGGAGCTTTTGGTTCTACTTCCTCTTTAACCAGCGGTTCTGGTTCAGCAATAAGTTCTGGTTTAATTTCAAGAAGAGCCTCTCCAGTTACTTCCTCTTTTACTTCAGTTATTTCTTCTGCTATTAATACCTTTTCTTCCACAATTAGTTCATCTTTTTCTATTATGGGAGCTTTAGGTTCTACTTCCTCTTTAACCAGTGGTTCTGGTTCAGCAATAACTTCTGGCTCAATTTCAGGAAGAGCCTCTTCGGTTACTTGTTCTTTTACTTCAGTTATTTCTTTAGGTATTAGTAGCTTTTCTTCCACAATTAGTTTATCTTTTTCTATCATTGAAGCTTTAGGTTCTACTTCCTCTTTAACCAGTGGTTCTGGTTCAGCAATAACTTCTGGTTTAATTTCAGGAAGAGCTTCTTCAGTTACTTCCTCTTTTACTTCAGTTATTTCTTCAGGTGTTGCTAGTTTTTCTTCCACAATTAGTTCATCTTTTTCTATTATTGGAGCTTTTGGTTCTCTTTCCTCTTTAGCCAGTGGTGCTGGTTCAGCAGTAACTTCTTTTTCAATTTCAGGAAGAGCTTCTTCAGTTACTTCCTCTTTTACTTCAGTTATTTCTTCAGGTGTTAGTAGCTTTTCTTCCACAATTAGTTCATCTTTTTCTATTATTGGTGCTTTAGGTTCTACTTCCTGTTTCTCCAATGGTGCTGGTTCAGGACTAATTTCTGGTACAATTTCAGGAAGAACCTCCTCAATTACCTCTTTCCTTTCTTCGGTTGTTTTCGTAGTTATTAATACCTTTTCTTTCACAACTATTTCCTCTTTCTCTAGGATTGTAACTTTAGCTTCTAGTTTCTCCTTATCCAGTTGTTCTGGTTCAGAAATAACTTCTGGTTCAATTTCAGGAAGAGCCTCTTCGGTCACTTCTTCTTTTACTTCTGTTAGTTCTTCAGCTATTAATACCTTTTCCTCCACACTTAGCTCATCTTTCTCTATTATTGGAGATGTTGGTTCTACTTCCTCTTTAACCAGTGGTGCTGGTTCAGCAATAACTTCTGATTTAATCTCAAGAAGAGCCTCTTCGGTTACTTCCTCTTTTACTTCAGTTATTTCTTCAGCTATTAATACCTTTTCTTCCACAATTAGTTCATCTTTTTCTATTACTGGAGCTTTTGGTTCTACTTCCTCTTTAAACAGTGGTGCTGGTTCAGCAATAACTTCTGGTTTAATTTCAGGAAGAGCCTGTTCTGTTACTTCCTCTTTTACTTCAGTTATTTCTTCTGCTATTAATACCTTTTCTTCAACAATTAGTTCATCTTTTTCTAATATTGGAGCTTTTGGTTCAACTTCCTCTTTAACCAGTGGTGCTGGTTCAGCAATAACTTCTGGTTTAATTTCAGGAAGAGCTTCTTCAGTTACTTCCTCTTTTACTTCAGTTATTTCTTCAGGTGTTGCTAGTTTTTCTTCCACAATTAGTTTATCTTTTTCTGTTATTGGAGCTTCAGGTTCTACTTCCTCTTTAACCAGTGGTGCTGGTTCAGCAATAACTTCCGGTTCAATTTCAGGAAGAGCCTCTTCGGTTACTTCCTCTTTTACTTCAGTTATTTCTTCAGGTATTACTAGCTTTTCTTCCACAATTAGTTCATCTTTTTCTATTATTGGTGCTTTAGGTTCTACTTCCTCTTTCTCCAATGGTGCTGGTTCAGGACTAATTTCTGGTACAATTTCAGGAAGAACCTCCTCAATTACCTCTTTGCTTTCTTCGGTTGTTTTTGTAGTAATTAATACCTTTTCTTTCACAACTATTTCCTCTTTCTCTAGGATTGTAACTTTAGCTTCTAGTTTCTCCTTATCCAGTTGTTCTGGTTCAGAAATAACTTCTGGTTCAATTTCAGGAAGAGCCCTTTCGGTTACTTCTTCTTTTACTTCTGTTATTTCTTCAGCTATTAATACCTTTTCGTCCACACTTAGTTCATCTTTCTCTATTATTGGAGATGTTGGTTCTACTTCCTCTTTAACCAGTGGTGCTGTTTCAGCAATAACTTCTGGTTCAATTTCAGGAAGAACCTCTTCGGTTACTTCCTCTTTTACTTCAGTTATTTCTTCTGATATTAATACCTTCTCTTCCACAATTATTTTATCTTTTTCTATCATTGGAGCTTCAGGTTCTACTTCCTCTTTAACCAGTGGTGCTGGTTCAGCAATAACTTCCGGTTCAATTTCAGGAAGAGCCTCTTCGGTTACTTCCTCTTTTACTTCAGTTATTTCTTCTGATATTAATACCTTTTCTTCCACAATTATTTTATCTTTTTCTATTATTGGAGCTTCAGGTTCTACTTCCTCTTTAACCAGTGGTGCTGGTTCAGCAATAACTTCTGGTTCAATTTCAGGAAGAGCCTCTTCGGTTACTTCCTCTTTTACTTCAGTTATTTTTTCTGATATTAAGACCTTTTCTTCCACAATTATTTTATCTTTTTCTATTATTGGAGCTTCAGGTTCTTCTTCCTCTTTAACCAGTTGTGCTGTTTCAGCAATAACTTCTGGTTCAATTTCTGGAAGAACCTCTTCGGTTACTTCCTCTTTTACTTCAGTTATTTCTTCTGATATTAATACCTTTTCTTCCACAATTATTTTATCTTTTTCTATTATTGGAGCTTCAGGTTCTACTTCCTCTTTAACCAGTGGTGCTGGTTCAGCAATAACTTCTGGTTCAATTTCAGGAAGAGCCTCTTCGGTTACTTCCTCTTTTACTTCACTTATTTCTTCAGATATTACTACTTTTTCTTCTACAATTACTTCATGTTTTTCTATTATTGGAGCTTCAGGTTCTACTTCATCTTTAACCAGTGGTGCTGGTTCAGCAATAACTTCTGGTTCAATTTCAGGAACAGCCTCTTCGGTTACTTCCTCTTTTACTTCAGTTATTTCTTCAGGTATTAGTAACTTTTCTTCCACAATTAGTTCATCTTTTTCTATTATTGGAGCTTCAGGTTCTTCTTCCTCTTTAACCAGTGGTGCTGGTTCAGCTATAACTTCTGGTTCAATTTCAGGAACAGCCTCTTCGGTTACTTCCTCTTTTACTTCACTTATTTCTGCAGATATTATTACTTTTTCTTCCACAATTAGTTCATCTTTTTCTGTTATTGGAGCTTCAGGTTCTACTTCCTCTTTAACCAGTGGTGCTGATTCAGCAATAACTTCTGGCTGAATTTCAGGAAGAGCCTCTTCGGTTACTTCCTCTTTTACTTCAGTTATTTCTTCTGATATTAATACCTTTTCTTCCACAATTATTTTATCTTTTTCTATCATTGGAGCTTTAGGTTCTACTTCCTCTTTAACCAGTGGTTCTGGTTCAGCAATAAGTTCTGGTTTAATTTCAGGAAGAGCCTCTTCGGTTACTTCCTCTTTTACTTCAGTTATTTCTTCTGCTATTAATACCTTTTCTTCCACAATTAGTTCATCTTTTTCTATTATTGGAGCTTTTGGTTCTACTTCCTCTTTAACCAGTGGTTCTGGTTCAGCAATAAGTTCTGGTTTAATTTCAAGAAGAGCCTCTCCGGTTACTTCCTCTTTTACTTCAGTTATTTCTTCTGCTATTAATACCTTTTCTTCCACAATTAGTTCATCTTTTTCTATTATGGGAGCTTTAGGTTCTACTTCCTCTTTAACCAGTGGTTCTGGTTCAGCAATAACTTCTGGCTCAATTTCAGGAAGAGCCTCTTCGGTTACTTCTTCTTTTACTTCAGTTTTTTCTTTAGGTATTAGTAGCTTTTCTTCCACAATTAGTTCATCTTTTTCTATTATTGGAGCTTTTGGTTCTCTTACCTCTTTAGCCAGTGGTGCTGGTTCAGCAATAACTTCTGGTTCAATTTCAGGAAGAGCTTCTTCAGTTACTTCCTCTTTTACTTCTGTTATTTCTTCAGGTGTTAGTAGCTTTTCTTCCACAATTAGTTCATCTTTTTCTATTATTGGAGCTTTAGGTTCTACTTCCTCTTTCTCCAATGGTGCTGGTTCAGGACTAATTTCTGGTACAATTTCAGGAAGAACCTCCTCCATTACCTTTTTCCTTTCTTCGGTTGTTTTCGTAGTTATTAATACCTTTTCTTTCACAACTATTTCCTCTTTCTCTAGGATTGTAACTTTAGCTTCTTGTTTCTCCTTATCCAGTTGTTCTGGTTCAGAAATAACTTCTGGTTCAATTTCAGGAAGAGCCTCTTCGGTCACTTCTTCTTTTACTTCTGTTATTTCTTCAGCTATTAATACCTTTTCTTCCACACTTAGCTCATCTTTCTCTATTATTGGAGATGTTGGTTCTACTTCCTCTTTAACCAGTGGTGCTGGTTCAGCAATTACATCTGGTTTAATTTCAGGAAGAGCTTCTTCGGTTACTTCCTCTTTTACTTCAATTATTTCTTCAGCTATTAATACCTTTTCTTCAACAATTAGTTCATCTTTTTCTATTACTGGAGCTTTTGGTTCTACTTCCTCTTTAAACAGTGGTGCTGGTTCAGCAATAACTTCTGGTTTCATTTCAGGAAGAGCCTGTTCGGTTACTTCCTCTTTTACTTCAGTTATTTCTTCAGTTATTAATACCTTTTCTTCAACAATTAGTTCATCTTGTTCTAATATTGGAGCTTTTGGTTTTACTTCCTCTTTAACCAGTGGTGCTGGTTCAGCAATAACTTGCGGTTTAATTTCAGGAAGAGCCTCTTCGGTTACTTCCTCTTTTACTTCAGTTATTTCTTCAGGTATTACTAGCTTTTCTTCCACAATTAGTTCATCTTTTTCTATTATTGGTGCTTTAGGTTCTACTTCCTGTTTCTCCAATGGTGCTGGTTCAGGACTAATTTCTGGTACAATTTCAGGAAGAACCTCCTCAATTACCTCTTTCCTTTCTTCGGTTGTTTTCGTAGTTATTAATACCTTTTCTTTCACAACTATTTCCTCTTTCTCTAGGATTGTAACTTTAGCTTCTACTTCCTCTTTAACCAGTGGTTCTGGTTCAGCAATAACTTCTGGTTTAATTTCAGGAAGAGCCTCTTCGGTTACTTCCTCTTTTACTTCAGGTATTTCTTCTGCTATTAATACCTTTTCTTCCACTATTAGTTCATCTTTTTCTATTATTGGAGCTTTTGGTTCTACTTCCTCTTTAACCAGTGGTTCTGGTTCAGCAATAACTTCTGACTGAATTTCATCAAGAGCCTCTTCGGTTACTTCGTCTTTTACTTCAGTTATTTCTTCTGCTATTAATACCTTTTCTTCCACAATTAGTTCATCTTTTTCTATTATGGGAGCTTTAGGTTCTACTTCCTCTTTAACCAGTGGTTCTGGTTCAGCAATGACCTCTGGCTCAATTTCAGGAAGAGCCTCTTCGGTTACTTCTTCTTTTACTTCAGTTATTTCTTTAGGTATTAGTAACTTTTCTTCCACAATTAGTTTATCTTTTTCTATCATTGGAGCTTTTGGTTCTTCTTGCTCTTTAACCAGTGGTGCTGGTTCAGCAATAACCTCTGATTCAATTTCAGGAAGAGGCTCTTCGGTTACTTCCTCTTTTACTTCACTTATTTCTTCAGATATTACTACTTTTTCTTCCACAATTAGTTCATCTTTTTCTATTATTGGAGCTTCAGGTTCTACTTCCTCTTTAACCAGTGGTTCTGGTTCAGCAATAACTTCTGGTTCAATTCCAGGAAGAACCTCTTCGGTTACTTCTTCTTTTACTTCTGTTATTTCTTCTGCTATTAATACCTTTTCTTCAACAATTAGTTTATCTTTCTCTATTATTGGACCTGTTGGTTCTACATCCTCTTTAACCAGTGGTGCTGGTTCAGCAATAACTTCTGGTTTAATTCCAGGAAGAACCTCTTCAGTTACTTCTTCTTTTACTTGTGTTATTTCTTCAACTATTAATACCTTTTCTGCCGCAATTAGTTCATCTTTCTCTATTATTGGAGCTTTAGGTTCTGCTTCCTCTTTAACAAGTGGTGCTGGTTCAGCAATAACTTTAGGTTTAATTTCAGGAAGAGCCTCTACGGTTACTTCCTCTATTACTTCAGTTATTTCTTTAGGTATTAGTCGCTTTTCTTCCACAATTAGTTCATCTTTTTCTATTATGGGAGCTTTAGGTTCTACTTCCTCTTTAACCAGTGGTTCTGGTTCAGCAATAACTTCTGGCTCAATTTCAGGAAGAGCTTCTTCGGTTACTTCTTGTTTTACTTCAGTTATTTCTTTAGGTATTAGTAACTTTTCTTCCACAATTAGTTTATCTTTTTCTATCATTGGAGCTTTAGGTTCTACTTCATCTTTAACCAGTGGTTCTGGTTCAGCAATAACTTCTGGTTTAATTTCAGGAAGAGCTTCTTCAGTTACTTCCTCTTTTACTTCACTTATTTCTTCAGGTATTGCTAGCTTTTCTTCCACAATTAGTTCATCTTTTTCTATTATTGGAGCTTTTGGTTCTTCTTCCTCTTTAGCCAGTGGTGCTGGTTCAGCAATAACTTCTGGTTCAATTTCAGTTACTTCCTCTTTTACTTCAGTTATTTCTTCAGGTGTTAGTAGCTTTTCATCCACAATTAGTTCATCTTTTTCTATTATTGGAGCTTTAGGTTCTACTTCCTGTTTCTCCAATGGTGCTGGTTCAGGACTAATTTCTGGTACAATTTCAGGAAGAACCTCCTCAATTACCTCTTTCCTTTCTTCGGTTGTTTTCGTAGTTATTAATACCTTTTCTTTCACAACTATTTCCTCTTTCTCTAGGATTGTAACTTTAGCTTCTACTTCCTCTTTAACCAGTGGTTCTGGTTCAGCAATAACTTCTGGTTTAATTTCAGGAAGAGCCTCTTCGGTTACTTCCTCTTTTACTTCAGGTATTTCTTCTGCTATTAATACCTTTTCTTCCACAATTAGTTCATCTTTTTCTATTATTGGAGCTTTTGGTTCTACTTCCTCTTTAACCAGTGGTTCTGGTTCTATTTCCGGAAGAGCCTCTTGGGTTAGTTCCTCTTTTACTTCAGTTATTTCTTCTGCTATTAATATCTTTTCTTCCACAATTAGTTCATCTTTCTCTATTGTTGGAGCTGTTGGTTCTTCTTCCTCTTTAACCAGTGGTTCTGGTTTGGCAATAACTTCAGGTTTAATTTCAGGAAGAGCCACTTCGGTTACTTCCCCTTTTACTTCACTTATTTCTTCAGATATTACTTCTTTTTCTTCCACAATTAGTTCATCTTTTTCTATTATTGGAGCTTTTGGTTCTACTTCCTCTCTAACCAGTGGTGCTGTTTCAGCAATAACTTCTGGTTCAATTTCCGGAAGAGCCTCTTGGGTTTCTTCCTCTTTTACTTCTGTTATTTCTTCAGGTATTAGTAACTTTTCTTCCACAATTAGTTCATCTTTCTCTATTATTGGAGCTTCAGGTTCTTCTTCCTCTTTAACCAGTGGTGCTGGTTCAGCTATAACTTCTGGTTCAATTTCAGGAACAGCCTCTTCGGTTACTTCCTCTTTTACTTCACTTATTTCTGCAGATATTATTACTTTTTCTTCCACAATTAGTTCATCTTTTTCTGTTATTGGAGCTTCAGGTTCTACTTCCTCTTTAACCAGTGGTGCTGATTCAGCAATAACTTCTGGCTGAATTTCAGGAAGAGCCTCTTCGGTTACTTCCTCTTTTACTTCAGTTATTTCTTCTGATATTAATACCTTTTCTTCCACAATTATTTTATCTTTTTCTATCATTGGAGCTTTAGGTTCTACTTCCTCTTTAACCAGTGGTTCTGGTTCAGCAATAAGTTCTGGTTTAATTTCAGGAAGAGCCTCTTCGGTTACTTCCTCTTTTACTTCAGTTATTTCTTCTGCTATTAATACCTTTTCTTCCACAATTAGTTCATCTTTTTCTATTATTGGAGCTTTTGGTTCTACTTCCTCTTTAACCAGTGGTTCTGGTTCAGCAATAAGTTCTGGTTTAATTTCAAGAAGAGCCTCTCCGGTTACTTCCTCTTTTACTTCAGTTATTTCTTCTGCTATTAATACCTTTTCTTCCACAATTAGTTCATCTTTTTCTATTATGGGAGCTTTAGGTTCTACTTCCTCTTTAACCAGTGGTTCTGGTTCAGCAATAACTTCTGGCTCAATTTCAGGAAGAGCCTCTTCGGTTACTTCTTCTTTTACTTCAGTTTTTTCTTTAGGTATTAGTACCTTTTCTTCCACTATTAGTTCATCTTTTTCTATTATTGGAGCTTTTGGTTCTACTTCCTCTTTAACCAGTGGTTCTGGTTCAGCAATAACTTCTGACTGAATTTCATCAAGAGCCTCTTGGGTTACTTCGTCTTTTACTTCAGTTATTTCTTCTGCTATTAATACCTTTTCTTCCACAATTAGTTCATCTTTTTCTATTATGGGAGCTTTAGGTTCTACTTCCTCTTTAACCAGTGGTTCTGGTTCAGCAATAACTTCTGGCTCAATTTCAGGAAGAGCCTCTTCGGTTACTTCTTCTTTTACTTCAGTTATTTCTTTAGGTATTAGTAACTTTTCTTCCACAATTAGTTTATCTTTTTCTAACATTGGAGCTTTTGGTTCTTCTTGCTCTTTAACCAGTGGTGCTGGTTCAGCAATAACCTCTGATTCAATTTCAGGAAGAGGCTCTTCGGTTACTTCCTCTTTTACTTCACTTATTTCTTCAGATATTACTACTTTTTCTTCCACAATTAGTTCATCTTTTTCTATTATTGGAGCTTCAGGTTCTACTTCCTCTTTAACCAGTGGTTCTGGTTCAGCAATAACTTCTGGTTCAATTCCAGGAAGAACCTCTTCGGTTACTTCTTCTTTTACTTCTGTTATTTCTTCTGCTATTAATACCTTTTCTTCAACAATTAGTTTATCTTTCTCTATTATTGGACCTGTTGGTTCTACATCCTCTTTAACCAGTGGTGCTGGTTCAGCAATAACTTCTGGTTTAATTCCAGGAAGAACCTCTTCAGTTACTTCTTCTTTTACTTGTGTTATTTCTTCAACTATTAATACCTTTTCTGCCGCAATTAGTTCATCTTTCTCTATTATTGGAGCTTTAGGTTCTGCTTCCTCTTTAACAAGTGGTGCTGGTTCAGCAATAACTTTAGGTTTAATTTCAGGAAGAGCCTCTACGGTTACTTCCTCTATTACTTCAGTTATTTCTTTAGGTATTAGTCGCTTTTCTTCCACAATTAGTTCATCTTTTTCTATTATGGGAGCTTTAGGTTCTACTTCCTCTTTAACCAGTGGTTCTGGTTCAGCAATAACTTCTGGCTCAATTTCAGGAAGAGCTTCTTCGGTTACTTCTTCTTTTACTTCAGTTATTTCTTTAGGTATTAGTAACTTTTCTTCCACAATTAGTTTATCTTTTTCTATCATTGGAGCTTTAGGTTCTACTTCATCTTTAACCAGTGGTTCTGGTTCAGCAATAACTTCTGGTTTAATTTCAGGAAGAGCTTCTTCAGTTACTTCCTCTTTTACTTCAGTTATTTCTTCAGGTATTGCTAGCTTTTCTTCCACAATTAGTTCATCTTTTTCTATTATTGGAGCTTTTGGTTCTTCTTCCTCTTTAGCCAGTGGTGCTGGTTCAGCAATAACTTCTGGTTCAATTTCAGGAAGAGCTTCTTCAGTTACTTCCTCTTTTACTTCAGTTATTTCTTCAGGTGTTAGTAGCTTTTCATCCACAATTAGTTCATCTTTTTCTATTATTGGAGCTTTAGGTTCTACTTCCTGTTTCTCCAATGGTGCTGGTTCAGGACTAATTTCTGGTACAATTTCAGGAAGAACCTCCTCAATTACCTCTTTCCTTTCTTCGGTTGTTTTCGTAGTTATTAATACCTTTTCTTTCACAACTATTTCCTCTTTCTCTAGGATTGTAACTTTAGCTTCTACTTCCTCTTTAACCAGTGGTTCTGGTTCAGCAATAACTTCTGGTTTAATTTCAGGAAGAGCCTCTTCGGTTACTTCCTCTTTTACTTCAGGTATTTCTTCTGCTATTAATACCTTTTCTTCCACAATTAGTTCATCTTTTTCTATTATTGGAGCTTTTGGTTCTACTTCCTCTTTAACCAGTGGTTCTGGTTCTATTTCAGGAAGAGCCTCTTGGGTTAGTTCCTCTTTTACTTCAGTTATTTCTTCTGCTATTAATATCTTTTCTTCCACAATTAGTTCATCTTTCTCTATTGTTGGAGCTGTTGGTTCTTCTTCCTCTTTAACCAGTGGTTCTGGTTCGGCAATAACTTCAGGTTTAATTTCAGGAAGAGCCACTTCGGTTACTTCCCCTTTTACTTCACTTATTTCTTCAGATATTACTTCTTTTTCTTCCACAATTAGTTCATCTTTTTCTATTATTGGAGCTTTTGGTTCTACTTCCTCTCTAACCAGTGGTGCTGTTTCAGCAATAACTTCTGGTTCAATTTCCGGAAGAGCCTCTTGGGTTTCTTCCTCTTTTACTTCTGTTATTTCTTCTGCTATTAATACCTTTTCTTGCACAATTAGTTCATCTTTTTCTATTATTGGAGCTTTTGGTTCTACTTCCTCTTTAACCAGTGGTGCTGGTTCAGCAATAACCTCTGGTTCAATTTCAGGAAGAGCCTCTTCGGTTACTTCCTCTTTTACTTCACTTATTTCTTCAGATATTATTACTTTTTCTTCCACAATTAGTTCATCTTTTTCTGTTATTGGAGCTTCAGGGACTATTTCCTCTTTAACCAGTGGTGCTGGTTCAGCAATAACCTCAGGTTTAATTCCAGGAAGAACCTCTTCGGTTATTTCTTCTTTTACTTCTGTTAGTTCTTCAGCTATTAATACCTTTTCTTCCACAATTAGGTCATCTTTTTCTATTAGTGGAGCTGTTGGTTCTACTTCCTCTTTAACCAGTGGTGCTGGTTTGGCAATAACTTGAGGTTTAATTTCAGGAAGAGCCACTTCGGTTACTTCCTCTTTTACTTCAGTTATTTCTTCTGCTATTAATACCTTTTCTTCCACAATTAGTTCATCTTTTTCTATTATTGGAAATTTTGGTTCTTCTTCCTCTTTAACCAGTGGTGCTGGTTCAGCAATAACCTCTGGTTCAATTTCAGGAGGAGCCTCTCTGGTTACTTCCTCTTTTACTTCACTTATTTCTTCAGATATTACTACTTTTTCTTCCACAATTAGTTCATCTTTTTCTATTATTAGAGCTTCAGGTTCTACTTCCTCTTTAACCAGTGGTGCTGGTTCAGCAATAAATTCTGGTTTAATTCCAGGAAGAACCTCTTCGGTTACTTCCTCTTTTACTTCAGTTATTTCTTCTGCTATTAATACCTTTTCTTCCACAATTACTTCATCTTTTTCTATTATTGGAGCTTTTGGTTCTTCTTCCTCTTTAACCAGTGGTGCTGGTTCAGCAATAACCTCTGGTTCAATTTCAGGAGGAGCCTCTTCGGTTACTTCCTCTTTTACTTCAGTTATTTCTTCCGTAATTAATACCTTTTCTGCCACAATTAGTTCATCTTTTTCTATGATATGAGCTTTTGGTTCTACTTCCTCTTTAACCAGTGGTGCTGGTTCGGCAATAACTTCTTGTTCAATTTCAGGAGGAGCCTCTTCGGTTACTTCCTCTTTTACTTCAGTTATTTCTTCCGTAATTAATACCTTTTCTGCCACAATTAGTTCATCTTTCCCTATTACTGGAGCTGTTGGTTCTACCTCCTTAACCAGTGGTGCTGGTTCAGCAATGACCTCTGGTTCAATTTCAGGAAGAGCCTCTTCGGTTACTTCCTCTTTTACTTCAGTTATTTCTTCTCCTATTAATACCTTTTCTTCCACAATTACTTCATCTTTTTCTATTATTGGAGCTTTTGGTTCTTCTTCCTCTTTAACCAGTGGTGCTGGTTCAGCAATAACCTCTGGTTCAATTTCAGGAGGAGCCTCTTCGGTTACTTCCTCTTTTACTTCAGTTATTTCTTCTGCTATTAATATCTTTTCTTCCACAATTAGTTCATCTTTCTCTATTATTGGAGCTGTTGGTTCTTCTTCCTCTTTAACCAGTGGTGCAGGTTCAGCAATAACCTCTGGTTGAATTTCAGGAAGAGCCTCTTCGGTTACTTCCTCTTTTACTTCACTTATTTCTTCAGATATTACTACTATTTCTTCCACAATTAGTTCATCTTTTTCTATTATTGGAGCTTCAGGTTCTACTTCCTCTTTAACCAGTGGTGCTGGTTCAGCAATAACCTCTCTTTCAATTTCAGGAAGAGCCTCTTCGGTTACTTCCTCTTTTACTTCAGTTATTTCTTCTGCTATTAATACCTTTTCTTCCACAATTACTTCATCTTTTTCTATTATTGGAACTTTTGGTTCTTCTTCCTCTTCAACCAGTGGTGCTGGTTCAGCAATAACTTCTGGTTCAATTCCAGGAACAACCTCTTCAGTTACTTCTTCTTTTACTTCTGTTATCTCTTCAGCTATTAATACCTTTTCTTCCACAATTAGTTCGTCTTTCTCTATTATTGGAGCTTTAGGTTCTACTTCCTCTTTAACAAGTGGTGCTGGTTCGGCAATAACTTCTTGTTTAATTGCAGAAAGAGCCTCTTCGGTTACTTCCTCTTTTACTTCAGTTATTTCTTCTGCTATTAATGCCTTTTCTTCCACAATTACTTCATCTTTTTCTATTATTGGTGCTTCAGGTTCTTCTTCCTCTTTAACCAGTGGTGCTGGTTCAGCAATAACCTCTGGTTCAATTTCAGGAAGAGCCTCTTCGGTTACTTCCTCTTTTACTTTACTTACTTCTTCTGATATTATTACTTTTTCTTCCACAATTAGTTCATCTTTTTCTGTTATTGGAGCTTCAGGGACTACTTCCTCTTTAACCAGTGGTGCTGGTTCAGCAATAACCTCTGGTTTAATTTCAGGAAGAGCCTCTTCGGTTACTTCCTCTTTTACTTCAGTTATTTCTTCTGCTATTAATACCTTTTCTTCCACAATTACTTCATCTTTTTCTATTATTGGAGCTTTTGGTTCTTCTTCCTCTTTAACCAGTGGTGCTGGTTCAACAATAACCTCTGGTTCAATTTCAGCAAGAGCCTTTTTGGTTACTTCCTCTTTTACTTCAGTTATTTCTTCTGCTATTAATACCTTTTCTTCCACAATTACTTCATCTTTTTCTGTTATTGGAGCTTTTGGTTCTACTTCCTCTTTAACCAGTGGTGCTGGTTCAGCAATAACCTCTGGTTTAATTTCAGGAAGAGCCTCTTCGGTTACTTCCTCTTTTACTTCAGTTATTTCTTCTGCTATTAATACCTTTTCTTCCACAATTAGTTCATCTTTTTCTATTATTGGAGCTTTTGGTTCTTCTTCCTCTTTAACCAGTGGTGCTGGTTCAGCAATAACCTCTGGTTCAATTTCCGGAAGAGCCTCTTGGGTTAGTTCCTCTTTTACTTCAGTTATTTCTTCTGCTATTAATACCTTTTCTTCCACAATTAGTTCATCTTTCTCTATTATTGGAGCTGTTGGTTCTTCTTCCTCTTTAACCAGTGGTGCTGGTTCAGCAACAACCTCTGGTTCAATTCCAGGAAGAACCTCTTCAGTTACTTCCTCTTTTACTTCACTTATTTCTTCAGATATTACTACTTTTTCTTCCACAATTAGTTCATCTTTTTCTATTATTGGAGCTTCAGGTTCTTCTTCCTCTTTAACCAGTGGTGCTGGTTCAGCAATAACTTCTGGTTCAATTCCAGGAAGAACCTCTTCGGTTACTTCTTCTTTTACTTCTGTTATTTCTTCTGCTATTAATACCTTTTCTTCAACAATTAGTTCATCTTTCTCTATTATTGGAGCTTTAGGTTCTACTTCCTCTTTAACAAGTGGTGCTGGTTCAGCAATAACTTTAGGTTTAATTTCAGGAAGAGCCTCTACGGTTACTTCCTCTATTACTTCACTTATTTCTTCAGATATTACTACCTTTTCTTTCACAATTATTTCCTCTTTCTCTAGGATTCTAACTTTAGCTTCTAGTTTCTCCTTATCCAGGTGTTCTGGTTCAGAAATAACTTCTGGTTCTATTTCAGGAAGAGCCTCTTCGGTTTCAGCATCTTTTACTTCTGTTATTTCTTCTGCTATTAATACCTTTTCTACCACAATTAGTTCATCTTTCTCTATTATTGGAACTGTTGGGTCTACTTCCTCTTTAACCAGTGGTTCTGGTTCGGCAATAACTTCAGGTTTAATTTCAGGAAGAGCCACTTCGGTTACTTCCTCTTTTACTTCTGTTATTTTTTCTGCTATTAATACCTTTTCTTGCACAATTAGTTCATCTTTTTCTATTATTGGAGCTTTTGGTTCTACTTCCTCTTTAACCAGTGGTGCTGGTTCAGCAATAACCTCTGGTTCAATTTCAGGAAGAGCCTCTTCGGTTACTTCCTCTTTTACTTTACTTACTTCTTCTGATATTATTACTTTTTCTTCCACAATTAGTTCATCTTTTTCTATTATTGGAGCTTCAGGGACTACTTCCTCTTTACCCAGTGGTGCTGGTTCAGCAATAACCTCTGGTTTAATTTCAGGAAGAGCCTCTTCGGTTACTTCCTCTTTTACTTCAGTTATTTCTTCTGCTATTAATACCTTTTCTTCCACAATTACTTCATCTTTTTCTATTATTGGAGCTTTTGGTTCTTCTTCCTCTTTAACCAGTGGTGCTGGTTCAACAATAACCTCTGGTTCAATTTCAGCAAGAGCCTTTTTGGTTACTTCCTCTTTTACTTCAGTTATTTCTTCTGCTATTAATACCTTTTCTTCCACAATTACTTCATCTTTTTCTGTTATTGGAGCTTTTGGTTCTACTTCCTCTTTAACCAGTGGTGCTGGTTCAGCAATAACCTCTGGTTTAATTTCAGGAAGAGCCTCTTCGGTTACTTCCTCTTTTACTTCAGTTATTTCTTCTGCCATTAATAACTTTTCTTCCACAATTACTTCATCTTTTTCTATTATTGGAGCTTTTGGTTCTTCTTCCTCTTTAACCAGTGGTGCTGGTTCAACAATAACCTCTGGTTCAATTTCAGCAAGAGCCTTTTTGCTTACTTCCCCTTTTACTTCAGTTATTTCTTCTGCTATTAATACCTTTTCTTCCACAATTACTTCATCTTTTTCTATTATTGGAGCTTTTGTTTCTTCTTCCTCTTTAACCAGTGGTGCTGGTTCAGCAATAACCTCTGGTTCAATTTCAGGAGGAGCCTCTTTGGTTACTTCCTCTTTTACTTCACTTATTTCTTCAGATATTACTACTTTTTCTTCCACAATTAGTTCATCTTTTTCTATTATTAGAGCTTCAGGTTCTACTTCCTCTTTAACCAGTGGTGCTGGTTCAGCAATACCTTCTGGTTTAATTCCAGGAAGAACCTCTTCGGTTACTTCCTCTTTTACTTCACTTATTTCTTCAGATATTAATACCTTTTCTTCCACAATTAGTTCATCTTTTTCTATTATTAGAGCTTCAGGTTCTACTTCCTCTTTAACCAGTGGTGCTGGTGCAGCAATAACTTCTGGTTTAATTCCAGGAAGAACCTCTTCGGTTACTTCCTCTTTTACTTCTGTTATTCCTTCAGCTATTAATACCTTTTCTTCAACAATTAGTTCATCTTTCTCTATTACTGGAGCTGTTGGTTCTACTTCCTCCTTAACCAGTGGTGCTGGTTCAGCAATAACTTCTGGTTTAATTCCAGGAAGAACCTCTTCGGTTACTTCCTCTTTTATTTCAGTTATTTCTTCCGTAATTAATACCTTTTCTGCCACAATTAGTTCATCTTTTTCTATGATTGGAGCTTTTGGTTCTACTTCCTCTTTAACCAGTGGTGCTGTTTCAGCAATAACTTCTGGTTCAATTTCCGGAAGAGCCTCTTGGGTTAGTTCCTCTTTTACTTCAGTTATTTCTTCTGCTATTAATATCTTTTCTTCCACAATTAGTTCATCTTTCTCTATTATTGGAGCTGTTGGTTCTTCTTCCTCTTTAACCAGTGGTGCAGGTTCAGTAATAACTTCTGGTTCAATTTCAGGAAGAACCTCTTCGGCTACTTCCTCTTTTACTTCACTTATTTCTTCAGATATTATTACTTTTTCTTCCACAATTAGTTCATCTTTTTCTGTTATTGGAGCTTCAGGTTCTACTTCCTCTTTAACCAGTGGTGCTGGTTCAGCAATAACCTCTGGTTTAATTCCAGGAAGAACCTCTTCGGTTATTTCTTCTTTTACTTCTGTTAGTTCTTCAGCTATTAATACCTTTTCTTCAACAATTAGTTCATCTTTTTCTATTATTGGAACTTTTGGTTCTTCTTCCTCTTCAACCAGTGGTGCTGGTTCAGCAATAACTTCTGGTTCAATTCCAGGAACCACCTCTTCGGTTACTTCTTCTTTTACTTCTGTTATCTCTTCAGCTATTAATACCTTTTCTTCCACAATTAGTTCATCTTTCTCTATTATTGGAGCCTTAGGTTCTACTTCCTCTTTAACAGGTGGTGCTGGTTCGGCAATAACTTCTTGTTTAATTGCAGAAAGAGCCTCTTCGGTTACTTCCTCTTTTACTTCAGTTATTTCTTCTGCTATTAATGCCTTTTCTTCCACAATTACTTCATCTTTTTCTATTATTGGTGCTTTTGGTTCTTCTTCCTCTTTAACCAGTGGTGCAGGTTCAGTAATAACTTCTGGTTCAATTTCAGGAAGAACCTCTTCGGTTACTTCCTCTTTTACTTCACTTATTTCTTCAGATATTATTACTTTTTCTTTCACAATTAGTTCATCTTTTTCTGTTATTGGAGCTTCAGGTTCTACTTCCTCTTTAACCAGTGGTGCTGGTTCAGCAATAACCTCTGGTTTAATTCCAGGAAGAACCTCTTCGGGTATTTCTTGTTTTACTTCTGTTAGTTCTTCAGCTATTAATACCTTTTCTTCAACAATTAGTTCATCTTTTTCTATTATTGGAACTTTTCGTTCTTCTTCCTCTTTAACCAGTGGTGCTGGTTCGGCAATAACTTCAGGTTTAATTTCAGGAAGAGCCTCTTCGGTTACTTCCTCTTTTACTTCAGTTATTTCTTCTGCTATTAATCCCTTTTCTTCCACAATTAGTTCATCTTTTTCTATTATATGAACTTTTGGTTCTTCTTCCTCTTTAACCAGTGGTACTGGTTCAGCAATAACTTCTGGTTCCATTCCAGGAACAACCTCTTCGGTTACTTCTTCTTTTACTTCTGTTATCTCTTCAGCTATTAATACCTTTTCTTCCACAATTAGTTCATCTTTCTCTATTATTGGAGCTTTAGGTTCTACTTCCTCTTTAACAAGTGGTGCTGGTTCGGCAATAACTTCTTGTTTAATTGCAGAAAGAGCCTCTTCGGTTACTTCCTCTTTTACTTCAGTTATTTCTTCTGCTATTAATGCCTTTTCTTCCACAATTACTTCATCTTTTCCTATTATTGGTGCTTTTGGTTCTTCTTCCTCTTTAACCAGTGGTGCTGGTTCAGCAATAACCTCTGGTTCAATTTCAGGAAGAGTCTTTTTGGTTACTTCCTCTTTTACTTCAGTTATTTCTTCAGCTATTAATACCTTTTCTTCAGCAATTAGTTCATCTTTTTCTATTATTGGAGCTTTTGGTTCTTCTTCCTCTTTAACCAGTGGTGCTGGTTCAGCAATAACTGCTGGTTCAAATTCAGGAGGAGCCTTTTCGGTTACTTCCTCTTTTACTTCAGTTATTTCTTCAGGTATTAGTAGCTTTTCTTCCATAATTAGTTCATCTTTTTCTATTATTGGAGCTTTAGGTTCTACTTCCTCTTTAACCAGTGGTGCTGGTTCAGCAATAACTTCTGGTTTAATTCCAGGAAGAGCCTCTTCGGTTACTTCCTCTTTTACTTCTGTTATTTCTTCAGCTATTAATACCTTTTCTTCCACAATTAGTTCATCTTTTTCTATTATTGGAGCTTTAGGTTCTACTTCCTCTTTAATCAGTGGTGCTGGTTCAGCAATAACTGCTGGTTCAAATTCAGGAGGAGCCTTTTCGGTTACTTCCTCTTTTACTTCACTTATTTCTTCAGATATTATTACTTTTTCTTCCACAATTAGTTCATCTTTTTCCGTTATTGGAGCTTTAGGTTCTGCTTCCTCTTTAACCAGTGGTGCTGGTTCAGGAATAACTTCTGGTTCAATTTCAGGAGGAACCTCTTCGGTTACTTCCTCTTTTACATCACTTATTTCTTCAGATATTATTACTTTTTCTTCCACAATTAATTCATCTTTTTCTATTATTGGAGCTTTAGGTTCTACCTCCTCTTTAACCAGTGGTGCTGGTTCAGCAATAACTTCTGGTTTAATTCCAGGAAGAACCTCTTCAGTTACTTCTTCTTTTACCTCTGTTATTTCTTCTGCTATTAATAGCTTTTCATCCACAATTAGTTCATCTTTTTCTATTATTGGAGTTGTTGGTTCTGCTTCCTCTTTAACCAGTGGTGCTGGTTCGGCAATAACTTCAGGTTTAATTTCAGGAAGAATCTCTTTGGTTACTTCCTCTTTTACTTCAGTTATTTCTTCAGCTATTAATACCTTTTCTTCCAGAATTAGTTCATCTTTTTCTATTATTGGAGCTTTTGGTTCTTCTTCCTCTTTAACCAGTGGTGCTGGTTCAGCAATAACTTCTGGCTTAATTTCAGGAAGAGCCTCTTCGGTCACTTCCTCTTTCACTTCAGTTATTTCTTCTGCTATTAATACCTTTTCTTCCACAATTAGTTCATCTTTTTCTATTATTGGAGATTTTGGTTCTACTGCCTCTTTAACCAGTGGTGCTGGTTCAGCAATAACTTCTGGTTCAATTTCAGGAGGAGCCTCTTCAGTTACTTCCTCTTTTACTTCTGTTATTTCTTCAGCTATTAATACCTTTTCTTCCACAATTAGTTCACCTTTTTCTATTACTGGAACTTTTGGTTCTTCTTCCTCTTTAACCAGTGGTGCTGGTTCAGCAATAACTTCTGGTTCAATTTCAGGAGGAGCCTCTTTGGTTACTTCCTCTTTTACTTCACTTATTTCTTCAGATATTACTACTTTTTCTTCCACAATTAGTTCATCTTTTTCTATTATTAGAGCTTCAGGTTCTACTTCCTCTTTAAGCAGTGGTGCTGGTTCAGCAATAACTTCTGGTTTAATTCCAGGAAGAACCTCTTCGGTTACTTCTTCTTTTACCTCTGTTATTCCTTCAGCTATTAATGCCTTTTCTTCCACAATTAGTTCATCTTTATCTATTATTGGAACTTTTGGTTCTACTTCCTCTTTAACCAGTGGTGCAGGTTCAGCAATAACTTCTTGTTTAATTGCAGGAAGAGCCTCTTCGGTTACTTCCTCTTTTACTTCACTTATTTCTTCCGTAATTAATACCTTTTCTGCCACAATTAGTTCATCTTTTTCTATGATTGGAGCTTTTGGTTCTACTTCCTCTTTCACCAGTGGTGCTGTTTCTGCAATAACTTCTGGTTCAATTTCCGGAAGAGCCTCTTGGGTTAGTTCCTCTTTTACTTCAGTTATTTCTTCTGCTATTAATACCTTTTCTTCCACAATTAGTTCATCTTTCTCTATTATTGGAGCTGTTGGTTCTTCTTTCTCTTTAACCAGTGGTGCAGGTTCAGTAATAACTTCTGGTTCAATTTCAGGAAGAACCTCTTCGGTTACTTCCTCTTTTACTTCACTTATTTCTTCAGATATTATTACTTTTTCTTCCACAATTAGTTCATCTTTTTCTGTTATTGGAGCTTCAGGTTCTACTTCCTCTTTAACCAGTGGTGCTGGTTCAGCAATAACCTCTGGTTTAATTCCAGGAAGAACCTCTTCGGGTATTTCTTCTTTTACTTCTGTTAGTTCTTCAGCTATTAATACCTTTTCTTCAACAATTAGTTCATCTTTTTCTATTATTGGAACTTTTGGTTCTTCTTCCTCTTTTACCAGTGGTGCTGGTTCGGCAATAACTTCAGGTTTAATTTCAGGAAGAGCCTCTTCGGTTACTTCCTCTTTTACTTCAGTTATTTCTTCTGCTATTAATCCCTTTTCTTCCACAATTAGTTCATCTTTTTCTATTATTGGAACTTTTGGTTCTTCTTCCTCTTTAACCAGTGGTGCTGGTTCAGCAATAACTTCTGGTTCAATTCCAGGAACAACCTCTTCGGTTACTTCTTCTTTTACTTCTGTTATGTCTTCAGCTATTAATGCCTTTTCTTCCACAATTAGTTCATCTTTTTCCTTTATTGGAACTTTTGGTTCTTCTTCGTCTTCAACCAGTGGTGCTGGTTCAGCAATAACTTCTGGTTCAATTCCAGGAATAACCTCTTCTGTTACTTCTTCTTTTACTTCTGTTATCTCTTCAGCTATTAATACCTTTTCTTCCACAATTAGTTCATCTTTCTCTATTATTGGAGCTTTAGGTTCTACTTCCTCTTTAACAAGTGGTGCTGGTTCGGCAATAACTTCTTGTTTAATTGCATAAAGAGCCTCTTCAGTTACTTCCTCTTTTACTTCAGTTATTTCTTCTGCTATTAATGCCTGTTCTTCCACAATTACTTCATCTTTTTCTATTATTGGTGCTTTTGGTTCTACTTCCTCTTTAACCAGTGGTGCTAGTTCAGCAATAACCTCTGGTTCAATTTCAGGAAGAGTCTTTTTGGTTACTTCCTCTTTTACTTCAGTTATTTCTTCAGCTATTAATACCTTTTCTTCAGCAATTAGTTCATCTTTTTCTATTATTGGAGCTTTAGGTTCTACTTGCTCTTTAACCAGTGGTGCTGGTTCAACAATAACATCTGGTTCAATTTCAGGAAGAGCCTCTTCGGTTACTTCCTCTTTTACTTCAGTTATTTCTTCTGCTATTAATACCTTTTCTTCCATAATTAGCTCATATTTTTCTATTATTGGAGCTTTTGGTTCTTCTTCCTCTTTAACCAGTGGTGCTGGTTCAGCAATAAGTTCTGGTTCAATTTCAGGAGGAGCCTTTTCGGTTACTTCCTCTTTTACTTCACTTATTTCTTCAGATATTATTACTTTTTCTTCCACAATTAATTCATCTTTTTCTATTATTGGAGCTTTAGGTTCTACCTCCTCTTTAACCAGTGGTGCTGGTTCAGCAATAACTTCTGGTTTAATTCCAGGAAGAACCTCTTCAGTTACTTCTTCTTTTACCTCTGTTATTTCTTCTGCTATTAATAGCTTTTCAGCCACAATTAGTTCATCTTTTTCTATTATTGGAGCTGTTGGTTCTGCTTCCTCTTTAACCAGTGGTGCTGGTTCGGCAATAACTTCAGGTTTAATTTCAGGAAGAATCTCTTCAGTTACTTCCTCTTTTACTTCAGTTATTTCTTCAGCTATTAATACCTTTTCTTCCAGAATTAGTTCATCTTTTTCTATTATTGGAGCTTTTGGTTCTTCTTCCTCTTTAACCAGTGGTGCTGGTTCAGCAATAACTTCTAGCTTAATTTCAGGAAGAGTCTCTTCGGTTACTTCCTCTTTCACTTCAGTTATTTCTTCTGCTATTAATACCTTTTCTTCCACAATTAGTTCATCTGTTTCTATTATTGGAGATTTTGGTTCTACTGCCTCTTTAACCAGTGGTGCTGGTTCAGCAATAACTTCTGGTTCAATTCCAGGAACAACCTCGTCGGTTACTTCTTCTTTTACTTCTGTTATCTCTTCAGCTATTAATACCTTTTCTTCCACAATTAGTTCATCTTTCTCTATTATTGGAGCTTTAGGTTCTACTTCCTCTTTAACAAGTGGTGCTGGTTCGGCAATAACTTCTTGTTTAATTGCAGAAAGAGCCTCTTCGGTTACTTCCTCTTTTACTTCGGTTATTTCTTCTGCTATTAATGCCTTTTCTTCCACAATTACTTCATCTTTTTCTATTATTGGTGCTTTTGGTTCTTCTTCCTCTTTAACCAGTGGTGCTGGTTCAGCAATAACCTTTGGTTCAATTTCAGGAAGAGCCTCTTCGGTTACTTCCTCTTTTACTTCAGTTATTTCTTCAGCTATTAATACCTTTTCTTCAGCAATTAGTTCATCTTTTTTTATTATTGGAGCTTTAGGTTCTACTTGCTCTTTAACCAGTGGTGCTGGTTCAACAATAACATCTGGTTCAATTTCAGGAAGAGCCTCTTCGGTTACTTCCTCTTTTACTTCAGTTATTTCTTCTGCTATTAATACCTTTTCTTCCATAATTAGTTCATCTTTTTCTATTTGTGGAGCTTTAGGTTCTACTTCCTCTTTAACCAGTGGTGCTGGTTCAGCAATAACTTCTGGTTCAATTCCAGGAAGAACCTCTTCGGTTACTTCTTCTTTTACTTCTGTTATTTCTTCAGATATTACTACTTTTTCTTCCACAATTAGTTCATCTTTTTCTATTATTGGAACTTTTGGTTCTTCTTCCTCTTTAACCAGTGGTGCTGGTTCAGGAATAACTTCTGGTTCAATTCCAGGAAGAACCTCTTCGGTTACTTCTTCTTTTACTTCTGTTATCTCTTCAGCTATTAATGCCTTTTCTTCCACAATTAGTTCATCTTTTTCTATTATTGGAACTTTTGGTTCTTCTTCCTCTCCAACCAGTGGTGCTGGTTCAGCAATAACTTCTGGTTCAATTCCAGGAAGAACCTCTTCGGTTACTTCTTCTTTTACTTCAGTTATTTCTTCTGCTATTAATACCTTTTCTTGCACAGTTGCTTCATCTTTTTCTATTATAGGAGCTTTTGGTTCTTCTTCCTCTTTAACCAGTGGTGCTGGTTCAGCAATAACGTCTGGTTCAATTTGAGGAAGAGCCTCTTCAGTTACTTCCTCTTTTACTTCAGTTATTTCTTCTGCTATTAATACCTTTTCTTCCACAATTACTTCATCTTTTTCTATTATTGGAGCTTTTGGTTCTTCTTCCTCTTTAACCAGTGGTGGTGGTTCAGCAATAACCTCTGGTTGAATTTCAGGAAGAGCCTCTTCGGTTACTTCCTCTTTTACTTCACTTATTTCTTCAGATATTACTACTATTTCTTCCACAATTAGTTCATCTTTTTGTATTATTGGAGCTTTAGGTTCTACTTCCTCTTTAACCAGTGGTGCTGGTTCAGCAATAACCTCTGGTTCAGTTTCAGGAAGAGCCTCTTCGGTTACTTCCTCTTTTACTTCACTTATTTCTTCAGATAATACTACTATTTCTTCCACAATTAGTTCATCTTTTTCTATTATTGGAGCTTCAGGTTCTACTTCCTCTTTAACCAGTGGTGCTGGTTCAGAAATAACTTCTGCTTCAATTTCAGGAGGAGCCTCTTCGGTTACTTCCTCTTTTACTTCAGTTACTTCTTCAGGTATTACTAGCTTTTCTTCCACAATTAGTTCATCTTTTTCCGTTATTGGAGCTTTAGGTTCTACTTCCTCTTTAACCAGTGGTGCTGGTTCAGCAATAACTTCTGCTTCAATTTCAGGAGGAGCCTCTTCGGTTACTTCCTCTTTTACTTCACTTATTTCTTCAGATATTACTACTTTTTCTTCCACAATTAATTCATCTTTTTCTATTATTGGAGCTTTAGGTTCTACCTCCTCTTTAACCAGTGGTGCAGGTTCAGCAATAACTTCTGGTTTAATTCCAGGAATAACCTCTTCGGTTACTTCCTCTTTTATGTCAGTTATTTCTTCAGCTACTAATACCTTTGCTTTTACAACGACTTCTTGTTCTTGTTCTTCTTCTTCTTCTTCCAGTTTTCTAGCTTTAGGTTCTAATTCCTCTTTAACCAGTGCTGCTGGTTCAGCAATAACTTCCGGTGTAATTTCAGGAAGAGCGTCTTTGATTACTTCCTCTTTTACTTCACTTATTTCTTCGGCTACTAATACCTTTTCTTTCACAAGTACTTCTTCTTCTTCTAGTTCTCTAGCTTTTCGTTCTACTTCCGCTTTAACGAGTGGTGCTGGTTCAGCAATAACATCTGGTTCAATTTCAGGAAGAGTCTTTTTGGTTACTTCCTCTTTTACTTCAGTTATTTCTTCAGCTATTAATACCTTTTCTTCAGCAATTAGTTCATCTTTTTCTATTATTGGAGCTTTAGGTTCTACTTGCTCTTTAACCAGTGGTGCTGGTTCAGCAATAACATCTGGTTCAATTTCAGGAAGAGCCTCTTCGGTTACTTCCTCTTTTACTTCTGTTGGTTCTGCTTCCTCTTTAACCAGTGGTGCTGGTTCGGCAATAACTTCAGGTTTAATTTCAGGAAGAATCTCTTCGGTTACTTGCTCTTTCACTTCAGTTATTTCTTCTGCTATTAATACCTTTTCTTCCACAATTAGTTCATCTTTTTCTATTATTGGAGATTTTGGTTCTACTGCCTCTTTAACCAGTGGTGCTGGTTCAGCAATAACTTCTGGTTCAATTTCAGGAGGAGCCTCTTCGGTTACTTCCTCTTTTACTTCTGTTATTTCTTCGGCTATTAATACCTTTTCTTCCACAATTAGTTCATCTTTTTCTATTAATGGAGCTTTAGGTGCTACTTCCTCTTTAACCAGTGGTGCTGGTTCAGCAATAACCTCTGGTTCAATTTCAGGAAAAGCCTCTTCGGTTACTTCCTCTTTTACTTCAGTTATTTGTTCAGGTATTACTAGCATTTCTTCCACAATTAGTTCATCTTTTTCTATTATTGGAGCTTTAGATTCTACATCCTCTTTCTCCAATGGTGCTGTTTCAGGAGTAATTTCTGGTAGAATTTCAGGAAGAACCTCCTTAATTACCTCTTTCCTTTCTTCGGTTGTTTTCTTAGTTATTAATACCCTTTCTTTCACAATTATTTCCTCTTTCTCTAGGATTGTAACTTTAGCTTCTAGTTTCTCCTTATCCAGTTGTTCTGGTTCAGAAATAACTTCTGGTTCAATTCCAGGAAGAGCCTCTTCGGTTACTTCCTCTTTTACTTCTGTTATTTCTTCAGCTATTAATACCTTTTCTTCCACAATTAGTTCATCTTTTTCTATTATTGGAGCTTTAGGTTCTACTTCCTCTTTAACCAGTGGTGCTGGTTCAGCAATAACTTCCGGTTCAATTTCAGGAGGAGCCTCTTCGGTTACTTCCTCTTTTACTTCACCTATTTCTTCAGATATTATTACTTTTTCTTCCACAATTAGTTCATCTTTTTCTGTTATTGGAGCTTTAGGTTCTGCTTCCTCTTTAACCAGTGGTGCTGATTCAGCAATAACTTCTGGTTCAATTTCAGGAAGAGCCTCTTCGGTTACTTCCTCTTTTACTTCAGTTATTTCTCCAGTTATTAATACCTTTTCTGCCACAATTAGTTCATCTTTTGCTATGATTGGAGGTTTTGGTTCTACATCCTCTTTAACCAGTGGTGCTGGTTCAGCAATATCTTCTGGTTCAATTTCAGGAAGAGGCTCTTCGGTCACTTCCTCTTTTACTGCAGTTATTTCTTCAGGTATTAGTAGCTTTTCTCCCATAATTAGTTCATCTTTTTCTATTATTGGAGCTTTAGGTTCTACTTCCTCTTTAACCAGTGGTGCTGGTTCAGCAATAACTTCTGGTTTAATTCCAGGAAGAACCTCTTCGGTTACTTCCTCTTTTACTTCTGTTATTTCTTCAGCTATTAATACCTTTTCTTCCACAATTAGTTCATCTTTTTCTATTATTGGAGCTTTAGGTTCTACTTCCTCTTTAACCAGTGGTGCTGGTTCAGCAATAACTTCTGGTTTAATTCCAGGAAGAACCTCTTCGGTTACTTCCTCTTTTACTTCTGTTATTTCTTCAGCTATTAATACCTTTTCTTCCACAATTAGTTCATCTTTTTCTATTATTGGAGCTTTAGGTTCTACTTCCTCTTTAACCAGTGGTGCTGGTTCAGCAATAACTTCTGGTTCAATTTCAGGAGGAGCCTCTTCGGTTACTTCCTCTTTTACTTCACTTATTTCTTCAGATATTATTACTTTTTCTTCCACAATTAGTTCATCTTTTTCTATTATTGGAGCTTTAGGTTCGACCTCCTCTTTAGCCAGTGGTGCTGGTTCAGCAATAACTTCTAGTTTAATTCCAGGAAGAACCTCTTCGGTTACTTCTTCTTTTACCTGTGTTATTTCTTCTGCTATTAATAGCTTTTCATCCACAATTAGTTCATCTTTTTCTAGTATTGGAGCTGTTGGTTCTGCTTCCTCTTTAACCAGTGGTGCTGGTTCGGCAATAACTTCAGGTTTAATTTCAGGAAGAATCTCTTCGGTTACTTCCTCTTTTACTTCAGTTATTTCTTCAGCTATTAATACCTTTTCTTCCAGAATTAGTTCATTTTTTTCTATTATTGGAGCTTTTGGTTCTTCTTCCTCTTTAACCAGTGGTGCTGATTCAGCAATAACTTCTGGCTTAATTTCAGGAAGAGCCTCTTCGGTTACTTCTTCTTTCACTTCAGTTATTTCTTCTGCTATTAATACCTTTTCTTCCACAATTAGTTCATCTTTTTCTATTATTGGAGATTTTGGTTCTACTGCCTCTTTAACCAGTGGTGCTGGTTCAGCAATAACTTCTGGTTCAATTTCAGGAGGAGCCTCTTCGGTTACCTCCTCTTTTACTTCTGTTATTTCTTCAGCTATTAATACCTTTTCTTCCACAATTAGTTCATCTTTTTCTATTATTGGAGCTTTAGGTGCTATTTCCTCTTTAACCAGTGGTGCTGGTTTAGCAGTAACTTCTGGTTCAATTTCAGGAGGAGCTTCCTTAATTACCTCTTTCCTTTCTTCGGTTGTTTTCGAGGTTATTAATACCCTTTCTTTCACAATTATTTCCTCTTTCTCTAGGATTGTAACTTTAGCTTCTAGTTTCTCCTTATCCAGTTGTTCTGGTTCAGAAATAACTTCTGGTTCAATTCCAGGAAGAGCCTCTTCGGTTACTTCCTCTTTTACTTCTGTTATTTCTTCAGCTATTAATACCTTTTCTTCCACAATTAGTTCATCTTTTTCTATTATTGGTGCTTTAGGTTCTACTTCCTCTTTAACCAGTGGTGCTGGTTCAGCAGTAACTTCTGGTTCAATTTCAGGGGGAGTCTCTTCGGTTACTTCCTCTTTTACTTCACTTATATCTTCAGATATTATTACTTTTTCTTCCACAATTAGTTCATCTTTTTCTGTTATTGGAGCTTTAGGTTCTACTTCCTCTTTAACCAGTGGTGCTGGTTCAGCAATAACTTCTGGTTCAATTTCAGGAGGAGCCTCTTCGGTTACTTCCTCTTTTACTTCACTTATTTCTTCAGATATTATTACTTTTTCTTCCACAATTAGTTCATCTTTTTCTATTATTGGAGCTTTAGGTTCTACTTCCTGTTTAACCAGTGGTGCTGGTTCAGCAATAACTTCTGGTTCAATTTCAGGAAGAGCCTCTTCGGTTACTTCCTCTTTTACTTCAGTTATTTCTCCAGTTATTAATACTTTTTCTGCCACAATTAGTTCATCTTTTTCTATTATTGGAGCTTTAGGTTCTACTTCCTCTTTAACCAGTGGTTCTGGTTCAGCAATAACTTCTGGTTCAATTTCAGGAAGAGGCTCTTCGGTCACTTCCTCTTTTACTGCAATTATTTCTTCAGGTATTAGTAGCTTTTCTTCCATAATTAGTTCATGTTTTTCTATTATTGGAGCTTTAGGTTCTACTTCCTGTTTAACCAGTGGTGCTGGTTCAGCAATAACTTCTGGTTCAATTTCAGGAGGAGCCTCTTCGGTTACTTCCTCTTTTACTTCAGTTATTTGTTCAGGTATTATTACTTTTTCTTCCACAATTAGTTCATCTTTTTCTGTTATTGGAGCTTTAGGTTCTACTTCCTCTCTAGCCAGTGGTGCTGGTTCAGCAATAACTTCTGGTTCAATTTCAGGAGGAGCCTCTTCGGTTACTTCCTCTTTTACTTCACTTATTTCTTCAGATATTATTACTTTTTCTTCCACAATTAGTTCATCTTTTTCTATTATTGGAGCTTTAGGTTCTACTTCCTCTTTAACCAGTTGTTCTGGTTCAGCAATAACTTCTGGTTTAATTCCAGGAAGAACCTTTTCGGTTACTTCCTCTTTTACTTCTGTTATTTCTTCAGCTATTAATACCTTTTCTTCCACAATTAGTTCATCTTTTTCTATTATTGGAGCTTTAGGTTCTACTTCCTCTTTAAGCAGTGGTGCTGGTTCAGCAATAACTTCTGGTTTTATTCCAGGAAGAACCACTTCGGTTACTTCTTGTTTTACCTGTGTTATTTCTTCTGCTATTAATAGCTTTTCATCCACAATTAGTTCATCTTTTTCTATTATTGCAGCTGTTGGTTCTGCTTCCTCTTTGACCAGTGGTGCTGGTTCGGCAATAACTTCAGGTTTAATTTCAAGAAGAATCTCTTTGGTTACTTCCTCTTTTACTTCAGTTATTTCTTCAGCTGTTAATACTTTTTCTTCCAGAATTAGTTCATCTTTTTCTATTATTGGAGCTTTTGGTTCTTCTTCCTCTTTACCCAGTGGTGCTGGTTCAGCAATAACTTCTGGTTTAATTCCAGGAAGAACCTCTTCAGTTACTTCCTCTTTCACCTTAGTTATTTCTTCAGGTATTACTAGCTTTTCTTCCACAATTAGTTCATCTTTTTCTATTATTGGAGCTTTAGATTCTACTTCCTCTTTCTCCAATGGTGCTGATTCAGGAGTAATTTCTGGTAGAATTTCAGGAAGAACCTCCTTAATTACCTCTTTCCTTTCTTCGGTTGTTTTCGTAGTTATTGATACCCTTTCTTTCACAATTAGTTCCTCTTTCTCTAGGATTGTAACTTGAGCTTCTAGTTTCTCCTTATCCAGTTGTTCTGGTTCAGAAATAACTTCTGGTTCAATTCCAGGAAGAGCCTCTTCGGTTACTTCCTCTTTTACTTCAGTTATTTCTCCAGTTATTACTACCTTTTCTGCCACAATTAGTTCATCTTTTTCTATGATTGGAGCTTTTGGTTCTACATCTTCTTTAACCAGTGGTGCTGGTTCAGCAATAAATTCTGGCTCAAAGTCAATAAGAGCCTCTTCGGTTACTTCCTCTTTTACTTCAGTTATTTCTTCGGCTACTAATACCTTTGCTTCTACAACTATTTCTTCTTCTTCTAGTTTTCTAGCTTTTCGTTCTTCTTCCGCTTTAACGAGTGGTGCTGGTTCAGCAATAACATCTGGTTCAATTTCAGGAAGAGTCTTTTTGGTTACTTCCTCTTTTACTTCAGTTATTTCTTCAGCTATTAATACCTTTTCTTCAGCAATTAGTTCATCTTTTTCTATTATTGGAACTTTAGGTTCTACTTCCTCTTTAACCAGTGGTGCTGGTTCAGCAATAACATCTGGTTGAATTTCAGGAAGAGCCTGTTTGGTTACTTCCTCTTTTACTTCAGTTATTTTTTCGGCTACTAATACCGTTTTTTTTAACACTACTTCTTCTTCTTCTAGTTTTCTAGCTTTAGGTTCTACTTCCTCTTTAGCCAGTGGTGCTGGTTCAATTTCAGGAAGAGCCTCTTCAGTTACTTCCTCTCTTACTTCCGTAATTTCTTCTGCTATTAATACCTTTTCTGCCACAATTAGTTCATCTTTTTCTATTATTGGAGCTTTTGGTTCTTCTTCCTCTTTAACCAGTGGTGCTGGTTCAGCAATAACCTCTACTTCCTCTTTTACTTCTGTTATTTCTTCAGCTATTAATACCTTTTCTTCCACAATTAGTTCATCTTTTTCTATTATTGGAGCTTTTGGTTCTAATTCCTCTTTAACCAGTGCTGCTGGTTCAGCAATAACTTCCGGTGTAATTTCAGGAAGAGCGTCTTTGATTACTTCCTCTTTTACTTCACTTATTTCTTCGGCTACTAATACCTTTTCATTCACAACTACTTCTTCTTCTTCTAGTTTTCTAGCTTTTCGTTCTACCTCCTCTTTAGCAAGTGGTGCTGGTTCAGCGATAACTTCTTGTTCAATTTCAGGAAGAGCCTCTTCGGTTACTGCCTCTTTTACTTCAGTTATTTCTTCTGCTATTAATACCTTTTCTTCCATAATTAGCTCATATTTTTCTATTATTGGAGCTTTTGGTTCTTCTTCCTCTTTAACCAGTGGTGCTGGTTGAACAATAACTTCCGGTTCAATTTCAGGAAGAGCCTCTTCGGTCACTTCCTCTTTTACTTCAGTTATTTCTTGAGGTATTAGTAGCTTTTCTTCCATAATTAGTTCATCTTTTTCTATTATTGGAGCTTTAGGTTCTACTTCCTCTTTAACCAGTGATGCTGGTTCAGCAATAACTTCTGGTTTAATTCCAGGAAGAGCCTTTTCGGTTACTTCCTCTTTTACTTCTGTTATTTCTTCAGCTATTAATACCTTTTCTTCCACAATTAGTTCATCTTTTTCTATTATTGGAGCTTTAGGTTCTACTTCCTCTTTAACCAGTGGTGCTGGTTCAGCAATAACTTCTGGTTCAATTTCAGGAGGAACCTCTTCGGTTACTTCCTCTTTTACTTCACTTATTTCTTCAGATATTATTACTTTTTCTTCCACAATTAGTTCATCTTTTTCTATTATTGGAGCTTTAGGTTCTACCTCCTCTTTAACCAGTGGTGCTGGTTCAGCAATAACTTCTGGTTTAATGCCAGGAAGAACCTCTTCGGTTACTTCCTCTTTTACCTCTGTTATTTCTTCTGCTATTAATAGCTTTTCATCCACAATTAGTTCATCTTTTTCTATTATTGGAGCTGTTGGTTCTGCTTCTTCTTTAACCAGTGGTGCTGGTTCGGCAATAACTTCAGGTTTAATTTCAGGAAGAATCTCTTCGGTTACTTCCTCTTTTAGTTCTGTTATTTCTTCAGCTATTAATACCTTTTCTTCCAGAATTAATTCATCTTTTTCTATTATTGGAGCTTTTGGTTCTTCTTGCTCTTTAACCAGTGGTGCTGGTTCAGCAATAACTTCTGGCTTAATTTCAGGAGGAGCCTCTTCGGTTACTTCCTCTTTCACTTCAGTTATTTCTTCTGCTATTAATACCTTTTCTTCCACAATTAGTTCATCTTTTTCTATTATTGGAGATTTTGGTTCTACTGCCTCTTTAACCAGTGGTGCTGGTTCAGCAATAACTTCTGGCTTAATTTCAGGACGAGCCTCTTCGGTTACTTCCTCTTTCACTTCAGTTATTTCTTCTGCTATTAATACCTTTTCTTTCACAATTGGTTCATCTTTTTCTATTATTGGAGCTTTAGATTCTACTTCCTCTTTCTCCAATGGTGCTGTTTCAGGAGTAATTTCTGGTAGAATTTCAGGAAGTACCTCCTTAATTACCTCTTTCCTTTCTTCGGTTGTTTTAGTAGTTATTAATACCCTTTCTTTCACAATTATTTCCTCTTTCTCTAGGATAATAGCTTTAGCTTCTAGTTTCTCCTTATCCAGTTGTTCTGGTTCAGAAATAACTTCTGGTTCAATTCCAGGAAGAGCCTCTTCGGTTACTTCCTCTTTTACTTCTGTTATTTCTTCAGCTATGAATACCTTTTCTTCCACAATTAGTTCATCTTTTTCTATTATTGGAGCTTTAGGTTCTACTTCCTCTTTAACCAATGATGCTGGTTCAGCAATAACTTCTGGTTCAATTCCAGGAAGAGTCTCTTCGGTTACTTCCTCTTTTACTTCACTTATTTCTTCAGATATTATTACTTTTTCTTCCACAATTAGTTCATCTTTTTCTGTTATTGGAGCTTTAGGTTCTACTTCCTCTTTAACCAGTGGTGCTGGTTCAGCAATAACTTCTGGTTCAATTTCAGGAGGAGCCTCTTCGGTTACTTCCTCTTTTACTTCACTTATTTCTTCAGATATTATTACTTTTTCTTCCACAATTAGTTCATCTTTTTCTGTTATTGGAGCTTTTGGTTCTTCTTCCTCTTTAACCAGTGGTGCTGGTTCAGCAATAACCTCATGTTCAATTTCAGGAAGAGTCTTTTTGGTTACTTCCTCTTTTACTTCAGTTATTTCTTCAGCTATTAATACCTTTTCTACAGCAATTAGTTCATCTTTTTCTATTATTGGAGCTTTAGGTTCTACTTCCTCTTTAACCAGTGGTGCTGGTTCAACAATAACATCTGGTTCAATTTCAGGAAGAGCCTCTTCGGTTACTTCCTCTTTTACTTCAGTTATTTCTTCTGCTATTAATACCTTTTCTTCCATAATTAGCTCATATTGTTCTATTATTGGAGCTTTTGGTTCTTCTTCCTCTTTAACCAGTGGTGCTGATTCAACAATAACTTCTGGTTCAATTTCAGGAAGAGCCTCTTCTGTCACTTCCTCTTTTACTTCAGTTATTTCTTCAGGTATTAGTAGCTTTTCTTCCATAATTAGTTCATCTTTTTCTATTATTGGAGCTTTAGGTTCTACTTCCTCTTTAACCAGTGGTGCTGGTTCAGCAATAACTTCTGGTTTAATTCCAGGAAGAACCTCTTCGGTTAGTTCCTCTTTCACTTCAGTTATTTCTTCTGCTATTAATACCTTTTCTTCCACAATTAGTTCATCTTTTTCTATTATTGGAGCTTTTGGTTCTACTGCCTCTTTAACCAGTGGTGCTGGTTCAGCAATAACTTCTGGTTCAATTTCAGGAGGAGCCTCTTCGATTACTTCCTCTTTTACTTCAGCTATTTTTTCAGGTATTACTAGCTTTTCTTCCACAATTAGTTCATCTTTTTCTATTATTGGAGCTTTAGATTCTACTTCCTCTTTCTCCAATGGTGCTGTTTCAGGAGTAATTTCTGGTAGAATTTCAGGAAGTACCTCCCTAAATACCTCTTTCCTTTCTTCGGTTGTTTTTGTACTTATTAATACCCTTTCTTTCACAATTATTTCCTCTTTCTCTAGGATTGGAACTTTAGCTTCCAGTTTCTCCTTATCCAGTTGTTCTGGTTCAGAAATAACTTCTGGTTCAATTTCAGGAAGAGGCTCTTTGGTTACTTCCTCTTTTACTTCAGCTATTTCTTCAGCTATTGATACCTTTTCTTCCAGAATTAGTTCATCTTTTTCTATTATTGGAGCTTTAGGTTCTTCTTCCTCTTTAACCAGTGGTGCTGGTTCAGCAATAAGTTCTGGTTCAATTTCAGGAAGAGCCTCTTCAGTTACTTCCTCCTTTACTTCTGTTATGTCTTCAGGTACTAATACCTTCTCTTCTGCAATTACTTCGTCTTTTTCTATTATTGGAGCTTCAATTATTACTGCCTCTTTAACCAGTGGTGCTGGTTCAGCAATAACTTCTGGTTCAATTCCAGGAAGAGCCTCTTCGGTTACTTCTTCTTTTACTTCAGTTATTTCTTCGGCTACTGAAACCTTTTCTTTTACAACTACTTCTTCTTCTAGTTTGCTAGCTTTAGGTTCTACTTCCTCTTTAACCAGTGGTGCTGCTTCAGCAGTAACTTCTGGTTCAATTTCAGGAAGAGCCTCTTTGGTTACTTCCTCTTTTACTTCAGTTATTTCTTCTGCTATTAATACCTTTTCTTCCACAATTAGTTCATCTTTTTCTATTATTGGACCTTTAGGTTCTACTTCCTCTTTAACCAGTGGTGCTGGTTCAGCAATAGCTTCTTGTTTAATTTGAGGAAGAGCCTCTTCGATTACTTCCTCTTTTACCTCTGTTATTTCTTTGGCTACTAATACCTTTTCTTTTACAATTAGTTCATCTTTTTCTATTATTGGAGCTTTTGGTTCTACTTTCTCTTTAACAAGTGGTGCTGGTTCAGCAATAACTTCTGGTTCAATTTCAGGAAGAGCCTCTTCGGTTACTTCCTCTTTTACTTCAGCTATTTCTTCTGCTATTAATACCTTTTCTTCCACAATTAGTTCATCTTTTTCTATTATTGGAGCTTTTGGTTCTACTTTCTCTTTAACCAGTGGTGCTGGTTCAGCAATAACTTCTGGTTCAATTTCAGGACGAGCCTCTTTGGTTACTTCCTCTTTTACTTCAGGTATTTCTTCAGCTATTAATACCTTTTCTTCCACAATTAGTTCATCTTTTTCTATTATTGGAGCTTTTGGTTCTACTTTCTCTTTAACCAGTGGTGCTGGTTCAGCAATAACTTCTGGTTCAATTTCAGGAAGAACCTCTTTGGTTACTTCCTCTTTTACTTCAGCTATTTCTTCAGCTATTGATACCTTTTCTTCCACAATTAGTTCATCTTTTTCTATTATTGGAGCTTTAGGTTCTTCTTCCTCTTTAACCAGTGGTGCTGGTTCAGCAATAAGTTCTGGTTCAATTTCAGGAAGAGCCTCTTCAGTTACTTCCTCCTTTACTTCTGTTATGTCTTCAGGTACTAATACCTTCTCTTCTGCAATTACTTCGTCTTTTTCTACTTTATCAGGTTTTAGTTCTACTTCCTCTTTCTCCAATGGAACTGGTTCAGGAGTAACTTCTGGTACAATTTCAGGAAGAACCTCCTCAATTACCTCTTTCCTTTCTTCGGCTGTTTCCGTAGTTATTAATACCTTTTCTTTCAGCATTATTTCCTCTTTCTCTAGGATTGTAACTTTAGCTTCTAGTTTCTCCTTATCCAGTTGTTCTGGTTCAGCAATAACTTCTGGTTTAATTTCAGGAAGAGCCTCTTCGGTTACTTCCTCTTTTACTTCAGCTATTTCTTCTGCTATTAATACCTTTTCTTCCACAATCAGTTCATCTTTTTCTATTATTGGAGCTTTTGGTTCTACTTTCTCTTTAACCAGTGGTGCTGGTTCAGCAATAACTTCTGGTTCAATTTCAGGAAGAGCCTCTTCGGTTACTTCCTCTTTTACCTCAGTTATTTCTTTGGCTACTAACACCTTTTCTTTTAGAACTACTTCTTCATCTTCGAGTTTTCGAGCTTTAGGTTCTAATTCCTCTTTAGCGAGTGGTGCTGGTTCAGCAATAACTTCTGGTTCAATTTCAGGAAGAGCCTCTTCGGTTACTTCCTCTTTTACCTCAGTTATTTCTTTGGCTACTAATACCTTTTCTTTTAGAACTACTTCTTCATCTTCCAGTTTTCTAGCTTTAGGATCTAATTCCTCTTTAACCAGTGGTGCGGGTTCAGCAATAACTTCTGGTTCAATTTCAGGAATAGCCTCTTGGGTTACTTCCTCTTTTACTTCAGTTATTTCTTCAGCTAATAATACCTTTTCTTTTACAACTACTTCTTCTTCTAGTTTTCTAGCTTTTGGTTCTACTTCCTCTTTAACCAGTGGTTCTGGTTGAGCAATAACTTCTGGTTCAATTTCAGGAAGAGCCTCGTGAATTACTTCCTCCTTTAGTTTTGTTATTTCTTCTGATACTATTAGTTTATGTTCTACAATTAATTCCTCTTTTTCTACTATGGCAAGTTGTGGTTCTTCTTTCTGCTCAACCACTGATGATGGTTCAGCAATAACTTCTGGTTCGATTTCAGGAATAGCCTCTTCAGTAACTTCCTCCTTTACTTCAGTTATTTCTTCTTTCTTTTCTTTCACAATTACTTCCTCTTTTTCAAATACTGTAACCTTAGGTTCTACTTCCTCTTTAGTCAGTTGTAGTGGTTCAGAAATAAGTTCTGCTTCAATTTCGGAAAGAGCCTCTTCTATTACTTCCTCCTTTACTTCTGTTCTTTCTTCGACTATTAATACCTTTTCCTTTATAATTACTTCCTCTTTCTGTACTACTGTAACTTCAGGTTCTTCTTCCTCTTTAGCCAGTGCTACTGGTACAGAAATAACTTCTACTTCAATTTCAGGAAGATGCTCCCTAATTACCTCGCCCTTTAGTTCTGTTATTTCTTCAGGTACTAATACCTTCTCTTCTACAATTACTTCCGCTTTATCTATTGCAGCCTTGGGTTCTACTTCATCTTTAACCAATGGTGCAGGTTCAGCAATAACTTTTGGTTCAATTTCAGGAAGAGCCTCTTCAATTACTTCCTGCTTTACTTTGGTTATTTCTTTAGCTAATAATACCTTTCCTTTCAAAGTTACTTTTTCTCTTTCTAGTATTGAAATTTTAGGTTCTACTTCTTTAACCATTGGTGCTGCTTCAGAAATAGCTTCTGGTTGAATTTCAGTAAGAGCCTCTTCAGTTGCTTTCTCCTTTACTTCGGTTATTTCCTCAGCTAGTAATACCTTTTCCTTCAGAATTACTTCTTTTTCTGTTATCTTAGCTGTTGGTTCTACTGCCTCTACTAATACCTTCTCTTCTACAATTATTTCCTGTTTTTCTAGTAGTGTAACTTGAGGTTCTACTTCCTCTTTAATCAATGGTGTAGGTTCAGTAATAACTTGTGGTTCAATTTCAGGAAGAGCCTCTTCAATTACTTTCTCCTTTACTTTGGTTATTTCTTCATCTATTAATAACTTTTCCTTCAGTACTCCTTCTTTGTCTATTATTGCAGCTTTAGATTCTACTTCCTCTTTAATCAATTGTGTGCGTTCAACAATCACTTTTGGTTGAATTTGAGGAAGAGCCTCTTCAATTTCTTCCTCTTTTATTGCGGTTATTTCTTCAGCTATTAATACCTTTTCTTGCACAATTACTTCTTCTTTTTCTAGTATTGTAATTTTAGGTTCTAATTCTTTAACCAGTGGTGCTAGTCCACTAATAACTTCTGGTTGAATTTCAGGAAGAGCCTTTTCAACTACTTCAGCCTTTACTTCTGCTATTTCCTGAGGTACTAATGCCTTGTTTTCTACAGTTACTTCCTCTTTTTGTATTATTGCAGCTTTTAGTTCTACTTCCCCTTTAACCATCGGTGCTGGTTCAGCAATAACTTCTTGTTCAATTTCAGGAAGGGCTTCTTCAGTTGATTGCTTTACTTCAGTCAGGCGCTCTTTTTCCCTGAAATATTTTTCTTTTACTTCAACCTCTTCTACCTTATCATCAATTACTGTTATAACCTTTTCAATTTTAGTTTTACTTATTTGCCTCATCTTAATATGCTCCACATCCCTGTCTTCTATCTCCTTGATATGTGCTTCTGGAACTCTTGCTTCCTCAATTGTGGAAGTGATTTCTGTTTCTTTGACTGCAAGACTTATAACTTCAGGCAATTCTACTGGTACTTCCATTTCCTCATCTTTGGGAATTAATAATTCTTTTACCTCTTGTGCTACTTCAGTTTCTAGAGTTATTGTAGCACTAACAGGTGTTTTGTGTGGAATTTCTTTTGTAACTTCAGGAAGCATAGCTTCTTCTACTGAAGTTTCAATCTCATCCTTTTTTTGTTGTACTATTTCTTCTGCAATTAATTTCTTTTCTTCTACGGTTACTGCTTCTTTCTCTAGCAATGGAACTAGTGGTTGTGGCACCTCTTCTTTCTTCACTGCAATTAATGTTCTAACTTGTTCAGTGGTAATTTTTGGTTCAATTTCTTGAGCAGCTTTTTCAAATGGTACCTTTGTTTCAACAAGAACATCATCTTTCTTCAAGAGCTTTTGTTCTAATTTAGCTTCTGTTTCCTCATCTGTAAGCCTATCCTCAATTACTGTCATAAACTTTTCAATAATAGTCGGCTTAGTTACTTCCCTTTCTTTAATTGACATCCTTTCTGCAGAAACTTCAGAAACCCTGTCCTGCTCATATCCTGAAATAAGTTCTCTGTCTGCCTTTTTAAGACCAACAGCTTCAGGTATATATTTGGTTATTTTGGTCACTCCTTCTATAACAATCTGTTTTTTATGTATGCCTTTTTCTGTAATCTCTACTACTTCTTCCATAGTGTGAAAATCTTCCCTTGGAGACACAGTTTCTGAAACTTTTTCTGTTTTCTTTATAATTTTGTCTGCTTCAGTATCCAAGGGAACTTCTTCAGGTACAGTTTTTGTTAATTTTTCCTGTGTATGTTTTCCTGATTCTAGCTGTATCATATATTCCTGTGGTAACAATTCCTTGTGTTTTTCAACTACTTGAACATCTTTTTTAATAAAACTTTCCACTTCAGTTATCTTTGGTATATATTCTATTTGTTTATAAGACTCCTTACGTATGTGTGTTTCTGAAGATTTTTGTGTTATGTCCTGAATTGCTTTTTCTTTCTGCATGATGTCATAAAGGTACTTATCATCTGATTCAGATGTTGAAAGAATTTTCATTTCAGTAAGGTCTATTTCTTTCGCAGGGGACAACATTTTTATTGTGCTTTTTGTCTCACCAAGTGCTGTATCTATTTTGTCTTGAAATTGTGGCAATTTTGTGGGTATTGGTTTTGATAGTTCATGTATATCTGATACAGGTTTAATTGATCTAGGTTGAAAATCTTCTAAGATTTGTGTTTCTTTCTGGAGAAGTTCAATTTTTTCTTTTTTTGGAATCATTTGTCGTAGCTCAGCTATTTCCTTTGCGATTAACTCTGATTCTTCAATCTCTAGTTCAGTCTTTTGCCTTGCTTTTAGTTTTAATCGTTCATGAAGAATTTCTTCTTCCAATGTGGGTCTTTCTTTGACTCTTATCCTCTCTTCTGGTAGGAGCTCATATTTTTCTTTTGTTATGTAGTCTTCTTCTGGGAGCATGTACTGAATTTCTCCTTGAACTTTTCTTTCCTCTTTAGTTTCTTCTGACTGTTCTACATATGCTAAAAATTCTCTTCTGCTTGAAGATTCTTCAACAAATGTTATAACTTCTTCAATTTTTTTCAGGACCTGTTCTTCTGCTTTCACAAGTTGTGTTAATCTTTCTTCTACCAAGGATGGTTTAGATTTATCCTCAAAATCAACTTCAGTAGCAGCAAATTTTGTTGGAACTTGTACTGTTGCTTGACTTTCTGTAGCAATCCTCTTTTCTATTCTTTCAATTACCTGTGACATATGAGGGTAAGTATCTTTCTCCTCCAACTCAGGACCAGAGGCCACTTCTTCTTGTGGATACTTTATAAATTCTTTTCTTCGTATCTCTTCCTTTCTCTGTGGTTCTTCAGCTAGTTTCACTTTAGATGATGGAAGTCGCTTGTCCATGCCTTCTTCAACACTCTCCTGTTCTGTTGATTGGGTAAATATCCTCTGTAATTGCTTTATTTTGGGTCCTATATGTTTTGGTGTAGTGGGAACTGATCCTGGCTTGTATGGTTTTGTTTCATATGAAATCTGGTCCCCAATTTCTATAGATTCTATTACCTTCTCCGCAGAAGGTTTCACTCCCTCTTTTGCAACAAGTTCCTCCTTCATAGGCCATACTTCTTTTTCTTCTCTTAGTTCAACTGTTCTAATATGTACCGCTTCATCTTTGGGTTTCTTAATTTCTTTAGGTAATGTTATGGGCTGCATTCGCTGTTGTGCACCCTCTTCAAGAAGGCGGATAAGTGTTCGAACATCACCAGAATCACGTCTGGCTCTTACCACTTCATCCTCTTGTTTCTCTACAGGACTTCCACCTTCAGCTCTTATTGGACTTACACTTGCATCTCTTGTGTCAATTCTATCGGTAGAGACACTTGCTTCGGAAGTTTCAATTTGCAAAGGGGATAAGGCTACTGAGGATGTTTCTACCTGCTGAAATTCAACAGGGCTGCTGGCTGTATCACAGAAATGAGCAAGTACAATCTCTTCCTCAAGGAACATGAGTTCAGTGCTAGGAATACCTAAGCCAACGTCATCTGCTTGTATTGGGCTTAAGCCTGCGTCCGTAAGCTCTGCCTCCTCAGCTCCAACATCCACTGCAGTGTCAGAAAGTACACCTCTATCATCCAAGTACATTTCACCAGGAGGTCTTTGAGCTGGACTCGTCATTGTATCAGTAGTTGTACCACGGGTTAAACTAATTCCAGTATCTGTTATATGATGAGAAACACTATCCTCTGTAGTAGGACTTTCAAAAGCTGGTGTTCCAGTAGCTTCTAAGGATTCATATCGATATACACTCTTCTTACCACTAAAAATTACTGTCTCCTCTCTCTTTTTTTCTTTAGATAAGTCTGTTTGCTGCTGTGTTTGCTGTTGCTCTTGCTTTTGTTCAATATCGGTAGGTGGAGGAATAATGTACACATCTCGCCGCTCATCTGGAGCTTCTGGACTGAGTTCAGCTGTTGGTCCCCTAGTAGTGCCACCTGTGCCAGCTGTTGCTGTCATTCCCACATCTACTCTTTCTGACGTTTCTTGCCCACTGGCCTCACGGCGTGTGGTAGTAACACTTATATGAGATTGCGAACGAATGGAGATTTCCACATCCCTAGCACCATAAAGAGTGAGCCTACTCTCAGCCATTGCACTGGCCTCTCTTGTCCTTACCTCTTTCCTTCCTATTACTAACTCTAAAGTGGGTGGTGGCTGCTGAGCCCGGCCACCTGTGGGAAGTGGTGAAGGTTCTGGAGGACTGGGATTGGGGTTAGGACTAGACAATGCTTTACCCTCTAAAGGACTTGTTCCACGATCTATGTGCCTACCCTCATCTCCACTACGTCTTTCAGTTTCCTTTGTTCCAGTTTCACTACTTTTACTACGAATTTTTGCACCATCCTGTGGCTCTTTTTCTGTATCACTTCCAGCAGTCTTCTTTTGTTTCTCTGCATCACCTATGCCAGTTTTTTCTTTATCTACTCCTACGCCTCCAGATAATCTTTCAACTGGATGAAATGATATTCTTTTTGTTGTAAATTCTTCACGAAATTTGACGTTTTCAGTCCGTTTTGAATCTTTAGCACCTTTTTCTTCTTCTGGTGACCTAATACCATGTATGGTTAGTTGATCTGGACGGGAAGCAGATATGTCTGCTCCAATAGTGAAATCGCTAAGATCTGTACGTGTCTCTTCACTTGGTTCTTCAATATCTGTGGTTACTTCGCTGCGACTTTCAGTATCTGACACCTCTATAGTCAAATCATCCTCACCCAGTTCACTCTCTTCTGCTGAAGCTAATTCCCGACTGCTCCTACTGTGTTCCACCACTGTTGTTCTGTGTTCTGAAGTCGTCATCTTGGTTCCTGTTGTTACTTCTTTCATCCTCCTGAGGTGGATGATATCCAGTGGTGGTGGAGGTGGCGTCTCCAGTAGGAACTGTTCTTGGAAGCCATCTGTGTCGAGAGAGTCATCGTCATCCTGGGGTGAGGCAGAGGATGCAACCAGTTGTGGTGATGCAACTGTTCCACCAGAGCATATGCATGTAATAAATGGGAGCACAGTAAGTATAAAATGATATGCATTTGTCAACAAGCACCAATGTAATCAATCACCTCAGTAGCAGTATTTTATCATTGGTTCCACAAATTGTAACATATTTCGCTATTAAAACGCAATTGACATGTTGCTAATACCCAAACACATGAACGATTGCTCCTTCACAGAGGAGAGTGCATTCCGTAATGTAGCATGAGCCAGCAGTTTTATAAAGATTCCAAATATACGTAGGTATTTAAAACCCCCATCCATAAGTGTGAGCTTTTATTCATAATGTTCCTAACAATTCTCTAAGTGCCTAACATTTCTCTATGTTGTTCTCTGTAGCCATATAATCAGTTCACTGTAGAACTCAGGACACTTACTCTTCTTATGTTCTGGGCTAATCTTTGTACAAATATGAACATCAAAATATCTTATTTTAATATACTTATTTATTTTTTGTTGCTGGAAATGTACACTGAGCCCACGATAAGAAAGTAAGAGTCCTCATCATTTATTTCAAGCACTAACCTGTTATTCCTTTGTAGCTTCTTCTTTCCACCAGTGTCTGCAAAGCAGTGCAATCCACAGCAGCCAACATTTCTAAACACTATTTGTGCTGCCTAATTTTTATTGCATAACTACGGCTCCTAACTCACACAGAGTAGTATTTATTCATATTCCACTCTTAGAAAATATATACTTGCATAAAAATAGGAAATATATCATTTTACTATACATTGTTCTCTAACGCTTCATTAAATTTATGAGTCCTTACTCTGTCTAGTGAAAACCTGTTATGTGTTCTAGAGTAAAGGAGTAAGTATTGACTTTTGTAAATAAAATGAGGGATAAGTTACTTGCTGTGGAGAAGCCATTTAAACTTATTAGATGTATTTATTGACATCAAACACATAGCTGGTTCAGAATTGCATGGTTAATACAATTTTATACTGAACATCCAAACTTCTAATATGAGGACCCAGATGTATCTAAATAACATTTATGATTTTGTGTCTGAGTTTCTTAGCACTCTCAGAAGAAACTTTTATCTTGCAAAGCATAAGTGCAGTATTAAGTATCCAGTAAATAGATTTACTTTTTAATGTTACATTTAAGAGGAAGATAGCAGGTAAGCATATATTCTGCTAAATGCTAAATATCGTTCCAGTTTACTGGTCTAAACTTCAGCTATGCAAGATACAATTGCGGACTGAATGAAACACATGTTATCCTTGCATAGTACTTGTGTGTTATTACATGACTGTGTTGAAAAGCTTTTCTTTGTGTGTTTAAGAAGAAAATTATAAAGAAGTGATACTTCTGAAACATAAGCCTTCAGGTTCAAGGTAAATTTTAACTCCTACAGTGCACATGAAGTTTTGTCATTTATTCTGTAACAATTATATTATTACTGTATTAATGCTGTGTATTATGAAACAGATTGTTGTGAAAGTGATAGCGAGTACTGACCAAAAATTTGAATTTTTTTAACTTGCTCTTGTGTTTGTGGTGCATAATATACAGAATCTTTCGTAAGTGAGGAATAATACAATTAACTGGTTTTTTTATAAAAATGCTTGGATGCGTCAAATTTAACATTTTGAAAGGAAAATTGCACAAAAGGGAAACAAACTTTTCAGTCATTAATCTACAGGGGTGACATCATCAACAAAAATATGAAATGGCAACATATTATTTTTTTGTGAAAGGTAGTTTTCTTATTAAGTTGAACCAACAAAAAGTTTGGTTACTGTGGGAACAGATCTCTGTCGACTTGATTACAGGGATATTTGCAATGTTGCACGACCTGCTAATAAGGAAGATTTAAAATTGATGATGAGAGATATACCACCAAGAGTGATTGAAAATGTTCAACAACAAGTGACACTTTTTCATAGCCTGCCTTTGGGGCGTGGTGATAGCGTGTGTGCCTCACACTCAAAGGTTCCAACTTCAAATCTCAGTTATGGTGAGTTATTTGGATAATGTTTTTTCTGAAGTTTTCCCTTTTCCTGACAAGACAAATGTCTGGTAACTTTAAGTTCTATGGACCTCGGGCTCATTTGAGGACCATTTCATTAATTTCATTCATTCATCTTCTGATATGAGATTACATCGGAGGAAGTTAATATATATATATATATAAAAAAAAAAACACCTTTGACTTAGGCACTGCCACATTATAAATGGGAATACCTTATTAAATAATTACAATTTTATTTATTATATAGTTACGTCAGTTGTTAAGCAAGCCTTCTGCCTCGGTAGCATGATGGTTAGCGTGTCTACCTCACGTTCAAGAGGTCGCGAGTTTGAATCTCGCTTAGGGTAAGTTATCCGGGTAAGGTTTTTTCTGTGGTTTTCCCTTATCCTGAGAAGATGAATGTTGGGTAACTTAAAGCTCCATGGATCTCAGGTTCATTTGAGCATCATTTCACCCACTTCATTCATTCACTGTCTGACATGACATTACGTTGGAGGACATTAAAAAAAAAAAGAATTAAGTAAGCCAACAATTAAACTGTTTCCATAGCAACCAAACCTTTTGTATCAAATTAAATTGTTCATGTAACTAAATAACATAACACGTCTTTCAGAAAGAAAAGGAATGTTGCCATTTAAATTTTTTGATGTCCGTATAATAACAGCTGAAACTTTTCTAAAATTTTCCTTCCAAAGCATTAAATTTGATTTATCTGAACATTTAAGTTAGTTTTAGTGTTACATGCAGTATTCCTTACTTCTAAAGTCACTGTATATTACAAAACAGCAGCACATTTTCAAGCTATATCATTACTCTCTAAATTGCTTATTTATTCATTATACCAAAGATATTGATGAAACAAGCATGTACCTTAGCCAATTGCTTTGATATTGCATGATACATTATTAGAGTAAACCGTTTAATATATTGAGTGGATTGGTGACGCTTTAGTTTCACTCAGAACATGTTTTCAAGATGTTTGTATTCGGAAGGGGCTCTTCCTAATTCAGCCATTTAAATGTCTAGTGCACAAATACATCTTTAACAATAAATTTGCATGTTTGTTGTAAAGAAAACACTGATACAGTTTTACTCATTTCCACAAAATGGCAATTAAAATTCAATCAAAAAGAAGAAAATAATCATATAAAGATACAGGCTGAAAATGAAAACACTGGACATCTAGGGATTTAACATGATACGTCACCTCTTCAGCAGCTACAGAAGGTATTGCTTCTACCCAAAATTTACATATTGCCATTTCACCACAAGTACATATTTTGGGGCCACCTGAATCCAAAAGAAGTATTTTTGGAAAAAGGTTTGTGTGTGCAGATGTGTGTGGGGGGGTTTGTGAACAGCATAACTCAAAAACAAACAGCTGGTTAAGGACCAAATTCAGTACAAGAGACATTCCGAAAGTAAATTTCACTTCTTTTTTAACAAGTAGACAGTACACCAGGTGAAACAATTAGAATTCACATCTATTGCTGGAAGGAGAATCAGCAAAGGAAGAATGATGCATGTACAGATCATCGAAGAAGAAAGGAGCATGCCCGAAGTTGAGTACAAATAACAAAGACAGATATCTACTGACAATATGGTTGTGCTGTTATATGGTGGTGCAGTACCCGTGTGTCCATCGTCCACAAACACCTACAGACTATGCATTGTGAAGAGGTCATGTCTTGTCAGATGGTTGGTCACTGATGTTGTATGTTCAATTAAGGAAGGTAGAGTGTCATCCATGAATGAAAACAACATTGCTAGAGTGCAGGACCTGGTGTTAGCTGATAGGTGCATAATGGCATCCACACTGTGTATTAGCTGTGCTCAGGCCCATCACATGTTCCATCCCAACGGGTTACTGAAAATTGTGTGCAAAATGGATGCTGGAAAACCTGATCTCAGTTCACAAGAGTGCAAGAATGGGAATTAGCCTCAATCACTTGCTGCGGTATGTATGAGAGCGAAATAAGTTTCTGTTCAGAATCATCACAGATGATGAGACACAGGTGCACCACTTTACCCCAGAAACCAAGACTGTCTCTATGATGTGGAAACACCCCAATTCACTAGTAAGCAGGAAAAGTTTGGGCCACAGTGTTCTGGGATGCAAAAGGTGTGATCTAGATTTCTTCCATTAGGGGACCATCAATGTGACACGCTACTGCGGCACCCTCACCACACACAGGTCAGACAAGGCTCTTGAGTGAAGGTATTGAGCTTTTGGAGGACCACACAAAACTACACAAGATAACTTTGGATCATCTGGTCTACAGCCCCAATCTTGTCCCATTGGACTGAAAGCCGTCACTTCCAAAACAGTACTGAGATGGAACAGACTGTGTGACAATTCCTTGCATCACAGCGGTTTCTTCAAACTGATTGCATGCTACGACAAATGTCTCTCAATATCCATGGCAAGTATGCCAAAAATTACTGCAAGGATATAGTTCATGATACTATCGTGTATCTTTTTGGCAATAAAGTTTTCATGATAAAAAATGATGAAACTTACTTTTGGAATGTATCTCATATGTAAGTTCAGAATCTTTCAAAGATGTGGGACAAATATTTTAGACATCCCCATCCCAAACTACGCTTTTCACAGAGCATTTTTAGAACTTGTTTATTTTCTTAAAAAAAGAAAACCTGTTGCAATGATTTTGATTAAAATACCATATATATATATATATATATATATATGTGTGTGTGTGTGTGTGTGTGTGTGTGTGTGACAGATAAAATGTATATCTTGAATTTTCTGAGAATAGCCTCTGAAGTCCTCTTTCATAGTCCTCTTTCTTTAAGCAAGTGTAAGGTTTCTTTTATCTTGGCGGAAAAATACTTTTAGGATATTTTACTCGTGTTTTTACCCCTTTTTCAAGAGTATAAGTAGTTTAGGGTTTTCGTAATATGGTTTTATTGATTTTTAATTTTCCTTTTTTACCGGTTTTTAGTGGTTTTAACGTTCATTTTTAGGTATTTTTAACTTTCACTTTTTAGTTTTAAAGGAGGTGAGGTTTTATTTTCTTTGATTGCTTTTACATTGGACTTCGGGCCCTAATGACCTAGTTGTCGACGGGCCCGTAAACCCCACTACTCACTCACTCACTCTTTCATAGAAATTTTGCATAAACTCATATAACCAGTAAAGATTAGATGATAGACAAAACTAACTGTACAATGTAGATCTCCTTAAAATACACAGTTTATCTGTAATAAATATTTTTGTTCACAAACATTTCCAAAATATCCATTATCAGTGGTTCAAATTGCTCAAAACTTTGTCATTTTTTTAAAGTACTGCAGTTTCAGTTCTTGCAATCCCATTGAAAGGGAGTGGGCATAGCATACTGTGTCCAGTTAAAAATATTTAACTATCACTATTCGCTGTGTATCTATAATGAAATGTTTAATGTAGCTATTTTTGCAGAGCTTATCTCAATTAAATGAAGTAGACAGAAAAATAAGCTTCTGTAAGATACTTTGTGTAGCCACTAATAAATGATAGAAGGTAGAGAAAGTCATGTGAATGTAACACATTAGATCTTTCTCTAATACTCTCCCTGTTAATTTCAAGAAAAATCTTATAAGCCTTTTATAAAAGAGTTAAAAAGTAAATCAGCATACAACTTACTATTTTTTATGAGAGACATGTGTTCCCATAATCTGTTTTTCATATCATGATTTTCATTTGTTACAAACTTGGAGTCATGGCCCATGATAATCGAACAAAATTAATGATGTACAAAACTAATAAAAGTTGCCATTTTATTATTTTCTCCAAAATAAACAACAAATAAACTTTCTACTTTTAGATTACATTCTTTTTTTTTAATGCTCTTAAGCTTTATGTTATTACGTTGTCTCATAAGCAGCATCAGTTCTTAATTGGGTTTATATTGTATGTTATGTTCATCAGTACTATGTCATGGTTATTGTTCCTAACATGTTGGCAGCCAGCAGTTTATATTGTATGTTATGTTTATCAGTACTATGTCATGGTTATTGTTCCTAACATGTTGGCAGCCAGCAGTTTATATTGTATGTTATGTTCATCAGTACTATGTCATGGTTATTGTTCCTAACATGTTGGCAGCCAGCAGTTTATATTGTATGTTATGTTTATCAGTACTATGTCATGGTTATTGTTCCTAACATGTTGGCAGCCAGCAGTTTATATTGTATGTTATGTTTATCAGTACTATGTCATGGTTATTGCTCCTAACATGTTGGCAGCCAGCAGTTTATATTGTATGTTATGTTTATCAGTACTATGTCATGGTTATTGCTCCTAACATGTTGGCAGCCAGCAGTTTATATTGTATGTTATGTTTATCAGTACTATGTCATGGTTATTGTTCCTAACATGTTGGCAGCCAGCAGTTTATATTGTATGTTATGTTTATCAGTACTATGTCATGGTTATTGTTCCTAACATGTTGGCAGCCAGCAGTTTATATTGTATGTTATGTTTATCAGTACTATGTCATGGTTATTGTTCCTAACATGTTGGCAGCCAGCAGTTTATATTGTATGTTATGTCATGGTTATTGCTCCTAACATGTTGGCAGCCAGCAGTTTATATTGTATGTTATGTTTATCAGTACTATGTCATGGTTATTGTTCCTAACATGTTGGCAGCCAGCAGTTTATATTGTATGTTATGTTTATCAGTACTATGTTATGGTTATTGTTCCTAACATGTTGGCAGCCAGCAGTTTATATTGTATGTTATGTTTATCAGTACTATGTCATGGTTATTGTTCCTAACATGTTGGCAGCCAGCAGTTTATATTGTATGTTATGTTCATCAGTACTATGTTATGGTTATTGTTCCTAACATGTTGGCAGCCAGCAGTTTATATTGTATGTTATGTTCATCAGTACTATGTTATGGTTATTGTTCCTAACATGTTGGCAGCCAGCAGTTTATATTGTATGTTATGTTTATCAGTACTATGTTATGGTTATTGTTCCTAACATGTTGGCAGCCAGCAGTTTATATTGTATGTTATGTTCATCAGTACTATGTTATGGTTATTGTTCCTAACATGTTGGCAGCCAGCAGTTTATATTGTATGTTATGTTCATCAGTACTATGTTATGGTTATTGTTCCTAACATGTTGGCAGCCAGCAGTTTATATTGTATGTTATGTTCATCAGTACTATGTCATGGTTATTGTTCCTAACATGTTGGCAGCCAGCAGTTTATATTGTATGTTATGTTTATCAGTATATGTCATGGTTATTGTTCCTAACATGTTGGCAGCCAGCAGTTTATATTGTATGTTATGTTTATCAGTATATGTCATGGTTATTGTTCCTAACATGTTGGCAGCCAGCAGTTGGTGGGGCCTAGTTGTCAACAGGCCCTTAAACCCTACTCACTCACTTGCCAGCAGTTGTAAAATGAGAGCAACAATGTTTGAGGTTAGAGTCCTCCTGAAGCAGTACGGAAAACAAGTTGCTGCCATGCCTCAAAGAAAATGTGAAGTTGAAGATGAAGGTATTGTTAGTGAGCAAATAAGCACAATGATGGTTCCAGGGTTTCAATAATGAAGACAAAAAAAATTAAAGATTTGCAACGTTCTGGAAGACCTAAGTTATGGAATATTGAGAATATACAAACAAGCAATCGGAGGTTGTCAGAAGAGCTTGATGCTTCACAAGGTACCTATACTGGCATATTAACATGCTTAACAAGTTCTAAATTTGTATGACATAAAGTGAAGCCTCATCAAGCTCAGTGTAGAGTGCATATACATCCTCAACGTACTACTAATCCCTGGGATTATGGATTTATCACAATCCTGACACCTCAAAACAGTGAGTGGCTCACTCGATACCTATCAGGCTGCAAACATCACTAAGAAGAAAGTTAGTTTCTAAAATAATAATACATAATTTGAATGGTTGTAATACAAAATTGTTGTTAATTTGAAGACTTTTCTTGATCCCTCGAATTTTGTATTAAAGCAATGTAAAAAAAATCACATGTAATTCAAATTTCATTTTCCTTAATTTGAAGTGTTTACTCAGAAATGTCAATCAAAAATAAATCTAAATGGGGAAATTTAATATGGTAACTTTGTCCATGTGTTTGTGCAAAAGAGGTCATCACTCCAGGTTTGTTTCTTAGTTGGGGGTTGGAATAGCCTTCCTAGCTGCTGGTTTATAGCTTCTATACCAGCTTCCACGTCCCCTTGTTTAAAACACATGCACCTTTAGTTGTCACTTGAGCTTCCTACTGTTTGGTGTGTTGTAAATCAATACTGCTATATCTCTTAGTAAACTGCATGTCCAGTACAAAACTTTTTAGTAGAAAAGGTCACCATATTTTGAGAAGTTGGAAGGAACTAGAAGAAAACACCTGAAATTGCAAAAGAATACAGGATACCACTGAACACTTCGTCAACTTATCTGAAGAATAAAGAGATTTTAAGCAGTGTCTCGGCTAAAAATGTAAAGAGTCGAGAAAGAGTGAGACAGCTGAAAAATCCCGATGGATATATGTAGCTGTGTTGCTAAACCGTCAAGTTTAAATGTAACTTTTTAATTGATATTTTTGGATATTTAGAATTTTTTCTTGTCCCTTCAGCTTGGAATTACCCAAGTTTCACTGTATGTGTCTGGTAGAATTTTGAAAGTACGGTTCACTGGGAATTTGTTCTAAATCGAATTACAGTCAATGTGGATCTTTATTCTTAATAACTGGGCTGAGTTTTGAGACATTAGCTAATACAAACAGTTTTCTTGCAGCAGGACAATGTGAGAACTCACAGAGCTCAAAGAACAATGTACAAAATTCAGGAATTGCAAGGAATCTATTGATGCACCATATAGCCCTGATCTTCCATCTTCAGATCACCATCTGTTTAGATCCGTGGCCCTTTCTCATGTGGTAGAAATTCCACAAACATTGAAGCAGTTGAAATGGGTACCAACATATTCTTGGATCAAAAACCAGCTACTGGTAGCATTGCAGGATATCAAACTTTGCTGATAAGTGGCTCAGGCAATAGAATCTAATGGTTTTTATTTTTTAAGTTTAGAATCATTTCCTGTAATAGTACATTGTTGCTTAAAATTGACATTACTTATGAGACATCAACTATATAATTTTTATCCCTAAAATCAACAGGAGAAAGAATATTTAAGAAAAATTGATTTCCCATGTTAAATCACAATATCCAGTGATTTGATTTCCACTCTGTCTGTATAACTTGGATTCAATTATCCTAATGAGCCACACTCCTAAAACAACAATGCAATAGTCTGCTTTGGTCATTTGGTCTACTTTGGTCTGGTTAGTCATTTAGAACTACCATTGCAGATATCTCTGAAACAAAAATAGCAAATGGAAAATAACTTTCACAAGTATGAAGAGAGGGGAGAGGTTCATTAAAGTAGAGGAACTGTTCAAAAATTCAAACCTGTGGGACTTATAACATAAACTTACATTTTGTTTAATAAAAATATGGTGCTCTCTAAAAAACGGTTACTATTACTGCTATTGCTCTCTTCAATATCATCAGTGAAAAATATTGGAAAGCAAGAGGATTAATGACTTCATTGTCAGAAATCCAGCATTAGCTAACAACAACATTTTGTTTAAATGGAAACTCTTTGTTGTTTCTGAGGTATTTATAACATGGAAACTACCATTCAGAATGTTGTTTGTTGCTTCAATAGGTCATTTATATCCCAAGAAATTATGATGTGAAGTTGATACTTCAGATTCAGTTACAGAAATAAATATTTATTTTCCTTTTTATGTGACTGGAAAGCCCATGTTATTTCCAGCACCACAATTTATAACAATGAAATAACATTAAGAACAGCTTTTGTTGCATTGTAGCATATATTTATTTAATGTCATTGGTGTCCTCCATGTTTGGCATTGGCCATTTTCAGATAGATCTTCATTTTACATTTAGTATTTATTCTAATCACTACATTATCTACTCTTTCTCTGTCAGTCTTTGCAATTTCATTTTAACTTTCCATAAGAACTCTCCTAAATCTCATCTAACTGCTCTTTATCTTTAAAACCCTTATTTAATCCTGCTGCTGTATTTATTTTGAACCATTTCTTTTTTATCACTCATTTCTCTATTCATATCTCTCCTTGCAATGAAACATTATATAAAATTCATTTTCTTCTTTGCTGAAAATTGAAAGCTCCTGTATAACTTCCAGCTCCAAATCTTTAAATTTCCAAATACATAACCTAAATCAAGAAATACCTTTTACATTCTTTGACATATATGCAGACTCACAGTCCACACATAAGTGGGTTTCTATTTCCCTTTAAGCTGTTTGAATTTATGAATCTTGTGGAATGATCGACAATTACAAACTGACAGTCCTGTGCAAAAGATATACATTGTCACCGTGGCACACAAATGTGAACTATTATAGTGATACAATAGTTTTATTCTTAAGGATTTTATTGCTTTTAAAGCTTCATTTTCTATTAGCCATGTGTTTTGTTGTATTCAGGTGAGTGACTTTTTTATTTTTCCATTGTTTTTTACAGAGTGGACCCTTATGACATTGAATGAGTAAGATTGTTGTTGAGATTCTGGCAGAGAGTGACCATGAAAGTTGAACACTGTGACTGAGATGCACTGCAGGAACTAATGTGTGCAATTCATCCTGCTCACAGTTCATTATAAGTATTTATTTGTGAATTTGAAACATGTGTAAAACATTAAGAATGGATTTATAGTTTTATAAAATATATGTATTCAGATATAGTAAATTGTATATGTCATGTTATTTTATTATTTATTTATAAATCCGTATTTTCCCTCATGTGTACTACAGTCTGCATCTAGTACTAACAGTATAAAACAATGCATCGTAATTTTGGTAAATTGCAGTGACTTTTTATTCTCTAATTTTATACAATAGAACTTGCCTATCCAATCCTCCGTGAGGTATCCCCAGTAGAGATTATCTACTCCACACCAAACATATCCTAACCCATTCTTAATTTCACCAAGCCATATATTACTTTCCAGATTATCAGCTTCAACCCTTAGATTTACTGTCAGAATATTGTTTCTGGTAATGTCTGGATTCAATATTATTTTTATTATTTGTCCCCTCAAACAAAGTGTCCCCAACACAGCATTTAAGTAGTCAAGATATTGTGAAGTTTGCATTTGACACTTAACAATGCGATAAACTGAGAATGTAAAACTGATGTGCCTTTCATTGTATCTCAAGTGTCAACTTGACATTAACATTTCTCAGGATGTGAATGATCCATAGTGATGCAATAAACATCATTCTGAATTCCATTTTCCTGTTATCAATAATCAAATACCAGTATCAGAGTTTTCCCTTAAAGAAACACAAGTTAGTTGAAAATCACATTTCCTTACATGTAGGTATATCAATAAGCCCCTTCCTGCCTTCGTGCTTGTGGAAGTACTACCTTTGTTTCAGAGATATCTGCGCTGCAAGTTTTAGGTGCCTCACCTGGGATGATGCCACAAACATACTTCTTATTTCACTTTATCTTTTCATTTAACTTTAATAGACCTGTTTTGACTGGAGAATATAATTGTATAAAGGAAATCTAAGGCCTAATTTATAATTCTGCTGAAGTGAAAATTTTCTCCTGAGGACATGAGCATTGCCCTGAGGAACATTGAAGATAGCGTTAGGTGTTTGATATTTCATCATCTACCATAGAACTTGGTGTGTTTATATTGAAAATGTACACTTAAATCTGCATATATAGAAAAGTTCTAATTTGGAAAAGAGAAACACAGAGATCTAGTCAAAAATGGAACCTATATATTTTGACAGAGAAAGTAAAACATTGCTTCAGCAATTGCTCAAAAATATTTCCTTTGTTTAAATTTCTTTACACGTAATAATAATTATTATTAGTTTTTAATTAACGTGTTATGTCTGTAAGGATGGGCTAGCCACTTAACACTAATAAATAGCAAATATATGTATAAACAGTGGTGTTTGGTACAAATAAGGAAGATCAGCAATCCACATTTATTTCAGCATCGACTTCAAACAAATCTAATTTTATACTCTTCAGCTTGAAAAGAATTGCTTCAGTACAATATAACTTGCATAAGAATCACAAAGAAAGTGGATATTTCACATTCTAAAGACAGTGAACTGAACGGAACTAGCCAGAAAAGAGGAAAAGGACTTATTTTATCTACATTTGGCGTAAGTGTCCAAAGTCATATTTATAGCAATGTGTATTATTATTTTTTATCAAGTAAGCAAAATGGTTTTTGGTTTGTAAGCAAATAGAAATTCTATTTTGAAATTGAAAAGAATGCTGTAATGGCTTCTTCTAACACAGCAAGTAGGTCAATAGCAGTAAACAAATATAAAAGGCTTGTAGCACATTGAATTATGATGAAAAATATGTTTTAATTCTAATTCTCAACATCTGAGCTATTGTTGAATTCCTCAACTGATTTAATAATCTGTTAAAAGACCATTCTTTTTATGAAAGTGTGTTGTTCAAGTGCATAATGTTATGATACATATTTTCTTTATTTTTTTAAACATGTTGCATGCTTTACAACCAAAATGCTGAGGAGTCAACTTGCACTGTTAGATACTTGTTCACTGTCTGGAACTTCTGCAATGATTTCCTCTGTAGTTAAAAGTTTCAGGTGATTTTAATATCAACTTGAAGAGAGCTTTAAAAATCAATGTATGGTTTGTATTTCTTAATGTACATTTTTTTTCCCAGGTGTTCAGGTCCTTTTGCTTTTGAAAAGGTTTCCGTAATTTAATTTTCTGTTTGATCTCATGGTTATTGTCCCAGAAATGGGCTATATTAAATTGCTGTCAGATGTTAAGGTTGTTCATGCAGTGCTCTGGAGCTTTGCATTGTCTTTGTTTTCAGGAAACTCAAAAGAGAGGAACAACGTACTCCTATTTTATATAAATAGATATTCCTTTTTCATATAGGTACATACTTTACATTTTTCATTTTATTTATATTCTACTTAAATCTAAGTACAAATATTCCCTTTTCACGTCTCTTATACCTGGCCCCCTGGCCTTTCAGTTCATTGAGAAATCTCCTCCTTATCTCCTAACTCTCCTCCTGCCTTTCTCTCCCCCCGTCTTTTTTTTAACTTTTTTACTCCATTCTTCTTTTGCTTTTCTTAGAAATTATCCTATAATTTTATTTCTCTTTTCCTTATCCTCTATCACCATTTTCTTTTGCAACAATTTTTTTTACTAATGCTATCCCATTTTACTTCCCATATTTCTTTTCTTCATTTATCTAATTCTTTACATTCTGTAATATAATGCTGAGTACTTTGTTCTTTCCCACATAATTCACATATCCCTTGTTTTCTCCCTCTTAGACCTGTTAAGTATATTGAGCCTGTTCTCTTTTAGTGCATTGGTCTACGTATTTCTCCCTTGCACTCCTACTTATAAGTGTCCTGTGGAGGTGGTGCAGCTAAGTGATGAAACATGATTGACTCGCAGATACTCTCGGAAACTTTTAACAAAACATCACTATGATCTGATCTGTCTTGGGCACAGACTTCTTAGAAAAGTAGCACATTACTTAGTTGGTTTTCTGGCTCAGGAATCTGCTTGTTTTCTATACATTCCATGTTAACCAAGCTTTGAATACAGATTTTCATGAGGTCCATTCTCGAGATGAACTACTTCACAGCAAAGTTATATGTGGAGGTTTCCAAAGTAGCCAAGCCAATCATACTTCTTCTCTTAGTTGGCACATCTAGACACTTATAATACCTCACCTAAGTTCACTTTCTCTGTGAAACATTGAGGTTACTACGCTGCAAACCTGAGAGCAATTTGAGGTAAATATTAGCTAGGAAAACCTGACTTATACACCTTTCTTGATATCTGTGTTCTTTAAAGCAGGTATAAAATACAAACAGCTTGATAAATCTGCAGTGGTGCCCATTTCTAGGACAATAACCATAACATCAAACAGGAAATCAAACTACTAAAGCCTTTCCAAAAGGAAAGGAAACTGGACATCTGAAAAAAAGAAACACATTAAGAAACATTAAGCAGACATAATAAACCTGCTGAAGGTATCAGTCCCCTGTAAAAAAGTCACCCGAAACATCCCACTAGAAGACATATTGTTCTGGAAGTACCTGACAGTCCACAACTGGCAGACAATGGAGATGATTAGTCCAACTAACATTTCCTAAGTTAAAATTCAGTAAGTGTAGTATGTCTGAGAATGCAATTAACTCCTCAGTAGTTTGCTTGTAAATTATATTTGCTTCACTGTATTTGTTTCCACATTTTTCAGTTATTTTCCATGCTGTTTATAATTATTTACTCTTGATCCTTTTGACCGGACAAGAAGAATATAGTTAGAAAAAATAAAAAACTAGCCCCTAGTACAACAGCTGTATGTGAGTGAGCCAAGGCTTGCTGCCCAGCCACTGCATCTCCCACCTCTGCTCACTACAGGCATCATGAGTGGGCTGCAGTGAGTGAGTGAGTGTGTTGGGTTTAAGGGCCCGTCGACAACTTGGTCATTAGGGCCAAGTGGGCTGCAGAACTGGAGGGTAGGACGTGGTCAGTTCCCTGAGTCCTCCTGGCCGGTTATGCGGTCTGCATAACCTGGGTTTGCCACTTCTTTATCAAGTAGCTCCTCAGGACCTAACGGGGCTGAGTGCACCCTGTGACAGACCTCCTAGCAGGAGAAAAATCCCCACGCCAGTACCAGGGTCCTCCATGCTACCACTGTACTATGGAGGGAGACTAAACTATTCAATTCCACAGACAGAACTTAGAGCACTCATCTTAGGTATTTCTGTAACCATCAGAGCTAACTTGGCAGCATCTCAATTGTGACATTTAATTTTTCAGTCTGCTTCTATCTTTCCACCTTATCTTACACATGGCTACTGTGAAACAGCGAGTAATTGTGGTTAACAATGAAGCCCACACTTGTGACATTCTAAGTCACCATTGGGGTTTGTTGTGGTTTACCGAGTCAGTTGGAGAATTTAGTGTTGTATCAGCATATTGCTATGGTAGCTCAGTTGGTTGGAGCACCAGCACAGTAAGCTGAAGATCTTTGACTCATATCCCATCTATGTCAGTGTGATTCTACCTTCCAAATTTAGCCTACACAGAACATGTATGCAACAACTATTAGTTATTAAGAAAAATACAATACACAAAAACAAATGGAACTAAATACGGTGAAGCTTTCCTAAAATTTGTGTAAGGATGAGATCACTTTAAAACTTTTGATCATCTGTCAACTTGGGACAAATCAATGCATACCTTAAAAAAGAAATTCTATATTTAAAACTGCTTCATTATTTGTGTATTTAAAAACTTCAAACATAACCTACTTTCAGCCATGTTGTGAACAATAACACTAACATTAAATTAAAAAAAGAGAATTATTCTAAAGCACTATATTTATGTGGCCTCTAAAGAGCTCTGTTCCTCTTATTGAGGAAGTTATTTTGTTTTCCAAAATAACGTCATGTTTGAATGCTGTGGATTGCACCTGCCAATAGAATACAATAATAACAAAAACTATGCACAAAGTGTTACACATCAATAGGAGGAATGAACTTGTACCTCTCACATACATCATCATCATCATTATCTCAATTTTCTTTTCCATGTACTTCTGCCTTAGAATACCATACACATTAGCATTTTACCAACTTTGCTTCACAGTAATATTCTTAAAATTAATTTGAAGTTAAAAAGTCCATGCATAATAAGAGAGACTCTGAAACTGTATAGAGCAATTCCGCGAATGTCATACTGAGTGTTAAAATTTGAAATCAATGTTTCACTTTTTTTACTGAGGAAAGATGATGCTACATATTCCAAAGTATCTTATGAAGTGAAAAATAAATGTTTTTCACGTGAATATGGGTTCAAATTTCACTTCTTACCCACATATTTCCAAAACACTAAAAATAAGCGTGAATAACGGTGATTTTCATATCAATATTTCAGGAGCTATGTACAACTGTTTTAATTTTTTTTTTTATGTACATCACACAATGACTCTTCATCTTCAAAACGTGTATATGGCTAATAATTTTCGACATTTATAAATAATCCTTAGAGCCTGTTTAGTTATTACTGTGTGTCGATGTCAGATAGTCACGGTAAATAAGGATAAAGTTCTCTGCACAGAAAAGTAATAGACTGAAATAAATATCCTTTTGGATTCTGCGTCATTACAATATAATAAATAAAAAAGTATCAGAAAGTTTTCCTCTAAAGTCATCCGTTTTCCCACAAAACACGTGACTCGGACAATTGGTGCTGGCGCCCTGTGGTCGTCATATGTGTACAGTGCTTGTGAGACTTCAGTCAGGATAGACTATCAGTCCGTTTCTGACTCCATGGCTAAAACATCAGCCCAAAGACAACGTGAATACAAACAATATCTGAAGGAGCAAGACAGTTATCCACAATGGAAGGAAAAAATAAAAGTGACTATGAGGAAAGGAAGAGCAATACTGAAATAAACAAAACAAGGAAGATAACACCTCAAGTCTGAATTAGGAGACATAAACAAGCACAGCGGGCAAGACAGAAGATAAGAGACCAAGAAGGGATTGATAAGGATACTCCATCAACATCAGCGGGTTTCAAAAGCAGACAGCATTTTGGAAAGTGCAGAAAACGTGTTGAGGAAGCATTGCCGCAATCTCCACGCAAAAGAAAAGAAATGATTCGTAAGTTAGCAGTTGAAGAGGGATTACATGTTGTAAAACCAAAGCATTCTGTCCCGGTATCAGGAAAACAACTATCAGAGGAACTTAAAAGTGCAATCATCAAGTTCTGTCAGGATGATTCAATATCTTACCAAGCTCCTGAAAGAGATGATTTTATGTTCAAGGAGAAACAAAAGAAGTTCGCATTAAGTATCTAGTGGTAACATTAAAAGAAGTACATGCACTCTTTCTAGAAGATCGAGAAGAAATGTCCGTGGGGTTGACAAAATTTGCTGAATTACGCCCTGCTCACGTGCGTCTTCAAAGTCAGATCCCACATAATGTGTGCACATGCATTATACATGAAAATACGAAGTTTCTTCTCAAAGCATTGTGTAAAAATCACGTACTCACTGAGACTGAATTTCGTAAGCAAAAGTGAATATTTTGCTTTATTGGATCTCCTATGTTTGATTTCCTGAGTATCCTCGAAAAATAGCAGTTGCAACCTTCAGGTTGATTATAGGACATGATTGTCTGGCAAAACATTTAAACAGAATTGGGATATATTCTTCACCACTCTGTCCTCTATGTGATCTGCAAGAGGAAATGGATCGAGACCACCTTCAAATATGCCCAGCCACTTCTAGTGCCCTTCGCATCCATCAGTGAAAAATATTGGAGAGCAAGAGGATTAATGACTTCATTGTCATTAGCTAACAACAACATGTTTGATTGGACTGAAAGGAAATAATCACACACAAACTTGAACAATACAACGAAGATAGCACAGGAATGCAAATTTATCATTGTAAAAGGTTTCTCCTGCACAGGTGCATCAGATTCGATAAGAACTAAAGCAGAAAAGACTATTATAAAATTGATACATTTTACTGAAATAAATCAACAACTTCTCACATTTGTGGGTTGCCAAATTGACAAAGTAAACAAAAAGACAAATAACAATATTAAGTCATTAGACAAACGTTGGAGTTTAGGTTTAACAGAGTCATAATATGGTGATACAATTAATAATAATATAGTTTTATGGAATTAAAAAATTTTTGAATACAGATTCTAAAACAAAAAATACCCTGTTGCACTTTTAAGGTCCAAATAAGTGTGATCTAAGGATTTTTACAGAGTCACATATAGTGGCATTAACGATTTTCCTTATTCTGGTGGTTGGAAGTTTGAATTCTTTCCAGAAGTTCATAAAAAGGGCTGGAATTGTGCCTCGGGCACCTACCATGAGACCAATAATCTCTATGTCATCCAGATGGTATTTATTTTTATAAAAGGGTATGGTTAGTGCATAGATAGTTTTTCCAGATGGACTTCCATAGGTTGACTTAGATGGTACTCAAACCTTATGGTTGGATCAATAATAAATTCCCTTTGGCTGTCTTCCCGGTACGCTATAATGTCAATCTGACGTGTGCTACCTGTTGTGGATAAGCCGTGGACCTCTTTGTATACCTTAACGTTCTTTTTGCGCAGTTCTTTGGCGATGAGTGACCTGATCTGGTGGTGACGTGAGTTTCTGAATACCTCACCGTGGGGACAACAACCCAGGACATGGGCCAATGTTTCTTTCTCTCTGCCATATCTACGACAGAGGTTTCCGTCCTGAGATCTGCCCGGAACAGTACGTACAGCAGACACATTTGCATTCATTTTTAATGCTTCTCGCCACTCACTTGAAGAGAGTCCATGGTGATGTTGAATCCAGTTGTTTTCTGGGGTGTATTCCTTAAAGAGCATACATGCTGTATGCTGGTATTTTCAGTGGAAAATATTGAGTAGTTTTCAAATATTTTGTTAAGTTCAATCTTACAATTTTTGGTGTCCGATTCCAATACTCTACATACCACCTTTCTTCTCTGATTATAAAACTGAAATTGTATAAGTTGATAGTGGTACTTGTAATTTCTCTGGTTACGAGCTCTTTCTGTTGCACGTTGGGGATTTGATGTCTTACTGTACGTTTTACCATGATCTGCAAGGCGTTGTTTCCTTCTAGCTGTATAGTACTTTGTAGCAGGGTGTTTCGGGCCAGGAAGGAGGTGAATGGAACTACTCAGAAATTTTGAAAACTCATGTATGAGTGTGTTGAATTCAGAATTGTTTTCAATGGCCGGTTTTGAAAATTTGTTCCTCCATTCACTTAATTCTGATTTAAAATTAACCTCTTCACTGCCATTGTGATGTTCATTAGAAACAGTGCCAGTTCAGATGCTACTGATTGGGAACCAGAATGTTTGGTTAAGGGTTGTGTACAGTGTATTTGTGGATGTGAGTGACTCACACCCCTTTCTCCTTGGAAATATCCGCCACAGTGTGGGCATTGTGATGTTCATTAGAAACAGTGCCAGTTCAGATGCTACTGATTGGGAACCAGAATGTTTGGTTAAGGGTTGTGTACAGTGTATTTGTGGATGGAGTGACTCACACCCCTTTCTCCTTGGAAATATCCGCCACAGTGTGGGCATTGTGATGTTCATTAGAAACAGTGCCAGTTCAGATGCTACTGATTGGGAACCAGAATGTTTGGTTAAGGGTTGTGTACAGTGTATTTGTGGATGGAGTGACTAACACCCCTTTCTCCTTGGAAATATCCACCACAGTGTAGGCATTGTGATGTTCATTAGAAACAGTGCCAGTTCAGATGCTACTGATTGGGAACCAGAATGTTTGGTTAAGGGTTGTGTACAGTGTATTTGTGGATGGAGTGACTCACACCCCTTTCTCCTTGGAAATATCCGCCACAGTGTGGGCATTGTGATGTTCATTAGAAACAGTGCCAGTTCAGATGCTACTGATTGGGAACCAGAATGTTTGGTTAAGGGTTGTGTACAGTGTATTTGTGGATGGAGTGACTAACACCCCTTTCTCCTTGGAAATATCCACCACAGTGTGGGCATTGTGATGTTCATTAGAAACAGTGCCAGTTCAGATGCTACTGATTGAAAACCAGAATGTTTGGTTAAGGGTTGTGTACAGTGTATTTGTGGATGCGAGTGACTCACACCCCTTTCTCCTTGGAAATATCTGCCACAGTGTGGGCATTGTGATGTTCATTAGAAACAGTGCCAGTTCAGATGCTACTGATTGGGAACCAGAATGTTTGGTTAAGGGTTGTGTACAGTGTATTTGTGGATGTGACTCACACCCCTTTCTCCTTGGAAATATCCACCACAGTGTGGGCATTGTGATGTTCATTAGAAACAGTGCCAGTTCAGATGCTACTGATTGGGAACCAGAATGTTTGGTTAAGGGTTGTGTACAGTGTATTTGTGGAGTGACTCGCACCCCTTTCTCCTTGGAAATATCCACCACAGTGTAGGCATTGTGATGTTCATTAGAAACAGTGCCAGTTCAGATGCTACTGATTGAAAACCAGAATGTTTGGTTAAGGGTTGTGTACAGTGTATTTGTGGATGGAGTGACTCACACCCCTTTCTCCTTGGAAATATCCGCCACAGTGTGGGCATTGTGATGTTCATTAGAAACAGTGCCAGTTCAGATGCTACTGATTGAAAACCAGAATGTTTGGTTAAGGGTTGTGTACAGTGTATTTGTGGATGGAGTGACTAACACCCCTTTCTCCTTGGAAATATCCACCACAGTGTAGGCATTGTGATGTTCATTAGAAACAGTGCCAGTTCAGATGCTACTGATTGAGAACCAGAATGTTTGGTTAAGGGTTGTGTACAGTGTATTTGTGGATGGAGTGACTCACACCCCTTTCTCCTTGGAAATATCCACCACAGTGTAGGCATTGTGATGTTCATTAGAAACAGTGCCAGTTCAGATGCTACTGATTGGGAACCAGAATGTTTGGTTAAGGGTTGTGTACAGTGTATTTGTGGATGCGAGTGACTCACACCCCTTTCTCCTTGGAAATAACTACCACAGTGTGGGCATTGCATTCTATTCCAATTTAAATCAGTATTATCTAGAATTTCCTATTTTCCTTTCCTGCATGGGCATTATGTTCAACAATGCAGCCTTCTAACCTGTACTCATAGCATTAATGAAATCTGTAGTGATTTATAGCATTTAGTGTGAAATAGCAGATGAATAATTGCTGAATTAAATAAATATATGGATTATGAATACCTGCAGATGTTTGTGTAGCCTGATAGTGCTCTTATTTTGTTATAATTTTTAAAATCTGAGGAGCTTCTATATCCTTCATTGTGTCTAGACTCATGGCCTACTGGGATAGCACACACATTTGGAATATTTATTGACTATTTTATAGAAAACAGTCAACCATATTACAGAGTTGTAAAATATATGATTTTGGATGAGAAACAGCAGCCCTGCAGACAAAAATACCCTTTCGTTTAATCCATACCTGCAAAAAATGGGCTAAAGGTACTCCCAAGTTGAAATTTAAAAATGTTGAGGTTCCTTAGGGGTTTAGTGTAGAGGACAATGAGATGGACAATACTGCAGTTCAAACAAGCAAATTGGTAAGACTGAAAAAGTGAACTAATTGAAATCTAAATATTCATAACTGGTACCTACAGAGTTACCCCATAGTATTCACTCAACTGGGAAACAAAATTATCTGCACAGATACATTGCACATAAGCAAGATAGAGATTCTAATGGAAGAAAGGAGACATTAAATCCAAACATTACTGTAACCTAAAGGAATCAAACTGCACTACTCATGTCCATCCATATACATGATGAGGATATGTGTGCACAATTCACTAGGGACTAACATGCTAGCCTCTAGGTCACAGGTTCAAACCCAGCGGAGGGCAATGGATTATTTTCAGTCATAGAAATCCTCACCATGGCTTCCTTTGGAAAGGATGTAAAGGCAATGATCCTGTGTTGTAGATTTACAGCATGTAAAAGAACCTCAAGCCCGATAAATAAGCCTCTAAACAAAACTAAAAGTTATTTGATGCCCAGAATAGAATGGGACACTGAGAACAATAGCAGTTAAACAATGTCCTTAAATTAAAAAAAGTTGCTGTGATGTTATATTCCACTAGCTCACTTGCAGTGAAGGACCCGCTCAAAGCTACCTTTATCAGCTGTCTGTATGAAAGTGAAAGCTTATTAAACATCTGTGTTGGGTGTGAATTATTCTTGTCTTCCTATTAGTGGACTGAAATGCCTTGTGAAAAATGTATACTTGAGTAAAGAATTTTTATGTTCACACATATGTAAAAAGTGAATCATGTAGAAAATTTGAGGAGACATTTGCTGGTATTCCAGTTCCAAATAGGGATATGCAATTTGTCTTGTTAATAAGTATAAGACATTGCTAAGCTCTATAACCTCAAGAAAGACATGTTCTAATGGAGGAAAAAATGGACAGAATTGCTCTCCAAAGTAGTCTCTAAGACATTGCACAGCAGCCTCTGTGCATACAGCTCCTAAACTTTTAAAATTGAAACTCTACAGACTGATAATTGTTGATGAGGAATGTCTCAATGGAGATGGACAAAGTTAGTACACATTATAGTGCATGTTACTATCACTCATGACTATTTTAAATGGGAACAGTGTAGTACACAGCACACACAGCATGCATACTCATATCATAAAATGACTGCTCTGTATTTAGCAAACTAAAAAGTTGCACATCATTTTGGGCTATAATATGACCAAAGTAGATGTGCAGCAAATATACTGATGATGAGGTTTATTTAAGGGCACTCAACTCCTAGGGTCATTAGCATCCATATAAAATGAATCATGGCAAAAGTGAGAGATAAAGATTAAAACAAAATAACAATCCTATAAAAATCATAAATATGTGACTAAATGAATGTATAGAATTAATCATGGCAAAAGCCAGGCTTAAAACAACTCTGGCAAAAAGCTCCAAAATATGAAACCTTTATATCTAAACTTTTATTTGGAACCTGCTAAGGCATCCATTAAAAGGCTCAACACCTGCTACTTCAAAATGCAGTTTGTACCAAATAAAATGTGAAGATTGCCCAAAAATATACTTTAGCCAAACTAAAAGGGACCTGGAAAAAAGTCTGAAGGAACATAAAACTTAAACAAATTGACAAATCAGCCATTTGGTCAACTCAGCACACCATAAAACAAGATATCAAACTATTACATGTAAAAACTATAGCTGAACTGATAATTTGGGAAAAAATACACATAAGGAAGAATGTTGGCCTAGCCATGAACTTTTAAATACCACAAGCAAACAACATCTTGAAGGTTACATCGAACAACCCAGATAGCAGCACAATCACAATTACAACAGATTCTTCCTCTTCAAACGCCAGCTGAGAAACTGTTGATAATGAAAATAATGCTCTTCAAAATGTGTCCAGATAAAAAGTAAGTTAAGTGAAACTGTAAATCTACAACACAGGATCACTGTACATCCTTTCCAAAGGAAGTCGTGGTGAGGATTTCTATGACTGAAAATAATCCATTGCCCTCTGATGGGTTTGAACCTGTGACCTAGAGGCTAGCATGTTAGTCCCTAGTGAATTGTGCACACAATTGAGCAAGATCATGTCCTCGTGATGAGAGAGCAAGTATTCTGTAACCCATATAATAGCAAGATGGATACTTGAAATTATACTCTCTGCTGTTGTTAGACAACCAAGATACATTTCCCACAAGGGTATTCCTAAAAGTCTCCCCCTAAAACTCACTAAAGAAAACCAGAAAGGAAGAACAACAATTTAATGTATTTCACTGGATGTCAAAACATTTCTGAATACAACAAAATTGAACCTCCTAAAGAGGAAAAACCATTAGTGAGTATTATGTGTATTTCATTTCATCATGAAGAATGGAATAAAGAAAAGGGAGTGCTAATAAACAGTGATCATTTTATTGATACAATGTTGTGAAGCAAAGTCCTTAACAAAAATGTTTGATGCCGAATCTGAAATACATACCTCAATTGCTCATATTTGGAGCTTGATTTTGCAAATACTTGGGTTGTAAAATAATGCAGTAGGTGTATGATAAAATAACCAGCATGCTCTATAAGCCGTCTTCCAAGATGACGGGAAACATTGGATGCTGTGTTTAAAGCATCATTAGATACTGATTGGTGGTGAAGCATTGCACTAAGATAGGAGAACATACTGGAAAGTGCTTGTGATTTGATATGCTTTACTCTGATGTGCAAGCTCATGTGTTCATATGGTTGATACCGAAATTTAGATTTCAAATCGAATGGCTTGATAAAGACACGTTTTAATTTAATTGCCGGATATGAGATTTGCGATAAGTGTTGAGTAATAACATAGGTAGATAATAGAGTAGGAAGTGTTGTAAGGTGAGCAAGATATGAGTAAATAATAGTCGTTAAATTTGTAGGATAAACACATTATTGGTTTGAAATTAACGAGTCATGACGTCATACCACATAGTTTGAAATCAGTCAAAATTCAGGTCTGCCAACCTTAAAAGTCGCGCGATATGTTTAATAGAATATAAAGAAAACATCGTTTAATCATAAAAAGGTAACTATATATATTTGGAATTCAAAAAAGAACATGTTATAATAGAAAGGGACATTTCTAAATTGGGAAAAGGAATGAAATAGCATTTTGGATACGAGGCTTTCTTTTGGATGACGTCATGACATTTAAAATTGGAGAGAACGTTTTCCTAGCGTGGGTACGCCAGAAAGCGTCACCACTCAGCCCAGACCGGTGGTGGACGTTGTGGTGTACACACGTGAGTGCGATTCCTCTATGTAGCGAAAGTCGGCATAACTCCCGAAAGTGTCAGAGAGTAAAAAAAATAAATAATATACAAAAGTTCTTCTGGGGTAATCTATAAACATACCTACGCATACCCGGGATTAAAGAGATTTCATGCTGAACTAAGCCGGAGCAAACTACATCCATTCCACATCAAAGGGCGACACAACGTGAACCAACAGCATAAATTTTCGCATCATGGTCCTGCTCACTTGGGAAATGCCATGCAACATGGCCACAAATCCCTAGCATTTGGTTCTTTTTGCATAAACCAGACTGCTGATGTTTTACAACCTATTCATTTATGACTTTTCATTTGTGAATTTAGACTTATTAGATAATTGCCTACATTACAAATTAGCTTAGAAAATGCATTTTCACACAGTTGGAACTCAAGATTATATAGAAACAATTTAGCAGCTTTGTTCTGATACATTCCATGGTAAACTTACTCATTACTCCTTATATTGATGTGCAACACCACTGCGAAGTATGACATATGACACACTGGAATATTCACACATACATACAATTGCATACACAGCTCAATAAAATAAAAAACCAGAATAAATGCAAACATCAAACATTTAAAAATCAAAGAAATACTTTGACATATAAACTGAGTTACAACACCAGTGCATGATTTTAGTACTTCCATAACATGCTCTTAAAACTAAATACATGAACATCAAGGACATTAACTCGGTTGCTGTTGTGATGTCTTACAAAATGAACATGACAAACATTATCAGAATACTCACCTGATTAACATGAAGAAATAGGTATCTTATATAGAGTACTGGAATACCTTAAAGAGTGTCTAAGTCTTAATTCATTTCTAGTTTCTCTATCAACCTAAGAAAGTATTTTACTCCACCCAAACATTCAATATAGAAATGTCATGATAAATACGTGTTTTAGGGCCCCTGAGTTCAAGAAAGGCATTTTTAGAAAAAGATCCATGTGTGTAAGTCTGTGAACAGTGTAACTCTAAAACAAAACCTTTGATAAATACCAAACTCGCTATTTAGGTTCAGCATGTTCCAAAGATGTGACACACAGATTTGCCCCAAACTGCCCTTTACATGGATAAATATTTCACATTTTTATCTCTAAAATGGCTGTAACCATTTTAATTCAAAACACCCCAATTTGCATAATAAATAAAATGTATATCTTGAATTTTCTGTGAATAGTCTGTAAGCGCTTACCCTGAAGGAATTTTGTATAACATGAACTATAAGAGATATACAAAAACATGCTACACAGAGTATTAGATATTTTGTGAACATACAAGTTGTTTCAAATAATTTTCTTGCCGCTTCAGCAGCTTCCAAATATGCATTAATATTGATTTTCCACAAAAGTGGAGCAAAAGTGTTTTTAAATGTTGAAAAATAAGTTAAATAAGATTTTAAAAATATGCTTCAGTCTTCTAAACAGTTCATTTTCATAAGTTTTATATTAATTTTCAATTTGTAAATACTTTGCCATGTTTTTAAAGTTGTGTAGCTATTCAGTTGTTTCTTACAACATTATGGGAACAGCATTTAGTAATTAGCTTCTAAACATTTGACTAATGATTCAGTTTCCTCTATCTCCTTTGTATCTATAACAAAATACTTGGTTAAACTATTTCGGCAACAGTTTATCTCAATTAAAATTATATTGATGGAAAAATAATCTTTTGTAGGAATATTTGCAGAAGCTACATAAAAGTAAATGACTGGTAGAGAAAGCTATGTAAATGTAACAGATCAACTTTCCTTATGTAATATTTAACAAACATTATGTTGTCACTTTAAGATGAGATTAACAAACAGCAGGATGTAGCACAGTACTTCAGAATAAAGGAAATAAGGAATTAGTTGTGTTTGGTATGTAGCAGATATAAGTTACATTTGCACTCATGTTACTCAAACTTACAGGATGGTACAAAAATGACAATTCCTAAGAGGTAGAACTGGAACTTAAAAATTCAATGCCACAACTGGCTTGAGAATTTAATGTCATTCTGGCAGTTTGTCACAATAGCTCAGTGGTAGAGCGTCCGCCCGGCAAGCGGAAGGTCTGTGGTTCAAATCCCAGTTGTGGCATTGAATTTTTAAGTTCCAGTTCTACCTCTTAAACTTTGCCCACACACGGCTTGTGTGTTTAAAAACACCAACAGTAAGTTTGTTGGCATAAATAAATAATAATGACAATTCCTCTTCATTTTCAAGCATCAGTATTATGTATATGTAAGATACATCATCTAACAGTTTAATTCACTTGATTCATAATATGAACTAAATCACATAAAATGCTTACATTCAGTTTTAAGTTCTGCTTCAAGATGTAGTATGGTATTAAAATAAAAAGTGTGTAATTTTTTGGAAAAATGAAATGAATGTTAGTTTAACTAATCAAGACAACATGTTGGAAGAGAAGTAATGTTAAACTCCTTGTATCCTAAACACAGACAACATGACACCGAAGTATTGGGTGTCCCAAGAAAAACACCAACAATGCTTAGTATGTTTGTGGGATGGCAAGCTGATTGGTTTTCAAATAGGAACGAACCCCTGTCCAGAAATGCACGGTTTGCAAGTTGGAGAAGGAACAGCTGTTAACACAGTCCTTGGGTGTGCTTATTTGTGGAGTTTCCAGTACCTACCAGCAGTGCAACATGTACCACTACACAGCTGTGGAGCTCCAGCACAAGAAACACCTCAACATCACATATTCAAATCAGTGGATTGGAAGAGGTGGACCAGTTCCGTGGCCAGCATGGTCACCAGATCTGACACCTATCTATGGAGTTATATGAAGAGTGTGGTGTATGGCAGTCCTGTAATGTCAGCAGAGGACCTTATGCCTCAAGTCCAAGGAGCAATTGAAAATCTTCAAAGACAATCGCACATATTTGATCATGTGCATGAGGCTCACCACCGTCAATATAGGCTTTGCACAGTTCGAAGCCCATTTGTAATGTAGACAGTTGGATGTTGGGTTTATTGATGAATGTGAATGTACACCCATCTCACATATCCATGTGCTACAGACAGGAGTTCCTATTTGAAAACTGGTCAGTTTGCTGTCCTGCACAACATTCTAAATGTTGTCAGTGCTTTTTGGGGACACCTTTTATACTCAAGAACTGTCATTTGAATTCTAATTATTGTTACATTGTTAAATGCATGTCATTATGAGTGAGTTTAAACTCAAATGAAATAAAAGTATGAAATTACATTATTATTTTTAGATATCATTTCATAGTGAAATTGGTGCAGCTGTTAGGAAGCAAATGAATAAGGGATGATTAGAAATATGTAATATTGTATAGTTACTTTAATTTAAGTATACTTTGTGTTTTATTGGGAAAAATGTGAGTGAATAGGAGAATTTAATATCATGCCAGCTTATTGCCATAGCAACTCAGTTGGTCAGAACAGCAGCACAAGAATCGTGACTGTATCTATATGACCAAAGTATTGCATGACATGAAAGGACTGAGCTCTCAATGAAGAAATTAAGAGACCTTTACAACTGGTATACATGCTCCAGGCTTTCACAGTCGGCGTTAATCCAAGAGAATGCAGTGTCTGGGCTTGTAGGCCGTGGTCCAGTCCATGAATACGTATCTGAATTATGCCCAACACAGTCTTGTGTGAAACATCAGATATGTATTCATGGACTGGACCATGACCTACATCTACAAGCTCAGAAATTACATTCTATTGGACTTTACAACTGACTTTCTCAAAAATACCGATGAACAATGATGTTAGCACAACTGGAGTGGATGACCAAACCAAATATGAAAATCTAAGATTTGGGATTTCCATTGCCCAAAATACATATTTGTAGCTTTTTCTCCATTCATTTCAATAAATTATGTTTCTACACTTGCCAACTGGCCATAAATTATATTTATTTATGCCAACAAACTCACTGTTGGTGTTTTTAAACACACAAGCTGTGTGTGGGCAAAGTTTGAGAGGTAGAACTGGAACTTAAAAATTCAATGCCACAACTGGGATTTGAACCACATTTGAGTTTGTTGGTATAAATAAATATAATTACAATCTGAACGTTATTTAATCCTGGGATATAAAGTACTTACAATAGTAAGTCACCATTGGGGTAATTTGTCTCTGATGTGAGACTACCTTTGTGGTTTACCAGGAGAAATACGAACTGGTTTGAGAATTTAATGCCATTCTGGCAGTTTGTCACAATAGCTCAGTGGTAGAGCATCTGCCCGGTAAGCGGAAGGTCTGTAGTTCAAATCCCAGTTGTGGCATTGAATTTTTAAGTTCCAGTTCTACCTCTCAAAATTTGGCCATAAATTGTTTGGCAATGGAGGCATTTTTATGGCTTTGAGGGCAGATTCAAAGTGTTACAGATTTTCTCATGGATATGCCAAAGAATTAAACTCTATGCAGAAATTCAGGCTATGAGCAATACTACTTCAGCACCACATGTTTGAGCATGTAGTGTTGCAACATTGTGGCGAGTTTTATCAACTCTTTTCATATTATAACGCTGTGGTGACATTGCTTTGAGAATGAGTTGGAGACAACTTGAAACCCTGGGTCAGTTTGTGCAAAAGGAGCGTGCAACATTACTAAGATAAGTGAAGTTTTTAGTTTCTAATTTGTTCTTACTTTAGAAAGTTTCAGGGGTTTCAATTTCATTAAGTTGGCAAGCATGTGTTTCCTTTGGTAGATATAGTTATGAAAAATGATGACAGTTGATTGGCACAGCAAGGAAGCACATTGATGGAAGACAGGCACAAGAGATTTAGTGTATGCCATTCATCTTGTACCTCTCAACAAACACTCAACAATTAAGTCATTAATCTACATCGTTTTGCAGCTAAGCACTGAAATTGTTTGAATATCTGTATCCCAGAAAAAACAGATGTATATTAGAAGACAAGCAAGTAACTGGGCATACACAATCCATAAGTCATTGTAGGTATAGAAGACTTAATTGGGATGTTATTTACAAAGACCTTTTAATAAGTCAGGCAAATATGTTATGTGGCAGTGTGAAGTTTGCAGTAGCTACAATGGATACAAAAGCATAAAATGAAGAGGCAACAACAAACTGCAAGCTGTGGCCCTCAGTCAAGGAAATACAGAGCCTTCATTTAGATGCATGGCCACAGTGTGGGGAATTTCTTGCCCTGCACTGCACCATTTCTGCTTCCTCTCTGTTGACGTGAAGTCTGCACTGTAGAGAGGCTGATATGTTATGAGACCATGAGTTTCAGTGTTTTAATGGCAGAATTTTCATGTACGAGGGTTGGAACTTTAATAGTGGCAATACTGTAGTAGCGATATCGCTGATAGCACATGTTAGTTAAATATCTGCCTTACCTCAGAGCAAGTGAACCCTTCCTTCCCACATCACATGCATGCAAACTGGTGAGAGGAACAGAACCTCATGTTAGCTGATGGTCTAATATAGTGTTCTCACACAGAAATAATAGAGTTTGACAAAGATTCAATGTGCCAGAAGTAGTACAGCACGACAGTGTCATGAAGGTCTTCAAGAGGCTTGCAGGGAATCTGCATTGCCTTGCAGAACAGTGGCACAGTGGGCAAAAGCCTTCAACAAGGGACACGGTCAAGTTGTCCTATTGTCAGTGAACAAATATATGCGCTTGCTGCGATACTGGACAGTGTTGGAAGTCTTACAATTTGTGAGCTGGCCGGGACACCAGATTAGTACATACAGCTGCACTTCACATTCCAAAGGAATGCCTGGGTATGAGATTGGTTCTAATAATTGGATAGAAATGCAGAAATGGTTATGGTATGATGCTGGAGTGCTATAAGTGCAAAGGAGAGGCTCTTTTACACCTTATCATTATGCTGGATGAGGTGCAATTGTAATGGCAATCTAACAAATGATGTCATTATATTGCTATGAAGATTGAAAGCTCATCAGAACCCCAGCAACGTGAAAGCGATGATTCTTGTGTAGGAAATGTGGTGGTATTATTCTAATGCATTATGAGGCAAATCAAAAAGTCTTTACCCCTATTTTTTTTCCTCCAAATGACGAATGTAAAGGATGTGAGATATCACGCCCATCTCCAACTGCCCCTTGTATGGAAACATTTTTGTTAATTTTTAAATTTCTCAAAAACAATTGTACTTGGGTTGTATAACTAATAAAATGAGTATATTGACTATATAATGGTGAAGTTCTCTTCATAATGAGCAAATTTTCTAAAATGTTATATAACTGGGAAATCATAAGAGGTATGGAAGAACTTACTTCTGAAAAATGTAGAATTTAATAAAATACATAGAATGTACACCTCCCTAATTCAAAGGAAAACTTCATATCTAAAGTCAATCCGACACAAACATTAGACATCACATATTATTTACACCTGACAGAAGAAGTTAAGAAAAGCGATACTCCAACTAGTGTTCTCAAATTATTGGCATTAGAGACAATCCATACCAGATTTCCAGAACATGAATGGCTCCATATTTATACTGATGGATCATTGATATCAAACCAAGATGGAGCAGGGGCTGGAGTCACATGTCACCTCTTTTCCTATTACAAACCTTTAAGTTATGGAACTACAAACTTTGATGGAGAAATTGAAGCAATTCGAATGGCCCTACAAAATATTTTGTACAGAATTTCACATTTTCAGCAAGCAGTTATTCTCTTAGATTCCAGGGCAGCAATTATAGCAATTACTTCCAAGTTGTCACCAAAAAACCAAACAATTATAGAATGTTGGAAAATCCTTACCCATCTAACAGCACTTCAAAAACACCTAGTCTTCCAATGGATACCAGCTCACTGTGGACTGAGTGGTAATGAGAAAGCTGATTTTCTTGCAAAAAAGGGTACCGGCAATGTGCAGAAATCAATAGTTAATCTACCATTTTATGCAGCTAAAAGATTAGTCAATTCTGAATTCAAAAAAAATTATTGCAAAATATTACTATGAAAATATCAAAAAATAAAAGATGGGAACTACCAAACATTCAAACAGTAATTCCTGAGTATCCTCGAAAAACAGCAGTTGCAAACTTCAGGTTGATTATAGGACATGATTGTCTGGCAAAACATTTAAACAGAATTGGGATATATTCTTCACCACTCTATCCTCTATGTGATCTGCAAGAGGAAATGAACCGAGACCACCTTCAAATATGCCCGGCCACTTCTAGTGCCCCATTCATCAGTGAAAAATATTGGAGAGCAAGAGGATTAATGACTTCATTGTCAGAAATCCAGCATTAGCTAACAACATAAAATACATAACCTAGAGTTGTTGGAATTTTTGGATCATCAGCCATTTTTAAAATATTCCATTACAAGTTGTCATTCTGTTAACATGGCTAAACATTTGAATATTTTATGTAACTGGGTACTTATCACTTAATTTGAAATCATTCCTAAACAAATATATATTGTAGAATGAGACTCATGTAACATGGATAGAACTGAGTTATGTGTACTGACAAACCTTCAGAGTGAAATGTTCTCGTTAATTCTCTGTTTTTGGTTAACTGTGTTATAGGGTTCATTTATATCTGATAATTATTCCTTCACTCTGAACATTTTTGAAAAATCTGATGACCTTCTATACTCATTATCAGTTACTTTTATGTAACTACCACAAATTATGCCTACAAAATCTTATTTTTGTACCTACTAAATCAGGGCTGGCAAGATGAGTGTTAAATGCTTTACCCCTACAATCACCACTTCCTGTATCCTTCTATCCGGCAGGTAAGCAGAGAGGTGACTCGTGCCAGGTTTTGGATGCAATGTCCTTTGCGACATAATCAAATGCATACTTTTTAACCCAATATTGGCTGCAAAAGCACAAAAAGAGTTAATGACACTGGAGAATATGAGTGAAAGACATAGCGACAATGTCAGATGGCATTAAGTGAGAAATCGCTCTTTCTCCACATTACTGACTTGAGCCAAAGTTTAAGCTGACAAAAGCAGTTCTATTGAATTAAAATATTTGTTACCTTTGTTTCATTTTGTTTTATAATAATTATTATACACTTTCCTGCAAAAAGGCACAGCTTGGGAAGTGTTTGTGGCAGTGATGTGTACAAAGCTAAACCAAGATTTCCTGAACTGTGCAATGATGTCTTGCTTTGAAGCTTAATTAATTGCAATTGCAGTTCATCTTGGGCACCAAAGGATCATATGCAAATAGATCTTTAATATCAGTGGTTTTGCCTATGGCAAGGGAAAATGAACAAACAAATACTTGCTCTCCCAGTTCCGTCATTTGCAAATGCAAGCTTCCAGTGCACTGATAGCAGTGCCATGTGTCTATAGCCAGAATGAACCGGTTTGGTAGGCTCCACCTGGCTATTGAAAGAAAGTAGTGGGGACGAAAGGGAGGGTAAATTCACACCTCGAGTGCCTTCCTTGCCACCCGTGTACTAAATGTTAGTTGATAAACCTTGTAGATACAGAAACCTCAATGTGTCACTCTATGCTGGCCTTAAATTTCATTTTCTGTTCATGACATTGCGAGAAACAATTGACTATTGAGAGAACTTGTAAAAGATGACAAAGGTATTGAAAATTTCAAGCATTTATTGTGTATGGTTGATGCCACAGAAAAAGTTATTTGAGATAACTTGTGCATTTTAAAGATATATACATTTTTATGTAGTAAGTTTTTGGCTTACCCATTACATGAAATTATTTAAAATTCCTTCTGAATGAAGAGGAGTTCAGAGGCTGTTCCTAGGAAAATTCAAGATATAAATGTGTAAATATCTTAAATATGTGGTATTTTAATAAAAATCATTAGACTCATTTTTGAGAATATAACAAATTTGTCACATCTTTGGAAGATACCAAATTTAAATATCAAGTTTGGTATTTATCTGGCCTTTCATTTTTCAGTTATGCTGTTCATAGACACATACACATATCTTTTCTAAGAATACCCTTTGTTTTTTAAATTCAGGGGATCTCAAAACATGTATCTGGCGAAATCTTATCATCAAATTTTGGGGTGGAATATAATACTTCCTCTTATCAACAATAGACAGGTGGCAGAGAACACACACAAATTGAGTGCTATTGTTGGGACTAACAGTGATTCCCAAACACACATTAACAGTCTAGATTTGCTAACTGTTGGTTAAACAAAGTCCAGTCCACCGTATTACCAACACTTGTCTTATTCTTGCACTCCAATAAGCCTACGTACAAAGAGATCTGATATCACATAAAGTGCTGCGAGTGATATTAATTCATATTTATTGTTTGGAAATTTTCTTCAATATGGCTTCATCACACATGTACTAAATTTACAATTTACATTGTAAAGGCAACAATATTATCCTATATCAATTTTTTGCCAAAAAATATGACTGAAGTTATAAAAACACTGCTCCTAACTTCTTACTGACTCAAGAAACGGGATCTATTATAGGTAAGAAATGCCATCTTTTGACAGAGGAAAAACTGAATGACTTCAGAGAAAAGTTAAAATGAAGTTGCAGTTTCCCCACAAGATAATGTCATATGCAAGTACTGAGAAACAAATCATCAACAAATACTAATAATGATTAATAATTAAAAGTTTACTTATGTTTTATAGTTATGTAATTTCCAACAGATCATTTTTAATTTTGTAATATTTCTGACATTTTTAATGCTGAAATTGTATAGCAAGTTCTATTTATCTTTATTATGATTTTTTTGTAGTGTGATTTTCAATGCTGTCCATACAAATCCGACACTGGCTTTCGTTACTCACTCTTCTACAAAATTTCCTATAAAAGCTTATTTTTCCATCTACTTCTTATTGATTCAGATAAACTTTCATTACAAATTTCACAACAGGTTTAAAAGAAGGATACAGTAAGATAAACCGAGTCAGAATTTTAAAAAGCGTGTGACGTCTTTAAAATTCCATACCATTTGCATGATTACGAGAAAAAGCAAATAGCTACTTAGCACTTGAAAATATTTAAGTATTTGAAAAATTAAATTAATAACAAAGATTATTTTGGAAATGGTTAACAGCACAAAGGTGTATATTTGACATAAATTACGTGTTTTAATGAGATTCAGTTTTTGTATAGTAATATTATGTGTATCCCTTACAGTTTACCAGTTATGCAAATGTCTTTCGGAATGAAGAGGACTTCATAGAATATTCACAGAAAATTCAACATATACATTTCATTTGTCATGAAAATATATTAAACATATGGCACTTTTATCAAAATTGTTACAGTCAATTTTTTAAAAAGTAGCAAAAACATTTCCATGTAAAGAGAGGTTTGAAGTGAGGGGATTTTTATGAAAACCTTTGAGTCATGTCCTTAGAAGACACTCAGCTGAGTTTGGCATTTAACTGAATTTTCATCACACACACACACACACACACACACACACACACACACACACAGAATTTTTCTATTCTTTACTTATTTATTTTTCAATTTATTTAGGAAGCCTTAAAAGGTGCACTTCTTGTGAAATCTCAAAATTTACTTTTTGGGTGGAATACAATACTTTCTTTGCTCACTATATAGAAACTAAAATTTTTGGCTCTGAGCAAGCTTGCCAACTGGTATGAAAATTATGGCATACAATAATGTGTATGTTATGATATACCAGTTAAACATACAATAATACTCTATGAATCTGAGTACACTGTTTTACTCTTATATGAAACTTTGTCCTCGTCCCACAACCCTCCTTCCCTTCCTCCTGTCATTGCCAGTGCCTAGAGTGAACCCAGTACTTACATTCCCTGAGAATCTGAATTGGAAAGCTTCTAGAGTATATTAAACACCTGTTGACCCCAATGGAAATAGTTATTTGAAACAACTACTGCAATTTGCATTAATAGTGATTTAGGTATCCCAATAGCAATAGCCTGTATTATGTACGGTACCCTCTTACACGGACTAGTTCGCCACGCGAGTCTTTAAAAGCAGCTACCTCTACTTGTAGGAGACCTTCGCCCTCAATGGGACATCACAGGCTATTTTCATTCATTCATTCATTTATTCAATAGCAATGCTTTTTGTGAACAAGTTATTTTTAAGGTAGCTGTAATAAAAACTAAATTTTGTAATATACTGGCTCTATATACAAATAAATGGTCGTCTCCTTAGTGTGGTGGTAGCACTGCTGCTTATCAAGCAGGAGGCCTGAGTTCGATTTCCAGTATTGGCATGGGGATCTGGTCCGGGGTGCACTCAGCCTCGTTAGGTCCCTCAGGGGCCAATTGAGGAGCTACTTGATTAAGAAGTAGTGGCTGCTGGTCGCAAAGACTGCATAATCAGGCAGGAGGCCTCATGTCCCATCCTCCAGTACTGCACCCCACTCATGACACCTAGAGTGAGCAGAGCTGGGTGGTAGGTCTTGGCCCAATAAGGCCTGTTGCACTAGGTTTTAGTTATTTTAGATACAATAAATGGATTCATTCTGTCATTCCAGTTTGTGGTGGATTTGAAAACTTGTAAGTCACAAAGAAGGTATTGCTGCAGCTGTGCAGAGCGAAAATGAGAAACAGTGGTAATTTTAAATGTAGTCATTCAACAATAAAAATTATCATGTGTGCTCTCTTAGTATTATTACATTTGTTTTACTCGTATGATAATTCTGAGTATCTGATACTATGTATTTACATTTAAAAGTTGGCAGCTCTGTTTTAGGTATTCTGAGTTATTTTATTATTCCAGTTATATGAGATGAATGAGTATATTAACCTTTTACTGTGGTTTACCTAAAGGTCAGAATTAAAAGTACTTAAGCTTTGGAAGTAGCTTTTAGATAGCTCAAAGCAATTAAGACCACGTTGAAGACGTATTTAGTAGACTTGTGACTGTCTGAGGGACACTCTGAGTCAATCACATGTGAGTGGAGTCTCAGGAGTCACAAACAAAATTCAATCAAAAGAGAGTCAGGAATGAATGAAGTCTAATCTAGATTTAAGGATCATTCAATATAGTTTTTTAGAGGACTGGGCACTTCAAAATGTGTAGAAACATTAGTGAAATATATAATTGCCACAAGCATGACTAAAATTGAAATTGAGCTTTTATTTATGGATGTTCTTTAATTGCTATGGTTCTCAGGTCTCTTTCTATATTGGGCATCAAAGATCACTTAATTTTGCTGGGAGACCTCTTTATCAGTCTTGAGGTTCTTTTACGTGCCATAAATGTATGACATTGCACCAACGGCTTTATGTTTCTTCCAAAGGAAGCCATACTAAGTATTTGTGCACCTGAAAAAATCCATCGCCCTCTGCTGGGTTTGAACCCGTGACCTCAGGAAGTACAAGTATGACTGGTAGTGCAATTTGCTAACTTAGAACTTGGAGGATATGCATATGCTTAACAAACAAGGCCATCTAGAGCTGTTTTTTGAAATCTAAGATTTCAGATCAAGGATTCATTATTTGCACAAATACTGTGTGGTAATTATAATTAAATGTCCCTATTCATAGAATAATGTTTGTTCTTCATGATGTTTATTAATTTCTATGTTTCCATGGTGAATTGAAATCACACTAAATACGATCCACATTTCCATGTTAACTTCAATACATGTTAAGATCAACTTGGATATACAAATTAGACATAGTTTGGCGAAGGGCAAACCTGTTCAACATTAGTTTGTTGTGCAAGGCAAGATTTTGAAGTTAGTGTACTATTGTTTCCTAAAGAACATGCAACAATAATGTCAACATGCTAAAACAGTCCTGTTGTGTCTATCATTGCACCAATTTCTGACAGGTTTGTTGCTCCTCCACAAAAGTTGTAACATAAATGATGGGCGCAATAACAGAAAACTGATGTTCTTACAGACCATAAACTTGTATTTCACAACATTGCTTCACAAGAAATGGGTAAAGCTTGGCCTGTTGTTGAGTTAAAGAACAAATCAAAGATTAATGGAAACATAGTTTGATTTCATTTTAAGGAGAAACATTTGCTATGAAATTTCCAACTGCGCCATGCCACCTTTAAAGTCATACATCGTGGCTTGAACCATATTTATAGCACAGCAAAAAACTTTAGTGTATTACAATGTCTGTGTAAAAAGAAAAGATAAGCAGTCCATGTATTACAATGAGTACAGTAGAACTTAGTACTCTTTGGCATATACTGTAGGTGGTTCCGTGCTACAAAAATTTGAACCATCCTAATTTCCAAGAACATTGTTAAGCTCACATTTTCATGCGATATACAATTTGGAATGTGTGACCAAATTAATTTTAATTCCACATGGAAATGTGACATCAGTCAGCATATAATGGAATTTGTGTAGCCAAAATAATTATTTGTTTCTTATGAAATGGAGAGGTGTTGATTCATATTGATGTTTATTGATATTATCTTAACTGATGTTATACATATCCAATTTTGCTCGTATGCGTATTATGTCCGAAACTATTAGTCTGGAATACATAAAAGAATAGCCAGCATTGATGCATATGTGGAATGGTGAAGAAGAAGAAGAAGTGAAAAAACCAATTGTTGCAAAGTGTGGTAACCCAGAAGGATCAATAATCTTCTTCAGTGCACATAATGCAAATGATAGCCATTCTATGTGATATAATCAGTAAACTATTATTGTGAATAAAATGCACAAAAGTAGTGGAAATAAAAAGAGAGAAAAATGAACAATACATAAATGAGGTGTATCCAAAAATGATCTGTAATGGATTTCTGCAGATACAAGATCAGAAGTAAGGTGAAAGTTAATGCTTTACTGTGAACAGGGCGTGTAGGAAAGTTTTGAATGGAAAAGAATTCTAAGAATATTTCTCCAGAGAAAGTGAGTGAATAGTTTCGGACATTGATTTCAAAAAGCGGTTGTATAAGAATTATTTGTTTAACTAAGTCACCTTAATTTAAATAAAAATTAATATTTGGTGAAAAGTGAAGTTAATAAGAACACTTTGCCTATGCCGTTGTGTTTAACTTTGTCTCTTCCCACTACATATGCCCTTAAACCAAGCTCTTACAGCTCACGCACATGCATTCCTTGTTCTGTTACAGTAATAACACATTACGTAGTGCACTTTTCTATTTTTCTTGGAGAAGCAATCTGTTTATATATGTACATATACTTGTGAAAAACATATACTTTTTAAGAATAAAAATATCAACGTCTGAAACACCATGCATTTTTTATTAAATTTGTACTCTTTGTATTTTGACTTAAAATTTATTTAAGTTTTAGTGAATAGATCAATGAGTTTTGTAGTTTACTGTATTACAAACAAGTTGTGTTAATATTGTCAAATTGTTGTATTATGAGCTAAATTGAATGAGTAATGATTCTAATGACTGCAGCTTACTTACAATCATTTTGATTTTCAGCACTTGGATGACACTGAGAGAAGAGGAGCCAAGCAATCAGTAACAGATGCTGACACGTCATTCTGACAATAGCAATGCTCCACAAGATGCACTAAGCAAAACAAGCAAGCAGAACAACTAGCATCTGTGACAAGTTAATTCTGCATCTTTGTCCATGTTTTTCACACAAACCTGAGTACTTACAACACAACGTTAACAACAACAACAACAACAACAACAACTCATATGTAGGTACATAAACAGTACAAGAGTCTTTCCCCTAAATGTGCATCATCTCATGATTTTGAGTCTTGGAGCACAATCTTGTGTAACAAGTGTTCTTTGTGTGCAATTAACTTGCCTCAGATGCATGTTTGACATCACTGCTAGCACGTCACTGTGATGAGACTGTCTCTTCACATAACATAGTGTTTTGGTCCATATTAAAGCCATGCAGATAGGAAAGCACTATGTTTGGTGGTATAGGACATGGATTACTGCAAGAAAGACACACTAACGAGGTTAGCTCAGCAAACGCTTGCTCTGTTTTCAGTCTGAAGACTGACAAATGCTACAGTACATGGAGTAGTGGAGGGGGGAGACAGGTTTGTATGGCTTGTTTAAAAAGCTTGCTGCTGCCAGTGGAATGTTTCATGCAACTATTATTGGATTAGTAGGTTCCTTTCCCAAATTAGGATCTGCTGATTCAGATATGGAGTATGCTAAAATAGAAAATAGGTTATAAGAGATTAAAGTAATGTTCTAATATTAAGCGAAAATTTTAATGAAATTTTCAATACATTTTAAACTCGTGTGACGTACAATATTTTATCTGCTACTAAAATGTGAATTATTTTAATTAAGTATGTGGATTTATTGTTGCTGGTTGGGAACATTGTACTTGTCTTGGAGAAATTGCATATAAATAAACTGAAGATAGGATAAGTATAAGAAAAAGGAAGAAATATTTGTTTCTGAAGACGTTCTAATATATGCTCAGAGCACAGTAAATTCATTGCTCCCTAAAAGGCTCAAGTCTAGTTTCAGAAATTAAATTAAAAGATTATCCAATGGATTAAAGTTGAAGAAAAAAAAAGAAAAAGAAATTTATATGGCAGTAGCAAAAGTACATCCATTTTACATAGTAATTTAGAATTGACTATAGTTTTATGTTTATATCTGTGATATGGCCAAAAGGCAATACCCATTGTGAATAGGTTAGTTCCATCAATTTAAATTACAGTCTTTTGTTTGTATTAATAGAAATGATGTGTTTTTGTTTGTATTGGATAGTTTCATGTGAGCTGTACAATATATTGTATTCAATCAAATAGTCAACATTAATTTGACATTATTTTTTTTTTTTTTTGCTGTTTAACGACGCTGTCAATTGCCAGGATTACATCAGCATCACCGGTGTGCCAGAATTTTGTCCCGCAGTTCTTTTACATGCCAGTAAATCTACTGACATGGAGCTGTCGTTTTTAAGCACACTTAAAAACCATCGGTCTGGGCCAGATTTGAACCCATAACCTTGGGATCAGTAAGCCAGCGTCTAACCAACTGAGCCACCCAGACTGACGTGTTTGACATTGGTTTTGTAGATGGACTTTTGGAAGCTTTTTTTTAATATATAACCATCATGTTCTTTAATCTGGTAATTCATACCAGATGATGAATGACTGAAATGGATAAAATGATGCTCAAATGGGTGCACATTCACAGAGCTCAAAATTACCCGATGTCATCTTGTGAGAATAACGGAAAACTCCAGGGTAAGCCTAACCAAGATTCAAACTCCGGACCTCTTGAATGTGCCACCTGCACATCACAGAGGTGGGCTTTATGGAAAATGACCCTGATAGTAGGATGTTATGTTAAATGACATAACACAGCTGCACCTTTTGTTTAACAACCATTCATTAGCTTTAAGAAGCAATGGAATTGCCTCTCACAGATTTATTGGACCTAGGTGTTTTGTTGAAATATCCACTGGAAATTTTAGTTGTCATGTCAAATAACTATGACAATTTAAACTTTCTATATTTTCAACATGATGGTGTTCCACCACATTATGATGTAGCTTTGATAAAGTGTTAATTCCGTTGCACTGTATTTTTCAATGAAATGAGTAGTGACTTTTGGCCCACCTGTACATTTAAGCTAAAAACAATGTTTTAAAAATATTGTTAATTAACAACAAGGCACTGTGAGAGTTAGCATAAAACTAGGAATTTTAATTGTATTCTGAGATAATATTTCCTCTACAGTTAAGGCTACTTCAGTTATTCAACAACAGCAGAGAGTTCGTGAAATTAAGATGTTTACAAAGACTACAACTTACAGGGATCTGATATTAAATACTTTTTATCTCCTCGGAAGGAGTATAACTCTATTTGACATTTATGGTATATTTAAAACTCAATTCCTATTTATTGTTTATTAAAATTAGCTCCCTAAACTCTATTACATTTCCCTGGTTTATAGTATACATTTTAGGGAATACCTTTAAGCATTTAAGATCTATTAATTAAGATTTTTTGACAACAAATGAGCAGATAGCAGAAAAGGAAAAGAATGTGCTGGATAATAAATTGGAAAACTGAAAGGAAAAGCTCTCTGGAGTTCAAGATTACAGTATCAACATCCCCCCTTTACTTTCTGTACTATGCATAGTAAGTATTGTATTCCACCCAAAAATTAGATGTCAACATTTTACCAGAAATATATGTTTTTAGGCCCCATGAATAAAAAAGGTAATTTTAGAAAAAGGTATTTGTGTGCGCATGTGTGTGTGTGTGTGGTGTGTATGTATCTGTGTGTGTGCGTGTGTGTGTGTGTGGTGTGTATGTATGTGTGTGTGTGTGTGTGTGTGTGTGTGTGTGTGTGTGTGTGTGTGTGTGTGTGTGTGTGTGGTGTGTATGTATGTATGTGTGTGTGTGCGTGCGTGTGTGTGTGTGTATGTGCATCTGTGTGTCTGTCACTATGTGGACAGCATAATTAAAAAATAAAAAGTTGGTATTTAAGTTTAATGTCTTTCAAGGATGCGACATGAACATTTTGAAAAGAATTCCTTAACCCTAAACTACCCATTACATGGAAAATTTTGATTTTTCAAAAATGGCTCTAACGATTTTGATTAAAACGTGATATGTTTAAGATATTTTTATGACAAATGAAATCTATATTTTGAATTTTCTGACTATAGCCTATGTAGTCCTGTTTACTCTTAATGACTAGTGTAACTGTTAAGCTGTAAGAGATAGACCAAATCTTACCATACAAAAAATGTAGATCTTGCTAAAACACACAATTTATGTCCAAATAATTTTATTTTTTAGAGTGAACTATTTTGGAGATATTCCTTGTTATTTGTGTGAGTTTTGGAACACTTAAACTTTCATCAAATGGAACATCATTATTCATTTTTTATATCTTAACCATGCAAAGAGAACAGAATTTAAAAGCTTTGAAAGATTTGACTATCACTCAAAGTCTACTGTATTCTAATATTCCCCTTGTACCTACAAGGAAATAAGCAATAAGATAATTTGTACAAATGTTTATCTCAGCTAACATGAAGAAGATATAGGAATAAGAGTTTGTACAAATGGTTAGTACAACAGTAGAGAAAGTCATGTGAGTGCAACACATCAGATTTTTTTCTTCTTTCTTTTCTTTTTTGTTTGCAATATAATGTTCATTAGCCAGGTAGATGATAATGCATGATGAATGAATGAATGCAATGGGTGAAATGACACTGAAATGAACTGGGAGCCATAGACCTTAAAATTACCCGACATTCATCTTTTCAGGAGAAAAGAAAACTCTAGAATAAACTTAGCCAAATACGTAGATAACCCTTAAAGTACATAACTAATAAGCCCTCTGTGTAAAAATCATTTTTAGAAAGAAATGCATGTGCTTTTATGTTATGCTTGTGAAGAGCATAGGTCAGATAAACACCCCGCAACTTGATATTTAAGTTCAATATCTTCCAAAGGTGCAATAAACATATTTTCAACAAAATCTGCCCAAGACTGAAACTACTCTTTACATTTTTTTGTTTTTTGTGCCTGTAAACATGTTTTATATGCTATTTTGCATATTTATTGACGATTGTACATTTGAATCGACATGTTCAATGTTCACCGGCCTCCATGGCTACTTGTGAACTTGCTGAATGCAATCTGATCTAATCTAGAAAGATGTACAATACTATTTATGTTGTCAAAATGACTAATAATTTTGATTAAAATACCATATATATGTAAGATATTTGCATGATATGAAGTGTACATATATCTTGAACTTTCTGGAAACAGCCTGCAAATTCCTCTGGAAATTTTATTTTACTGGTAAACCATGAATGATAGAGAAGGGAATGGAATTTCTAAATCATGAGCCACTCTTAAAACATTTGACTATCACATAAACATTCCTGTACTTCCATATTTCCCTTTTACCTAGTAATAAGACAATTTCTGCTAATGTTCATCTCTATTAACATGAAGTAGATTGAAGAATAAGTGTTTGTAAAAATAGTTTATATAAGAGTGAGTAGAGAAAGTCATGTGAGTGCAACATATAAGATTTTTTATGTAGTGCATAAAACATTTGGATACAAATTTAAAGTGATTTTTATATTGTTGACTTTGTTGAATTGTTACAAAATGTAGGTAGGTACTTGAGAATGTTACTATCTTAGACTGTACCTAATGCACAACATTTTACACAAAGTCTAAGATTATATTTTAGTTTTCACTGTTGAAGCCAATATTTCCATGCAGCAAGGACATGAACTAGCAGTAAGCTTAAGAAGTGCTGTATGTATAGTTGTGAATATATTAATAGCCTAATATCTCCTGTGTTAAATGATTAATCCTAATTGTGGGCACAGGTTGAATCATAGTGTCTCTCCTGCACATCTATTGAAACAGAGAGCAGTCAAACATGCAAGCCATGTGTCTATAGCTTAAAATCCCAAAAGTAAGGTTACAGTTTTGAAGCTTGAACATTCTTCTAATTTTCCATATAATCACCATTTTGAATTAATGCATTTTTGTAAGCACTGTGGCAGTTTCTGTATGCCCATGCTGCTGAGGAAGTGTTCTTTAAGTGTGGGAAACAAGTGGTAGTCACTGCATGCTAAATCTGGACAATAGGGTGGATGGGTGATGATGTTGTGGAAGGACCACAGTTGGCTAGACAGCGTGCATTGTTGTAGAGAAGACTTCTGCCGTTGCTTTTCTTCGGTTCTGAATCGTCAATCTCAATTTTTGTTTTAGTGTCTCACAATACCTGTCAACGTTTATTGTTATCCAGCCATGATGTCCACCATAAATATCCCTCTTTGACTCCAAAACTCAGTTACCATGACTTGATTTTTTGCAGCTTGGGTGAATCAGAATGCCACCGCTCATGTGACTGTTATTTGGTCTCTACACTACTTCTGGATGTTTTTGACAAACCTACATGACTCTCCACATGCTTTCATCAACTGTCTATGAATTTTGATTGGTTTAATGCCTTCTGCATTCAAAAACCCAGGAGCTCCATTGCTACTGGCTGTAGAGAGCGGAGAAAGCAACAAACATAACAGTGTGGCCAACAGCCATGCAAACAGTTTTCCTGCAGTCGCAGTGCTTTGGAGACCTTACTTTTGGGATTACCCTTGCATGTATCATCTGGTATTTTCTTCTGTCCCATATGTTTAACCTGTTTACCATTCCTTCCAGGACATCAAGCCATTTCTTCTCAGTCAGTGCCTTTTTCTTATCCTTCAGCCATTAAAACAACTTTGTTAGTTAATTTCTTAATCCAATCCAATCCAATATTCTCTATGTCCGCATTTAAAATTCTTTCAGGTACTTTTCAACACTTTATTTCAGTGTCTGATTTTCTGCTCTCTATACAAAGTATTTCACTAATATCATCCTAGTCCAGTCTTCAAGTTCACAGTAGATAGTTATTTGTCTATTAAAAACTTCCTTTGCTATTGCCACTATGTTTGACTTCCTGACAAAAGCTCTGTGTTGTTCATCATGTCTCTGAAACTGTCCACTTGCTCCAGTACCTCATTATGGATTTCCAAATGTATCTTTTGTTTTTCTACTGATAAGCATAGCTTTGTTTTTCCATTCCTTTATCCCTATTCTCACCATTATCATTTAACTCCATCAGTACAAAATTCAGTGCTGGTGCTATCATGTTGGTAGCAGTTGCAGTGGTTTTCTGGAACAACAGATGGTAGCACTAGTATATCTGATGCAGAGTTTGGCCCAACTGCATAGTTAGTTGCATTGAGATTTTATACTTGTTTGCATGATAGGCTGTCTATGGTGAGTGATGATCCAAGAACGGAACCAAGTCTCAGGAAAAGTGCTACAGAATCTTTTACAATGATTAAACAAGTGTTTGGGGGACATGTGAATTGTACATCCACTGAAGAGAATGAGCACCTGGGGAAAAGGCAACACAAGTGAAAAGTGTACTACTTCTTTTTTTGATGTTAACGGGATTGTGCACAAAGACCTCATTATAACAATTCAAAAAGTCAATCCCAATAAACTACTGTAACTTTTACAAGTCTCTGTGAAAATGTGTAAAGAAATCAGCCTGAACTTTGATAACATGCTGTGTAATGTCCATGGTGAAAATCTGTAACACTTTGAATTTGCTCCCACAATGTCATAAAAATAATTTATTTACCATAAAATATAAATTTTAATGAGCAAACATTAAAAGTTGGCAAGTATGCTGAAATATTTGTTTGTGTCCGAGAATTACTTGATGCAGGTATGAAACTATGACTGAGATTCTGAGAAGAAAATGTTTGGTTTTATGGTCCAATACCTGGTTTCAAAAAATTAGAAGCCAATTCTGGAAAACTTCTTAGAAGATTATTTATTTATGCCAACAAACTTACTGTTGGTGTTTTTAAACACACAAGCCGTGTGTGGGCAAAGTTTAAGTTCTACCTCTTAAACTTCTTAGAAGATTTCTGGGCTAAAACTAGCGAATTTAAAAGAGTATTTTTTAAAGGAGAGATGGTTAAAACCAGAAGCTGTCAAAAGGCAAATTTTATTTCCCCATTAGAGAGAAATGCTCATTGACTAAGGGCACCTACACAAGGAAAAGTATACTTCAATTTTTAGGAAAAACAAGAGGGTTGGGTTCAATTACATGTTTGAAAATTAAAGGGAATATTATCCCATCTGTATGTCCTATTTTTGGGAAGAATTAAGAAGAGAAAGATATTGTTTTTTCAGTGTGAGGGACAAATAAATGGAGTGTAAGTTTGATGAGCAAGAAATATTATTTACAATAAAAAAGTTGCATTATGGACTTTTGAAGATCAAACATGGATATCCAACTTAGGGGATTATTATGAAAAGTAGAGATGGCCAAATGACAGAAACAACAAATAGGGTTAAAACAATTTTAAAGTATTTTGTTACAATACTAGATAGGATGATGTTATATAATTATTATAACTTTTATATTTTCAGTTATGGCTTTGGCACAATATTATATAGCCTTATCTCTTTAACAAATTAAATTAATTAGCTTTCTTAAGTTTTGAAGCTTTATATGGGTAGGAAATTGTTTGTTTACTCCTTCATTTCACAAATGAAGGTAATGATTCCAGGAATATGGAAATACATATCAATAATGAGCATAAGTATATAATCCACAGATAGCAGCTTGTTTAACAAAGTGTCGTACACAGTCTGGAAAGTACTACTGTAGGTACTTTTGAAGTACTTTCCATTAAGAATCACATTGTTCAACTGAAAGACTGACAGAGCTCATTATATGCTTTAAAATTCCATGCAAAATCAATAAAACATTCCATAACATTCAGGACACAGCAATGTTTGGAAATAGGTCTCATATTCATTATTCCTGTGCACAACTAGGTTTAGTGACACATCAAATATCATGCACAAAGGGTAGAATCAATGGAAATAAGTCCTTAGACCATGAAATAAAAAACCTATTGTGTTCATAATACATTTAGTATTAAGACAGTACATTATTGAAAATTGTAAATTGGTGGATTTCTGCTGATTAACTTTAAAACATAATCATGGTACAAAAATGTAAAACTTAACACTTTAGTTACCAATGGTTATTCATTTCTTTTACCTGCACTAATATTTTTATTTCCAGTTTAATGAATTTGATGTAATTGTAACTTGTGAAAGCACTTTGAAGTATAATAATATTGAATGAATATGAATTGACTTCATTACTATTACAAATTACATAGGCGCTGGATCTCCATCAACAGCTGTGATTGGTTCACAAGTTTCCTGGTGCTGATGTAGGTGCACTTTCGGCTGCATACATTTGGAGATGCGATCGTTCCAGTTTGGGAAGCTGAAATTTTATGCTGGTTTCTGTTTTTCTCTGTTAATAGTAACTCTCAAATGGTCAACTTATTTGGGTTTTGAATCATTTTTACTAATTTTGTTTCATTTTGCAAATTATAGTTTGTTTCTCAGATATTAGACCACCTCTGTAGTGCAGTAGTAGCACACCTGCCATTGGCTCAGAGGATCCAGGTTCAATTCCTGGTATTGGCATGGGACTTTTTCCCTGCTTGGAGGTCTGCTTTGGGGTACACTTGGACTCCTTGTTGCATGTAACAAGGAGATTAAGGAGAGAACGTAATATAGCAGCGTACACAGGTATCAATGCTTGAGTCACCCCGCCAACAAGGTATATTCTCAGATATCATGTAACACTTGAGTTTTCTGTTTTTTTATATTTCATATGTTTTGTCTCCAGCATTACTTAGCTTGTCTTAAGAATTTTATTAAAAAAATGGTGGAAGCCATGAGCGTTGGCAGTCTTTTTTTCAGGGGGGAGGGCCGCATGTTGGAAGTTTCCAATTAAACAATATTAATTCATTATTCTGTTGTCAAAAACTGTAAAAGATGAGTTATAGTATTTGTTGTGGATAAGCATATTAATTTACGCTAAATAAAAACTGTTCTGTACATCAACATTAAAGCAATCGTCTAATAGTAATTGATTGGACATTACATAGGGGCCGTGGCACCCCCTTTACCCCTCTCTTCATGACGCCCATGGTGTATGTGAAGTGAGGAGAGTATATTATACAGAACAGTACACAATGCCAGGTTTAATGTCATTGGTTCACTGTGAGTACATCATGTAAAGGGTGGTGATGGTCTTGTTTACACATCACACTCTCAGCCATGCTCAGGCTCTTCAGAGTGGTTCTACAAATTCCTCTAAGAGACATTCTCCTGAGTGCAACGCTTTACACAGTCACCCTTAGATATCTCACTTCTTGAAAATAGAAAAAGTGCTAACTGTACAACATTTCAGTTTTAGAATTACTAATTTTCTCATTGCCAAGTAGAGCACCCTCCCATATTTCATAACTCAGCATTACTCCAGAGATTATTACTTTCAATTTAATAAACTTGTTTTTCAATTAAAAAAAACATGTTTATAAACTTTTTACATAGCAAATTCAAGGAGAAAGTTTGAATTAAAGAATAATTCAAATTAAAAATATCAAAATTACAAAAGTTTTACTGACAACAAAACCAAAATGTAGCACATAATTCCTGACCAACAAATCATTATGTGTGAAACAAAACAAAACTAATAAAAGCAATTCAAAGCACAATCAAGTTGTCAAGACAGGAAAACAGAAACTGGCTCATGAGTTTGAGTTTAAGGATCACGTCTCCAAATATGGCATCTACATCCACAGGAAGCTTGTCTGTACATCACAGAGTCAACATTCTCAAGCTAAGTAACACTAGAACCAACTGTGTATTGAACCCAGTCAAGTGAAACTTCATCAATTCACTAACTACAAAACCCATGAAAATGTTATTCTTAACAGGTATTTAATTTTATACTGCTACTTGTTAAACCCCCAGCTAGTCAATTTGAGCTGAAAGATATTTAATTTTTCCTGTTTCTACATGTCATAAATAATGTGGCAGCGGCCACAAGGTCAGCTACCTCACACCACTACACTGCTAGGCAACACACACTGTTTCCAGACAGTTTGAGAAGTTTTGCAGAAATGACCGGTAGGTACCTAATGAGCAGTGTTTGTGTCAAGGTTATGGTACATACAATACAATAGCTGGATCACAACAAGATGAGCAGCTTGCAGTTGAAATTGAGAATGCTCATAGTGATTACATCCATTTACAACAGGATAAAGAGCACAATGAGAGAAGCAAATATTACAACAAAAAATTGATAGCTCTAAAATGCTTAAAGATAAACATGTCATAAAGTTGTGATTAATAATATGAATGTGAAGGATCGTAATTCATGGAAGTGCTGTCAAAAAGAATTTTTTCAATTTATTCCAGAATAATATTTATATTTTATTAACATAAATACATTAGGAATCAATTGTTAATTCTAAAATGAAGATTAAAGATAAATGTAACCTGAAAAAACTGCAAATTATCAAAAAATGATGTACCAGTCCAAATGGGCACTGCTGTTCCCATTATATAGTATAAAGCTCCTGATTCTCCTTGTGCTAATTAATTAAAATGCTCCACATAGCAAATTATTCAAATTTCATTTATTGAAAAAAAATATATCTGTAAACAAAGAAATGAAAATGAGGCATTATAATTATCTTTCTATTAACTGAATTCACTTTTGGAATTCATGTTATTGAATGCTGAGTTAGAAAAACACTTGAAACAGATTTGTGTCACAGATTGTAGAACACTAGAATCTCAATTAACCATTTAAGTGGAGGGTATGTGGTTGAGGTTAGTCCATCTCAAATGGTAGGTAGCTTTAATAAACATTACATACAACACGTGTAAGGAAGATTGCGGGGCTGTATATCTGCCAGAGGTTTCTCTGATGTTTTTCTCAGCTGCTTAAGCAAATGCAAGGAATGTTGTACCTTGAGGTACCATTACCTCATTGTATATGTACATATATAGTTTCTATTATTAACAAAACTATAAATCTGTATGATTTGCTATGGTGAATAAATCTGATTGTGATTGTGTACAGTTAAAGTAAAAGACATTTACTCCATAGAGCCAACACAAGTGCCAGATGACTCAACAGATGAGGTGATGGCCCATTGATCCTAAAGTAGTGGGTTTAATGGTTTTTAACTGTGCTTAAAAGCAACAGCTTTGTGTCAGTAGATTTACTGGTAATTCACAGCTTTGTTAACTAGTAAAATATTAGTTTTATTTAATACAAGTGTTTGTGCTCCCTCACTTGGTACTGTATTTCATCAGTTTTGTAAGTACACTGCAATGCAACAACATGAAGTTTGAGTAAAATATGATTTGAAGCTTTCCTGGCGACGAACATATTCAAGATGCTCTCGGGCTTCGAGCCAGGTGTAGTGATGAAAAGACATAGACGTTTCAGGAGTGTACATCTCTCCCATCAATATATAGCTACATGGACGAGACACTTTGCCGAGCTTTCTCACACACCTCAACAGCCTCCGACCCCAAATTCAGTTCACCATGGAAGTGGAGAAGGACGGAAATCCGCCATTTTTGGACATTCTGGTCTCCAGAAACAACAACGGTACTCTGGGGCATGCAGTATACCGCAAACCAACACATACTGACCTCTATTTGAATGCTCGCAGTTTCCATCATAAGTCACAACGGGTCGGAGTTCTCAACACTCTGTTCCACAAAGCTCTGTCGATCTCCGATCCCAGCCACCTAAAACAAGAGCTGCAGCACCTGAGGCACACATTCCGCCAAAACGGCTACTCCGTGGAGGATATTGAAGCCTCAATCTCCAAGGCCAAGAGAGGAAAACTGCAAACTCAGCAAACACCAGACCAGCCGACCACCACTGCCTGCATCCCATACACTGGCAATCTTTCCGGCAGAATCAGTAGAATTCTCACAAAACACAACATCAGAACCATCCACAAGCCGCCTTTGAAGATCAAACACCTAGTGAGACCGGTAAAAGACAAACTGCACCTTAATGTACCAGGGGTATACTGTATCCCCTGTGAATGCGGGACACCGTACATAGGGCAAACCGGCAGGACCATTTCCACCAGAGTCAAGGAGCACGAACTGTCAATACGCTTAATGCAGCCTGACAAGTCAGGGCTGGCGGAGCACTGCTTTGAAAAAGACCACAGAGCTAACTTCAAAGAAACAACCATTGTGGCAAAATGTAGTGGTTTAGGGGAACGGAAGGTTAAGGAGGCTCTGGCCATCTCCTCCGAGAAGGGTACACTGAACCGGGACGCTGGATTGCAGTTTAGTCCATCTTGGAAACCAGCCTTAAAATTGGAAATCGACCGACTCAGAAAACACGGATTCCAACGGAGCGATCAACCACCTCCACACTAGACTGGGTGTTTTCTACTTGGTATGTACTGGCTGACAGTACTGGTCCCTTCACTCTTGCTAGTCATTCATCCTGAAGATGGGAGAGATGTACACTCCCGAAACGTTGATGTCTTTTCATCACTACACCTGGCTCGAAGCCCGAGAGCATCTTGAATATGAAGTTTGAGTGTCTATATGACTGGCATATATCAAGTGGAGCACAACCATGTCTCATTGCATTAGGGCAAACTCTTGACTAGAGCATATATTCATACTGTATTTTAATTTGTAGCGTGTTACTGCACTTCAGAGCAAGCAATGTGACAGACTCTTGTTGTCCAAAACAAGCTACACAAATTTTCAGTCCAGTTCACCACAGAAAAGAAGGAAAGGGATAAAAAACAACAATTATGGTTCATGTGTTGAATGGTTAACCAACTGATGGATAATTGAGGTTCTTCTGTGCATGGAGAATACTGTTATTGGGAGATGTCTAAGTTCAGATGTAGGTAAGTTTCATTACTGTGCAAAGAAATATCTAAAATGTTACATGAGGTTATAGATATGGATAAAAGTAAAATAATAAAGAGCAAAACACAATTTTGAGTTGTTTTGTCCAGTTCTCATCAACTACACAGCATCGGTGTATCCAAGTGCTGAGGCTACATTGACTAAGATTGTAAATCTGCTGAAAACAGTCACATACAAATCTAGTACCCACTCAAATGGGAGATGTATTAAACACTTATGGAAACACTGTTTAGTTTAGCTTATGGCATAAAGTGTAGTGTAGTGTGGGTGAGAGACAGAGTCTGTGTATGCGTATTACCTAACTGAAAAATCAAAAATGGCTAAATGTCAAATGTAGAAGCCCTTTAAATGTGCACAATTAATATTTGCACTGAATAAATAGCCAAGCTACTGTTTTCAAGAAAATATTTTCATAACTTTGCATATTTGCAAAAATGACTAACAATTTTCTTAAAAACAGAAATCCAATATCTTGGCATAGGGATTAAATTGTATATCTTCATTTTTTCTGTGAATGGAAATTAAGTTAATTATGAATATCACTCAATTTTTATTTAATCAGGAAGAGACATTAACCTACTACAGAAAAAATCTCTGATGTGTTGCACTTACATGACTTTCTCTACTCTGTACTAACTATTCTTACAAATTCTTATTCTTCTGTCTTCTTCATGTTAATACAAATAAACATTCGTACAAATTATTGGTAATTTTCTTGTAGCTACAAGGGGAACATGGGAATATAGTAGACTTCAAGTGATAGTCAAATGTTTTAAAGCTGGGCGCTTAATAAAGGCTTTGAAATTCCATTCTCTTTACATGGGCAAGAGATAAAAAAGTTAATAACAGCCTTCCATTTGAGAAAAGTGTAGAACTCACACCAATAACAAGCAACATCTCTCAAATGGTTTACTCTACAAAAAAGTGCATTTGGACATAAATTGTGTTTTAACGAGATCTACACTTTTTTCTGTATAGTAAGATTTGGTCTATCTCTTACAGTTTACCAGTTAAATAAAAGTCATCCAGAGTAAACAGGACTACAGGGGCTATAGACAGAACATTGAAAATATGCATTTCCTTTGCCTTAAAAATATCTCAAGCATATGACGTTTTAATCAAAATCGTTAGAGCTATTTTTGAGAAAATCAAACATTCAAAACATTTTCCATGAAGAGGTGGAGGAATTTCCTTAAAAATCTTCATGTTGTATCCTTAAAAGATATTAAAGTTATATACCAACTTTGGTTTTTAATCAACTTTTTGTTTTTGAGTTATTCTGTTCAGACACACACACACACACACACACACACACACACACACACACACACACACACACACACACACACACACACACACACACACACACACACACAGTAATGGATCACATTTACATGACTTTCTCTACTCATTCTTCAACAAACTATTATTACAAAAGCTTATTCCCACATCTACTTTGTTTTGATGAAGAAAAACATTTTCAGAAACTGAGTTGTTGTAGGTCGCTATTTGATGGCTTGGTAATTCTGTTATCAAAATGATTGAAAAATGTTTTTAAAGAGTAGTTTTGCATAAAGGGTTTCCTTGAAAGTGTTTCCGTTACATCCTTGAAAGATGTTAAGCTTAAATACAAAGTTTGGTACTCAGCCATCTTTTGTTTTTGAGTTATGCTGTTCAGAGACATTTGCAAATACATTTTTTGTGAAAATCCTTTTTCTATTTTTTTAGACTTAGGGGGCCCCAAAATGTATCTTTCCAGTGAAATCTCTGTACTGAATTTTTAGTTGGAATACATTACTTCCTTTGCTTAGTAAGAATGTAGCTCTCATCAAAACATACAATTTGTGTTGTATTTGTAGCAGCAGCTATTTACAAAATATTTACTTGTGCATGTTTGAGCTTTCCCAAATTGAAATCTTTTGTTGCTTATGGCACACATTGGTGTGTGTTTTACGTTTTATTAAATAATTTCCAGTACTGTTCCAATAAAGGCTTTAATTGTGACTGGCATTAACAAGATAATAAAAGCAACTGATTCACTACATTCCTTTGATTTGTTGAACCCACTATTGTTTGTTTTCATATATCTTCTACAAACTGCACTATTATTCTGTCGAATGAATGATCATGATTTGCTACCGTGAAACAGTGAGTTTTTTTCTTCCTTATTAATCCTTAAATAGCTAAATGTATTATCACTTATTTACAAATCTTTCAAATATTTAAGTATTATTTCTATTTTACATGAGGAAATAAATAGAATAAATAAGGTAAAAGGAGCATTTGCAATGCTTAGTCCAAACTAGGCATCTTCAATACAAATGTCAGTTCAATACTGCTTTATGAGTGTGAAACATGGAAGATTAATGAACACGTGATTAACAGACTCCAAACCTTTGTGAATATTCTGAGAATAAATAGCCACAAGTTATAGCTGTGGAGAAAAACCCATCAAACAGCCAGTGACAATGGGGTGATAAGGACAACATAGCAAGACAATCCCTGGAGTGGAACTCACAAGGTAGACCCAGGAATACATGGAGGAGGAGTGTAATACAGGAAGAGCCTGGTCCGAGATTAGGATGATGACACAGAGCAGAGTCTGGTGGTGGAAGTTCACTCCACTTAGGAGATACAGTAATATCATCATCATCTACTTTACATGTATTGCCACTAGCATGTCAGGATGCCTGGACTCCACCTAAGAAAGCACATCAATTATTCCTATTTAATGTATTTAATTTTAATTAGAGCTGTGGCAAAAATGGGAAAACAAGAATTATTGATCACCTTTTGATGACATGATTGAAACCATTTTACACTAAGGGTACAGCTTCTTTTGATAAAAAATGCTACATCCAAGGATACACCTCCTACCTAGCCACACAGGATGGGGGACTCCCCACCCACACCATATGGGGACTAATTCACCTTTAGGACAGGATAGCTACACAATTGACATCACCCCACACCGGTCGGTACCAGGGATTGAACCCAGGTTACCAAGCATGCCCATAACAAAACAACTGCTGGTATTATTCAATGTCATTGACAGAATAGCACTTAGCCTCTTATATCAACATTTTGCAATTTACTGTTTACTACATATGGTTTTTAATTTTATAAAAACACATTACAATAAATGCCAAAAGTATATATTCAGTTATAATATCCTCTAGTCAGCCTCTGGAAACAGCATAACTTAAAAACTAAAAGTTGTTTAAATATCGAAATTGGCATCTAAGTTGAGCATCTTCTAAGGATGCTACACAAACATTTTCAAGGAAATCCTCCCATCCAAAATGATGCCTTATATGGAAAGATTTTCATTCTTTTTTATTTGCTCAAACCTGGCTCTTAAAGATTTTGATTAATCCACCATATGTTTAAGATATTTGCATGACAAATGAAATGAAACCATAAGACAGGGCCTCTCAAGCTGCATGCACCAGTGTATTGCATGGTGCAAGGTGCAAAATTCAACTAGTAAAAGTTGGCCTTGGTGCAAACTTCCATTTGCTCTCTCCTTATGCTTGTCTTGCTTGCTTGCTTGCTTGCTTACACACGGTGCAAAGTGTTAAACTGGTTAATTTGAAATATGGTCTTTTGTTTTAATGATTACAAAGTGCTGCTACAAAGCTCATTTTTGGATAAAACATGCCTTGTAGCAATCTCTTTAATTCTTCCTCTCTAGCATCTTGTGTGATTTCACCATATGTGTACAGTAAACTCTCGGTTTAGCGGACCTAAAGGAACCACGAGTTCCCAGAAAATTGAAAGTCTGTTAAATTGTAAAATGAATGAAAATGAAGCAAAAACAATTGAAACTGTTTTATTGGTACATACCATTTACTTTACATGAATTACTCCTGGTTAGAAGTTGTTCCCTGTGAAGTTGTAGGTTTGAAAGAATTGTCAATACCCATTTGCTTCCCACTTGAATGTTGTTTCTTTATGATTAAGGAGCGAAACTGTCTGAAATGTTAATAGGTTAGCTCTTGTGGGTTTGAAGATCTTTCCACGTAAGAAATCGCATCATGCATGTGGTCTCTTATTAAAGATAATTTAGGTGCACACTTCAAAGATTCATCATCACTGTCGTCTTCATCTTCATCCTCTTGTAGAACATTGCAGCGATCTCTTCATGACTCAGAATCTGGTAACCTGGGAATGCCCAATTCAGACTGAAGCTAAGAGTCATGTGAGCTTTTGAGCGAGTGACGCGTACATGAACTTTCACGAATGTAGCCGAAGATGCATGAACTATAGCCTTATCGATCAGACAAACAGCGGAATACCACAATTTAATCATCGCAGATCTTCTAAATTTCATTTAAATTTATTTTATAACCAACGTCAAATTTAGTCTGTTAAATCTGAAGTCCGTTGAACTGAGGTCTGTTAAACTGACAGTTTACTGTACTGTGTTACAGTGTCCTTCAACAGGTGATTTTCTTTCAGACATAAATATTGTTCTGGAGACGAGGCATTTGGCTCCATTGTCACCGCTTTCAAACAAATAAGTAAGTTTCCACTCTCCTTTAAATGTGCTTTATGCATTCTTTGGCGCAAGTTGCTCCATGTATTGCAGATACCTATTTTACTGATAAGCAATCCCCTCTATCAACACAGGCTTCCTTGCTTCTTGGCTCTGCGTGGCACGAGTTGAGCTGAACTGAGCTTAACCGAGTTGGCACAATGCATGTTACACGGAACCTCTGCATGTTGCATTGTACCCAGTGCATTTTTATGCTTCAAGAGGTCCTGCCTTAAGAGTTACACAGAATACACATCAGATTAAAATAATGTTCGTCAAATAAAATCTTTGTGGTATGAATCGTTTTTGAAATGATTTTTCTTATTGCTCTGAATTTTCAAATAGTAAGTCACAATTGATTTATTTCTTGTGATCATTGAAAGAAAACAAATTATAAAGCCATGAAAAAAGTCTAGCCTTCTGTATTCTGTTTATACCTAGAACAGAATGTGTGAATCTATAATGGAAGTTTGTCTTGATTAACAAGAAATAGAGGTCTCTGTAACAATAGTTTGGAGTAAAAGGAATTTTCTTAGAAATGCATAGATCCTTATTAGATACCATTTGAAGCTTTGAGTGACGAGTTTAAGGTATTATAAACTATATTGCAAACCAGCTGTGGGAATCAAAAGTACAACATTGCTAACAAGTTGCCTCATTAGCGAAGCAAATAACATACATGTTAAATTTTTTTACATTTTCATGAATATACCGTTTGCAAGTTTCAGCATTTTAAGGAGAACTGAACTTGTGTGAGTATAGAAAGTAATGATGGGATCCAAATGTGCATTTCAGACAATTAGTACCTATGTTATTTCCATCCATGAAATAATTTAATGCTTAAAAGTTGGTTCACAACCACTCGGCAACATTAATCAGAACAACAACGAGAATGGGAAGAAAGGCAGCACTCAACATTTTGGCAACAAGAACAGGAATGTATATTATCAATCAAAATATCAATAGCAAAGTGGAGGTCGATATTGCACATTGTGAACTAATTTGTTGTTAAGTGAGCAATGATATTTTTTTCTAGCTTACGACTGGAGAGAGCTCTAGCGGTTGCTTCATGACACAGCCACCTTGAATAATTTCTATAGTGAGAATTGTAATATACATAATATGAATCTAACATAGCATGCCCAGGGATGAGAATAAGAAAATTAAAACTTGGCCAGTCTTTTTCCCCATTCCTGGAGGCTGCAAAGGCTTCTTATTTGTTGTGAAAACTCCCATTTGAATACATGTATTTGAAATTTTTCATTCTGGTTATCGTTACTGTTACTGATGGTTATGAACCTACCTAACCATTAGAACGCTGATGAAAACAGGTGTATTTCATATGCAATAGAAGAACTTAGAATCAGTAATTGGAGAAAGAAAAATACTTGCTCTGTGTAACGCAAATCATATCAATATAACATTTTTACTATTCCTTTAAAAGTATATTTAAAATTCCATTCTTTGAGCTGTTATAAAAACAAAGTTTAATTTAATGAGTTATTAAAACTGATGATGCTGAACCCTTTATGTAAGTTCCAGTTAAATGATTTTGTACACAAAAGTACAAATGCGTACAATAAAATGACCTACTTACAACTGTTATCTCCAACAGTGAACCAAATTATTTTCTTTGTAATTAATAATAGCATTGTTGAACAAAGACATTTTTCTATCATATTTATCCCCAAGGTTTCAGCAACTGCATAAGAATGGACTCTAGTTCATGTGTCCAATAAAATATTTAAACTGGTTAAAAAATTGGGGGAATTATTATTTTAACTTCAGATAATGGGCATCCTTTGTCTCAAGTTCTGAAAGAGATACAAATAGGACACCAAATGCCTCATTTTTTTATGAACATCTCTTTCACTGTTTCAAATATAAGCTTTAAGAACACTTCCTTGCTGCAAACATTTGGAAAAGAACTATCGATGTGACACTGAGTATAGGTGAGAGGGAATTCAGTTTATTTTGTGATTCTGAAGTAGTAGTAGTAGTAGCAACCTAAGCAACCTAAAAGATAACATAAACAATCTAGTTTGAGGCTAGAGATTTCTTCTGGGCTTAAAAGCCATGGTCTCCAGCAGATCAGCCTGGAAAAAATCTCTAGCCTTAATTCTAACTCCAGCCATGAAAGTTTCCGACTACTCAATCTAGTTTGAGTTGAATAAAATATGACATTGACTGAAAAGGAGGTACTGACAAATTTGTCTAGATAAATTCTGGATTCTATTAATTGTTGCCACATTTTATTTTGTTGTATACTGGTTGCTTTTTATATTACTGCAGGGTAATGTTTATTGAAAAACTGAGATTATGTTTCCTGCATCTCACTGATATTATTAAATACTTGCATCATTTTATATCTTTGCTTAAATTAATGGATATCTTATAAAATACTTTTTGTCTCATTTATATCAGACATTTTCATAAAATAAAGTCAGCATTCCTGCTGTTGACGTGGAGTAGAGCATGAATGTGTTAAGCATTTCATCGATTGTATTATGAGAATATCACTTGCATGTGGAAAAGCAACATGCACAAAATGTTAGGCAGTACCAAACTGAGCATTTTGAGGCTAGGAGCTTGGGGTTGCATCAACATGTTCATTTGCCAGCAACTCACAACCAATGAATACTGTGCACATTGAGAAACTAGCACATAATGTACTGAGCAAGAAGATATCATATCAGTCTCTATGCTTTTATGTTCCTAACCTCAAAATGCTTGGTTTGGTACATCCAGATGTTTTGCACATTGCTTCTCCACATCCAGTACACTTCATACAGTACAGGACAGAGGAAAAAGGTAAATGCAATGCTAACAATGTTGGCTATCTCTTTTGCTGATATCGCTATGAACAAAGAATCAATAAGTGCATCTAAAAGGTTGACATCACAACAGCAACATACAGGCTCAATACTTTTGGTATACTGTGAAACAACATTTGACTTTGTTATGGGAAAACAATCACAGATCTAATGCCTGCAGATGACAAGCTCTGCGTGTATTCATAAAACAGAAACGGCTTGATAGAGCAACATCAAACACTGATATTTAACGCCAGTTTTAAAATAAGATGATCAAATAAAACACACTAACTCAAATAAGTGCCACTAATGTGCAGTGCTTTTCTACATAGTCATATGATCTCAATTCTTTTGTAATGACAGTTCACAGAATAACAGAAGCAAATACCTAAATAGTAGGTAATTATTTGCTGTTAACAGAATGCTCTGTGTTTAAACCTTGGATTGTGACAAAGACATATAAAATGATGCTTTGCTGTCCTTTGCCTTGTTGAACATCCCTTTCATTTACAAAATATTTATTTCTGTAATGGTTACATACCAGTTAAGTAGAGTTGTGGCAGTTTTCAATTTGGAGGGGATGTACAAAAACATACACATATGTAGAGTCTTTCATAAATACTCAATAATTGAAACAAAACTAAAATTAACTCATTTTTTAAAATAATGTTCATACTTAACACTTTAAAAGGACATCATTTGATGTCATTGTTAAACTTATTTAATTGTATGAACAATTTGATTTGTTTAATACAAAAGATTTGGTTTGCTATGGGAGCAGCTTAACTGTTCCCTTGCTGAACAAGTGAAAGTCTAATTATTCACTGCTTATGAAAGAGCCTGCCTGTATTGATGGAGTTATTTGAGTCAGTGAGGTTAGACAAAAAGAATGATATAATCATGTTATAAAGTACCTATGTATAACATTGTAGGTAATCACAAGAATGTATGATACCAATCCCACAGAGAGGTTTGTTGGGGGGAGGACACATGAAAATAAACACACACTGTAAATGCTTAACCTAATGACAAACCTTCAAGTTGGCTTTCAATGTTTAAATACACACATACACATATTCTAGCTAATGAAATTAGTTTTATTCAGCATTGAGGGAAGAGTATATTCAAACAACAAAAACACAAAATGTAATAATTCTTTGAAAATGTAACCTGAAACTTACAATATGTTCCATGTTTGTTTACAACTTCAACAACTTTTATTTAAGATTTGAAGCTTTCACGGCGAACGTTATGAATCAAGGCTTCACGGGTGATCAGCCGTGTTAGATTTATAAAGGTTGTGAAGCTTTGATCCACAACTTTTATTTAATCAGAGATTGCCCTAACAATAATCGAGGGGGGGGGGGATAGTTGAAATTTGTATGTTCTACAATATTTGAACTAGAAGCTAAACAAAATTAAACAAAATTAACCAAGCATACTACTAAAAATATTAACATTATATCTTGCTAGTATTAATAGTAATGAGTTATTAATATTTTTTATTAGCAACATGTGATTTTTCAAAATCTACCCTCTCCTACTAAATTTTGAACAAAATGCTTTTAAAAATCTTGCAGTACCTTTCCTTGCATATAAAATATTAAAGTTTTCAGATGTTTAATGCTTGGCTCTTGAGATTAATAAAATAATGACTGTACTAAACATTAAATTTGTGATTTTTTTTTTTGAGAACCATATCAATATTTTATTTTTTATTTTAAAAACTACAAAATATATGAAATTCTAATGTGTAATTTTTAGAACATTCAGTTCATTACATACGTAGATTTTGAATGCAGTAAACTATGGGAAATGTAATTTTAAGTGTGCATTGCAGTTAATTATCATAGTACATAGCTATAAAGTAACATGATTACTAAAAATTTCAAGCTAGTTTAGGACCTTGTAACTCCAAGAATAGATAAAATATGTCTAATACACTTGTTTTTGGCAAAGCACTTAAAAAGTAAATTTTTCACAAAATTGGGAATTTTGAGATATTTTTCTCCTTAACTTCTTAAAATATTGTAAAGAAAATCTTCAAGTTAATTAGCTGCAGCAATCAGTCACGGGTAAACACAATAAACATATTTGTAAATCTAACATATTAATGTCATGATTTGAGTACCTATATATTTTAAATTTTCTTTGTAATGTTTGAATTGAAGAAATTATCACTTTTGTGTTTTTGCCTTGTCTTATGCACTAGGTGAAAGAGAAGGGATTGCCTACCTGATACGTAGGAACAACTATTCAGGCAGTGCAACACATTTCTAAGTACCTATATGCTATATACAGTTCTCAGCTGGCAAGCAACAAATGAGCAAGAGACCACAACGCCAGGGGAGTAGAGTAGAGTGCACGTATCTATCTAGGCCTGCAGTTCAGGGGTGACCAATTCACTCTCTCTCTGCTTTAAGCAGGCCTACACCTCCATGCCATTGCACCTTCTCTTGTTTATTGTTAGTTGCTATGTGCAATTCCACTTTCTTGCTTCTCCTATATTTATTCTTTATCATACAAATGTAAGCAAAAATTTGCAATGCAGTAACAATAATTTATTATATAAGGGAAGGAAATGCTATTCTAATACATTTTTCTTTCTATTTTCTTCTTCATTCTCAACTGTTTATTTTAAACATAAATAGGGAAGTTTAAATAAATAAGTGTAAGGAAACTGGAAATATTTGTTCCTTCAAGACTTCTAAGAGTGCAGTGAATTCATTACTCCCTAAAAGATCTGCTAATTAGTATTTTAATTGAACTGCAGTTTCAGAAATGAAAGAAAAACATTGCAGCAATACATTGAAACCAGTATTTAGGTTGGTACAAATATTAGTCTATATATACCTTGTTTATTCTGAAGTTTAAAATGTTACCTAAATTTTATATTAATATTTATTTATGCCAACAACTGGCTTGAGAATTTAATGCCATTCTGGCAGTTTGTCACAATAGCTCAGTGGTTAGAGCGTCCGCCCGGCAAGCGGAAGGTCTGTGGTTCAAATCCCAGTTGTGGCATTGAATTTTTAAGTTCCAGTTCTACCTCTTAAATTTTATATTAATAGTTTAATATTCATTTTTATTATCACATTTTTATGATGTTTACAACATTTTCTGACACATTGAACTAGACCTTCTCTCTGTGATGGATGAGATACGTTCTAAAGCAACTCGATAACCTATGTCGCTCCATGTCCATACCATATCAACTGTTTCATTGAAATATCATATATATCTTTTAATGTAATGTAATATATATCTTTTATCTGTCTTATTTTATCTCTTCTAGATGTTCGAGTTGCGCACTCCAACAATGCATTTCCGAAGCCAACATTTATTGAATTGCCATATTTCTGAAGCATATAAAGTCGTTCTTTTAAAAATAGGGTTGTAAATTTTTCTTTTTCTTTTTTTATCTGTTTATCCCATAATAAACCATTCAAATATGCTTATTCACTGTTTTATGCCATTTATTATGCCTCAAATATTTGATGATGTTTTTACAATTCAAGTTTTGAGTTCAGCAACTATCATTGCACTCATTGAGCAGAATAAATACAGTTACTCCTGTGAGATTCTGATGTTAATTGAAAAGCCATCTAAGGAAAATAATATGGTAATGGACTTACAAAATTAGTTTAGCTTTAAGCTTCTGACACACATTTATAGGTCAGGTGAAAAAATTACAACTGAAGGAACAACCAATGTTGTGGAAGTCAATCTTTTATCCATTTCTACCATTAATTTAATTAATTTCCTGAACTAATATTGCTTAACTGTTACATTCTTCTCTATTGCTGGAGAATATTATTTAAAATTTTGTTGTATAAAATTAATACATATAATTTAGAAATTAAAAATGTTGCTGCCTGTATCACCTCTTAGGAAGTTATGTTGTCGGATAATATGAGATGAAAACCAATCCTGAGTTAACTAATTTATTATTTGAAAATAAAAATAAACATTGTAGAGTTGAAAACGTAGAATAAGACTAAAAAATTCAATGCCATAGCTCTACCATAGAAACATGATGTGGCATTAAATTCTGCAACTAACTCACACTTTTTCTAGTAAATCACATGGTGTTCTCAAATTCATTTTGAGATGACAGACCCCAATGGCAACTTACTATCTCAAACTTCATAGTTAGTCTATCAATGATAATACGCTGTGTGTAAATGATGATAAGGGAGAAAACAATCCTCAGACACAAACATTCAATGAAAAAGAGGAAATGGTTGGATATCAAGAGTCTGTATTCCTATAATCCGCACATTCCAAAAATTGTGGAGATAATATTTAGCCTCCAGTTATCAAAAATAGAATGTTAATTGTTTCAACAGCCATTAATTATTTGTTTCATATGGATCATTTGAGTGTTAATGGCCTTGCACTGAAAGACATTTTAGTGAGGTCCTTTAAGTAGCCAGGTGTTTCATCTTGAACTGGACATTAAAAGCTTGGGGAAGTAGTAATTGTGTACCTAGCATATGACTAGAGTTAGTAGGTGAATAAATGTGAATATTTGGTTGACTGTGAGTGAGTTGCTGAGAAGTTTTGAAAGCCCTTGCTGTCACCTTGACAACAGGTACTAGCAAAGTGATCCTGTTACATATGAAACCATGCAGTTCCACAACTTCTAAGGTTTCACTTCTATTGTTCTTGTCACAGAGGACGGACCCTCTCGCACTCTCTCTTGCTTCATCTTTTATCTTTATTATATCCACCAATTTATTAACTTTATCATAGCTCTCCTTTATTTATGTATGCTAACTTCAACTTTTGTGTAATATAACATATATTTTTTGTTATAGCTTGGTTTATGCATTTTTTTTAATAAATAACTTTATTTACCTATTTTCAGGATTTCTTTAGGACTTGCTTACAACATTTTTTCTTTTCTCCAACCAACTGTTAAGTTTTGTCCCCTTTCCTATTCTTTCTGCAATATTTTTATACTTTCCAATAATATTAAATACACAGAGAGTCTTTCATGATTAAAGAATAATGCAAATAGAAGTAAAATTAAGTATTTTTTTAAAATGTTTGGAGGCATAAAATTTAATTGCTATTTAAAAGAAACATTTTTCATAAAAGAAGCTTATTTTCAGCCTTTATTGTACACAGCATGATGTAATTAACATAAATTATATATGTCAATATTTTTTTCACTTTTTTCTCATTTAGTTGCATGAGTACTTTGAAGTGCAGTCATTTCGTGACAGAAATAATATAGTAACATTAGTAACATTTATAATCACAAATATTTTGAAAAATAGTCTTTTTTTTTCTTTCTTTCATTTCCAATGACACATGAAATGTTGTGTCATTTTTCCTCTAGCACCTCAATCTAGTGCTCCCATGTCCTTACTTTCCTTGTCCAAAATAACATCTTGTAACAAATACTTCTTGTCCATAACCGAATTTGGATCATGTTGTCAAAATGGAACATTTTTAATTTTGTAAGTGTTCTGTGAGACAACCATGTCCTGTATCCATTATAAAAAGTAGCAACTACTTTTTGACTTGTAAAGGCTTTTGTTGCATAATTTTGCAGTATTTGAAGTTTTTGTGGTTGGTGTTTACAGATAGAGATTTACTGATGGCATTCGTAGTCTGTGCTGTTTTTTTAATAAGCTTGTTGCTTTCTTTGCAAGGCCTGCTTTTTCATTCCCCAGCAGTGCAATATCCAATACATTCAACATTTTTATAAAGATGTCCCAAGTGCTGAGGTTAATAGCCTAGTTAATGGTTTAAGTTTAGTCAAATTCTCTGCTTATCTTGTGATTTCTATATGAGAAGGGTGCTGATAACATTTTTCATATTCATTCAGTTTCATGCAAGTAGCGCCGCTGATCTAGGCAGCATAGCAATACACCACTCTCCTCTGACGTCACGTGAACATACATTTAAATACGTCACAGGGCCGAAGTTGTCTTCCCCTGGTGTATACCTTGTCACAATCCAATCAATCTGATAGTTTTTCTTCTGCTTACTTGTGAAGAATAAATTGTGAAGTAATGCTTACAGTGGAGTATGCATGTGCACAATAACTCGGCTGAGCTATGACCTTCTGTTGGCCAACATATAATGAGATGGAAGCTCCCCAAAACTTGCTTAGTTTATTAATTCATTGGCATAAGTTGAGTATATCGGATTTTAATGTATGCATATGAAAATTTTTTACTGTCCACTTTGGTTAACTTAACTAAATTTCTTATGCTGCATCTGTTGCATGGTATCAATTCTAAAAGGTTTCTCACCATAACACTTACCATAAATACTGTCCCAACTGCCTGAGTTTGGTGCCTAGAATGAGGCATTGAGAGTTCAGCCACATGTCAGTGTGGCTGTGGTAGCGAGATATTCAAACCTCTCCAGGAAGTCTGTTGAGACTGGAACTGTGAAAGACCCCCACAGACAACACACTGTTAAAAGCAGTGGCGGGCGGCACATGATCGAAGAACTGCAGTATGGTGAGAGTTAGGAGCTGAACAATGTCTACGTCCTGCACATTGAGGAGTGACCTGCATACAAATGGCAGAAAGGACATTTCCTCCCAATTGAGCTGAAGTGCCAGAGGTTTGTAAATGCTTGCTGCAGCATTATGCAGCAAATGGTCATGGAAGAATCCTGTGGATATGCTGAAAAGGCTCCAAGGATCCATCATCCTGCATCTGTTATGGTGTGGTGGGGTGTGAGCTAAGAAGGAACCACCAAACTCCACTTCTGTGAAAAAGGGAGTGTACCAGGAGACAGTGCTAGATGGACAAAGTTGCAGCTTCTAGCAGGATTCAGGTATTGACAACCCAATGTTCTTGACTTTATTTCAGCTTCAGATTGGCCTTCTGCAAGTCCGGACCAAAACCCCCTGGACTAGGCTTCCAGAGATGGGTTGCAAGAAGAGACAACCAAATATTGAAAGTTTGAAGCGTTCTGTTAGGAAGGCAGCAGTATATTTCCTGATGGAAGCATTGTGTAATTCAACAGATGAGCAGCCACAAAGACTTAAGGACTTTGTGCACGGCAGAGGTGGTCATTTTGAATAATTATATGTGATTTTGGTATTTCATACATCCATTTAACCAATATTATTAGGATATTAAGATATCTCAAACCATTTTTTGAAAATTTATTGGTAACTTTGTGTCAGTATTTATGGTAAGATTAGGTACATGAAAGCTGAAGCTATTTAAAGCAATACAAATATTACAATATAATAAATACTTTCTAAAACAACTTCACTTATCTTGTTTCTTAAATATAAATTCCAGTGGACAGGTTTCACAATTCTTTAATTGCATCATCTGTTTTGTTCATTCTATGTTGTAATGGTTAGCACCATTAGGTGATGCATTGTTTAAAACAGATTTGTTGACAGAATCACTTGGCAGAATTTCAAAATTCATTATAAAATCCCTAATCTTTAAAACTAATATGTTCTCTCTCACTAGAGCACATACACATTCATACTTCCAGACTCTGGGGAGGATAGGGAACAATCTTGGCTAGAGAAAACCACACTCCCAGGCTGGGAATCAAACCTGGGATCTCTCGTACAGCAGGCAGGTGCTCTATCGACCGAGGTACAACTGATGCACTTTAAAACCAAAGTTTGAAACTTGTCATCTGCAGCTATGTGAAGATTGATCATTAAGTTATAAGATTATTTTCACAGTATACCAAATGTTTGCTAGTGACATAACAAAGCAATGAAGCATCCTCTCACTAAGGTGCAAATGCATAATATGAGCAGTAATATGAGGGTTTAGTGTCCTACCTTGCATTGGTGATTGTTGTTCTGCAGCTGGAGGAGCTTCCGCCTGTTGCCAAACAGTAGTCGTTTTCGTCGTTGTTACAGTTGTTGTGCCACCCACGGTTGTTGCTGTTGTTGTTACGGTTGTGCCTGAGGATTCAAAAATACATTTATGTTTCTACTGAAACATGTTTAATGAGTGGAAACTATCTTAAACATAGATATGAAGAATTAAATAACATTATGGTGTCTTTCAAAGGTCACTTCAAAAGTTTGAAGTATTATAATACGAGGCTTGTTTTTAAAGTAGGTACCATTTAAATATTTTGTCGCTGCAGTGCTGATCTCGAGATTTTGAGCATGCATAATCTCTTCCTCCATTCATTAGGAAGCTAGACTCAGTTGTGAGCAACCATCACTTTGTTTTTTCCTATTGTTTGACCATTTAAAAGTGTTCAAAGTTGAAGTACCTGTCAACTGTGAAGTCAGATAAGTGATTTACTTTTTGAATACCAGAATGTTATGTTAGTAAACATTCATCCCCAATTGTGTGAGGTTTATTGCGAATGCCTGGCCACACATAGCCTAAACTCAAGAACTGATTATCTGGTTGGGAAACATTTGACCATCCTCCCTATAGTCTAATTTGGCACCAAGGGGTTTTCATCTGTTTCTTCATTTGAAGAAATTCCTTGGTGGAGAACATTTCAACCACAGTGATGTCAAAAAGGAAGTGCAGACTTGGCTTTTGTACCTGGAAAATTATGTTCTGTTCTTCTAAAACATTATTGGTATTTACTTTAAAAATAAGCCTTGTGTTTAAGAAATAAAAACATCATTATTTTGGGTAAATAGTGGGATTTGATTTTGACAAAACTTTGGGAATATGTCTTCCTACAACACCTTGCACATAAAGTCATAGTAACAGCACATTTTTCAATTGCATGATGTGCCAGGAAGGTAATCCCACCTGATAGTGAGACTATGTTGTTGATAAGTGCCAGCTGATTGGCACCTGTTCCTCAAGCTTTCTCATTTAATCCCCATGATTAATGCACTAGCTTTAAAATTGTTAAGCTCTAGATTGTCTTTGACTCCTACTGCTTTCTCAATGGCATTGCACCATCAACATGGCTTGCAAATTACAAATCACTACTATTTTATTCAACAAAATGATAACTATAATAATTATGAAATGTAAAAGGAGACAAATAAAAGCCAAATCAACATAGTGAGACTTACACTTTTTTCCTAACTTAAATATGATAATATTTATTATGCTTTAATGTTTGAAGTAACTTTTGAAAGGCACTAAACATATAAAGTAGGAAAACCAATTGAAGAATAATCGTTGTAATGTTATATACATCTAAATGACAATATATTACTTCTAAAATTTGCACAGAGAAGAAACTTTTAATTATAGAAACGTTTGTGCATTTTAAAACCCTTAATTTCAATTCCTTCAAAAGGACATAAGGGTTGAAGCAATTTAAAGTCACTTTCATTTTTTTCAGAATGAATGTACCTTTGTCAATATTTCACACTAATTGCAGATCAAGCAAAACAGAAGTCAGGACAGAAATGGCTGCCAATTGTTTATTATCTTACATTATATGTGCATTTCTTTCCACAGACTTGTGAATCGGGGACTGTGATTCAGATCCTACCAAGACTGTCCTCAGAATTTTTTAGTTTTCCTTAGTCCTTATAACTGGCAAATGCCAGAGAGATACCATAGAGTTAGTTCTGGAATGTTTCCTTTCTGATTATCATTTTATTTCACATATCATCAATGTGGTACCATGCAAAGTAAGAATGGCTGTTAAATACTACTATTCTATTTTTCCTTTCATAACTGATATTTTGTCTGCACACTACAGACATGTCTAATTAAAAACTCTTTATACTGTTTTTAAACTTCCAGAGATTGTATTTACATACTGAATTTTATACTGGATGCTGATACCTGTGAATACCCTTTATGGAAATAGTATACCTTGTTTTCCTTTATTTTCTTCATAGTAATAAAATTCCAGTCCAATGGAATGAGGTAGGTATACCAAGATACGAAATGTGTGTATAGATACAACTTGAAGAATAGTGTATAGCTTGCATTGTCTGTGTATAGTCTAAGTCCTCTTCATTTGGAATTAATTTGGCTACTTTTTTATAACTTACTGCACAAAAAGCATAGATCTTATTAAAAAATACAATTTATGCCAGGTAAATTTTTTGTAACCTCATTATTTTTGAGATATGAGTTCTTATTGCTTTGAATGTTCAAATATTTCATAATTTTTTCCAGTACTAAGTCACTCTGTTTTTGATTTTCTCCATCATGTACATAGTAGGACAGAAAATGCATTGTACCCAAAAATTTGATATGAAGATTTCACCAGAAATACATGTTTTGAGAACCCCTGAATAAAAAGAACCATTTTTAGAAAAAGATCTGTGTACATGTCTGTGACTCCTGATTTAAAAATGAAAAGTCAGGTAAATGTCAAATTTGGTATTTAACAATACAATACAAAGGTTTTCAAGAATATCACCCAACCCCAAACTATGGTTTACATAGAATATTCTTCAAAATTTTTTATTTTCTTAAAAATTGCTTTAATGATTTTGATTACGATATTATATATTAAACATATTTTCATAACAACTAAAATGTTGTTGTTGGCTAATACTGGATTTCTGACAATGAAGTCATTAATCCTCAGGCTCTCCAATATTTTTCACTGATATTGAAGAGAGCAATAGCAGTAATAGTAACCGCTTTTTAGAGAGCACCATATTACAACTAAAATGTATACCTTAAAATTTTTGGGAATAGTCTATAAAGTTCCTCTTCATTCAGAAGGAATTTTATACTATCTTGCATAACTGGTAAATGTTAAGCATATTACATAAAAAATATAGATCTCCTTAAAACAAGGAATTTATTTCAAATACCCTTTTTCTGTGGGATAAGCTAATTCTGAGATATGTTATTAATGGTGTGAATTGTTCAATACTTAGTGATTCTTTTAATGCCCCATTAATATTCTGTTGTTTCCTGTGATTCCATGGAAAGAGTATGTAATTTTAAGTTCAGCTGTTAAACATTTGACTATAGCTATTCACTTTGTATCTATAATGAAATGTATAATGTATCTATTTCTATAAAGGTTTATCTCCATTAAAACATTTTTGTCATAGCCAAGAAGAAAGGGAAACTTCCTAACCAACACTCACGTAGCAATCTGTTGTTTAACCCTGCAGTGGGTGCATGGTGGTATACAGTGCTGCCAATTTAGCTTTCTTTCAATAATTAAGTTAGTGCGCCAAGTGCACCAAAATTGAATTGCTTTGATGGCTTATTAAGGCAGCGAATGTCACTATTGTTGCATTTTTATGCCCATCATAATGCTGTGACTGATGTGTAAAGTGAACAACTACACCCAGGTGGCACTGTGTACCGCATGTGCCCAGTCATGTAAATACATAAATGTAACCTAGTCATTACTGAATGTTTTAAATATACGAAGCTTTATTTAGCAGCAAAAACACTTTGCATGAATGATTATTTAGTTGTAAAGATTACTTTGGTATTCTTACAATTTTCCAGATTGCCACAAAGAAAGGGATTGACGCCAGAAGAAATGAGCGTCTCCTGGAATCATCTGACAGAGAGGACTATGTTGATTTCTTTGACATTGATGATTGAAGCAGAAACCTGCACCCACCCACTAGACCTTAATGTACCAGGGGTATACCGTATACCCTGTGAATGCGGGACGCCGTACATAGGGCAAACCGGCAGGACCATTTCCACCAGAGTCAAGGAGCACGAACGGTCCATACGATTAATGCAGCCTGACAAGTCAGGGCTGGCGGAGCACTGCTTTGAAAAAGACCACAGAGCTAACTTCAAAGAAACGACCATCATGGCAAAATGTAGCAGTTTATGGGAACGGAAGGTTAAGGAGGCTCTGGCCATCTCCTCCGAGAAGAGCACACTGAACCGGGATGCTGGATTGCAGTTTAGTCCCTCTTGGAAACCAGCCTTAAAGTTGGAGATCGACCGACTCAGAAAGCACAGATTGCAACAGAGCATTGAACCACCTGCAGATTAGACTTGGGAGAGATGCACTCTCCTGAAACGTCGATGGCTCTTCATCACTACACCTGGCTTGAAGCGTGAGAACATCTTGGATATGAATATATCATACATTTTCATTTATTCCAGGTTATATATTTATATGCATATTATATTAAACTCTGGCATTAACAATGATATCAGTTATTGTTTATGACTTCAATATTAATTATATCAGAAAACAAGAAAATTTGCCTGTGAAATGGTATTTAAAGTTATTTAGCACTGAATGCTGCACACGCCTACTGATGGTGGTATCTTCAGTGTGCCTACCACAGGGTTAATCACCTACTGAATTCCTCCTATATCTACAACATAATGTATAACAAAAGCATGTTTCATAAAAGACTCATTAAAAAAGCATACACAAAAAGCATTTGTGTCGATTAGCAAGAAATAGAAGAGTATGCTTATTTAAGTACAGTTTGTGGAGGAGTTTTAACATAATGGTTGTCAGCTGAATTATGTGTGATAATTTAGTATTTTATACAGCATCTCAACTATGTACCTCTCCATTTGGTAACAATTTGCTAGATATCATTTGCTGTAAATGTAATTTCAGTTTTAAATATTAAAATTAAAAAATTCCAGAAAGATTGTTAACATTTGTGTATGTTTTAACTAATCCTCTTTCAGTTCATTTTATGGAAGTGTTTTGGCACACACTTTTTTAATGAAAGAGACTAACCTTTAGGCTATGCAAGAACATAAATTTCCAGTAGTTTCCAGCACCTTTTACTTGCTATTTCATTTTCACTCATTGGTATCATGTAAACTAATTTATGACATTCCTTATCCTGCTGAATTACTTCAGACTCCACATATATTATACTTTGTAACTGTGCAAAAGAAATTTATATTTAAATTTTCACAAAATATCTATTGAAGTTGATTAGTGTACAGACCAGATACTTAAATGTCATATACTGGATGTTAACTTTTATCTGTGATTTCTGCACTCCGATTCAGCAGCTGTACTACTTGTGCAGCAGTAAGCATCTCACAGTACCTTGACTGTAGTTACACCGCAAACTAATACAAGCAACAAAATAATAGTGCCATTTACTAAGAGGAAGTGGTACTATTTATGCAACAGTACAAGAAGCATGTCAGCAATCTGAAAATGGTGCGCTGTGCACTGCTAGTATCACCCAACCTCCCTTTTACCTTTCAACGCATTTCAACGCTTAATCGCAATTATGCATAACATTGTAAAGTTACACTGTCCTCCAATTTGAACACAGAGCACCCTGTCTTTATGGTTGAGTACTATTATGATTGGGGCAATTGACACTGCCATTAATAAATAAAATATTTATTTTATTTTTTATCTTGTGAGTACATAGACTTCTCTCAACAGCTCTTGATGCCATCTGGAAGTCAGTTTTTGTAAACTTGTTCAGTGCTTCCTGCAAAACTGTCTCAAATGGTAATTATTATTTATTTATGTGGTTCAAATCCCAGTTGTGGCATTGAATTTTTAAGTTCCAGTTCTACCTCTTAAACTGTCTCAAATATTTGACATTTCACCTTGATTTTCATCTTAGGGAACAAAAAGAAGTTGTATGGGGCTAAATCTGGTGAGTATGGTGGATGGGAAGGATTGTCATTTTGTTTTTCTCCTGGAAGTCTTACAGAATGAAAGATGTATATGGTTTTGAGTTGAGTTGGTCAGAAATAAATACGTCCGGCATGTTCCACATGTGGATGGTCTTGAAAGATCCCAGACCAAACATGAGTGACATTTTCTGGTATAATGCTAGTTAATGGCCGTATAATCAACCAATGTTCTACCATTTTTAAACACTTGAGAACCATTCTTAAGTTAGTGTCTGACCTACAGAATTGCCTACAAATGCAACATTTTCATGATTTCTACAACAGTTTACCTGAGATTGAAATGAAACTTCACACAGACATGGCTGCTCCCTTCTATACTATCATTGTGAAATTGTGAGGTAAGCAACATGCAGCACTAACACAAAATGCATCCACAAGAAAGAAGCTGTTTGATACACTGACATAAGCAGCATTATTTCAACTACCACTCAGCGTATGCCACTTTTGAATTTCAAGACTTTTTGGGAAGCACCTTATACTGAAGTGTTATGAAATGTTGTATTTTGGTGTATCTAAATATCTAAAACGTGTGTATGCTGCAACAGATAAATTCGCTGGCTCTTACTGCAGATAGCATCGCAGGTAATACATGACATGAAATTAGAACATTGTTGGCAAAGGAAATTTAGGAAGTAAATATTCTAAGCCTTAGTCTAGGTTATGTCTCCAGCATTTTCCAGTTATGAGGACTGAGAAAAACCTGGAGAAAACTTCAGTCATAGAGAACAGTCCTGGAGGGTCTGACCTCCTGTTTACAAGTCTGTGTGTTAACCTCCTCAATTATCCTTATCAGCTCCATGAATGAGAGTAAATCAATTGGTAGTTTTGTTTTGCTTTATTTCTTTGTTTTTTAATTACGTTTTCTAAAAGCAATGGTATCCCCTGCAGTCATTAGTGTTTGAAATATTTTACTTTGCTCAACTTTACGTCTCAAAGTACAACTCTAGTTGTACATCAGAATAGCATTACACTATAGTTGACAACTGTCTCTGTCTAAATGGTACTAACTAGCAAACCACACCATTGCTGATTATGCGTCTCAAAGGGCACATAAATACAAGTATTAATTTACAAGATTGATGCAGTTTATTACCTGTCATGTCCTTGAATTCTGCAGGACTAGGAGGGGGTGTTTTTGACACTTTTGGTGACATTATCTCTGCAAAAGAAAGCATAGCAAACACCTAAATTGCAAGACAGAATAAAACAGACAAAGAAAAGCGGAAGGTAAATGTTCTCTCTCCCTCTCTCTCTCTCACTCACTCACTCATCAGTTCCCTGATGATAACATAATGTGATGCTTTAGTGATTTAATCCATATGGGCTCATTTGTGTTAGATAACTAATCGTATCACTTTATGTACACTATCAAGCATACAACAACAAGAGTAATGTTAATCTTAGACTAAACTTGGAAGGCCTATGCAGATTCTCAGTAGTATTTGTCAACCTACTGGCAGTCCAGTAACTCCTAAATGAGTTGTATGTCAAATTTCCTCAAGTCAGGTTACAATATGAAAAGAAATAAAGTAGCATACAAGCAACCGACTATTTTGCTCTACTTATAAGGGAGTTATATATCATACATGCCAGCCATTATTCCTAGTTCAGATTAAATACCACATGATTATTCAAATACTTACTTTTTTATCTTAATAAGCCTTTGTTTCTCATAAAAGAAGCTAATAGGACCAGAATAATGAAACATAAAAGCTGCCTAATTTTAAGTACTTAGTTAATTCACAATTAGTGATTCTACAGAATTTAAATATTGCAAAATACTAATTAAATTGCAATTGACTGTAGCTTGTGAATAATCTGAAATTGCAGTACGTGCTATATTATAGCATATATTAACATAAAGTTGGATAATCTTACTACACTTTAGTCTATTATTAAATAAGGCAACTCCTATTAACTCAATATATTGTAGCCCACTCTTCTAAGTTACTATTGGTCCTGATAAGCTTTAATACGGAGCTTAAATCCACTCTATGCAAACAAAATTTATCCCTTACATTTCTACTTCATCTTCCATGACTAATTTTTAAATCATTTTCCTTTTACCTTTGCTAAGTAACTACCAATTTCTCTCCTTGGTACCTTTCTATGAGTTTTATTTTAACAATTTTCCCCCCTTACATCTCTTCATAAGTTAGTCTATTCATCCAACCTTAATTAATTTTATTGCAGTAATAAAAATACTATAATCAAATAAGTTTTGAAGGTACATTGCAAGCTTATGCAGAGAGTGCTTACATTGTTGTTGTTCTTGCAGAATCCACTATGTTTGAATAACAATAGTAACAGTAACAATAACAACAATTCCAGGAGCAACAATAACTATCTGATTTAATGTTTTTTATTGTTTGGTAAGATTGTTAAATCCAGTATGAATGATGAATGAATTTATTTATTTATTCTATGATATATGTTGAAATATGTCTTTTTACACAGATCCTATGCAGATCGTGGAAGAAGCCAGTGTTTCCAAATGTGGAAGTGTACACATTCAGGTGCTTTCTTCATGAAATGACAGAATTGTTATGCATATAGTGTAACTCTAACATAACCTTTTGCTTCCGGTTGGTTTTCGATGTGCAGAATGAAGTACCACTATACACCAGCTTTTCATAATCATCATTATGGTGCATTTTATCAAAAGCCTAAACATATAACTAAACAGCACATTGTTATAGAATGTTTTGCATTTTATAGTGCCAGCTTCTTTTCTCTTGATTCCTACTTATTACCAACAAATGTTAGATTATATTCTCCTCTGTTTTCATCATGTACCATTCTTAATTCCATTGGAGCATAGACCTAGGTAAGCCTAGGACAAATCTACCTCTCACTCCCTTCATCTGGCCCTATTGTGCTCTCCTCTGCTGAAGTCATATTTACCAGTGTAATATGTCCAACAACTCCAGTACTTGCAGGATATTGCGATGCAGCAACAGTAGCTATGGTTTCATCAGACAAGATTTAGCAAGAGCAGTGAATATTTGCATTCATGTTGTATAAGCTGCTTTTACCAACTTCTCAACTTTGCCATGAAATCAACATTATGCACAAGAAGCTGCATAGTTGGATTGTTATTCTTATGACAGTTCTTCATACAATGAGAAGCATTTTCAGGGCATTGCTGTACATATTCTGTATATTTCAACAACTCTTATATTTTCTTAATTCAGTTCAAGCTGTAAATAAGTGAATGAGAAGGAGAATGTATACATTAGCTTCTGGTACTGACAGTTAAATATCTAATCTATCTTGGGAACAAACTCTAGCAAAATAAACATTCCAAGTATTATTTCTGTGAGGGAGATTGTCTTAATTGATACAGCCAGAGCTAACACCCGCACTGTCTCTTCCAGGCACCGCTCACTGTGGCACAGTTAAGTAGATATATATACCTTACCCATCTCATTCTTCCAAATAAACAAACTTAATTGTTCAATATACACAGTTGGATAAGCCTATCAAGCAAGCAAGTAAACCACTAATGTAACATACTGCCCACTATTTGGCCCATGCTACTATTCCCAGGGCCAGTAAATATTGCCCTATGTTCCTGCAGTTTTATTTATCACAGGTTTCCTATCTTTTTGGCCATATCTTGCTGAATACTTTATTGGTCCTGCGAAGCTCTAACACTAACTTATTGAACTACTAACACATCACTTGCTCTGATGGACAAACCAGCTTATTATTTACTACTACTTTAGTTATTATTAATATATAGATATATTCATAACTGCAAACAATATTTATCACTGTATATTTCCATAGAAACTACTTCATCTTCCTTCACTTTAAATTTTCTTGAGCTTCTAACCATGCAAATTTTTTCAAACCTCCATCTTCAGCATTTTAATTTTAACAATTTTTCCCATATTGTACATATTGGTAAGTTAGTGCATTTGCCCTCATCACTTCAAGAATTACATGTCAATAGTTATCACACTGGACACTCATGCAACATCTTCTCTCTCTTAAACACTGCAACTTTGCTATCCCGTTATCTTGTTTTTCCACATGATTTTCCCTTCCACAGCCTGAATTAACACATGCTAAAAAGTGTTCATGTCTCCTTTAGTATCAACATCAGACCGCAGATTAACAACTACACAGACAGGCACCTAAGGACATCTTATACACATGTCATTTTAGTATGTGCAACAACTGAGTATTTTAAAGGTGTTTTAATTCTAATATACGGTATTCATACTTATTTTCTATTAAAAAGGTCAGGTGGTGATCTATCTATTGCTAACCTCAAGAAAGGTCAGGTAGAACTATAAATAATAAAAGACAAATTAAAATTTAAGAGGTTGAATCAGAAACTGAAAAATTCAATGCCTTAGCCAGGATTTGAACCATGGATCTGCCATTATTCCCCAGCAGATTCGTACTTTTTCCCAGTTAACCACAAGGGAATCTCACATCAGAGATAAATACCCCAAGGGCAACTTACAATAGTAAGTACTTTATGTCCCGGGTTTAAGTAACCTTCACATGGTAATTATTATTTATTTATGCCAACAAGGTTACTGCTGGCGTTTTTAAATACACAAGCTGTGTGTGGGCAATGTTTAAGAGGTAGCTAATGGCAGATCCGTGGTTCAAATCCTGGCTAAGGCATTGAATTTTTCAGTTTCTAATTCAACCTCTTAAACATTGCCCACACATGACTTGTGTGTTTAAAAACACCAGCAGTAAGCTTGTTGGCATAAATAAATAATGAGAAATTATATGTTTACATTCTAAAATTAAAAGATTTATAATTATACTTGTTAAGGTTCAGTTTCTATTTTCAGGGACTGATTTCTACTTTTCTATTACAGTCATTGTAATGGATGTCCTGTTAGTTTGGTCAACACTTCAAGTGCAATAATGGCTTTAAAAGCAAATTCATCTGTACAAAATCTCTCTCTTAATAAGTGCTTTCCAAAATACTCTAACAGTTTTAACACACCCCAATGGGGTATTCCTCCCTCAGTAATGTATGTGTATGCAGAAATGAGGTGTTCACAAGCAGCCTTAGATCTACAGCTGCCTTTCCTTAAGCATATTTGCCATTCAGCTGCACTTTTGTGACAATCACAATACAATCTAGCATCAATATACCATACAAATTGCATGTATTTTTATTTCTCGTATTTATTAATGCTAAGCTATATGCATATGTTCAACTCAAATTCTTTACAGTAGCATTCATAATTTATAGTGTCCTTAATTGCTTGATTCTAATCTGTATTTTGTTGTTTCACTTTATTTACTGTCCGTATGTATTTATTCTTCTCTTTGAAATTGGTCCTATCTTTCTATCATCTTTATAAAGCATTTCAGTTATAGCAATATTTACCATTTCTTATTGATGTACCTGTTCTTTTCTCCAAATTTCAGTTGCTTTACATTTAAATATTATTTTCATTTGTGACACATATTGGAATACCCTTCCTTAGGCCTTTTAGTCTCCATACTCTTGTTCTTACCCATGCAATACCTTCTTGCACCTTACAAATTACAGTCATGGACATAAGTATTCATACAGCTGCAAACACAAACAAAATATTTTACTTTTAATATTTGCTGGTCACAAAACATAAAAAAAAATTCACAATGTGAACTTCACACACCTATTAACTTACAGATATAATGAAATTAAATTTACATTGTTCCAAATTAATAAATAACATCTTTCTTATCACAGGTTGAATTTTAAGGACGAGCGCAACATTATTGTATACATATATGTACATACAAACAAACAATTAGAAAGAATGTTCCTAATACTTTGCATGCAGATCTCTTCTATAAATTACTCGTCTCAGGTGTTTGGGCACTGAGTAAACAAGTTTTCTGCACCAATAGTATGCTATTCTGTCACAAGTAGCCGTTTTAGTTGAGATTTGCTGGATATGTGGTGTTTTCTTATTCTGTCCATAGGTCCTCAACGGGGTTGAGATCCGGAGATTGTGCAGGTGTTATGAGTATTGTAGAGAAACCACAAACAAACAATCTCTGCACTATGTTTAGGGTCATTGTCACCTAAATTCAACTTCTCGGCACTCTTCTTCAAATTGCCTTTCAGTATATCAATGTAACCATATCTGTTCATATTTCCCTCAATGAATACTAGTTTCCCTACACCAGACCATAACACCACCACCTCCATGTTTAACTTTTGCTTGCAAGTTTTCAATATCCAATGCACACCCACATTCAGCCATCATTACGAAATGTTTACTTTCGTCTGCAAATAAAACTCTTTCCCAGAATGCATTGTCCTTTCCTACATTTTCCTTTGCAAATGCTAACCTGCTCTATTGATTTTTGCTGCTGTTGTATGGCTTCTTTGTAGGTATCCTGGAATGGAACCCAGTACAACTGATGACTTGCTTTATTATCCTGGGCATTATATTCTTCCCATACTGTTCTTCTACATATACAGAGATTTCAGAAGAGGCAATTTCCGGATTTTTCTTCACCATTTTTATCATCTGCCTTTGTTCCCTTGAATTTAATTTCTGTGGGCGGCCCTCTCTCTCTTCATTTATTAGCATGTGGGTTTTTTCAAAATGTTTGATGACACTGTGCACTATTGAACGACTTCTTCCTACAGTGTGGGATATTTCAGAATATCATTTTTTCTGCTTATGTAATGAAACAATCACCTCCCTTGGGTCTGAAGATGTTTTCCTTCCTTTGTGACCCATTCTGACTTTCTGCATCTCACCAGTTACTCCATACAACACGACTAGTATGCAACACTGCAGCAATAGGTGACAGGCACATTGTGAGTTATCAGATAGTCATTTGTTCTGTGTTTACTATTGCTGTATGAATACTTATGTCCTGTGTAAAAAACAACTTTTGTGAAAAAGCATATTTTTATATTTGGTATAATATTGAAGAGACTTAGCAATAAATGTAACCGCTTTTTAGAGAGCACCATATTTTTATGTTTTGGCGGTCACATCGCTCTCACAACCCCCAGAATGTCTGGAGGACCACACCCGTCGTTGGTTTACGGGTCTCACCGACCTGACCGGGAGAATTATCAAAATAAATTCACCGACCATATCCTCTGATTACCAACCAGAGGACGTATTACATGCCATGACAGGTCAGCATGTTGGGGTTAAGATTTTATAAAGAAATTAGAGAAATGGAGAGGTTGGAAAAATAAAGACTCCCTAGCCCTCAGGAACCCTAATAGCATTACTTACTGCAGCGAAGTTCTTGTAACAGCAAACACAAAAAAGATTCAAATCTTTCAAAACCAAAGTCTGAGATTAATTACAGGTGCTATCAAAACCACACCAATAGCAGCTATGGAAATACTAACCAACCAATACCCCATTGAATATGAAATAGAAAAAGCGGCTCTTATTCAACACAAAAAGTTGATCAGACTCCCATTCAATACATGGCACAAGAGAAATTTTACACATACACTAAAGACTCAGGGGAGCTTTCTTTCCAAAATTCAAGACATCAAGAAGAATGTACACCTTCCTAATTCAAAGGAAAACTTCATATCTAAAGTCAATCCGACACAAACATTAGACATCACATATTATTTACACCTGACAGAAGAAGTTAAGAATAGTGATACTCCAACTAGTGTTCTAAAATTATTGGCATTAGAGACAATCCATACTAGATTTCCAGAACACGAATGGCTCCATATTTATACTGATGGATCATTAATATCAAACCAAGATGGAGCAGGTGCTGGAGTCACATGTCACCTCTTTTCCTATTACAAATCTTTAAGTTATGGAACTACAAACTTTGATGGAGAAATTGAAGCAATTCGAATGGCCCTACAAAATCTTTTGTACAGAATTTCACATTTTCAGCAAGCAGTTATTCTCTCAGATTCCAGGGTAGCAATTATAGCAATTACTTCCAAGTTGTCACCAAAAAGCCAAACAATTATAGAATGTTGGAAAATCCTTACCCATCTAACAGCACTTCAAAAACACCTAGTCTTCCAATGGATACCAGCTCACTGTGGACTGAGTGGTAATGAGAAAGCTGATTTTCTTGCAAAAAAGGGTACAGGCAATGTGCAAAAATCTATAGTTAATCTACCATTTTATGCAGGTAAAAGATTAGTCAACTCTGAATTCAAAAAAATCATTGAAAAATATTACTATGAAAAATCAAAAAATAAAAGATGGGAACTACCAAACATTCAAACAGTAATTCCTGAGTATCCTCGAAAAACAGCAGTTGCAACCTTCAGATTGATTACAGGACATGATTGTCTGGCAAAACATTTAAACAGAATTGGGATATATTCTTCACCACTCTGTCCTCTATGTGATCTGCAAGAGGAAATGGATCGAGACCACCTTCAAGTATGCCCAGCCACTTCTAATGCCCCATCCATCAGTGAAAAATATTGGAGAGCAAGAGGATTAACGACTTCATTGTCAGAAATCCAGCATTAGCTAACAACAACATATTTGATATAATACTGTAAATGTAATGCCAACATATGAGTATGCTAATGGAATTTTTGAAGTTCTTGTAAGTGACAAATGTTTGCATTTTTAAATGTAGAAATGTCCAAAATAAAACCTTTTCCTTTTTATTGGTAGCTGTATGAATACTTATGTCCATGGCTGTAAATACAATTGTGTCTCATTTCCTTCTCTATGGCACCTTTGTGCTTATTTTAAACTTAATTCATTGCTGTAATTATTTCTGCTGTGCACGTTGATAACTTTTTGTACAATGAGATTTGGGTGATCATTTATTGGACTGCCAGTAAGTTTTGTGGTTGACCAAGTTCAACATTATTGAACAAAGAAATTAGAATGCCTGCCATATTCATTGTGATATCCTTCTAACAAGAGTCTATTAGATTTATTTGTGCCAAAGCAAAGAAGCTTTATAAGGCTATAATGCAAGTGTTAATGAATAACATTGATTGCATTTTACTGATAATAAGGGTTCAGACAAGGAAACAACCGCCTGCGGTGCCGTAGTAGTAAAAGCGGGCGTTAAACACTACAACAACAAGACAAGGAAACAATGATCTATGAAATCAAAGTGCAGATTGTGTGAATCTAATTGAAAATTGTGGTTGATAAATCAGTATCTGAGATATATATTTATTTATTTATTTATTTATTTATTTATTTATTTATATAGAGAATCTGTTAGAATAAATATTTAGTAAAACCTGACTTAATAACATGGATTAGCAGTTATAAATTTTAGTGAAAACTTAGTGAAATTGTGAATGGATTAGTTTCACTTCTAATTTTTGCTGGGAACATGTTTTGAAGACATTCATCTCCACCATAAGCTGTACGTCCACTAGCACCTGGAAGGGGATCCCCCTAATTCAATGTTGGTTGTGCTGCCATCTAGCTGTCTAATGCAGAAGTTCACTATATCATCTACCAGCACAATTTGAAAATTCATTTCCCTGTGTGCATTTTTGCTTATGTGAATTTTTTTCCATACTGTGAGTTCTGGTGGTGTTTTAAAAATCTTATTTCCTGTTTAATGCTGTGTCATTTTGAGCAATAAAGGTGAGTAATGCAGATCTGTCCATTTGCTAAGTTTGACATTTCTTACATTTCTTTGGTTTTTCCTATGTATATTTCATGGAGTCTTCACAATCATATTCCACCCAAACATTTATAACATATGCAGTAAACAGTGCGAAATAAAATTGACTCCAAACAACAAACATAACCTCAGAAAAACTTAATCATCCATTAAAGGCGACTATAGTGAATACTAGGAAATCCAATTAAGAAATCTTAATATTTTGCAGTACTTTAGTCTAATTCAACAGCAGGACTAGGAAATATACTAAAAATATGAATATTTACACTACAAAGTTGCTATAACATTATTTTCTAAAATTATAACTCTTTTTTCTTACTTTGTATAAAACAAGTGCTTTGGTACACTAGGTAAATACTTTTTGTTGTTCTGCATGAATACAGAGAAACCTCTTGCTGCCCTGTTAATCCATGGACACTTTTAATTCCTCTGAAATAAAAAATGCAACAAAGCAGCTTGTCATTCTAACTCTCATTAAAGGGTTCCTCCTGTACTCTTCCAACTCTGCAAGGTCAAGGAAATAGTTTTCTGATAAGTCTTCATTCTCTTTATTGCCTTCTTTCACCTTGTCAATAATATGCATTTTGAAAGTGTGAGTATCCTTTGGAAGAAAGTGTCTGCTGTCTCTTATATCCAACTGCTCCATTTCACTGTTGCCAAGGTATTGATAGCCTCATATTATACATCTTGTGCTGCAGTTGCACAAAACTATGTTCAATCCTCTCTCTTGGTCTCAGGCTCTGCATTTTGGTTCCCAAAGGGCACCAATGATTGCAACTTATTCCTCTTTGGAGGGTCTAGTAATCCTTCAACAATATTCACCACCCAATAATAATTGTTTCTGGGGAAGGCCACGTCTTGGTTGTGTTGTTGTTGCCAGCGTTTCACCCTACTATGTAGAGCTTCTTCAGGGCTAATGCTTTCTTTGGCAGCACCGCAGGAACTGTGCTGTCTCTTCAACTTCTCACTTATTTATATCTTGGCCGTAGAGGTTAGAGCTGGCCCTCTCGTTCTCATTGGCTGATGGTCCGCCAATCCTCGCGTTCTTATCAATGTTTGCCAAATAGTGTGGAGATGTCTTCCATTATCCCTGTTGATACTTTCTTTTAATTTAAATATTTCTATGCTTTCTCAGGCCATTCTATATGTACAATGGTCAGAGTGAACTAGTAACTGTATTTGGTCGAAATCTATATGGTGCTTCATGGATATGGCATGTTCAGCCAATGCTGATTTTTTGGGTTGGTTTAGTTTTAAACTTCTGATATATTCTTGTCGTCTGATTTTTATTGATCTGCCTGTCTGCCCTATATATGCCGCTCCGCAATCACAGTCGATTTTGTATACACCGGTGTTGTTCAAGGGGTCTTGTTTGTCTTTAACTGGACATAAAAACGATCTGAGTTTCTTAGTGGGTTTATATCTGGTTTTGATAGTATTTTTGCTATTTTGTCGGTCGTTCCTTTTACATAAGGTAGCCATGCTGTGTTTTTATCCTTGTCCTTTTTGTTTCCTGTATGGTTTGATTCTGTGAGCCTCTTGTTGCTTATGTGCAGATTTTGTATTTGTCTTTTTGAATATCCGTTTGCTTCTAGGGCATATTGTAAGTAATTTAACTCCTCTTGCAAGTTCTCCGGATCGCAAATGCGGTTGGCTCTGTGTAAAAGTGTGTTGGCCAATGCTTGTTTAATAGCTGGGGGATGGTGGGATGAAGTGTCCAAGTATCTGTCTGTGTGCGTGGGCTTCCGATACTTGGACGCTTCATCCCACCATCCCCCAGCTATTAAACGAACTGAAACTTGCACAGATTTGATGTACTCTCACTGTTGGATCCACTTTGAAATCATCACACACCATGAAAATAATTGTAAAATATTAATGCATTCACCAAATTGTATGGACCTCTGCACACTTATTTATCAGATATGGTAATACTGCAACTGCTGTCAAGAATATTTGGTTTCCTCTTAGTGAGAAGATATTCTTTATTTTAAGTAGTTTATCCAAAATGGAACCCTACATTCTCAGTTCAAATAGGTGGAATAAATGTCTCCAGTCAATAAATTTTCACAAATAACTTACAAATTGCATATCAAGAATGCTGTAAAAGTACTTATGAGCTTAAACTTAGAGATTCAGTGAGATGATTTAACTAGTAGTTTCAAAAATATAATAAATATGTATGAATAAGTATTTGAAATTTCCAGACGTAGTAAAAGATGCCAGTTCTCTTTAAACTTGACTGGACTATAATTACAAAGCTTCACATTTATGCTCACTCGATCAGTTAAGGATGGAGACAAATGCTTGCAAAGTGTGCCCCATTGAAAAAGTATTGTGTATTTAATGTCACTCAGTTTTTTTCTTTGGTATGCTTTAGCTATTTTAAAGCAAATTATCTCTAAATTTTGATAAAACAAAAGTGATGAAATTTAGCACCAGATCTCAAAATGCAAACAGGGAGGGCTAATCACACATTGGTCTACAAACAGAGTACTTCACCTGAAAACTTAAGCTGGGAGTGGTCACACTATGAGTATTTCACTCACACATTTTTTAAAATGACTGAAAACTACTTATGGTTTTCTAGCTGATTTTATAACCTTAAATCACATTCATTTAGTTTCTAAAGTTTCTACATCACATCCTTGGGTCATAAATAGAACTTACCATTGTGAGTAGGCGTAGGCTTTCACGGCCGGTGTTTGAAATTCTACAAGAGTCTTCCGGGCTGATTTGCCGTGGTCTGCTGGAGTAACTTGGTCCAGACGTTCCGTCCACTACTGCGGTGGACATCATCAGTGGCGTGGTCGAAGTCTTCTTGGTGAAGGTACACTTGTGTCTGAGGCGTTGACTGTCTGGGATGCGGATTTTATACACGGAGGGGTCTTCTCTGATTGGCTCGGGGCTCGCTGAGGCAGTGTGGTTGGTGGGAGGGGGCTAGCTGCATCTCGGGCGCTACTAGATTCTGATTGGTTTGTGTTGCTTGACTGTCTGTGTTGTTTAATGTTATCGATGACGGGGTACCAAGTTTTGTTGAGCTTAAGTACCCCGTCATCGATAACATTAAACAACACAGACAGTCAAGCAACACAAACCAATCAGAATCTAGTAGCGCCCGAGATGCAGCTAGCCCCCTCCCACCAACCACACTGCCTCAGCGAGCCCTGAGCCAATCAGAGAAGACCCCTCCGTGTATAAAATCCGCATCCCAGACAGTCAACGCCTCAGACACAAGTGTACCTTCACCAAGAAGACTTCGACCACGCCACTGATGATGTCCACCGCAGTAGTGGACGAAACGTCTGGACCAAGTTACTCCAGCAGACCACGGCAAATCAGCCCGGAAGACTCTTGTAGAATTACCATTGTGAGTATTTTACTAACATACAGTGGGGTTTTCCCTAAAGGCAGAAACATTACTGTGAGTGCATTACAATATTGTGGCACCAGCCGCTAACAAAGCAGGCTCAAGATGAGCCACTTCACACCACTACATTGCTAGACAATGCCCAACAATGAGTGAACAACAACAAAGCTATTCCATACGCTTGTTTTAGAACAAGCTTTGAGTAGCAAGTTCCAGAGAAGGCACCGACATCTAATTCTTGGCTACATATAAGTGAGTCAGCCAGCCAGTCAAGCTGGGGCAGTTTTAGTGAGCACTGTCAGTTTGCATGAAGGGTCAGAGTCAGTTTTTAGAGGTGAATTGTCAGAGCAGTGAAATTTGTGTCACGGTTATCATAGAACAGAATAACTGTGAGTTGGAAGGTCAACACAAACTGTAAATTGTGATTCAGTTGTTTAAGAAATAAAATGAATTAAAAGTAACTATTCAAGAGAGAACAGTATCAGAAATGAAGTAATTAGAGAAGTACACCCATTGTTAGAAGCAATCAAAACAAATTGGTTAAACATCTTTATCGTATGCCAGAAGAAAGAATATCAAAAGCAGCTTTAAGTATATTCCTAGGGGACGAAGATCAATAGGACATCCCCAAGAAAGATGGCTTCAACAATATGAGAACAGAATGGGTTAATGCCTAACATGCAAAGAACGAAGAAGTAACTGCACTCATCATCTTCATGATATATTTGGTCCTATTTGTTGTCTAAAAGCCATTTGGGTGTTAAAAAAACCAGAATAGGAAAATGGGTGAAAGATGCTCAAATAAGCCCAAGGTTTATAGAACTAGATATCGACATTCATCTATACAGGATAAGGGAATACCTCAGAAAAAAAAGAAAAAACTTGCATGATAATGCGCCCTAACCAAGAAACAAACTCACAGCTCTTTACTGTGAGGACAGGCAAGTTACATCACAGTGTGGAAGCAAGTACTCCTGCTGTCACCAGTCTTGTAAACTTGCAGGTAGCAAACATGCCAAAGATGGCCTGCATTGTTCAGCATAGCAGTAGCCTAAAGAAACATTCACATGGAAACATGTATATCAGTTTTTCAGTATATATTTTACAATTCACCCAAAATAATATTGCAGAAATTCTGAGGATTGTCTGTGTGAATGGAAAGCTCTCCATGACCAACTTTTGAACTTTTCAGGTAGTGAAAATGTCTAAAGATGAAGAGGGAGTACATTATATTACAATGTCAAATGATAGATTTGCTTGTTGAAAACATGGATAATCTGCTTTGCTAAGTAAACTTTACATTTCTATGAGAATAATTAGGAAAATCTCAAGGATTGTCTGTGTCAGTTAAAAGGCTAAGAGCACGACCAACCTTGCAACTTTTCAGGTAGCGACTGGGTTAACACTTATTTTCTTATGCCTGGACTTACTTCTGCAGTTTATGAATTTTAAATTTTGAAATCACTAAAGATTTCAACATTAGTGAATTATGCTTATTTTAACTGAATAATGAAATGCTGAGAGGTAGAATCAGAACTGAAAGATTTAATGCCACAGCCGGGATTTGAACCACAGACAAACATTTTTCACTTGTGATTCTATCTCTCAAACATTGCCCATACACAGCATGTGTGTTTGAAAACACCAACAGGAAGTTTGTTGGCATAAATAAATAATAATAAAATACTGCTTAATTTTTTGGGGGTTGATTTAATTGAATCATTAAATGAAGTAATTTATTGTTATATTTTTTTTAATGTTTAACGTTGTTTAACCAGTTAAGTTATATTAGGTGATGAATGGGTGAAATGATGCTCAAATGAGCTTGGGGTTCATAGAGCTTAGATTTACTTGATATTCACCCTTCATGATAAGGAAAAACCCCAGGTAACTCACCCTAACCAATATTTGAACTCAGGATCTCTTGAATGTGAGGCAGACATGCTAACTCTACACCAAAGAACTTAAATTACTAAACATTTAAATAATTATTATTATTAATAAAGTAATTACTTTTAAAATGTAGGATTTGTGATGCCTTACCTCCTTGGATTATGCATATATACAATAACACCTAGATGAGAGTCAATAACTGCTCCAATTCCTCTATCCACTCAATTTCTTACAGTTGGAAATGATTGCTCTTATGTCTTCTCTAAATAGTTTTCTAATTCTATAACAAACTCTTTTCTACATTTGTTGGAAATTATCTTTGCTACTCCTAATTCCATTACCATAAGTTATATTCAGGACAGACCGTATATCCAGATAGTGAGCAAATATTGCAAAATTTCTCTCTTAGTTCCCTTAAACCTTTTACATCATTCTCATCCAAACAGTAATATTTTGAGGTCTCATATAATCAATCATTGTCTCTTAAGATACTAAAATTGCCCTGATTCTTAAAATTGTTCATATGTTTGCATTTACATTCAAAAGCTTCTTTTATGACTATATTTTTGTTTCAAACATTTCCAAACACAGTTTCTTCTAAACATTTTCTGTGTTAATTTTTCAGATAATTAGTAATTATCTTTTTCCATCTAAAGATTTAGTTAAGCATATAACATATTTTCCCTTTAGTCACTTCCTTCCAAAATGTTTCAGAACATGAGGATTGGTATAAATTACAGAATCCATATTGCAGAAATTAATTCACCAAATGAAGTTCTTTCCAACATAATGCGGTGCATCTCAGGCCAATATTACTTCTCATTTATATAAATAATCTCCCTCAATAATACCAAAAACATTAACAATGACAACTCTAGCAATCTGAAAGAATAGCTATTATATAAAAGACTAAGGTGAAATATAAGTATTTCTTAACTTCAGCTACACAAACCAGTAGGCACATGTATTTCTTAGTACTACGTTTATCATTTAGGTATAGATTCAAATCTTAAATGGTAAACACATAATCATAGCTAAACAACTCTCCTACAATTTCAAGTGCTTTCCAGAATAACTCTCATGCAACTTATTGTTATATACTATGTTATATCCTATAGCATCATTGTCTAATATGTAAGTAACAGAATGGAACAATTATAACTCTAAAGGTAGAATAACACTGAAAAATTCAATGCCACAGCCAGGATTTGGTTTCAGTACAGTTGCTCTAATTCACCATGGTGACAAGCTGACACAGCACTAAATTCCCCAACTAAATTGCATTTTTCCCAGTAAACTATGATGTTATTAAGCAAGTTCCCAATTGTGCTGAAAGCAAAGCATTATCTTCCCCCCTAGGGTGTCTCCCCTATTCAGAGGTTACCCTCGTCATCGCCCGGCCGCTGCGCCCTCCAACCACAGCCAAGGCCACGGAGGAGTGCAGTTTGGGGGTGGCGGGGGTCAGCACGCCAACTCCACCGACCATAGCAACAACTTAAAATTTTACCTCTACCATGCATTTATTTAGATAAATATGCTTTATTTATAAGAATAGTAAAGCTTTTAAAACAGTGTTGAAAACTATGTTCATAAAATTCATAAATTTAAATTATAACTGGCTTACAGAAGCATTAATATTCACTTGTGTAATAGTGTGACTTTATATAACAAACTTTCACAACACACACCTTGTATTTAAGAATGTTATTATGCTATTATTTTGGTGTTCCAGTGTTGACTTCTTGTGCTAGGTTTCATTCATCCAGTACAGTACAACTGTTTATGTTTATGTTCTTCACAACAGTGAAATATATTAATTACCATAAACATGGACTGAGTTGGCAGGCATATGTGTGGCTCAGGGACTTTGCCAGGAAAGCTGACAAGTTCCTCAGCACAATCCATCGCAACATGGATGAGTACATGTTCTGTGCTAACTCCCAGAATGTGTAGAGAACATTCCTTTCATCACATGTGAAAAATTTTCTGGAAATAATTGTTGCATCTCCTTATCATCATTGAAAGTTGTGTGTTACAAATTCACCACAACAGCCGTTGATATTTGTACACTGCAGAACCAGCGTCTCACGTTTCACTTGTGAGGGATTGCTTTACTCTTGTAATTCCTATGTTTGAGCTTCATTTCTGCAATCATATCAAATGTCGTTTGGTGAAATCGTCTGGGAAAGAATTGTGAATGACCTCCTTGTGGGGCCATTGTCTTTTGCCATGATACCAATACTTAAATAATAATTTACTTAAGGTGATTTTGAACTATAAGGTAACACTGACATCACTTATTTTACCCACTTTTACATGGTTTAGGAAATGGCTGTTCTCATCACCAGGTCTTGTGTTGTTGCAGTTTCTGTTGTGGTGGTTGTTCACTGTGGCAGCATCTGATGGTACGTCCAGAGGAGATTCAGGTAGTAAATTAACATTCACTAACTATGGGCTGTTTCAAAATGAACATCGAAGTCCCATGTACTTAATTCTGCTACATACATACGTCGTCAGTTTGACTGGTGCAGTGATCATTTTGGTGTTGTGGTTGGTCATCCAGAAATGGTGCAAAACTGCACAATTATGGTTTGTTTGTATTTTAAGCATCTCATATGCTCTTTTAGGCTAGTTTACTGTCTTGTATATATAACTACTGTATTACAATCTAAGCAACCATCTCCATAGGACAGTGATAGCGTGCTTGTCTCTAGTGCAATCCCCAATATTGGCATGGGGATTTTTCCTCCTCTGGGAGGTCTGGCACAGGATGCACTCAGCTTTGTTAGGTCCCTGAGGAGCTAATTTAAGGATCCACTTGATTGAAAAAGTAGCAGCCCCTGGTCGACAAGACCAAATAACCAGCTGGGAGAGACTGGGGTGCTAACCACATCCCACCTCCAGTAATGTACTCCACTCATGATGCATATGGTGGGGAATACAGTGGTCAGGTGATAAACCGTGGTCCAAATGCGCTGTTGTATCATTGGGTTACATTTGTACAATCTAAACAGATGATTTTGTAAATTTCATCTTCTCTGTCTTGTGGTATAGGCTCTTTTAACCTGTTGCATAGTAATTTATTGTGTGGGACTAGGCTGATTAAATGTTTCCTGAAAATGTTAAATTTGTAACATGCTCTTGGATGATATGCAACTATTTTTCTTCCTGGATGAGATTCGTGGTGTTTTTGAATGTGTTTCATTTGAATTTTTCAACTTACATAGTATTTTTCTAAGAAATTCTACCTGAGCTACTGCACCTGCTTCAAGTAATATTGTTTCAACATGATGGGGAACCAGCTCATTTTGGGAATGAAATAGGTGGCCATTTGATAGCTATATTTCATGCTCAATGGATAGGTCAGGGTGGACCCCATTGTCATGACTTGATTAGCATGTTGATTTGGAAGAAGATCTTGCAGCATGCATAGTTAGTAAAAGAGAAATGCATGCCAGCTAATTAGGCATATTACAAAATATCTACTGCTTGTCTAGAAGTCAATGAACATGTGCTGAGCAATTGCTAGAGATGTACCAATGGAATAATGCATCCATATTCCTTATTCAACACTGAAGTGAGTCAACAATTAATATTAATAAATAATAATGCTGACCTGTCATGGCATGTAATACGTCCTCTGATTGGTAATCAGAGGATATGGTCGGTGAATTTATTTTGATAACTCTCCCGGTCAGGTCGGTGAGACCTGTAAACCAATGACAGGTGTGGTCCTCCAGACATTCTGGGGGTTGTGAGAGAGTGATGTGACCGCCAAAACATAAAAATATGGTGCTCTCTAAAAAAATGGTTACTATTACTGCTATTGCTCTCTTCAATATCATTGTGAAAAATATTGGAGAGCAAGAGGATTAATGACTTCATTGTCAGAAATCCAACATTAGCTAACAACAACATAAATAATAGTGAACACTTCACTTATCTTTTGTAGTTCTGTATTATATTCACAATAACTATAACAAATAATTACAGAAGGCAAGCTAAGTTTTAGTCAGTAATATTTCTTAGTGTTTGTTGATTCATATTGCTTCACTATCCATAGCTTCAGTTTTTTCATTGTATTCACCAAAGTGAGTATTTTTCATTTTCTTTCAAAATGATTTGCCAACGTTTTCCTGTATGTTTGGGCCAATAAACAAACTATCTGTAACATTAATTATTTGTGCATTCAGTTATCACACATGTAACTTCTTTCCTGCAGGATCTACCATTTAGCCACATAAGCTCCTTTTACACTGAAAACAGTGTTGCACTCCAGGAGATTCCAGATTATGCCGCTCTAGTTTAGAAACATCCTGCAAACCAACTTCTTTGTTGATTCTGTGAACTTTTCAAATGTTTTCAGAACATCTACATATATTTTAATTTTCTCCCTATTAAACTGCTGTAGACATCTTAATCATCTCCTCCACAGTTCATTGCAATGTAATCTTTATGCTATTGGGGGCTCCTTTCAGATTATGTGTCTATAAAGAATTCCAATTGTTGCATAAATTTCTTCTAGTTTTGTTTTCTACTGTTAATATTAGTTGTGATGATATATTTGTGTTCACCATTTTCCTTTTATAAAGTTTTAAGCTCATGAACATTTTTAATTGCTTTTAAGTTATTTTTTTAAATTTTTCTTGCATGTTGAGCAAAAGTTTCATAAATTGTGTTAATTCTTTGCTATTTCTTCCATCACCCTTACATTTCACAATGTATTTCATGTTTACATTATTGAGCAAAGTAATCTTGGAATGAACTTGAGAAAGTAATTCTTTTTGGATCTTTTCATTTTCTTCTTTTCTTGCCACCATTCTTGTTCTTAGAATAACACATGAAGAATAAGTTACATGACAGGAAACTCTTGTAAGGTCTGTTATTCATGCCACTCAGTTGGAGAATTTAATTCCTGTAAGCATATTGCCATGGTAACCTGGTGGTTAGAGCAACTGGTCAGAGGCCTGAAGATCCATGGTTCAAATCCCAGCTATGGCAATGACTTGTTTAGTCTCCTGCTATCCTTTCCAACAAATATAACATTTTACTTTCCATGTTCAAGTGTGTGGGGCATAACTATGTGTATAGTACATACATGCAAAACAGACAGCTCTTCCCCTAATCCTAAAAGCTTTTTCTACATCAGAACTGCTCTTAAAGAGTACATAATGTGGTAATATGTGTGTAACAAAACAATTTCACTCCATTACAAACAAGCCTCACTTAACCAAACTAAAGGGGCTGAGTCATTTCAGACAATTAGTGAGAATGAGTTTTGGTAACAAAATGAAGAAAATAATTGTATTTCTGTTGCATGTAATAATGTTTCAGAAGTATATGAGTCGACTTATATACACTTATAGTTTCACTTACACTTATTTTTATCCAGATATCTTTCACTTCATTCTCAATAGTTTCTCGACTGGCAGTTGAAGAGGAAAAATGAAGAAACAAGAGGAAACATGTTCCTTCTTCAACCACCAGTTGAGAAATCATTGAGAATGAACATGCTGGTCTTTGAAACGTGTATGGATAAAAATAAGTGTAAGTGAAACTTTAAGTGTCTATAGGTCGACTCATATACTTGTAAAACATTGGAAAAGTCTCACTGTCTATATCACTTTGTATATATTAAGTGGCATGTTTAATGAGAGCGCTGATAAAGTATACAGTATTAAAATATACATTACAGCATTTACAAAGCGTATTTCATAAAATGAGTAGCTTTTGTTAGCTTTATTCCAGCAACACTTGTGAACAGCATGTGATATATATTTATTGGTGGTGATTCACTACTTTGTTCCAAGGCAAGTTGTGTTTTTGATAGAGACCTAATTCGATATTTGAGTATGAGTTTGCAGTCTTTCTTACCTTTGATGCATCCGCTGTCAAGTCTGTCACTAACAACTTCAAGTTTCTGTTCAATGCTTATTGCATCACACTTTCTTTTTGCTGGCATTTTAAACCCAAATAAACCACACTGACCAACACCAACAGTAAAGTGAAAGCACTTAATACTTGTTATATCTGCATAATAGTTACTGGAATGTCAGGTATGAGGTTGAAGATTAACTGTACACAATACTATGTTAGAGTTGGGACAAAAGAACACTGTCCATTGTTGTATCATTTTGCTCATTGTTTCTATTCCTCCATTATTTTGATTAAGCAGAGTTTTATTGCTTATTCTATCAGTAATATTTGCAAGTCAGTTCTTTTCGCAATTAACCATTTGAATGTCTCTCTTTCTAATATAAAATGTTCTTGCTCTAACAATTAAGTTTGCTATGCACAGACAGACTAACCGTCCCTTTTTTAAATACTTGCAAATATAAAGTAACCACAGATGTGAAAAGCATACATGCAGATCTTATTCTAGCTTTGCTTTCAAATAATGTACAAAACTATATATTACTCGTATTAGTATTAATATTACTAAATCACACAGCTTTTGTTTACTCCTGCATAATCTAATAAACTATTTCCCACTGACAGCCTATATTACTTCATGGTTATAAATCTATAAAAACTTTGTGATACTTGATAATTACTAAAGAGGAATAATTTTTAATGCACAAAATAATGTTGGAAATGTGGATTCCAATGTACCTTTTTATAGTAAATTACAATAACCTATTATAAACATGCTATAAATGGCTAGAATAATAAATACCCTACATATTTTCACAGATAAAGCAGATATAGCTGCAAATATCCTCACTTAATAGTGTTATTCTGGAAAGACCTTACAACATTGCAGACAAAATGTGCAATAAAAGAAGGGAAAATTAAGATATCTAAGAGCTGATATTATGTGCATATGTAATACATTACTACAGGGAAGTAACATTTAAGAAAAATTGAGTTTTGGCCATCTTTTATGCTAATGATCCCAATTTTTATATGGATAAGTATTTAAAAACTGTCCTACCAGTGTATAAAGTTTAATGATGTATTTAATAATTAATTCTCAATATGTTAATGCAGTATACCACTTGTTTTGTTGCACTACTACTGCTTAAATTTGCACTTTCTAGCTCTTAAAGGGCATTCTATCCAAATTCATCTTCTGGTTTTCTTTGGAAATTCCAAATACACACTTTTGATATGTGCGTTATGCCTAATATCAAAAGAATTCAAGATTAAGAATCATTTAACATAAACATAACCTTAAAAGGAACCAGTTTTTGTGAATTTTAAAATGTTTGCATGCATTTCAAAGAAACACTTGTAAACATAATGAACCATTATTGCCTGAGAAATTTAAAACTGAGTGGTAAGCTACCAAAGGATGCACTTTTCTAAATGGCTACAGTGAAACACTAAACTTACCTGGTTGGCCAGGAATCACCTTGTAGGTTGTTTCTAGTCGCACTAGTCCTTCTGATACGCCTTGGAACAATTCCGAGTCTCGCCTTTGATCAGCATCTGTTCGAACAGGCACTGTAGGTATTTCTTCTGTGCGTTTTGTGCTAGGTGTAACAGGGGGCGGTTTTGATATGTCTTTTTCTACTTTTGTTACTGTTATTGTTCTAGTTTCGGTCGTAACAGCTTTAGAGGTTAAAATATCTTTTGGTTCCGGGGGGAGTATTTTAGTTATTTCTTCCTTTTTCTCCGTTGTTATAATTTCCTGCTGTTCCGATACAGGAGGCTGGCGCTCGTACTGTCTGTCCCGCTTATCTTGAGCAAAGATCTCTTTGAGCTGTGCAACAGTCTTGCGTTCTTCTTCAACTACCTTCTCTTCACCGATATACTTCGTCTCGTCCACATCAGGCTCCTTCCCTGCTTTGTCTGCAAGAAATATGTTCCAGCTCATGCAAACATATGACAATGGCATTCATAAATGAGGAAAGTATGTTTTGTTGTAGAGTTTAAACTCAGGAATTAAGTATTTTATTAATATGAGTGTCACCAGGTAAGTATTGAGATAACAAATAATGTATTTTGTTTATCTCAGGTGCTCGATGTACTTCTCCCAGCATTCTATTGTCAGGAACACATCTGCACCATAACTGCTCTTGGTATGCTTAAATCAGTGAGAAATTACAGGATGGCCGGTTAGGACTATACGGTGAATATCTCAGTCCATTGTTACATTAGGAACGTGAGCAGATGCATTGCCATGGTGCAGGTCATGATTGCTCTAATTGCTAATGCCATCTCTACTTCCTTACAGGTTAGACTTAGACCTTGTCTGATCATTGTGATATACTCTTGCCTTTATCTGTAAGGATTACTGTGCTGGTAGCAGGCAAAGGAGAAAAGTCTCTCAAAGTCCCCTTCAAATGTTCAAATGATTATGTTTCATTTAAGCCATACTTAAAATTATACAAGATGTTGCATGAAAATACCTTGTCTGATTCCCCATTGCACTTTGCACAATTAACATGTAAATGCAGGAAAATGAAGGAGACAGCAGAACTATGATTGCTACCCTAGTAGTGGCTAATGTTTCACTCTCAATACTTATCTAGTCACCTTTCAAACTACCACTCTCAATTTTAAGGAGCTTATTTGTTATCAAAAGAACAACCATTTACTGAGCATGCTTAAAAAGAATTCTTACCTTTTAGAGGCTCTTTCTTTTCTGCCTGAACCAGTTCTTCAACTGATTCTGATTCCTAGAAAAATTAAATTGCAGTTATTGTATAAGCAGCAACTGTGATGGAGACAAAGATAGCTCATGATAGAACATAACTAACGTTGTTACCTTCATTATATCTTGCTCATCATATGTTATGTCAAGGCTTGCGTCCCGTCGTAATGAGGCATCTCTTGAAGGGCCTAACTCTTCCTTAAGACTGTCAAATCCTGATTGGTCCAGCTGAACTTTCTCAACAGCACGATCCATTTCGTCCACATTGAAGATGCATTGCTGAACAATGTCATCTCTTCCTATCTTGCGGAGGGCAGTTTCTAGTACATTCCCTAATTGAGTAACAATACATTCCTTCATTAGTGCTGATAATTAATGGAACACCTTATCTATGCAATTCTGCAAGGTCATTCATTTTTATTTCATTTTATAATCATCTAGAGTTGCCAGGTGTATTTTTTTTTAAGAAACATTATAGTATTTTTTTTATTTAATTTAAAAAGTGAGTTAATTAATAACACTGAACACTTACAACATGTTTTTCCGGGACGCGTTTTGAAGGTTAACTTTCCTCCATTATCAACCGGTTGATAATGGAGGAAAGTTAGCCTTCGAAACGCGTCGTGGAAAAATATGTTGTAAGTGTTCAGTGTTATTAGTTAACTCACCTTTTAAATTAAATTAAAAGATTTATTTAATAGACCACCAAAGGAAATAAAGGAAATTTCTAACATTAAATTCACTTTAAGAGCAATTAAGAGGTACTTAATTGATAATGTATTTTATAGTATAGAAGAATATAAATTTAATTGTAAATAATTTGTAAACCATTTACATATTTTTCAATTTGTTAATTTCTAATTGTGAAGTGTCCTTATTGTAATTACTAAAGAATGAATAAAATGACTAAAAAGACGTTGGATAAAGCAGTTGTCACCACAGACTACTTCCCCAGACCTGCTGCAGAGACATGATATATGGATCACTTACATTAGTTTCTAGAGTACTGCGCAGTGTAGAGTCCGTATCTTAGACCGAGTTATAGTATTTGTGACAGTGCAGTGCTTACTAACCTGTAGCTTTGTTCCCTGATTGCTGAAGCCATAACCTTAACATGGCCATTGCTTGCTGTGCTACACTAGTTGGACATTCAGATTTAATGAGATTCACTTTGGATGTTGTGATGCCCAATTCGTTCGCTAGAGGCACCCAATCTTCACCAAGCAAATTGCTAATGTCTGAAAGGCGGAGGTCAGTGCGCTGATATGTTGTGTCATAACGACCTAAAAACAAATTTTCACTTCAATTACTCTTAGGTTACATACAGTAGAAAAATATAGTCAATAAAATGTAACAAAGAGAGAACACTCAAATATACAAAGGTTGGGTATTTGGAGTAGTGTTCATATATCTGAAACATTAATTTTACAATGAACAAAATGTGGTTTTACTTACCAAGACCACCATCCCTGAGGAAACTATATTTTTTGTGCAGTACCAATAAGTCTGGTTCTGAAACAGTTGTTTCAGGCAGTATTGTCTCTGGCAGAACAATATTGAGAATACATATAGGCTGCTGAGGGGGTTCGCCTTTCGCTACCTGTAGGTATACAAAATAAAATACATGTTTGTTCACTTTCATGTAAATACTAATACTTAATGCCAAAAACTACAAAAAAGTGAAACTCCAATCAGATATAAAATACATAAATTAAAATATTACTGTGCATTTGAAAGAAGAACAAGCAGGCCAAGAATGGGTAAGTGGAAGATAATGATTGGAGTCCGTACTCTATTGTCATGTAGCGGGTTATTTATTGTTCTCTCTTAGAGCTCCCTCTCTCAGTGGCTCATATGCAGGAGCCTAGTTCTCAAGTGAATTAAAAATATGATTTTTTGTTTTGTTCCTTTTATATCCTGCCTTTAACTACAAAGGTCATATTGACGGCCTCTCCTGTGGAACATATTGTCTATCGGCAAAGGTGGTACTTGTTTATCAGGTCTTAAGGGTTTTTAATACACTAGATCATACCCACACTCATATTTGCAGACTCTAGGGACGATAAGGAACATTCTTGGCTGCCGGAAATTGAACCCAGGGTCCCTTGCACAGCAGGCAGGAGCTACAGGGCCAGCCTATTTTATTTAGTACAACGAAATCTGAATAACCCACACAGCAGATAACCCAATTATGAATAATTGGGAGTTTACTGTACTCATTTATGCACAATAATTATAGCAACAATGAAACTGATGTTTAAGAGCTTAACATTAGACATTTTAATCTCTGAATAAAATACTGATCTTGACTGAAGTTCTGAGTATACTTGTCATGTGCTTAAAATTTGTTTTCTTTCTGAAGTTGCATTTATAAAGGCAAATATTGGGGTGTGGAGCACTAGGAAATGAACTGCAACAGTAAACACTGCACCCTAAAGTGGTGTTGCCGTTGTTAACATTAAATACTAAATTCAGTACCCAACTGTTTGTCACTCCCCATTTTCTTACACAGGGAAGTAACACAAAATACTGTGAGAGCTGGTGAAACAGAAACATTTAATAAAACATGTGGAAAGAAGATTTGACTGAAGGGACTGATTTACAGGCCCTTTCTGGCAGAAGTACACACATCAAGAAAGGACATATCAACAGGTGGAAGGATATGCTGCTCACCTTTGGTTCTCTCATGAAGAGTATCCTGCCTACTGTGTCCGCATGTGGGTCCTTAACACGTACTGTGAAAGGTAGGCGATTCTCTCTGAATGCTCTGAAACCAAGCTGTAGCTGGTCTCCAGATTTTGTCACAGGCACTAGATTTCCAGCAAACTCAATATATTGTGGCTTGCCTTCCAAAACCTACCAATTAAAAATGTTTACATTCACACCATTATCACTTTAGACAGATAAAATATCAAATTTCATATTCTACAGCATGCTTCTTATCATTGTGTGCTCCCATTTTTTGAGGGAGAAACAGATTATTTTGACATCTTTGTGCAAAAATTGGCATGTTTATTACTCTGAGTTCACTTAAACCAGCAGAACCAGGAAAAATTATCATACACAAGAATAAACACAATTTATGAATTATTAGTTATTTATGCCAACAAAGTTACTGCTGGTGTCTTTAAACACACACACAATTCCACCTCTTAAACAATTTATGAAACTTTGATGTCCGATATAAAAAGGATCTCCAAGTGCAGTATATCCAGCAAAAACACCATCTATAAGTGACAAGAGGATCAATAGTCTCTGAAACATGTTGCAGCAACTTCTGGTGTAGAAACTGAAGTTAGGGTAATAAAGATTCCAACTTTTGCATATACTAAATAAAGCATTTTTGCATTATTGCCAAGGGCGGCTATTCAGGGGAAGCAGGTGAAGTGGCACTTCACTAATATTTGTACCTTGCCACATATATTTATCTTCACAGGTATGTGGGGTTTTAGTACCTATTTCCCTATTTTTGTACTGCGCGGTGCTCTGTTGTAGAAGCAAGCGCACATTCTTACCGCGGACTCGAAGTGAAGTGCAAAGAAGTGGCAAAGAGCTTTCTCTTGTTCAACCTCAGAGCGTTGCTACAGCAACCACGATATCACCTGCTTCAGTTTGTTTGTGGAGGGAGCATTGCTACTTCCTGGCTGTGAAACATGTGGAGTAGTCTATTTATTGTTTCCGTTTAGTACAGTAATGCTGAACCCTGCTTATGATATAGTGTGTATTTTATTAGAAACACCTTTTTCACGGTAGAAAGACAAAGAGAAGAAGGAAGTTTTAAATTGTGGGTACCCTACTGAATCTCTACAAATATATGGTATGAAAGAAGTGAAACATTCAGGAAAATGCTACAATCTTAATTTCAAACAATCCTGGTTGTACTCCTTCTCAACTGTACAATTTGCTGCTTTGTTGAATATAACACAATCATTACACAAACACTCGGATTCAGCAGAGCATTCAAAATGCCAGGTTAATTTGAAAACTTTTGAAAGAAATCGAAATGCTATTTCAGATGCACTAAAGGAGAATGCTAGACTTAATAACGTGCAGTTCAATGAAAATGTACATCTGAACAGGCTTTTCCTGCAGTTAGTGATTGATGTGGTACTCTATTTAAGCAAGCAAGATGAAACAACAGGCTCAATTAACCGTGGAAATGTTAAGGAACTGCTGACGTTGCTGGTATCTAGGAGTCCTGTAGAAATACAGAACCAATATTACAAGATAAAAGGTCTGTTCAGTGGCGAATCAAAAAGTATACAAAATGAACTATTGGATTGCATTTCAGACTACATCAATGCATTTGTAAAAACTGTTAATCTTTTTTTTTTTTTTTCTGTCCAGGTAGATGATACGACAGATCTATTCCACAGGTGTCTCAGTGTTCTGTAATAGTGAGGTACGTTAATGCTGAAGGGTCTGTTGTTGAGTGTTTCTCAGGTTTCTACAAAGTAAGTGCCGACAGAACATCAGAAACCACCCTTATCTGCTACCCTATCCACACGACCCAGAGATAAAAGCCCATCGCTATCTGCCAAAGAGCAAAAAATTTCATGTTTCCTAATATTTTGGTAAAAATCTTCATATTTGATGAAATCTTCATATTCCTTCATCTTTTGTAAGTTTTACAATTTTTCACTTTTAAAATAATTTCCATTAGTAATGAACCACACTTTCCACATACACTATTCAGACAGTTTTCTGTGAAACACAGAAAACGCAAACCACTCTTCCCAGGAAATGCACCTGGAAAAAGCACGCCCTCTTTCCAACAAGTCAGGTAGAGACTGCCTTTATGGTTCAGTGGTCAGTGATCTGACTTCTCACCTACAGGTTATGGATGCAATTATCAGCCAGGAAGTGGAAACTTTCTTTAATTAGGATTATTTCCTTCCTACCATAGTCTGCGAGAGTGACATGGTGTTACAATAAGTTCAAACAGCAAAAATACTAATATTTCAGTTAGAGACCAGAGCAATTTAAGGGTGCTATAAAAATGAAAATCTGATGTGTTGCACTCACATGACTTTCTCTACTCTCGTACTAACCATTCTTACAAACTCTTATTCCTATATCTTCTTCGTGTTGGCCCAAATGAACTTGTTATCAATGGGCCATTAAACCCTACACATTCACTCACTCACCTTTGTGTTAGTTGAAATAAACAGTTGTACAAATTATCTTATTGCTTATTTCCTTGTAGGTGCAAGGGGAATATTAGAATACAGTAGGCTTTGTGTGATAGTCAAATCTTTTAAAGCTTTGAGATTCCGTTCTCTTTGCACACATAACATATAAAAAAATGAGCAACAATGTTCCATTTCACGGAAGTTTTAAGTTTTCAGAAACTCACACACATAACAAGGAATATCTCTGAAATGGTTCACCCTACAAGAAAATTTATTGAGACATAAATTGTGAAGCTGTAAAATCGTTGTGTCCTGGTTATTCGATCGCCATTTGAAGCTGAAGTCGTTGGTGACGTGACGTTGCCCTTCGATGTAGCTCGCCCCAGCTAGTTCTGCAAAAGATCTCTTTATCTCGGGTTTGCGTAAGTGTAATGGACAACCCAAGAACAACTTTATATATTGTTTATTTATATTAAATATTTTCGGGAGATATGCCGAAAATATTTGTATATGTAGAGGAATCACCCCCACATCCGCGCAGCACGAACTCCCGTACTGGTCTCTGGTTGAGTACTGACCGACGCTTTCTCTTACCCACGCTAAGAAGACCGTTCTCTTCCATTTGAATGTCATGACGTCATCCAAGAAAGCCTCGTATCCAAAATGCTATTTCCTTTTCCCGCAATTTAGAAATGTCCCTTTCTATTATAACATGTTCTTTTATGAATTTCAAATATATAATTACTTTTTTAGGATTAAACGATGTTTACTTTATATTTTATTAGATATATCGCGCGACTTTTAAGGTTTGTAGAACTGACTTTCGAACGTGTATTTAAACTATGTGGTATGACGTCATGACTCGTTAATTTCAAACCAATAATGCGTTTATTCTACAAATTTAACGACTATTATTTACTCATATCTTGCTCACCTTACAACACTTCCTGCTATATTATCTATTTATGTTATTACTCAATATTTATCGCAAATCTCATATCCGGCAATTAAATTAAAACGTGTCTTTTTCAAAAGCCCATTCGATCGGAAATCTAAATTTCGGTATCAAATGCCCCCATTTATATTATTTTATTATTTCATAATAAAATAATGTAAATGTCTTGCCCGAAAGAAAAATTAAAATTTACTCCTGTATTTTGAATAATCGGCAACACTCCCATTATATACAATTTTCAATTACACTGTTTTTGAAATTGGTTATTAACACATTTTCTCATTAATCTTTTTAACATGACAAACAATTATACACTTGACTTAACATTAATCCTTAAATACTAATTACAATATGTTATGGTTTCTTCTGTGAAGCTTTTATATAAAGGTTAAATTTCAAGAGTCTTTCTTTATACTTCCTTCTTTTAGTTCATGTTTGCTCACTTCGCTCTCACTATCACTTGCACTGTGATTTTTCACTTTTGTTATTGTAACACATATCTGTACTATATCCTTTAAGCACTAAAATGTACATATATTTATATAAATCCATTACACTCTTTAGACAAGTTCTTTCTTTGTCTTTCTGTGATAACTATCTATACATCTAAATATTTTAACAAATGTTTACAAAGTAAATATTCTGTTTTCTCTCTATGCGGAAATGAACAATTTAACAATCTTTCTGAAGCTGTTATTGTGAGCTCTATACAATATATTTTTAAGCTCTTTGTAGTAGATAGCAATTCACATTCTGCATTTTTCATGAATATGTAAGTACCTGACCAATATATGATTTTCAAGTAAGCTAACAATTACATTTTATCCCAAAGCTGATTGGGCGCCAATAGACAAATGACATTTCCAATTTTTCTTTTACATTAAATCAAGGTTCCAAGGCACCACACGGTTTCTTGTATGGTCGAAGGAGTTGTTTATGCCATCTTCCCAGACATTTTTCATTTTTAACATCTTTTAATTCATAGGTATGATAACCAAATTTTGATATAATTTCTGCAGGACCTTTATATAACAATTCCATCCTTTTGTTCCTACCTCGCAAGGCACTTGATAACTTATGGTCTTTAACTAGTACCCAATCGCCTATCTTAGGTTCCCATTTATGTTTTCTACTCTTTTTCTTTAATTTTCGCTTCTCTGCCTTTTTCTTGATTCGTTCAAAAGCAATTTTCGCTCTTTCTTCCTCACTTAACTGAATGTCATTAATTTTCAGTGTTTTTGGTACCCCGATCAATATTGGTTCTGGTTCAATTCCTAACATTAATTTTATTGGTGCAAATCCAGTAGTTACATTAATGGTGTGATTGATAATCTTTTCTATCAATGGACAATATTTCACCCAATCCTTGTGATTATGATGTGTAAGTACACGTAAATAAATTCCTATATCTCGGAGGACACGTTCTGTTGGATTCCCTGATGGAAAGTATGAGGAACAATGATATAACTTTCTCGCATCTAATGTCACCTTAATCTTTCATTGGCCTTATTTACAATACATAGGGGATTCACAAATTCTGAATTCGAAATTTCAATAACCTCATCTTCTAACAGTGACTTTATAACTGCATCTACCTCTTCTCTTATTGTACTAGGGATAGCTCTCGCTTTATGTGTAAAAGGTTTGATGGGTATCATCTCAAACGAATGAGTATAAATATTACATTTACCAGGTTTCTCAGAGAATACTTCTTTATTTCGGATTAATATTTCAAACAGTTTATCCCTCTGTTGTTCATTTAGTTGATCAGCCTGAGTTACCTTTTCCCTCAACAATTCTTCTAAGTCTTCACTACTCTCCCTATCATAGTACCTAGTTGCATCAGAAACCCTCAAATTGTCTATGAAATCATTTTTATCCCATTCTACATTTTCTTTATTATCGACACTGTACTCTTTAACATTTACTTCAGTTAATTCCATAGCTCCTACTTTAACATATTCTACAAAGAATGTATCCCCTTGGATTTCTTCTTCCTCTTTTTCTCTTACAATAGTTTCTGAACTACTATCTTCCACAAAAGGCACTATAATGATCTCATCTTCAACTTTCATTTCTAGAATCATGTTTTTAAAATTCACCACAGCTTCCCAGGCATAAAGACAATCACAACCTATTATAATATCTGTCACAAGTCTTCCTACAATCAGAAATAAAATTCCAAGTATTCTCCCATTTATTTCAATATTTATCATTGCTTGAAATTTTACTCTCTCTTTTCGTTTTCCCACAGCTAGCGAGCAATATATCCCATTAACTGGTAAAGACATTACTTTAAAACCACTACTTTGTAAATTATCATAAAAATTTTGTGAGCATACTGTGCTATTTGATCCCGTATCTATAATTGCATTGTATTGTTTTCCATTTACTCCAATTTTGATTTTAGGTGGATCTCCTACTTTTTCGTTTTTGTCAATTCTATTTTTACATTCTCTTTTCTTTTGTATCATCATTTGCCTTCCAGGACTATTTATTTCCGAGTACTTATCACAATCATTACTAGGATACCCAGTTCTCACTGAAGGCGCGTTTGACCGGGTCTGGCGTTTCCCTGATTTTTAGGTATGGCTCCTGTACTATTTCCCAAATTGTTACTTCTGTTTTCCTGCATTAAATCGGGGTTACTTCCTACCATGTTTTTGACCGTGTTAATGGCCTCGACCATTTCCGCATTTTCGGGGGAATTTCGTCCATTAGAATACCTTTCTTCCTGTCTTGGTGACCTCGGTCTAAACTCATTATCTCCGTTTGTCCAATACCCATCATTTGAATTTCTACTATGTCCAAAATAACGTCCCCGTCTACCTCGATCAAATCTATTTGTATTCATATAATTCACCCTTATATTTCTTCCCCTTTGATTACCATTTCTATTTTGGTGACGCCCTTCCTGGTTATATCTACCTTGATTTTCCCACCGGAATGATTCCATCCTTGGTACTGGTCCTTTATATCTTTCCCTAACCTCACTTCTATTCTGATAATACTGTGCCCCTTGCCCGAAAGAATTGACAGTTTCTTTTTCTTCATATTTATTTCCAAATGCGTGTTTTGGCTTATTGACTTCTAAGGCTGATAATAATTCGATCATAGCTGCAATGCTATCGGGTCGGGCTATGTTAGGTAGTGTTGAAGCGTTTCCGGAAAATGTGGAGTAACTATATTTATTAGATCTTTTTCATCCAAGGGAGGATCCAACATCTTCGATTTTCTCGCTATTCTCATAAAATAGTTGACCATCGATTCCTCCGATCTAGGATTAAATTTTCCATTGCTTAATTCAACTCTAATATTAGCCTGCCTACTAGCTCCCCAATATCTGGTTAAAAAGATGTTTCTAAAGGTCCTGTAATCATTATTGTTACCCATAGAAAGGCCTAGCCAATTAGCAGCATTACCCTTTAGGCATTTTCTTACTATCACCATCTTGTACTCCTCTGGTATACGTTTCACCGTGAAGTACTCTTGTAACCCTTCTAAAAAGGCTTTAGGATCATCTGAATCTTCATTTTCAAAAACTGGAGGTGTCATTTCATTTAAGACATGGTTAGGCCAATGTAAATTTGAATTGTCACCTATCCCTGAGCTATTTCCGAGATCAGAATGGGAATTACTGTTACCCCTATTTTGCATCGAAATGTCAGCTGATACACCTGGTATTGCCTCGTTTCTTGCAACTTCTTTACTAAGATTGTTGTGATTACATGCATTTTCACTTAATCTCAAATTTTCTAAGGCCTCTTTTACCTGAGTAATTTCTGTTACTACTCCTTTTATTTGGTCTGTAACATCCTCCAAATTTCTAGCCTGCCTTTCACTTTCTACATCAGATCTTTCTATTCTAACTTTACACCCCTGTAACTCTTCTCTAATTTCTTCCCTGTCTTTATCTAACCTTTGTACTACCTCTTCCCTTTGTTTGTCTAAACTATATGTTACTCTTTCCCTTTCTTTATCTAATTTTTCACTAACTTGTTGACCTAATTTCTTTTCAGAATTCTTTACTTCTTGCCTTATTGTCTCTAATTCTCCCTTAACCTGTTCTACCTGTTCTCTATTTTCTTTTACTTCACTACTAACTTTATTAATTTCCTCCCTAACTTCTTCCCTAAAGGTTTCTAAAGCTCTCTTCTGATTCTCCAATTGCATTCCCAATTCCTGTTGTCCCTTCTCTAATTTCTGTCCTAACTCTATACTAGTTTCATCTATCTTTTGACTTAACTCTGTACTCATCTTTTTCACTGTTCTTAATTCTTTACTATTTTCATCTATCTTTTGACTTAACTCTGTTCTTAATTCTTTACTATTTTCATCTATCTTTTTACTTAACTCTGTATTCATCTTTTTCATTATCGTTTGAAACATATTCTCTATTTCTGACATAAATGCTGGCCTTTCTGAATTATTACTAAACATTTCTGAACTACCTCTAGGTGTTTCTCTAACGTTCTGATCTTCTAATTCTTGGCATATTCTGCTACCAATTACATTCTGATTAAATTCGTCCATCCTACTTACACTTTTCTCAATTTCCGGACTGTCAAAACCTAAAAAGTCTGTATCACTGTCTTCCATTTCTAAGCTATTTACATGTGTTTTTCTACTCACCCAAAATTTTCAATATTTTCACTCTTTCAGTTTAACTGCACTTAAACTTGTTCACTACACTTTTCACAGATGTTGACACGCTGGGCACCTTCTTGTCTGCTGGCTCGATGCTGATCTGGTCGTCTTGGGGGTTTGGTCCATTCTTTCGGCGCCACACGTTGGGAAGCCAATTTGAAGCTGTAATGCTATCGGGTCCTGGTTATTCGATCGCCATTTGAAGCTGAAGTCGTTGGTGACGTGACGTTGCCCTTCGATGTAGCTCGCCTCGGCTAGTTCTGCATAAGATCTCTTTATCTCGGGTTTGCGTAAGTGTAATGGACAACCCAAGAACAACTTTATATATTGTTTATTTATATTAAATATTTTCGGGAGATATGCCGAAAATATTTGTATATGTAGAGGAATCACCCCCACATCCGCGCAGCACGAACTCCCGTACTGGTCTCTGGTTGAGTACTGACCGACGCTTTCTCTTACCCACGCTAAGAAGACCGTTCTCTTCCATTTGAATGTCATGACGTCATCCAAGAAAGCCTCGTATCCAAAATGCTATTTCCTTTTCCCGCAATTTAGAAATGTCCCTTTCTATTATAACATGTTCTTTTATGAATTTCAAATATATAATTACTTTTTTAGGATTAAACGATGTTTACTTTATATTTTATTAGATATATCGCGCGACTTTTAAGGTTTGTAGAACTGACTTTCGAACGTGTATTTAAACTATGTGGTATGACGTCATGACTCGTTAATTTCAAACCAATAATGCGTTTATTCTACAAATTTAACGACTATTATTTACTCATATCTTGCTCACCTTACAACACTTCCTGCTATATTATCTATTTATGTTATTACTCAATATTTATCGCAAATCTCATATCCGGCAATTAAATTAAAACGTGTCTTTTTCAAAAGCCCATTCGATCGGAAATCTAAATTTCGGTATCAATTGTGTATTTTAGCAATATCTACATTTTTTGTACAGTATGATTTGGTCTATCTCTAATGGTTTACCAGTTATGCAAAAGTCCTCCAGAGTAAATACGACTACAGGGGCTATAGCCAGAAAATTCAAGATATATATTTCATTTGTCATAAAAATATTTTAAACATATGGCATTTTAATCAAAATTGTTAGACATTTTCAAGAAAATCAAAATTTTCGAAAAATCTTCCATGTAAAGGGTAGTTTAGGGTGGGGCTATTTTCTTCAAAATCTTCATGTCGCATCCTTGAAAGACATTAAACTTAAATACCAACTTTGGTTTTTAACCCACTTTTCGTTTTTGAGTTATGCTGTCCACAGACACAGACACACCCACGGACCTTTTTCTAAAACTGCTTTTTTTGGATTCAGGGGGTCTCAAAACATATATTTCCGGTGAAATCTCGATATTGAATTTTTGGGTGGAATACAATACTTCCCCTGCTTGCCAGTAGAGAAAGTAAAAATGCTTTTTTTGGATTCAGGGGTCCTCGAAACATATTTCCGGTGAAACCTCGACATCAAATTTTTGGGTGGAATACAATACTTCCCTTACTTATCAGTAGAGAAAGTAAAAAAGTTGGGTACAGTTGAGTAAAAGTAGTACTTGCTCTATGTGTGAAATTCAATATCCTGTGACGAGTTTTTATTTTCGCAAACCAATGATTTCAGTGGCATATTCTAATTAGTACTAAGCAAGGACGAAACAACCAGTAAGGGTTTTACAATGATTAAAATGTATAAAATGCATATAATTTGTTGTGTTTAATTTCATATTTCATTATTAAATATGGACAAAATGTCTTTAAAATATACATTTCATAATACTTTGGAATTTTTTCTTTATATTTTCATATTTTGGCAAATTTCTCGTAATACTTTACTTGTCTCTAGTAATTACATCAGATTAAGCAACTGCTGTAAAACTGACAGAGAAAAATGCATTTTAGTAAATTATAAATACCTACATACTACCTGGTTAAATCTCAATGTCAACATATCTTACTAAGTTTAGCAGCAATATTACAAAAACTTCAACTTTGAGTAATTTTACCTCCACATCTCTGCTCTTAGCAACTTCTGTGAAGTGTTCTTGGTGTTCTAACGTTTTATCTTCTTTGTCATCCGTCATACAGAACACTCTGAGACGAGCCTCTAGAATATCTACACGCTTTGCAAACACAACAAACCTGCAAGTAGAGGGTTAACATAATGTTTAAGGAAAATAAAAATGAATATGTTGACATCCTTTTTCCAAAAATGATATCTGCAGGAACCATGCTACTTTCCTTACTAGGTACACATTAAAGGTCAACTGAGGTAAGTGAGTAGTAAATTAAAAGCATTTACTGCAGTTTTATTGTAATACAACTCTGGAGAGTTCATTATGTTTACCATATAGGGCAATGAACACTTCTAACCTTCAGTAGAACTGATACTTAGTACAGTTGAATCTGCTTTATACAAACCCAGTTCTTATTAATTTGTATTTATGTGTAAATTTTTGTAGGTCTCGGCAAAATGTAATTTAGAAATGTGTTAATGTAGCCTTATATATACGTTACGCATATATAGATAATTCATTGCTATATGTATTAAATTTCAGTGAAATACAACTGAGTTTTACATCATTATAATGAGAATATGCCATACACATGTTAAAAGAAAGTGCAGCATTATTTTCCTTATCTCTGTTGACAAAGACACAAGCTGAGCAGGTGGCTTTCAGCCCTGGACATTTGCTGCTAGAGCGGTGGTTTCTGGCACAACAGTGTTGTGACAACTAACGACAAGTAGTTCTCAATTGCTTTTAATCAGTGTTGGAGTACAGAAAGGAAATTTTATGCACTAGATGAGAAAGTAAAATTCAATTGAGAGGCGGAACTTAATCCAAAGCAAACCAAAATGGTAATTGTGTCCCACTTAGGAGCTGCTTATACCATGCTACGTCGGGCCCTAATGACGTAGTTGTCAATGGGCTCTTAAACCCAACTCACTCACTTACTCACTCACCATGGTACCTACGGTATCAGTAATAAAATGACGTGTATGCATTAGTGAAACAAGCCAAATTAACTGATTTTTTTTAAGGAAGACCAAGTTCAAAATAATGTTTTCTTTGACATATCTTTGTTCATTGTAAAATTTTACATGTGTAGGCCCATTGTATTGTTTTTTTAAAAGCTTTTACCAAAATGTCATTTGTAAGTAATTCTAAATGACAAGTAATGTTACCTCTCCCCCTTGATATAGATATGCATAATCAGGTTCAACTGTACATACTGTAATAGGCATTTTGGTTCACCTCAACCTTCTCTACACTGCCTTAAATGTTGTAAACAATCTTTTTATCGTGCTCCTAGACCTTTATCAGTGTTCCTACTAGCAAACTAGTCATTTATATCAATTTTATTTCTTTCCTTTTTTTTAAAGTTCCATTTATATTCTACCTTAACTACAAAAGTCATATTGGCGGCCTTTCCAGTGGAGCATTTGCCTATAGGTATCCATAGGTGTGGAGTTTTGGTCCATAGGGATTTTTGAACATTAAATTCACACACACACACGCACGCACACACACACACACACACACGCTTCCAGGCTGTAGAGAGGATAAGGAATATTCTTGGCTGGAGAAAAATTCCAACCCCCCTGCCGGGAATCGAACCCAAGACCCCTTGCACAGCATGTAGGTGCTCTATCAACTGAGCTATGGGCCCAGCCTATATGAATTTTGTTGCACAAAAGTGGTACCTCTTGATTTCCTCTGCCACCCCTGAAATGTTGTAAATTTGTCTTTTGTATAACCTGTGTGTTTGTAAGTTATGTGAAAACTACTGGTGATGCTAGGTTTGGATCAACTCTACCAGTGATAAGGATTTGGTGTTTGAGTTCACCTGACCCAACAGCCTGCCACCTTTTTGTTTTTTCCTTACATGAGTTCAAGAAGCATGCTGTTTACCCCCCATTATCACAACACCTCGATTATTTGAAGAGTTGGGTTTTATGACCTAGGACATGTTGCAAAACATATGGAAAAAGATGTACTATTTACATATATCTACTCAACGTCCATCCAAACTTAAGAAGCTCCTGTATCATTTCATAAAATTTGTTTCTGTATGTCATTTCGTGAAAAATACATAAGCTGTACTTTTGCACCATTCTATACCAGAAATTGTCAATAATAGCCCTATGGTATGGTGAGTTGCCATTACAAGTTTATCAAACAGAGGTTTATCCTCTCTTTAAATGCTAACAGTGCACTATAATACTCACTTTGCCATGAAAGGTACATGTATAGCTTCTTTGTATAGCTCAGTGGCCATCTTGGTAGCTTCACCAATATTACGACAGTCCATGAGCCAGAATCGTGCTGAGACAGTTGTGGTGAAGGATACGCAGTCGTTGACAAAAGTCAGGGGGGTTGATCCAGTGACATCTTCCCACTGTGCGCGGGTAGTACCACCTATTGGAACATATAATGTAAGCAATGAAGCTCATGAGACCCTACTATTGTGTTTCTAGTTTTATTTCCCATAATGCACACACATATGCATAAGTTGAAGAAGTGATATGATGACTAGGTACATTAATAATTTAATTACTGAGTGAACTCCAAGCCCATTTAATGTTAACAATTATTAAATGGTTTTAAATTAGATAAAATAATAGACATTTATTCACTAAACTACAAGCTTAAGTCTCATTATTAAGGGCTCTAAAGACAAGTATGTTATTATTCAGTTTTCTACCTCTGCTGAGTATTTGTCTCATCTATCATATTAACTGCTGTTTGGGGCAATTTAGTAACAGTGACAACCAATTAATAGTAATTAACTTTGGGAGTTTTTTTGTTTGGCCAAGCGGTTAGACTGCTTGAATCGCATCAAAGCGACCCAGGTTCGATCCCAGGTGATTGTTTGATTCAACATGATAATGCTTGGCCTCACACCAGTTTAAGGACTTCTGGACAGGGTTCAACATCCACCCTACAGCCCTGATCTTGCTCCCACAGACTTCCCTTATTTCGGACAATAAAGATTGCCATTTGTGGAATACATTTTGAGCATGACAAGAAGGTGACTAACACAGTAAAAAAAATGGCTTTGCGTAGTGGTACATCAAACCCTTGCACATATACACAAGCAGATTACATGGAAAAAATAAGGAGTGTAGAAGAAGCATTATTCTTTTTGTGCATAATTTTCATTGTGTGGAATAAATAATTATTGAAGACAAGTATTATTTCCATATACAGAATGAATCAGACATGTAAAACTAACTGAGTTCAAAAAAATATGGCATTAAAATGGTTAGGACAAAAATATTTATAACCAAAATAACATATGAACAATCATTTGAGCTTGATTTCATCATCAGCCATAACTAAAAGTGGAGTCAGTGGGTACCATCAAATAGAGCTCTTCAAAACAAACAACTTTTCTAGAAGTTGGCCAAATTATTATAATAATTGTTTAACATTGTCCTTTAGGTGTCATGCGGTTCAGTTTTAGATGCATATCTATATAGTCACTTCTTTGTGACTGCTTGTGGATAAAACTAATACACATGCTGTGATAAAGTATTTTGTCTTTAGGGTTTAACTTCAACTGAAACACAAAAGACATTAGATTTTTAATTAAGGATTCTTCCCTTTTGCTTTTGTTGATTAAAAAGCGTATTGCTGAATTTAAGTGTGATCATACATCCATTTAAGATGACGAGTGCTCAGACTGTCCCAAAACTGTTGCAACCACTGAGACTGTAACAATAATTCACAATCATCACTGATTGACATTGCAAAGGCCTCGATAGCCTGTGTCCACTACATTTCACAAAGTATAGGGCATGAGAAAGCTTTTCACTCAATGGGTGTTGTATTTGTTAATAACAAATCAATGAAGCAAGAGTGTTTAGACTTATTTAAATGTAATTCCAGTGAGTTTCCTTCATGTTTCACCACAGTAGATGAAACATGAGTTCATCATTACATGCCTAAGATGAAGGAGCAGTCCAACAGATGAAAGTGCAACAAAGAAAGAAAAAACAGTTCCTTCTGCAGGAAAAGTCATAGCTACAGTTTTCTGGGATTCTCATGGACTATTTCCACGACTTCACTACTGAAGGATGCTCTTCCACAGCAAGTAAAAAACAATGTACTCTTTCATCGCAATAATGCAGCTTCACACACATCTGGGACGATTACTGCAAAACTACATCATCTTCACTATAGCTTCCACATACACCATATTCACCAGATTTGACTCCTAGCAATTTCTCTTTGTACCTAGACCTCAAGAAATGGTTAGAGATGAAGATTCACATTTACATTGAAGCTGAGGCAGACATTTAGTTTACATAACTGGGCAAATTTTAATTTACTGAATGTATTAAAATATTGGCAAGTCAAGACTATTGATTTTTAAGAAGACTACAAGTATGTTGTGAACAAAACAAAAAGATTTCTCTCAAATCCTGTTTTTTTATTGACCAGGACGAGAACTTTAAGAATACCATTCTTAGCTCTTATCTGGCATCCTATTTTTTATTAATCCTCTCTAAAAAGAAAATTGGTAGAAAACAGCTTTTCAGGTAAAAAACAAAAATTATAGCACTCGTATCAATAGGAACTGGGATAGATGAAAGGCTTTGGCACCAGAGCTGAGTGCTTTCAAATGATAGATGCACAAGGGCTGAAAGAAGCTACTTGGGGGAGATTAAAGGCAAGTTTTAGATATCCTGAAAACTTTTTGAATGCTCCTCAATTTTTATCTTTTGAATACTTTGTAGCTACTAAACAGACATAAAAGAATACCATTAGATGATCTTTCTAAAATTTGTAAGGTTGGAAACTGTAAACATGCAAGCAGTGTTTAATTTTACATTTACTGACATGCACAAATGCAAGTAAAGCTATAACATTAAAATAAAGGCATAAACTCAACTTGATATTACTCAGTATAAAAACAATCTGAATAGTGGTGCATTTCTTGTACATTGTAAAGAGTAGTGATTGTGTAGCTCAGTCAGTGCAAGGTTTGCTGGCACTGCAGGGGTATTGTTCCACTAGCTTACTAGTAGCAAATGATCTGCATTTATTTCCTCTCAATGTCATCTGTCAGTTACTGCCTTCTGTTCATACTGTGAACACTCACTTGTTCATTAAGTATTTCAAAAGTGAACATTTATTGAAACATCTGTGTTGTGTGTGAATTACTTTAGAGTATCCTTATTATTGTTGCTATTCTTAGCTTATTATTGTGACATCAGGCTTGGCACTCAACAAAGGATAGATGGAACCAAGCTACTTCACACCACATGCTGTACCGGCAAGTGAGAGTTGTTTAGGGCCGTGCTGCCTCGCAGGACTGCTTTGTGTATGTAAGTGTCAACAATCGAGGCAGCAGAAACAAAAGCAGTGCCGAGAACATTTGTGAGACTTCTAACCATGTCATTTCCAGTGTGTGTGCATGTGCGTGCATGTATGTGTGTAACTTTAGAAAGGTCAGTGCAACGTCATGCCCAGTGTATAAGGAGGCCTGAGAAGAACAGGTAGAGTGAGCTTTACAGTTGCTTAGATATGAGTCAGCCAGTGTGTCAGTGAGTGCAAGACAGCTGTGCATGTTGGTACATCATAAGAAGATTCAACGAGTGTCGCAAGTGATCACATTATTATAATTAGTGCACGAGAGACAGAGAAAGTGAAGAACTGTAGACTGTTAATGACGAGAAGAAAACTATGTGATGTATTTGTGATAAAATATTAGATGGAAAATTAACTGGGCTGATTTTGTCACTCTGTCTCACTGGTGTCAGGAAGTGCAATGTAAAATTGTCATCTATGTCACACTATTAACTAACCAAAATTCACACTTTGACAAAGGATACTCATGTACAATACATAAATGAAAGGTGAATCGTTTAGACAATTTGGGAAACATTCGCTAGTATTCCAGTTCCAAATGGAGATACTGTCTTTGAATGCTCTTCAAAGAACTCTGTAAGACATGTTGCACAGCAAGTGTATGTTTTAAAAACCACAACAGCTAAACTTTTGAAATTGAAACCCTGCAGAATGACAATTGGCCATGCATTACAACCTTGTGATGAGCAAACTCTAAGTGCAAATGGACACCAGTTATACTCATGAGTATGTAGAATGGAAACCCCAGTGTGAGGATCATGCATACATTCAATTCAGGCCGAGCTATTAAACAACTAGGTGTCACTAATTTTGTGCTTTAAATATATTTATTATAGCACACATTTCAAATGTAAGCAATAATGTGACAAAATGACATAAAATTACAAGCAGCATTATGGTTTGGAGCCTAAGACATGTAATAGTAGTTCTGCCCCAAACATTAATAGATTTATTGAAACATATTATGCAAGGGCAGAACATTTAACTTTCAACTTAAACTGAGTTTATCAGAATGTAGTTAGGTTATTGTTTAAGTTGACATTGGTACATCAAAGAAAACTAAGGGCAGTATTTAGTTACAAAGTTTCCAAAAAGAGATATTTATTTGTTTTTAATTTAATTTTAATTCCTTTTGTTTTTAACAAGAAGTTAATTCCTTTGATATTGGGATTTTTGTGAATTGCCTTATTTTCTATGTCACATAAGACTTGGTTTGCAAACTGTAAAACATGATTTTGCAGTCGTGTTTTTATGAGATTTACCTAATTATAATAAATTAAAAATAGGTTTAAGTTTAATCAGTCTTACAGTTTTGCTTCTTTTGTTTTCAAAGATAACTTTTATATTTAGAAATACATTAAAACTATTTTGGAGTGTCCATCCAATAGTGATTTTTAAAATTAATTAATTCTTGTATTCATGTAATTATTAATTTATCTACTCGTATTAACGGTAGAAGAGATTGCTTTTAATCTTAAAACAAAAATCCTTGTTAAGTTTAGGTGAACTGTTACATATGTATATGTATGTAAGTGAAAGTTGAATATGTTGATAAAGATTTGTACAAACTATTTTGTTTCTTGATGATGCTGTCAAATCATATCAGTGCCATCAATCTGCCAAAATTTCAACCCATAGGAGTTATTTCACATGCCAATAAATATAGTAACATGGGGCTGTTGCTTTCAAGCACACTTAAAAGTCATTGGTCTGGGTTGGTTTCAAACTGCAATCTTGGAATCAGTAGGCCAGCACCTAACCAACTGAACCACCTAGACTAACTTGACTTGCAAATAGTCTGTATATTGAAAATGGTAGCATAAATAATTGGTTTGAAGGTTGTACCTTATGAGACTTGTAAACGGAACTTAAATGTAGACGATAAAAATCTGTAAAACAGTGAATAGTTTGTATGTTGAAAATAGTAGTATTTGTAAATGTAAAATCTCTGACAATGCGTGAAACTTTGGCACGAACAATAAACATTTTTCTGTGTATGAACTTTAATGGCTGTAACACAAATACAGCCTTATTGAATGTACATGAATATTGCTCTCAACTTTATTTGAAAGGAAAGATAAAGTATTTATTATTTATTTATGCCAACAAACTTACTGTTGGTGTTTTTAAACACACAAGCCGTGTGTGGACAAAGTTTGAGAGGTAGAACTGGAACTTAAAAATTCAATGCCACAGACCTTCTGTGGTTCAAATCCCAGTTGTGGCATTGAATTTTTAAGTTCCAGTTCTACCTCTCAAACTTTGCCCACACACGGCTTTTGTGTTTAAAAACACCAACAGTAAGTTTGTTGGCATAAATAAATAATAATTACCATAGTATGTTATTTAATCCTGGGACATAAAGTACTTACAATAGTAAGTCACCATTGGGGTAATTTGTCTCTGATGTGAGACTGCCTTTGTGGTTTACCAGGAGAAATACGAACTGGTTTGAGAATTTGATGCCATTCTGGCAGTTTGTCACAATAGCTCAGTGGTTAGAGCGTCCGCCCGGCAAGCGGAAGGTCTGTGGTTCAAATCCCAGTTGTGGCATTGAATTTTTAAGTTCCAGTTCTACCTCTCAAGATAAAGTATATTTTATGCAAGTCAGGAATTTCTAAATAGTCTACCACTTAACTGAAGTGGTACAAAAATAAATAAAATATCTGTACTACAAGCACACCCATTTGTGAAAAAAATCAATGTGCTGCACTTACACGACTTTCTCTATTCACTCGTGTGCTAACTATTCTTAACAAACACTTACCCCTCTATCTACTTCATGTTAATCAAGATAAACATTTATGCAAAGTATCCACAAAAAAAAAGTAAAGAAAGAGAAAGTAAGAAAGAAAAAGGTGTATTTGACACAAAATTTTGTGTTTTAACAAGATGTACATTTTTTGGCTAGTAAAACTTTGTGTATCTCTTATGGTTTACCAGTTATACAAAAGTCATATATATATATATATATATATATATAAATCAATTGCTGTGCGTTAGTCTTGCAAAACCTTCAAAATGGCTAGACCGATTTAATTTCTTTTTTGTTTTGTTTGTCTCAATACTATAATTTTAAATTGTTTTTTCATAAAAAAGGTAGTGGATTTTAAGAATAGATTCGATTAAATAGAATTTGATTACATTTTGATCACCCATTCCATTAAGACAGATGACTTTGTAGACTCAGAAATAAACAAAAAATTCATTCAATTTTGTTTAAGTGAGACTCAAGGATCTAGGGCACCTTTAGGCACAACCACAAAATAAGTTTTAGTGAAACTTGAGGAACATCATTGAGATGACAATTATCAAGGGTAAGTATAAAGGTGATTTCACACATCCCAAAGATTCCAACAAACTTGCCATTTGGTTTCAAACGGCTGCAATTCCTTGTGCATCTGACCATCAACAAATCACAAGGCCTGTCATTGCATGTTCATGGAATTTACTTGGAGTTTCCGTGTTTCACTCATGAACAACTGTGTGTTGCATGTTCACATGCCTGAATGTCTTGTCTCATCTTTGTTTATTTATGCATAGGAAAAGAAAACAAAAAGCATGGTCTAACAGAAGGCTTTGCATTGAATGTTAACTGTATCTATCTTTCAAGTGAATAAAAGACATTAAATTCATTTGAACTATAAACAAGTTTCATTTAATAACCAAACAACACTCATACTGTACATGATGTGTCTAATATTATCAATCTTCATTAATTGGAGTTCGAAGGTTGATAAGGATTGATAATCACTTATGAAGAGTTACAATCAAATCAATTTTAGGTGGTACCAAGTTCACCGGGTCATTTAGTTCAGAATAAAGAGAACTTCGGGGACTATTCACAGAAAAGTCAACATGCATTTCATTTGTCATAAAAATATCTTAAACATATGGTATTTTAATCAAACTTGTTGATAACCATTTTTGAGAAAATTAAAATTTTCCTAAAATGTTCCATGTAAAAGGGTAGTTTGGCGTATTCAAGGAACTTTCCAATGTTTATTTAGCCTGTTCACAGACACACACATACACATGGATGTTTTGCTAAGATGGCTATTTTTTGATTCAGAGGAATTTAGAATGTGTATCTCCGGTAATGCAATACCTCCACTATCTATATAGCGTTTCACTCTTAGAAGACAGTATGGAGTTAAATGGGACATCTCTGTCTCTATCTAGCGCATACAAGTTGCCATTAGCCGCGTCCTTTTCTACCCTCGCTCTGTTGCCACATTCCTAATAGCATGGTATAAATATTCATTTGTTATAAATTTCAGGTTTGAACACATTATCCTATGCAGAATTTTTTTCTCTATCAGGTTATATCCTTTTCAGAGTCATTATACATTTCTATAGGTCCAAATTTCTTCAGAAAACGTTTTTTTCAATAGAAGTCCGATATTTGCTGTTTCTACACTCATCACGCACTAACTAACAAACTAACTGCTAGAATGCATCTATATTTTTTTCTTAGGTAGAGTAAACTATAGTGCTACTACCTGCCTACTTTGAATTCTCTATGTTTACCCAGTTAAGGGTTATAATTTTTTAAATTAAATGTTTTCGGAAAATTTTATATCTGTGCACTGCAAAAGTTACGCAGTGTGAAACTTTTTTGTTATTGAGTTTACATCAGGGAACCAGCGAGAACAAATGTTGAGGAAGGTTGGAGAAAGTTTTTAAAATAAACCAAAAGGCAGTAACCTCTTTCTTTTATCCAATAAGGCAAACAAAAGGTATTCATCTATTCAGCGTCAGGCCTGACACAGAAGATAGTATAAGGAGCAGCACTAACATTAGTTCGAAAGAAGCCGTGTGTGTAACTGTGAGCTGTTATTGCGTTATTTGTTTAATATTTTTGTAAATATTTGTAGTTATGGAGGGTGAAGCTAGGAAGGGACGATATGTTGGTAAATAAAGAAGCAAGGAACGCCAAATAATTATGAATGTGTTAGTTTATTTTTGAAGCAAAATGCTTGGCAGTAAAGGCAGTAAAAGAAACAGCTAAGGCTATCGGGTGTTCAGAAGCAGTAGTGTGTATGATTAAAAAGGAACTAATGGAAGGACCTCTAAGAACGCCATCGAAAAAGAAAGCAAAAGGGGCGGGACTACACAAAACGCTAGGTTAACGCAATATGATTGAATGGTGCAAGGTGGAGTGCGGCGAATTGTTCATTCTTTACTGTTTGCAAATATTCCACCCACGCTGAATATAATTTTGTCACAGTTCAACAGTGATGAGACCCTACCAAATTTCTCAAGGGCCACTCTTAGTCGGTTCTTACATGATTTGGGGTTCGAATATGAAAGAAGGGGTAACAAATGCATATTAATAGAAAGAGACGATATCGATATCATCAGATGGTGACATAAATATCTAAAAGACGTAAAAAGGTTTAGGGACCAGGGGAAATCAATTGTTTATACCAAAGTTAAAAGTGTCCGTCAAGCAGCAATTGAAGGACTAAGTACAGGACTCAGGCCACCTCGAGTCGCTCGCGGAGAAAGATTCGCAACTAGTACATGTTGCAACACTGCGCTCCATTTAACGTGTACTGTCTTTTAAGGGTGAGACGCGCTTTAGGAAGTATATGGATTCTAGTGTTATTAAACCTCTATTATGTACCTCTTAGAGCACGTCATATAGTGATTTAAATGCCTGCCTAACTTCATATCAAATGAAGTAAAAAGCAATGAATGAGTTTTACCAACATTAACATAAGCAAACCATTCAACAGATGAACTGACTTCAAAAATCTTCAAGCACTGAATTACCTGAAGAGAAATAGAGAAAGATGAAACGGTTTTTTTTTTAACTTTCTTTTCTCAAGTTTTCATTGTTTTTAAGTTTAACATTCTTTAGCCTGGTAGGTCATATTCGACAATGAATAGAACAGGTGAAATGAGCTCAAATGAGGAGGCTGGGACCCAAAGAGCTTAGACTTAACTGACAATCATCTTTTCAAGATAAGGGAAAACTCTGGAAAAACCTTATCCAAGTTTTCATTTGTTGACACATTCTTATTTTCAGATTGTTCCACATGATGTACTAAGTGAATGAAATGTATACCTCCTGTAAATATCACAATATAAAAATGATAAGTTAAATGTTTGTTAACATGTTTAGTGGTGAAGTTTCTGATTCTGTAAACTTTGTGTCTTATATTTAACATTTACTTTATCCTAAGTTAGTAGTATAATTAAGTCATCTCTACAAATTATTAATATACCATTAAAGAGTTTAATTATTATAATACATATTCAAGATGTTGTTGGGCTTCTAGCCAGGTGTAGTGATGTAGAGCGAGTGTACATCTCTCCCATCATCAGGATGATGAATGACTAGCAAGAGTGAAGGGACCAGTATATGTACTGTCCGCTAGTACGTACCGAGTAGAAAACACCCAGTCTGATGTGGAGGTGGTTCAACGCTCCATTGGAATCTGTTTTCTGAGTCGGTCGATTTCTAACTTTCCAGGAGGGAGCACTGCTTTGAAGAAGACCACAGAGAAACAATCATTGTGGCAAAATGTAGCGGTTTATGGGAACAAAGAGTTAAGGAGGCTCTGTCCATCTCCTCCAAGAAGAACACACTGAACCGGGACGCTTAGTTAGATTGGGTACTTTGGGACAGCCCTTGTATTTAAATCTACCGGCACTACTCCTCTAAACTGGATGAAACAGGGTCATTACTACAGCTTCATTTGTGCATGTTCTAAGGAGCTTCTGCACATGCATCACGCTTGAAGCAGTGCCCTAGTGCATGAAACTTCTCCCATACCCTGTTCCATACTGTAACTACAGCTTTATGCCAGTGCTAATAGGTGGCAGCTTGCAATGGTACAAGTAGATAAAATGTGCAGCCATAGAAATTGCTCTCACATTCTCCATACCATCTGTAATCTCAACTATTATTTAATTTACATGTTACTTTACTCTTCCTCTAAACTCTTACACACAACAACAAATATCCTTTTGTCAGACAAGTTATTGTTGTTGTTGTTGTTGGGAGCAACTGCTGTTGCAGTAACTTGTTCTATTATGCAACAGGTGCTATTGCACATTTCTGGACTCTCTGAACCTAAACTTTTGTGAACACAACACAACACAAATGGATAGTCATGTGCTATGCCTTGTGTATTTCTAATTCTTAGACAGATCTGGTTTATTGCCAAGTGATTATATAATACACTACACTGAAGCAAGATTAATGGAGGAACGTTTCTCAAGAAACACTGCATGTGGCAAAACAAGTTGAGAGAAGGTAAAAAGAGGGAGAGTGAGGAAGATGTAACCAACAATGTAATATTAGAGGTTTTCGGCCATTCCCACAAGATAAACATTAAAAGCAAAGAATGTTTGCATGCAAAGGAAAGAAGTTTGGAGTGAGAGGGTTTTCTTAGAAATGTTTGTGTACCAACCATGGAATATGTTGAACTAAAATATCAAGATTACTATGTGACTACATTTCATCTTTTAAATTATAGACACCTGCTTACCCAGATGGAACTATTTCTAAAAATGCTAATTTTGGATTGAGCAAGTCATATGTCTGGTGAAAACTTGGTATCAAATTTTTGGGTGGAATACTATACATCTTCTTTATTTTTTATTAAAGTCCTCTAACGTAGTGTCATATCGGACTGTGAATGAATGAAATGTGTGAAATGATGCTCAAATGAGCCCATCTTCCCAGGATAAGGGAAAACCTCGATAAAAGACCTTATCCAGATAATTTACCCTAAGCGAGATTTGAACTCACAACCTCTTGGACACGAGGCAGACACACTACCAGCACACTACAGAGCTGGACAATATATCTTTTGCTTACTACAGAAATAATAGAGAAAGTAAAAAGATACTAATAAAAAGCTCAATTTCCCAAGATCCTACTTAAAGGACAACTGAAAGAATAAATTTAAAGCTTGAATATTCGTTCTCAAATTATAAAGCTTATAATACATCACTAGCAGCACATTTGTAAATGAATGGCACTTTAAACAAATATAAATGAAAAAAAATTGTGTAAAGTTTGCAAACCAATTCTTGGAATACTTGTGTGTGAACTAAGGATCTTAAGTGTAATTTACACAAGTACCTGCTTTCAAAATACTATCTGTAGGTTATTATAAGTACGCTGTGATTCTCTGTACCTACTTGAGTCACTTATATGACTAGTGCTGCTGCTTGGTTTGCAACGAAAATAACCTCAGATATAACAGTGAAGTGAATTGTGTTGGTGTTGGTGTTAATTCTAATTTATACAATGATGACCAAGGAAACAGATTTTAAACTTCTGTGCATTGAGAAGTGCATAATATTTTAGTACTACAAATTCATAGTAGCCACTACTGCAATCAGAGAAGAATAGCCATTATTATAAGGAGAACTTAAAGTAATAAAAATCAATGATAGTGTCATGCAGATGTCACAGAAAGATACACAACATATCCAGTTTAATATATTTAATCTGTCTACAGAACTCAAGATCAGTTTAATGAACACACATTTAAAGCATTTTCATATTTATGATATACCTACTTTAGAAATGTTTGATAATTGGCAGTAATTCTGAAGATATCTTAATATATAATAATCACCATAATAAAATGAGGAAGAAGGACCTCTGGAGTCAAGGATGTTACTACATCAGGTAACATTCTATTGTTTGTAGAAATTTTAAAACTATTTAGGAAACTAAAGGATAAAATGTATGTGCTGATAAGTAAAGGTAAGACATAAGTTTGAAATATTGCACACATCATGCAACAAATGTTATTGACTTACTCAGTGAAATGGAAATGTCTAGAAAATTAAAATGAAGGTAGTGGAATATATTCACATATATAAATATGTAATGTAACATATACTCTGTGGATACACATAAAAGCTGGTTCACAATAAGCCAAGAATGGGAAACAAAACAGCATACAATAGTTTCATTCACTATCCCCCAGGAATGCAGATCAACAACAAAGTGGAAAGGTCATTTTGTGCACTGAGATGTCATTTGACCAATGATATTTTTTCACCTGTTTCCAGTTCAGCCAACATAATGCAGGTTACCAGCATTAAAATTTGATTGAGTAAACTTTTTGTTTCTAAATGCAGATCCATTGGTATTTCAGATTTCTTTAGATATACCAAGCTTCATTCCTTTTTTAATAGTGTACATTAAAGTTAGTCTTTCTTTAGTTGCATATAAATATACTTCAAGTGACACTTTGACCAGAAGTACCAATGCTCAATGAATCTGAGGGAGGCAGAACACACAGTTTTAGTTTTCCTGTTTGCAACTAGAGAGAGCTCTAACAACGTTTTTATCTCCCAAATGTTTGAATAATTTCTACAGTGGAAAGTCTAATAAGCACAATATGGAACAAGAAGAAGAGAACGTTAAAACTTGACCTGGAAACCCTCCCATAAATTGTGAATGCTCACATTGTATTTTACCTGTGTCATTCTTGTTCTGGTTTCCATTCTTGGGTATTGTGAAATGGCCTTAATGCTTAAAGGATGCAAGCCCCGATGGTTTACAAGATTGTATTTGTGCCATACACTCGCTCGCTCGCGCACACACACAACATGTTAGTCTATGTATAGCAAAGCTGCACAGTTTGTTATCAAGTTCTAATTGCCATAAAACTCAAAGATGCATACTTACGTAGAGCAGGCATCACTTCAGAAAAATTGAAACAAAATTCTGCTAAATGGAGGGTTAAAAAAAAAGAAAAAGAAAGAAAGAGGAAAGGAAAGTAAGTCTACCAATGCACTGAACATTCTCTGAGAGATTAGAGCCTCTACAACTAAATGTTAGCTACATACCTTGTGGTAAGAAGCCAAGACAGGGGTAAAACTAATGGAGAAGCAAAATGAAGGAAGGGAGAAAACACACAAAACAGGAAGCAGCAACGGTTTCAGAAAAGACCCTTTTAGGGCAACTAATGTCATTTGCAAAATTTCGATTTCCGATGATTTCTCCCTCTAGGTCATCCATCACAACCCTCCAAGTTGTTAAGACTGAGTGTAGGAGGGAGCCATGCTGTGTAGACGGTGAGAGGAAAAGGACCAGTGCCAATTATCAAATATACTTGCTCCGTCAACCCTCTTTATTTGCTTCCATCAAGTCATTTAACTAATTTACATGAGGCTTATTTGCTTTTAATCTTGAGTCCTGCTAATATTGTTATTATTATTATTATTCTGACATCACAAACTAGGGAAAACAATATAAATATTGCATGTGGTAAACACGTGATAAGCAAATTCTGAAAACGTGCACTCCCCAAAATAAGAGAAAGCAAACGGTGCCAAAGGCCTGCCTTATAAAAGAAAACAAAATGAATTATAAATAGTGATCCTAGATTCTTTAAATTTATGTATCTTTGAATAAATTGCAACTTTGAGCTTCATAGCTTTAATTTTGAAGTCATATTCTCCCTGCATTTAAAGGTTTTGGTCATTTTAGTTGAAAGAGTGAATGAGCTCCATAACAGGAAACAGTTTTAACAACTTTGAGAGTAGAAAATAATAAATATGTACTATGTATATATGTATATAATGGAGAAAAAAATGTATATACAAATATATATTCAGCAAATCTAAAATAGGTGTAGTGGTGTTAAATGTTTTTAATAAACAGTGATTCTTTTTGTAAAAAAATGATAATAATTCAAGACAGAAAGGAATATATATAATAATATAAGAATATAAAACAATAGAGAATGTTGCCCATTACCTTTAAGTGATCTTTTCCGAAACACCCCTGCCATAGCGTGCAGCAATGCAGCAAAGTGAGGGAGCATAATTAGTTACAACACAGTCCACACAGCCAGGGGGTGGCAACCCTCAGTGTGCTCTATCCCTCCCACAAATAGGTACATACTTTGTTTCTCACCCACTGACCTACTGATGACACATACAAGGAAAGGAAAGCCTGTAACTCTTCCTATGGATCATCTTATCAACTGTAAAACAAAGCTTTTAAATGTTTTTCATTCAGCTACTGGGACTTCTTGTAACTAGCTACAGTAATAAATCCGAAAATCTGAAACATTTAGCAGCTCTACACAACTAAACTAATACTGTATTACAATGAATATGCATGCTATCTTACTATTCTGAGCTGATTCAGTAAGCTGTTGGTGATGATAGTGAACCAAAAATGTAACGGCAAGTTCTTTGGAAATCATAATCAATACTTACACAGAGCTGTGATGTTCATTGTGCTTACTGCGGTTCTCCTTCAAAACAGAACGTCAAAGTCCACAAAAAAAAATTACATGTCTGCAGTTGCCAAGCAGACCTTTCTTCGTGCTCATGTATGCTTTAGTGTTGGGTACGATCACAGATGGGATATTTTGTGACTAACCAATTATACAGGGTGTACATAAAGCCTCTGACTGATTTCATTCACTAATCATTACAAAACTACTGGAAATAACAAGTTGTTGTTTTCTGCAAAATCTGATGTGTTATATTCACATGGCTTTCTCTACCACTACCATTCTTTTCAATATAACTTTTACAAACTATTTTTACACAAGCTTATTTTTCTGCCCAGTTTATCCTGACTGAGGTGAACATTTCGAGATATAGAGGAAACCAAAATGATGGTCACATGTTTAAAATTGGCTTGTTATGATTTGAGAATTCCATATTCTCTCTAAGATGTCATTAGAAACAAATGAATAGCAACAGGACTTTAAAAAAACTACAAAGTATTGACCAATTGAAAGCAATACTAATAAATATTTCAGAATTAGCTGGTATAACAAAAAAGAACATACTTAAAATATATTTGGTGTTTTAAAGTGATGTACACTGTTTATGCAGTATGTTTTTGTCTATCTCTCAATGCTTACTAGTTATGCAAAATTATACAAATTTCCTTCCAAATGAACAGGACTTCATAGGGTATTCCCAGAAAACCAAAATACACATTTTATTTGTTATGTAAACATCTAAAATAGTGCTCTCTGACTTTGTTATTTGCTCGGGCACATTTAACTTACACCTAAGGAGGTGCGGATGCCATCACAAGCACCGTTAAGACAAGTACCCTTCTTTTGAAAGGAAAAACAGAAAGTACTGGTTAGGGAGTATACAGTAATGAATACAGCTTTACGTGTATGATAACATACTTCATGAGTATCAACTAGGAAGATATTTGGAAGGAAATAGTTTTAGCTTAAAATTTGAATTAATATTAGGAATAGTCAGAGTAAGAATTTGCTTATGAAGGGCACCAGAAAAATATGTCACAGGTGCTGCATTGGACAGGCCTGGTCTAAAATATATTGTATTTTAATCAAAATCATAAAAACCATTTATGATAATACCAAACATTTTAAAAATTGTTCCACATAAAGAGTAGTTTGGGGTAGAGATATGCTTGGAAATCTTGTCAAATCTTTTGAAGATACTCAACTTAAATACCAACTTTGGTATTTTTCACACTTTTTCTTTTTGAGTTGTATTGTTCACACAAACACACATACACAGAGACACACCTTTTTTTCAGGAAATGCTGCTTTTGGATTCAAGAGACCTCAAGCTTGTATTTTACTTCTGGTGATATCTTGATATGGAAGTTTCGGAAGGAAGGTAAAGCATTGCACTCATGCATCTGTTGTTTCCATTGAAACAGTTCTTTTGTTTGTTATTTAGTAAATTGGAGTTGCAGCACAAAGTTTAGTATACTGCTTCAGCCACACATTAACCAAGGATTCTACATGACCAGTGGAACCAATATGTCCAATACAATTATTGTCAATAAAGAGCCATTCTGCCACCTAGCTTCTTGACAAATGGATACAAATGGTTTATTATTTGACTATTTGCTGCACAAACATTTTGTAAACAATGCTGTAATGCGTTTTCATCTTAATTCAAATGAATTTAGCCACAAGTGTCATCCAAAGTTTAATTTCTAAGAAAAGTGTGGCAATGCCAGGAAGCTGTTCTGGCCCTGGCGCATCCATTTGAGAGGGAAAGGAAGGTCAGACAAGACATTCATGCACCAGGTATAAGCACTGGGGGATGGGGTGGTAGCTTTACCTGTTATTTATGACAAGGAGATCATTAGATTTACTTCAACTTGCTGATCTACAAAATAGTACATTTGTTTTAGGAAGATAAAGAGGGCTACTATTATTTCAGGTTGTAATATATAATAACAAAACGCATTATTAAGAAAATCTGTATCCCTTTATGTTTTAACCACAAAATATGCGGCTTTGATTGCTTCATTTTTCTACTTCCTTAAGTATAGAAAGCTGAACCATCATTATTGCTTGAACAAATACATCATCATCATCATCACTCTAGCGCTACAGCCCAGGGTGGGCCTCAGAATCCTCTTCCAGACATTACTTTTTCTGGCTACCATCCACCAGTTTTATATCCTCGCCCTACTCTCCTTACACCATACAATTTACAATCCAGTACTCTCCCCATCCAGTCTTTGCACATGCCCTGCCCATCTCAGCCTTGATATTTTAATTGATTTTACAAGATTGCAGTGTTTGTATATTTTATATAATTCATCATCATACCTGATTCGCCATTCCCCTTTCTCCTTAATTGGGCCATAAATTCTTCTCAGTATCTTCCTTTCAAAAGTGTTCAGTCTTGTCATATCCTCTTTTGCAATAAGCCCATGTTTCACTCCCATACATCAGCACTGGTTTTATTAATGTTTTATAAATTCTGATTTTTGTTTTATGTGTAAGGAGTTTTGATTTAAAGTGTTTTGTCAGACCAAAATATGCACCATTGGCATTTGGTATTCTTTGGTTAATTTCCTCCTTCATATCACTACTTTGATTTAGGCAGAAAGTAGCTTCATCAGAGAACACAATTCTATTCACAATGTTAGGGTTCTGTTCAAGCATGTCATTCAAGGCTTCAGCAAACAGAGTATGTCTGTCAAAGTCATCTTCGCAGCAGCTGTACCTTGTATGGGTGCCATCTGACTGCCTTCATTAAGTTGACTGACACTGTAGTCCATTGGGGCTCTAATGACCTAGCTGTCGACAGGCCCTTAAACCCTAATCACTCACTCACTCACTTGTAGTCCACTGCAACCTGGCAAGTAGAAAAATGTGGGGTTTCTTCCACTGATAATAAAACATTAAGAGTTTTATCATCATCTGTAACTCGTTTTGGCCTTTCAGACTTTGCCTTATTTTTAACACTTCCAGTTTCATTGAATTTTTTCAAAATTTTGTTCTCCGTAGAATGAGTAATCCTTCGTTCTGAAAGCATTTCATTAAACAAGATACAAATCTCTTGATGGGTCCTCCTATCACCATATCTGATCATCATCAGTATTTCAATTCATTGTCTTTCTGTAAGTTGTACCATAACCAATTACTTTCAGGAAGATTTTGCAATGAAGTAAGCATTGTTGTCCTTATTAGCTTAGCTTTTGTCTGTATTTGTTCAATCCAAAGCCACATATTGAAGCAGCCTACTGTATTGTTTAATTCAAGACCTACTCAATTTGAAGTAATGATGCACTTTCCTTTGCTCAGTACACATGCAGTAGCTATTTGTTTGTAGGTTCTGAGACTTGAAGACTGGAGGAGTGCAGAAAAAAGAAATGTTGTCATTTAACAAAAAAACTCAGACTCTTTATTTAATCTTAGTAATGTGAGGGCATGTTGATATCTTACAGCTTTTCTAAAAAATATCACTTCATAGAGTGTCAACAGCGGGGTTACAGGCATTGTTCCACACTTTTTACTCTCCCAGTATAAAACATTAGCAAGACTAACACTTTGCTAGGGACTCATAGACAAGATAGCAAACTTGAATAACTACTAGTGAAATGAGGTTCATGAAATACACAGGAAAGAGATCTCTGGACTGCTCAAGGAAGCGCTGGATACAAAACTTGTTTATAGAGACTTGCCAGGTAAAGAAATGGGTGACCTGGAGTTGAAAGAGTTTGCATATAACTTTAGCAATGTCAAGGCTAGAGAGTTGCTGTAGTTCATGAGGTGTTACGTAAGAATCTTTGGCTGTATTAACTTCACTTGTTGCAACATCTCAAACCTAAAAGTTGCACAATATTGAAGAGAAGCCACACACATTTTCTGGATCACACTGTTCTGTCCAATGAGTCAGCTGGATAGGTTAATAGATGGAGTGTCTGGATATGCAGATCTGAGGGTCCTCATATTGTTTGTGAACTGGAAAGATATATTCTGAAGACGAATGTGTGATGTGTTGAAGTGATCACAGATGAATAAAATGTTTGCATTGCAGAAAATAGCAAGTTGCAATCTGCAATAGTTATTAGCTATTAATGAATGAAATCAATGAGGGATTTTATGCGCACCATGTAGGGTTACTGCGTGAGCAGCCCGTGTGTTTCACGGTAACTATTACATTTGCACCAATAGTGAAGACTATGAGCAGTACTTTATCCAAAATGGGCAGAAAGACTTACTACTAACTTACAAAAATTAAAAAAAAAATTATTTTGTTGTTTAATGACGCTGTAAATTGCTAGGATCACATCAGCATTGCCGGTATATCGGAATTTCGTCCCGCAGGAGTTCTTTTACATGCCAGTAAATCTACTGACATGGAGCTGTCGTTTTTAAGCACACTTAAAAACCATCAACCTGGGCCTGGTTTGAACCCACAACCTTGGGATCAGTAAGCCAGCGTCGAACCAATTGAGCCACCCAGACCAACTACTAACTTACAGTTATACATTTTGGCATTATAGACAAAAGCTATGTTTACATAACTCTATGTAAAAATAGACACTTTGATTTTCTCTGAGTCTTAGAAGTATACAGCACCTTGTTAGAAAATGGGCATTTACAAATACCTGGACATATTTAACTTGCAAATGAAGGGTGTTTCTAAATTGTACTAAAAGATAACATGATTGAGGCAAGATTCATGCAGGATTTATTTCATATGAGCACAAAGGAGAAAGAAAGCTTTAAAATTCTTGTTAGGTAACAGTAGAAAAGCTTTGTGTATGTGTGTAGATTTTGTGTTAAACTCTTAAAAACAAGGAAATGTAACAGAAATGAGAGTATGAGTATAATGGGTACCTATATTCTACATATAGAAAGCCTTTGTTTGGAACTGCTTGCCCTGCGCAGCGCTGTACTGTTTTTGTTCCCTCTCTGTGTGCTGGCTGTATACAGGGGGCTCATATATTGTGAGAGCACGTGTTTCAGTGTTATACTGCGTTACTTAATGTTGCATATTCATGTATGTACAGAAGTGAGACAGATTCACATTGTAATATTGTCAATGGATTTACAGAAACAAATAGGATCTACTCTTGATAAGAAACTGTTTGTTTTTATCGAGGAAAGCTTTAACACATCAGAGTCCAAAGAAATCTGTGAGAAAGCTTCCACAGGAATCAGAATTTTGTAAACTTAGGCTTGGAATATCACTAAACTTTTAAAATCAAAAGCCTATAAGATAGGCAGTAGAGTTAATTAGTGGTAGACAATGTTAATGATGACATGGCTTTATTTACATGGCCATGTTAGTACAAATTTGTTCACAGGTGGACATCATTTCCTTCCAACATATTCTGTTAGGTTCATCTAGAAACTAAGTTTCCAGCTGAGAAAGATAACATAGCTTCACTGAGGCAATTGTCGTACTGTGCACTGCAGCCATGAAGCCACTGGCATCTGTACCTCAGTGCATCCTGAGGAATTTGTTTCAGAGAGTTGTGTACTGCTTCTGCTCCACACTTTGCATCACCACTGCAGTCTTCATCGTGCACATCTGTTCGGCCTTGGGCCAATGTCTGACCATACTGTCATATGGCACAACTTGCAGTTGGCAGGAGACAATATCAGTGCAGCCATTTTCTCCATTGCTGAAACTGCACTGCATTTCCCATACATCCCTTCTCTACTGCTATGTGTACACATTCCTGTCCAGCTACTCACGTCATCTCAGAACTTATTTTCTGGATGAACCTTGTATGTAGTTATAATTTTCAAGAGAAATCTATGTGTTTGAATTTAAGGTGCTATGAATATCTGACTCCATCAGCAAACTGCATGATTCAAATTCCCGTTAGGCTGCCCACACATCCAAACAAAGGCTCTGTACCTTCTAACTTATGTCTTTTGTTTTAAGGATAATGATACGTGTTTTAATGTAAGAATTTGAGAACACAATGTTTTATGAAACTTAATATCTAAGTTGTGAGAGTGAAGTAGACAAACAGTTTCTTCTGGAAGGAAAACGAGTAAAACAATTTGGGCTGAGAGGTTGGCAAGGCAGCTACCACTGTGTAATAGTATGAAGTGCTAACCACTGACCATACTCTCATATTCCTAATGACTCATTCATTCAATTTTCTTTAAAAGAACTGCCGTTACTGTTTTGATTCACAAAGATTTTGTTCAACTTTTTTCTTTGGGGGTTTGACGCAGCTAGTCACATTGTAGCATACATAAGAACTAGGCAATTGCTCATTCAAAAACCACGATGGTAGGGTGAGCACACTACATACAAAGCAAAGTTGCCAACCCCTGAAAGTCATATAGAATTACTGCACAAAAACACTTTTAAAGACAACATCCAATATCTCATGAAATAGAAAATAAGTGATGAAGATGAATTGAAATAAAGCATATACATGTATGTTTCTGAATAGGACATAAACAATAAAGAAACTCATCAAATAATCCAATTCAGCATCACTAATGCATCTGCACTTAACTATTTTATTAGAATTTTCTACTTCAACATTATTTACTTATTTCTACTTGATTCCAGATTGTTTACACCTTTACATTTATAAATAAATCATATAGGAAATGCCATCTACTACTTATGCTATTACTGTTTTTCTAGCATTTAAATTTACTAACAAAAAGTGCATAACTGAAAGCATGTTGCTTCATGTAGCAGTGTTACAATGGAAACATTTCAAAATAACGTATCCATAACCTTAATTGTAACAAAGAGCTAAAACTAGATAATTAATTATGTCTAATATCAATATTTTGTACGTGCAGTACAATGCAATTCCAAATTAACCAACTAATTACAGAGGTGTGAAAATTATTAGACACAAACCAAAGTTTTGGTTACTTACTGTACAAGATATTGAAGCTTTGCTTTGCCTTGGGGAATGGTGTAAAATCACTTGTCAGTACAATAAACCTACACAGCCAACAGTCTATATTGTACTGTTGGACAGGTGGAGAAAAACTATTGCTTTCTACATAAACATTTGATAACAAGTTTACCCTGGAAATACCTGTTTTGAGGTTGCATATACCACAAAACTTAGTGAAATGTCTGTGTGTCTGTGAACAGCGTAACTCAAAATCATAAAGTCACTTAAATACCAGATTTGGAAGTGCAGCATTTGTCAAGCATGTGACAACGATTTTTAAGAAAATTCTCCCAACCCAAACTACCCTTTACATTGAAAAATTTTCTGAAATTTTTGTTTTTCTCAAAAACCATTGTAAAAATTTTGATTAAAATATAGTATATATTTAAGATATGATGTGTATGTTAAATTCTCTGGGAATAATCTCTGAAGTCCTCTTCATTCTGAGTGACTTTTGTTTAACTGGTAAACCGTAAGAGATAGACAAAATATTACTGCACAAAAAATGTACATCTTGTTAATACATGCAATTTATTTCCAAATGCATTTTTTGTGGGGATAACCATTTCAAAGATATTACTTGTTATTGTTTTGAATTATCAAATACATACTTTTCTCAACTAGAAAGTTGTTATTCTTTTTTCTTGGTTCCTGTTCATACAAAGAGAATGGCATGTCAAAGCCGTCACATAGAGACCAGCTCTTAAAATATTTGGCTGTTTCTTAAGCTTGCTGTATTCACCTGTTCTGATTGCAGCTATAGGGATAAACTTGTAGTAGAGAGAAATCAGTTTTGTGAGAATGGTTTTTTGAAAAATAGGTAGAGAAGATGATATGAACTAATACCTCAAGGAAGATCGACAAAAATGGATTTTAGAAAATCATTTTTTTTTTGTAATTCTTTCCCTCAATATTATCTATGAAAGTGTAAGACCACATCAGAAAATTAGATAAGTAATAGATACCTGTTACTTGTGTATGTTTTGCTAAGGTGTCTATTTTTAGGGCTGTGAATCAGAAGAACAAATATATTGCCAACTAGTGCAATCATCTTATAGGAGGAAAAGAAACATTTACAATGAAAAATATCTGATAAGCATCAACATAAGCTGCTAATTTAAACATTCCTAAATTATTTTCAAACAGAACTTATAATCATTTTAACATAACATGTACTTTATCTAATAATTTTCACACTTGTGTATTATTTATAACATACTTTTTATATTGAGCTTCTGTGGTGGAATCTGAAGATGTGATAACTATAGGGATACTTCCTCTGTAAAGGCATGCATCTATGTAGGCTTGGAGGACATGAGATCCATATGTGTGCACATATCAAGTTAAGGAAACAGGTAAATAGGTACTAGAAAGTGCTACAATATTCTTTACAACTTCATCTCGTTATGTCTATAGCAATGTTGGCTCATAGTTTTGTTATTCCACAATTAGCTAAAACTACAACTGTAAATATTCCTGAAACAAGAATTGAACTTCAGAAATAAACTCATAAACATACTTTATGCAACCCTAGCATTAAATGGCTTATTATGATGGCATAAGTCCTGCAAAATTACCCCATTTGTGGCATTAGTGTCAGAAAATGAATGGGATAATTACCACGGCAACAAGACAGTAATAATGTCATCACTGCCACAAATTAATTTTCTCCAATGTGCCTGTACATCACCCAGCATTCAAACACAAGAATCACTTCATTTCTCCATCCCACAAAGCTTTTCACATTCTTTCTCATAAACATGTTTTGATTCTTCTGGAATTAATAAACTCTCAGCACTCTTGGCTTTGTTAAAAATATCAAGCAAAATGCAATCCATATTTTCAATAGTTTTATCATTGTCTTCCATTTTCTTCTATAAGTATTGAAACAAATGAAAACATCAGCTTAGCAACCATATTGCATAATACATCTGTGATCTCTGATACATTATAATTTTTCATTTAGCAAATTTATTATTTTTATGTACTTTAATGCTAAAAATTGCATAAAGTGCTGCAAGTAACACATGTATAACCTTTTCATTGTGATACTCATAAAAATTAGAACGTTTGGTTTTGCTCATGTGCTAAACACATACTCATGTCAGATTATATACTACTTACATAAATAACTGCTATATAAAGATTGCATCAGAATCAAGAGTTTCTTTCTAGCTGCAAGTGCATTTTTTCAATTGTAACTATGTCTATCAACTTCTAAAGAACTGAAACTAGATGAGATTAAAATGTTAGGCTGTATTTAGGCATGTTTTCATGTCATGTATTCATACTACATTTTATCTTTCAACTATCTAGTAAGATATGCTATAAAGACCATGTGTATTTAAGCCAAATGAAGCTAAACATGGGAATGAAGAAAAAATGAAGTTAAAGAAAAATACAAGCACATAAGTACAAAAATATAGTGGGGGCAACAGTGTTGTACCAGGGCACGCAACTAATGAGGGTTAATCAACAACCCCTTATTGCCTGGATCTGGTAGGCTTAGTGATAGCTCAAGTCACAATCTCAGCATATGCCACTGGTGGTAGTAGTCGTCCAGGAACTTGGATCAACTCCATTCTCCTTCTTGTGTGATGTTGATGTTAAGTTTAACCCAGTTAGGGCTGGGCAGGGCACAGATGAACACTTTGGTGATGGATACATTGACAGTTCATGTAAATGTTGTTGTTAGCTAATGCTGGATTTCTGACAATGAAGTCATTAATCCTCTTGCTCTCCAATATTTTTCACTGATGGATGGGGCACTAGAAGTGGCCGGGCATATTTGAAGGTGGTCTCGATCCATTTCCTCTTGCAGATCACATAGAGGACAGAGTGGTGAAGAATATATCCCAATTCTGTTCAAATGTTTTGCCAGACAATCATGTCCTGTAATCAACCTGAAGGTTGCAACTGCTGTCCTTCGAGGATACTCAGGAATCACTGTTTGAATGTTTGGTAGTTCCCATCTTTTATTCTTTGATTTTTCATAGTAATATTTTGCAATAATTTTTTTGAATTCAGAGTTGACTAATCTTTTAGCTGCATAAAATGGTAAATTAACTATAGATTTCTGTACACCGCTGGTACCCTTTTTTGCAAGAAAATCAGCTTTCTCATTACCACTCAGTCCACAGTGAGCCGGTATCCATTGGAAGACTAGGTGTTTTTGAAGTGCTGTTAGATGGCTAAGCATCTTCCAACATTCTATAATAGTTTGGTTTTTTGGTGACAACTTGGAAGTAATTGCTATAATTGCTGCCCTGGAATCTGAGAGAATAACTGCTTGCTGAAAATGTGAAATTCTGTACAAAAGATTTTGTAGGGCCATTCGAATTGCTTCAATTTCTCCATCAAAGTTAGTAGTTCCATAACTTAAAGATTTGTAATAGGAAAAGAGGTGACATGTGACTCCAGCACCTGCTCCATCTTTGTTTGATATAAATGATCCATCAGTATAAATATGGAGCCACTCATGTTCTGGAAACCTAGTATGGATTGTCTCTAATGCCAATAATTTTAGAACACTAGTTGGAGTATCACTTTTTTTAACTTCTTCTGTCAGGTGTAAATAATATGTGATGTCTAATGTATGTGTTGGATTGACTTTAGATATAAAGTTTTCCTTTGAATTAGGAAGGTGTACATCCTTCTTGATGTCTTGAATTTTGGAAAGAAAGCTCTCCTGAGTCTTTAGTGTATGTGTAAAATTTCTCTTGTGCCATGTATTGAATGGGAGTCTGATCAACTTTTCGTGTTGAATAAGAGCCGCTTTTTCTATTTCATATTCAAAGGGATATTGGTTGGTTAGTATTTCCATAGCTGCTATTGGTGTGGTTTTGATAGCACCTGTAATTAATCTCACACTTTGGTTTTGAAAGATTTGAATTTTTTTTGTGTTTGCTGTTACAGGAACTTCGCTGCAGTAAGTAAACAATGGTTTTATATATATATATTATATGTTGTGTTAAGCGTTGCTCTGGAACATCCCCACTTCATTCCTGTTAAACGTTTTAACAGTGAAAGGCGCCTCTCTGCTCTTTGTATTACATTTTCTATTTGTTTGGTCCATGTAAGTTTGGTATCAAATGTAACTCCTAAATACTTTGCTTCCTTTGTTTCTGGTAATTGTTGACCCTCAAAATTTAGTTTTATTTTTAGTGGTTTTTTTTCTTAATGAAAAGATTTGGTAGTTTGATTTTGTTGTATTAACAGTCATTAAATTTTCTTTGGTCCACCTCTGTAAGTTGGTTAAGGATTGTTGTATGGTTTTTTCCAGTTCTGTACTTTTGCTTTTTGGTTTTGAAGTCCACATTACCAAGTCATCAGCAAATAGTGCACACTTCACACCTGATTCTTGTATTTGTTGTGGTAGATCATTAATAAATATATTAAAAAGTGTAGTGCTGAGCACTGCACCTTGTGGCAAGCCACGGTGTATTTGTTTATATTTAGATATATTTCTTCCATATCTGGTTGCAATAAAGCGTTGTGTTAGGAAATGATATAGCCATGAAAACATTTGACCTTGTATCCCTATTTTTTTTACTTTCTTTAGTAGTTTTGTTCTGCATATAGAATCATATGCGCTTTGAAAATCAATAAAAACTGATAAATTATCTTCTTTTCATGTAAATGTGCTGCCTGCCAAACAACCATGTTTTGTTACTGCTACTGCTTCTTCTCTGGGTGAATCAGGAACTGTATCCCATGTCTTGTTGTTACCAGCCATTTTGTTGTCTTCCATTATTTCTTCCTTAATCTTTCTATTATGATTTTTGTTGATTGATATGGGAGTTCATTTTGTGTGAAGTTCGTATTTTTCATGGTAAACCACAACTGGTTTGAGAATTCAATGCCATTCTGGCAGTTTGTCACAGTAGCTCAATGGTTAGAGCACCCGTCTGGTAAGCGGAAGGTCTGTGGTTCAAATCCCAGCTGTGGCATTGAATTTTTAAGTTCCAGTTCTACCTCTCAAACATTGCCCACACACAGCTTGTATGTTTAAAAACACCAACAGTAAGTTTGTTGGCATAAATAAATAATAATTACCATAGTATGTTATTTAATTGATACAGATGTTATCTAATAAACCTATTCTTATCTCCAAAGTTTTAGAAAATGAAATAAAAACAAAGCCTGTATTAATTTCTTCTATGAGCCAACAAAGTATGTGTTATATTAACTGTTAGTAAGTTAATGCAAGATGAAGAAGAACATGCGATGTGTGACTATGTAACTTACCAGTAATACTGCAGAGTAGCCTGAGTGTTGGCGCATCTCCAGAGTACTGGTTTATCATGCCCTTGTTGGCCGCTTGTGGAACAGGAATGGTGAGTGTTATTGGTTTGTGGAACTTCCGTCTCCTTGGTTCTACAGTTACAATAGGCGAAACTGCAACTCTGTTCCCCAGAAGTTTCGCAGCAAGCTCTGCTGCAATTGGTTGTGCCTGTAAATTATCGTAACCATGGTACACAATTTGCATATATTATACAGGGAGGTAGTGGTAACGGTAATTATCGTAACCATGGTACACAATTTGCATATATTATACAGGGAGGTAGTGGTAACGGTAATTATTGTAACCATGGTACACAATTTGCATATATTATACAGGGAGGTGGTGGTAACAGTAATTATTGTAACCATGGTACAGAATTTGCATATATTATACAGGGAGGTAGTGGTAACGGTAATTATTGTAACCATGGTACAGAATTTGCATATATTATACAGGGAGGTAGTGGTAACGGTAATTATTGTAACCATGGTACAGAATTTGCATATATTATACAGGGAGGTAGTGGTAACGGTAATTATCGTAACCATGGTACAGAATTTGCATATATTATACAGGGAGGTAGTGGTAACGGTAATTATTGTAACCATGGTACAGAATTTGCATATATTATACAGGGAGGTAGTGGTAACGGTAATTATTGTAACCATGGTACAGAATTTGCATATATTATACAGGGAGGTAGTGGTAACGGTAATTATTGTAACCATGGTACAGAATTTGCATATATTATACAGGGAGGTAGTGGTAACGGTAATTATCGTAACCATGGTACAGAATTTGCATATATTATACAGGGAGGTAGTGGTAACGGTAATTATTGTAACCATGGTACAGAATTTGCATATATTATACAGGGAGGTAGTGGTAACGGTAATTATCGTAACCATGGTACAGAATTTGCATATATTATACAGGGAGGTAGTGGTAACGGTGGTTTCAAACAATGAATACTTGGTTGGTTACACAGGATAGTCTCTATAACAACTTTTCAACTCTAACAGCAGTATGAAATTCAGTCTATGTTGTTGCAGATTTTATTCTCTCCTCTACCATACTTTTTAAGCTTTATAAATGATACTTTTAAATGTTTCTAATAGCATTTCTTCTGCTTCTAAGGCTTGAAGCTGAATTCATTATGGCCAAGCCTTTTATTTATTCACATCATTTATAGAAAACAATGAAACCTGCCCAAAACAGACAGAGAATAAGCCAAATCCTGTCTGTCTCATAAAAAAGTCTTGTAAGTTTGTTGCCTTAAATAATAATGACCATCTGAAGGTTAATTAATCCTGGGACATAAGGTACTTATGATAGTAAGTCACCATTGGGGTATTTGTCTCTGATGTGAGACTGCCTTTGTGGTTTACTGGGAGAATTGGTTTGAGAATTCAATGTTCATTCTGGCAGGTTGTCACAGTAGCTTAATGGTTAGAGCACCTGCCTAGTAAGCGGAGGGTCTGTGGTTCAAATCCCAGCTGTGGCATTGAATTTTTCAGTTCCAATTCTACCTGTCATTAAAGTACATTTTTGGTGGGAAATACTGCACTTGGGAGATACTATACTTCTGAGGAAGTGCAAATATACATCATTAAGTTAAAGCAGATTTCTTCGTAAACATACATACCTGGGTGAGAGAAATGTGGATGAAAGAAAAAGACAAGTATATGTTCTTCCTTCAGTGTTGTCTGTTACTTGGAATGTGTATATTTAGAAAAGTCATGCATTTTGTGATAGAGAATGTAACATAAAAATGTGGTGCTTTCATTAAATGTTAAAATAAAAACAATAAAATTAAAGGAAAAACAGAAATGAACTGTGAAAGAACTAATGCCATAGTTCAAATATTGCAAAATGCAAATCTACAAAAGTTTAAAAAATAAACAATGGATAATGAGTGAATGGTGAAAAGGAAAGCAAAGACAACAGAATATGAAGAAATCAATTAAATTCTGTAGAAAAGTGCTTGAAATTGCAGTCTCAGAAGGAGGCACAAAATCACCTAGGATCAGATATGTGGGGTAGCCAATGACTACATGTGCACTAAAACTACAATTATTAAGCTAAGCTGAGTGCTTTTTTAATAAAATGCATGATATTCTAAGTACTGAAATGGAGTTTGTGATTTATGTTAAAACTATGTGATGCTATCAGTTGCCAGGATTATATGAGTGTCACCTGTGTGCTGGAATTCCGTACTACAGGAGTTCTTTTACATGTCATCTATTGATGAGGAGCTGTTACCTTTAACCATAGATCTGGGTCGAGTTTCAACTCGCAACCAGTGGACCAATGCCATCCAGACCAACATATCATTTGTAATATGATAATGAGCACAATAATGTAGTGTATGTGGTACAGGATCAGATAAGAACTTTGTGTATTAATTCATAATTGTGAAGCATCTTAAGGACTTAAACACAGTGGTGTAGTTTCCTAACTTTATTTATCAACATGTTGCAATTTACACAAATACTGTTTATGTGGACAAGAGCAAGAGAGACAGTGCTGTGATGTAACTTCCATTCAAGAGGTGTCAAGTTATTTATTTTCAGGGGTTTCCCTGGGTTGCTAGGCTTAGTGCCTCCATTTTACCTCACTTCACCCTACATCTGCTTGGTTGTTTCAGGACTGCAACATGTCACATGTATCTCGGGTGCTGCATGGCAGGGATGGTCGCAGTGGGATGTGCAAGCCTGTGAGCTGGGCAGAGTGCCAGTTGTACTAGACACTGCTTGGTAGTGACCCTGCCCTCTGCTCTGTCTTCTCTCATCTCTCCTCACAAGTACCATCCCTACCTTACCTTACCTTATCTCAACAAATATCAATGGTCTTAAAGAAATATTTGTGCATCTTCAGTAATTTGAATAAACACCACACTTGTTTAATGATGTTGTTTTGTGAGTAAATTATGCGAGGTGACTCGATGGTAACGTGTCGCTCCATTCCCAGCTAACCACTTGGACCATAGTCTCTCTCTTTTTGTGCTTTTCCTGGCAGGCAAATGTTGGGGTGCTGACCCTTCTACCACTGCTTCCTTTCATCTCTTTCACAGTTGAAGGATCAGTGTGTTGTGGCAGCAAGACAGAGGTTTCTCCCTGACACTAAGCCCCCCTCCCCTTCCTGATGGTGCCTTATGGGAGGAATGGGGCAATGCGTGGTTAGCTGGTGCCACGATGTGCTCTATCTGGAATCATTAGGGACTACCCTTGGTAGTGCACATTGTAATGATCTGGTCTGCCCCTTATACCTCCGTCCTGGGGTCAGTCTGTGTGACTCGTGGAACGTTAACTTGCGTGTAGGAACTGGGGCTGGAGGTTCCACAACATTCACGACGACTCTTTACATATTGATCCATTTGCCCCGCGTAATTACCATTTTGTAGCTATGGGACTCTAAGTGCTTTTCATCAAAGTTCTCGATGAACCTCAGGGCGTAGTACGGGCCTGCGTCTTACCAAGAAGATTAAATTTCCTTTTATCTTTTAAATATACTTATTTAATGTTCCTTCAAGTCACAAACAACAATACAACTTTTCAGGATTGGCGTCCTTTTTTTACAAGCCCTGCGGGGTTCACACAACCCGAACACGGACTGCGTAATTTTGCTTGGAACGTTTATTTGTAATCTTCTTCTATTTGTCGATGCAGCCTTACTATTTGTATATCAGTTCTCTGCATTTTCACTCCTGTTGACTTTTAAAACGCAATGTTCTTCCAATAAACACTATGTCAATCACTTTTACAATTGTTCGCGGACTATGCGACTTTTGCATGACGCCAATCCCAACAATACATGAACAAGAACAAGCTAAGACAATTGAAAGTCTCTATCATTGCCCACTAGGACAATGATTCACAATTCTAGGGGGCTTTTTCTGCCACCACTATGAACACAAATTTTAACTATTTTCGGAGGCTTCTTCTAAAAATATTGCCTCACTCGGTTGGTTGGGCCTATTGATCCTAAGGTAGGACAGCTTCAAGTCAGTAGATTACAGGGATGATGTTCCAGCAGAATAACACTGTTAATATGATCCTGGCACTCGACAGCATTGATAACAAGCAAAATAATATTGTCTCCCTCCCAGGGATAATGTTAGAAACAAAAAGGGACATTGTGGACTTTGTGGGGGACCCTGAACAGCTGAGACACAATTTGTATGTCTGGGAAAAGCTCAACTGCATAGCTCAAGTGTACATCTTTGACTAAAGTTCATAGAAAACCAGGGCAGGGAATTTCTCCCTTTGGTAACACTGGGAGGTAAAGCCCATCAGAGCAGAGCATCTGCTCCAACACAGTATCACTTAGCAGACAATATAGTTCCATAAAACCCCTTCAGGCTCCAGGTTGTTTCATTCAAACAAAAAGTCAGTCATTAAGGCACATATACAATATTTAACTTCCGTGAACATCTTGTTACAATCTGTACTCATGTAAAGCACACAGTAATGATTTCGAATACACTGAAACTTTGGCTAAGCTGCCTACTTGGGCTCCTAGAATAAATATTAGGCAACTTTAGCATTTTACATATTCAAGCTAAGTGAATGATGACACATCAAGAGCTCCACAACATTTGATCGCTACATAACATTCATTTGCGTGATAGTCCCTGCATTGCTTAATCCTTTTGTAATAATTAATGTTCTTGCATATAAGCCATATATAGGCTAAAGCTGGAAAGCTATAAGCACACTATAACCCAGATTTCAATCACAAATCTTTAGTTTACCATATTGGGCAAAAATGTGAATCAGTTGGGGAATATTGCCCTGCTAGTTCTGTTGGGTCACCATCCTCCATGGTTTAGATGTAACATGTTGGTCTCTGCTTCCCAGCTTGCAGGTTCAAACCCAGCAGAGGGCAATGAACCTTTTTGCATGTAAAAAATCTTTAGCTTGGCTTCCTTGAGAAGGAAAGTTCATGTCATAGATTTACTGCATCCAAAAGAACCTCAAGCCCAATAAAGAGGCCTTTGAGCAAAATGAAGCAATCTTTCATGTCCAATAGAGAAGAGGATGATCAGAATCATAGCAGATAAAGAGCTCTATTTATTTTTAGTTCAGTTGCTCAGAGCAGTTGCTCAGCACAGAAAACCGAAGATCCATAGTTGAAGTTCTGGCTATGATGTTGAATTTTTCAGTCTGATTCTATCTTTGCAACATTATCCTACATGTGGCATGTCTGAAAGAACAATTTGTTGTCATTGGTTGACATAATTGTGGTTAACTACGAAGCCCAGGACTTATGAGATTGTAAGTCACCAAGAGGATATGTTATCTCAAAATGAATTGAGAACACTTGTGGTTTACTGGGAAAAATGTGAGTCAGTTGAAGAATTTAATGTTGCACCGGCATGTTACCATGTTAGCTCTGTTAATTACAGCAGGAGTAATTACTCAGGTGTTCTGATGGTCTGAAAGTCCTAGTTGTTTAGGTACTGGCCTAAAGTCGTGGATTCATGGTTGTGTGCTTAAAAGCGACGGCCCTATGTCAGTAATTTACTGGCATGTAAAAGAACTCCTGCAGGTCAAAATTATGGCACACAGGTCATGCTGATATGATACTATTGACAGCATCATTAACAAACAAAATATTTATTTATTTATTACCTAGGTGTTCCTTTAGTTTAGTTTGTATGTTTCTCAGTGTATATTTCATGTCAGTCTTCACAATCAATAGTGGATGAAGTAAGTTTCTTGTATACAGGCCATTTTATTCAATTCTAGAAACAGTTGATTGAATATGTTACATATTTTGGGAGGGAATGTGAATCCGTTCTATTCTTTTGGCCAAATATCTCCATGGTTAAGATGGTGATGTCATTCAATTCTTTCTTGGCTTTTTATTACATATATCTTTTTCCAAATGGAAAGCTCTGTTCAATTTTGAAAGGATTATAATATTTTTAATTATTCTTGTTATTATAGCTGCATGTCCAAAAGTATGTGGCAACCTCTTATGTTTAACTGCTTTGATTTTATATTCTGAATATTTACCTAGATCCTTATTTTTAAATTCTGTTTAGTTTATACAAAGTAGATTTTTTGTGAAGCCAGAATTTTATATTTCAAGGATGTCCTTACTGTATATTAGAATTTGTCTGAATGTGGCATCAAAATGATGTAATGTCAATCGACAGTGTAGTAAAAGTGTTATGTACTTGCAGGAACTTGCAATAGTTTTTCTTTTCTTGGAGGTTCTCAAATTTGGACATACCATTGTATTTTTGATCTGGTGTTGGCAAAAACTATTGTGTAGTGCTATGTACTTTATCTGTTGCAGTTATTTCTTGAAGTCTTCCTTGTTTAATGGAACATTCAAAGCTATTTTATTGTCAAAACAGAATGTTGATACTGTATTGCATTGATTATATACTATATGAGGTGTGTTTAGATTTGCCGTGTTGGGCAAAACTGAATTAAGCATTCTTCCTGATGATCCTCAAATCAAAGAATGGGAGACAGCTCTACACCAATTTCTATTGTACAAGTATATTTTTGCTTTTTCCATGTAAGCTATGAAATTTTAGTGCACATTCTTAAATCAAAAGCTCTTAGTGTTAATTAAACTGTACTGGAATTAGGTATTTAGTTTTTCAGCTTCTTTACTGAGGTCCACAATAGGAAGGATGCATATATGGAAGCAATTTGTTATTCTTAACCAATTAAAGGTTGTAAGTCTGATTGTTACTTCACCTCAGGGGCTCTACTTAGCTGGTTACTCTTCATCTTTCTCGACAAGACAAATATATTTCAGCTTTGGAAAGTAAGTCATGATACTACCTACCATCAAACTCAAAACATGACTCATAACCTATAAATTTAGTGATCAGAGCTTCACGGGTGATCAGCCGTGAAACTCTGATCACTAACGTTCGCCGTGAAAGCTTCAAATCTTACAACAACCTATAAATTTCATTTCCATTACAAATTTTGTTTTTACTTTCTCTACCACATATGGTAAGTAGGGGAAGTATAGTATTCCACCCAAAATTTACTAAAAATACAAGTTTTGAGACTCCCTGAATTCAAAAAAAAAATTGACATAATATATGCCAGAAAATGTTTGGTGATAAGCATTTTTGAGACATTTCTTATTATTGACCTTAAATTTTGAAATACTTATATTCTCTCAAATGAGAAGTCATTATTCACTTTTTCCTCTTGGTCACATAAAAAGAATGGAGTTTCGAAGCCATACATAGTGACCAGCTGTCGAAACATTTGACTATGATGTATTCTCTTGCCTTCATTGTAACTACAGAGAAGGAAATACATAATAAAGCCATTTCTACAAATGTGTATCTTGATTAATATGAAGTAGATACAAGAGTAAGCATTTTTAACAATAGTTGTATAAGAGTGAGTAAAGAAGTATAAGAAGTGTAACACAGTTTAGTTGGAAATGCTCTACCACTTTTCTCCAGATGAATTTAGCAGAATATTTGCTCTCTTTATCAACACCATCAACCCTCTTGGGATTGGAATTGGGTTTTATGGATATATAGTTTTGAACTACTATGTATATAGCATTTTTCTTTTGTCTTCCTCTTCAATGGTGATACAAGAACATTTGTTTCCTCAGCACTAGTGTTAGCATCTTTATCATCTGTAGTTAACTCCCTTTGCTTCACATTTTAAGTTTTATTGATGGAAGTATGCATCTGCAAGACAAACATGTTAAAGAAATGTCTAAATGTGCATTGTGGACTAGCTTCAAAGTCTTTGTACTCAAGGGGTAATCACAAGCCAACAAATTTGTTTGATTCATTACCCATTAATGATCTACCAGACAAATAATCCATGTGCCATTAGAGACCGTGGCAGTACTTCTGCCACTTCCCCTCCCTGCTATTGCACTGCTTCCCTTCTGAGAATTCACAACTCATATATTAAAGTTCATCACATGATCCTAAGCAATTAATGTATGAATAAGGCTGTTTGTTAGACTTTTCTTCAACCACACAGTGTTGTTGCAGTCAATCCACTGTGCTAATCATGTCCCAGTGGGATCATTCCTCCCTTATCTGTATTTTTCTTGGAATATAATATAATACTGGAATTTAATTGTAACTTCATGAGAATTTTTAAAATGATTAATAAATTATACACAATCTTTAAACTACATTAAATTCTCATCTCAACTCATATATTAAATCTGTGACATTTTAATTAACTCTTTTAGTACAGTGAGCTGATCAGCTCATATTTCGGAAGTTGAAACACAAGATGAAACTTCCTCGCACCACTCACATGACTAACAACAGTCGAAGTGGTTACACAAAAGGGGTTTGCTCTGGTGCTTTTGAGAAAGATCTGATTACGTCACCACCAGTGTGTTTGAAGGATTTTGTAAGAAGTCCATGTGACATCATCCCCGCTATATAAGGAGGGTAGCAAACAGCCGTGAGAGAGTTCACAGTTACAGACATGAATCGGTCAGTGTGTCAGTGAGTGTGAGAAAGTTGTGCATGTGTCAGTGCATTGTAAGAAAATTCAATGAGTGTTGAGTGATTGTAACACTGTAGCTAATGTATGAGAGACTGAAAAAGTGAAGAAAGGCACTGAAAGGACTGAGTCAAGATTATGAAAAGTTGTGAGTTGTGATAGGACAAAAGATTGTAGACTGTGTTATTGACGAGAAGAAAACTGTGTATTTGTAATAAAAGTTTAGAAGACAATAAGTTATAGTTTATGAACTAGACTCTGTGTAAACAGGAGGCCTTTGCCCTTATGGAACACCTATAGCCTGCTGGACAGATTTTGTTACCTTTGTTACATTATGTTGAAAATTGTTGCACATAAGTAACTGTGCCCAGTGGATAAAGTAGTGAAACTGTTTTTAAAGCAAGGCAAGTTTAGCAAGTGAAGTCTCAATATTGACCCACAGTTTTCATTTTTGAGTTTTACTGTTCACACAGACAGTCCTTCTGAAGTATGATTTTTTCAGTGATCTCAAGATGTATATTTGTAGTGAAATCCAAAATTGACTTTTTGGGTGAAATACCTTGCCTACTACAGGTAGAAAGTAAAACATGTAACAAAATGTAGATAGAACAATCACTTTTTATATTTATATTTTAATATATGAAGGATTTGGCATTGTTAGAGAAACTTGTATAACATTTTTAGAAAAAGAACTAGTGTTTGTGTGAACAGCGTTACTCAAAAACAAAAAAAATTGATGTGTTGCACTCACATGACTTTCTCTCCTCACTCTTTTGTACAAACGATTCTTACAAACACTTATTCTTCTATCTACTTCATGTAAACAGAGGTAAACATTTGTACAAATTATCTTATTGTTCATTTTCTTGTAAGTACAAGGGGAATACAGTACACTGATAGTTGTTTTAAGAGCTGGATGGCTTTGAAATTCTGCTCTCTTTATATGATCAAAAGATAAAAAAACAATAATGTCTTATTTGACAAAAGTGTGAAAATTCAAATCAGTAACAAGAAAATACGTTGGCAATGGTTAATTCCACACAAAATTATACAAAATTCCTTCCAAACAGCGAGGATTTGCCAGAAAATTAGAGATAAAACTTTATTTGCCATGTAAATATGTTAAAGATATGGCATTTTAATCAAAATTGTTGGACCCATTTTTAAGGAAATAAACAATATTGAAAATATTTCTACATAAAGGGTACTTTGAGGTGCGGTAGATTTTCTCAAAACTGTTCATGCCCTACCTTTGGAAGATACTCAACTTAATACTACATTTCAACCAACATTTTTTTTCTAAAAATTTGAAGTGTTATATTCACATGACTTTCTCTACCCACTAGCATTCATAAATGTAGCTACTAAAAAGTTACTACTCCTACTATTCTAGCTACTTCATATCAAAATAAAACTTTGCAGCAATAGATTCATGACACATTTCATACGAGCCAGATACTACAGAAAACAGAATCAATATATCTATATGATCCTGGCCTTCAAATTGTGTACATCACAAGAAACAACTGAATAGCAACAGCACTTTGAACAAAGTTATGGAGTCAAATGAATGCGTAGGCTTCCATGGCCTGTGTCTAGATCAGTACACTTGGCTTCCGGTGAAGGCTGCATCGCTGCGTCATTTTTCTAGAGATTGCCAACGTTTTGCTCATCCTGTTGTGAGCTTCTTTTGGGCTGTTGTCTGCTCTTTTTTCTTTCACTCACTCACTTCTGTTGGCAGGCTGGTGTCATTCATGTACCTGTCCCTTTTAGAGCTTGCAGGGTGACGGGTGATGATAGGGTTGTGGGTAGAAGGGAGGTAGCAACTTTATGCTCCTCAACAGCTGCTTTTCAATATGCAACTTTCGTTGGGCACTGCTGGTGTGTGTATCCAAATATGGAGGTTTTAAATTTTGAATTTTGAATCCAAGCTTCTCTTGGAAGGACTGTATGGGGGCTCAGCTTGCGCTGTTACCGGGGGTGTCTGCCCGCAAGCCATGCGGGGAACCCAGTGTCACACAAGCATGCGTTCTCTGGAATTATAGTCCCCAAGTGTCGTAGGGTAGGGTGGTCCGAGGCGTAACCGACCGGATCTTGACCATCCTTAGATGCTACAACATCAGAGCACGTTACACCGCAACCAGGAAACTCCGATCTTTTCTCCAGCCAGCAAAGGATCCTACTGGTACACTCTAAAACCCTGGAATATACAGAATTAGATGCAATGTGGAGATGCCTACATTGACCAAACTGGCAGATCAATTATAACACGGAGAAAAGAACACATACGCAACCTAAAGCTAAACCAACTCAAAAAATCCACGCCAGCAGAACACGTGATTACAACCGACCACCACATCGACTTCGTTAAAACAGAACTCCTAGCCACGTGCAACAATTTCTCCCACAGGCTGACTCGCAAAAGTATAGAGATTTTCAAAGAAAAGAACATTAGCAATACAGACAATAGAAAACCCTCCTCACCAGTACAGCTAATGGAAGGCAAGGGGCGGAGCCAAGAGACCAGTCAGAGACAGGGAACGTGGCCACTTTACCATCCGCCTGGGTTAACCCAGGCGACTTGTACTCACTCCTGGACTCGAAGCGTTGTTACCCTCAACCCTATCATCACCCATCATAAAGTGGTTAAGCCCTAAAAGGACAGGTACACGATTGACACACCTCGGGCTGTTCTCAGCCTGCCAACAGAGGTATGGTATATTGAAGCGTTGGAAGCAGCAGCGGCAGATTTTTCCCACCAAGCCCTAAATGCGGTATGCGCACACACTCAGCGCATTCCCACCAATAGTCCTGAACAGAGAGGCATACCTATTGAACTCCAGCAGTTGCTAAAAGCCAAGGCAACTGTTCGGAAACTATGGCAGCGCTTCCACCATCCCAGGATCGGAGCAGTATACCAGAGATTCAAAACCCTGGCAAGGCGACTGCTCCATGCGCATAGAACACCAGCCTGGAAAAACACTCTTCAGAGCATAAGCCTTCAGGAAAAGAAACCATGGCGAATTATAAGGGCCTTGAGGAAGGACAAGACCCAATACCAGCAGCCCTTACATGGCACTCGTGGGCGCCTCGCGTTCGAGCCAGGCGAGAAAGCCACTGTGTTGGCGGACCATCTTGAGGTACAGTTGGAGCCCCAGGAGGACCCATAAGACGAAGACTTTACCGAATTCATGGAAGCAACCGTGAATTACCTCTACGAGGAACCATGGCAGCTCCACGAGGAGATCCAAATTCCCATAATCACCCCGAAAGCAGTGACCTCCGAAATCCATAGCCTAAACCCTAACAAATCCCCTGGACATGACGACGTCACGGCCCTTATGCTCCAGCACCTACCCAAAAGGGCTGTTGTCCGATTGACGCGCATTTTCAATGCATGTCTACGTCTCCACCACCTTCCAGCGTGCTATAAGCTTTCATGTCTGTGGGCATGGTTTCTTCCATATATATATATGGACTCCTCCTATACTGCACAGATAAAGTCGCAATAAGCGGCTAGGTGCTGTGCAGATAAACGTACCGTACAGGAAAACCTGTACGACCTGCTCTCGAATGCTGGAATACAAAGACCGGGTGCCTCCAGCACGACCTCACTCGTCGACGCCGCTTCTGCGCTTCTTGCTGGGGGCATGACCATACACCGGGCCCAGACCGATGGTTTTTAAGTGTGCTTAAAAACGACAGCTCCATGTCAGTAGATTTACTGGCATGTAAAAGAACTCCTGCGGGACGAAATTCCGGCACACCGACGACGCTGATGTGATCCTGGCAATTGATAGCGTCGTTAAACAACAAAATAATTTTTAATTTCATACACCGGGCAAGCCTATCGCAGGACAGTTTAGACCAGAGCCCGCCTGCAGCCAAACCGACAGCCGCTGGACCAGACAACGCCTCTGTTCCCGTAATCCTCCTGGAGGATTTACGGGCAGAGTTAACTAACATCACTCCAAAGATCGTCGCCCTGGAGGAGGAGATACCCAAATTCAGGGAAAGGCTCTCGAGGGAAAGATGGAAGAACACCACCTGTCGCTCCGAAGGCTCATAAAGGAAGATGTGGCAGCTCTCCTGGCGATGCTGGAGGGGCGGCCTCCGTCGGACGACATGCCCTTCCATCACGGGCACACTACGGCGCTTCCACCAACACATGGTCGTGGACGACAGAAGCAGCACTGACACTAAGAACTTCTTCGACACCTACACCACCTACTTCCTTTACTACCACCTTGAATTCCCAAGGGCATAATCAGGGCCATGGTCATGGTTACGTCCTTGCACCCACTCTCACCTGGCTAAGGCCCAAGTGGCCGGAAATAACCATCAAGTCATAACCTCATGCAACTGTGCAGTAAATAGATAACTTTAAAATGAGAATATATTTCCTTATGAAACAAATAATACATATGACATTTTAATCAAAATTGTTAGAGCCATGTAAATTATTGTTTGGGAGGGGAGGATAACATTTGCACAAAGCATTATGGTCAATTTTAATGTGGAATATTTAGACCTGACTTCATGATTGCAACACTTTGAACTTAGCCAAAAAATATGCAACTTACACATAGGTATTCAGAAATTTTATTAACTTGTCTTTCCTCATACCACTCCTTAAAATTATCACACTTTTTATATGCAAACCTGATGTATTCGCTTGGAAATTAATGTGTAGTCAATTAATGACTATTAGGCTATTGTTTTAATTTAGATATAAAGAACAATTTTTATTTAGCACAAATTAATACTATAACTTTTGACAACAGACTAATGAATTACTATTGTTTGATTGCAAGCTTCCAACATCCCCCCCCCCCCCCCCCCCCCCCCCCGAAAAAAAGTTTGCTGATGCCCATGCCACATCTGTGGCATCTCAAATCTGCCACAATTCGCGTAAACACTCTTATTTAATTCCGAAGCTTAAAGAAGAATAAAAATAGACAGCAGAAAATATGGCTATGGGTTTAAGTATACAACTGTGAAGAAGGAAAATAATGTGGTTATTCAACGAATCTTAAGTTTAATGAATCTCAAAATTGTTTGCAATGTTCCTCTGCTTTGGCATACACCAGTAAAGCAAAGTGGATTTCTTTACGCCTATAGCAGACACCTTACTTACTTATTCTTCAGTACCAAGTCTGTTAACAATTACGGATGAGGGGTTTCAGGCAGGTATAAAAGCTCTGCACTGATTCCACGATCTTTTATATATAACAGATTCCAACTCATCCATGGGCGTCGCAAAGGGTGGCCAAGAGGGGGGCCACACCCTACCCTGGAAATGAATGCATTTACTGTGCAGCCAGTTACTATTAGACCATTGTTTTAATTTTGATATAAATAACAGATTTTATGTAGTACAAATTAATATATCTATCTGCAACAAATACTGTAATTCATACTTTTCATTGTTTTTGACAACACAATAATGGATTAATATTGTTTGATTGCAAACTTCCAACATGCAGCCCTCCCCTGAAAAATGCTCTGCCGATGCTCATGAACTTATCCCATGTCCGCTGCCCGCACGTAATATAAATCAATATTTCGCTTGTTAACGACGCTGTCAATTTTTGATGTGCCGGCATTCATTCCGATGGAGTTCTTTACATGCCAATAAATCTACTAACGGGGGGCTGTCGCTTTTAAGCACATCTAAAGACTATTGATCTGGGCTGGCTTTAAACCCGCGACCTTGGGATCAGTAGGCCAATTAACTGATATAAACTTTTGTTGCACAGTTATACATTTCATTGCAGCTTTATAAGAATACAGTAGGTAAACGAATAGATTTTTAAAACATGGGTTGCTCTGCCCCTATGCACTGGTTTGTAAGTCCTACGAGGTGTAAGTCCTAAATAAGGGGGGGGGGGGGGGAATCAGCTAAAAGAAGAAGGGTTACTGTGTGGTGGCTTTGAAATTTCATGATCTTTGTATGACCACAGATAAAAATTAGTAGAAACTTTGGAAAAAATTTTAAGCATTTGAAAATCCAAACAAATAAAGAATATCCCAGAAATAGTTAATGCCACAAAAATGTTTATTTTTAATATATGTAACTAGTGTGCTTTAATGGACTTCATTTGTTTGTATACTTAAGCTTCCAACTTCTCATTTAGTCCTTTTTGACTTCTAACCTGAACTGAGTTATTTATGAACTACTACTAGTTTTTCCATGAACCTCTTTTGATTTTCTCCTAATTGGCAGTGTAATGTTACATTTTGGTAGGCATCAGTTTCCATGTACTTACTACGAGTAGACAGAGGAACTGTAGCATTTCACCCAAAAATTCAATATTAAGATTTCACCAAAAATACATGTTTTGAGGCCCCCTGAATATGAAAACAAGTCACTTTAGAAAAAGGCCAGTGTGTAAATAGCACAATTGGTATTTTATGTTCAGCATCTTTCAAGCCTGTGACAGAGATTACCCAGAAAATCCAGCTACATCCACTCACTGTTTACCTGGAAACGTTTTTGTTATTTTTGATAACTTTTGGTTTTGTCAAAAATAACTAATGATTTTTTATTAAAATACCATATATTAAAATACATATTTTCATGAGAAATAAACTTGATCTCATATTTTCTCAGTGTAACTCATAAAGTCCTCTTTATTTGATTGAAGTTTGTGTAATTCTGAATTATACAAACAGAAACTATCAGTGATAATCAAAAACTTGCCACAGGAAAAATGAAGAGATCATTAGAAATAAATAAACATTTTGTTTGTTAACAGCATTGTCAATGAGCAGGGTTATATCAGTGTGTCAATGTGTCAGAATTTCATGCCACAAGAGTTCTTTTACATGCCTGACATGGGGCTGTTGCTTTTAAGCACACTTAAAATCCATTGGTCTGGGCAGGACTTGAACCTGCAACCTTAGGATCAGTAGAACAGCACCTAATCCACCAAGTCATCCAGACCCACTGAAGAGATCATTAAAATACACAGTTTGTGTCAAACTTTTTGTAGTATTAGCATTTTCAGAATATAATACGTATGTTGAAATATTTCATGCTAAGGATCATCTAACCAACATCCTTGAAAGCCAACAATTCTCCTCTTATCTTTTCACCACAATATTTTGTTATAATGATAAACATTCAGGTAATGTCTCTGTATGTTGTAATTAAGCACATCTTATTGAATTTGAAATCAGTCCTAAGCAAAAATACAGTGTGAGTAATGTAAGATGAAAAAAGAATCACTTTTTATATGACTACTATAATATAAGCCATGTAACATAACCCCACGGCATGACAGCCCATCCGGACCAAGGCCAAGTGCCCAGCTACTGCATTCCCCACCTATACCCGCCACAGGGTGCAGTACTGGAGGTAGGTTCCTCCTGGCCAGTTATGCAGTCTTCTCGACCAGGGGCCAAGTAGCTCCTCACTTGGCCCCTCAGGGACCTAACGAGGCTGAATGTACCCCAGACCAGGTCTTCTAGCACGAGAAAATCCCTACACCGGTACCAGGAATTGAACCTGGATCTCCCACTTGGTAAGCAACAATGCTACCACAACACTAAGCAGACAGAAGTATCACTCTTTATGTGAATACTATAATATATAACAGATATGTGTGAAGTAATCACATCAGATGTTTTTATTTGGAGAAATACAGTGGAAATATGTACATCTGAAACAGAAGCTTGCAATTACCTATTGCAACATAACCTGTATGATATTGTGGCCAGAATGTCTTGTTATATATTCAAGATCTAACATTCAAGTTCCATCAACTCACACTGGTAAAGATTTGTCTTTATCTTCAGCAGTAAATACTGTGGACTGCTTTCTATTATTTACACTTCCTGTTTTGTTTAAGCAACAAATTTGCAGAAACCCTAAGCTTCAGGAAGGAAAAGACAAAATTAATGCTAAGTACAATCAGCAAATGTAGAACAAAGTCACAAATCGAACTTGATTATTAACTTTTCCTTGTATTGGTGAAAATCAAGGTGTTACATCTATGGTTTTACCTCTTTTCTAAACTGAAGCTAATAGTGACATTGAAGGACATTGGAAAGTAACTTCTTCAGAAGAAATATCAATGTTCACTTTAAAAACCTATAGCAAAAGATTATACTCTCCCTTACTGCATTCTTCTAAATACTAACGATAATAACATACAACAATATATTTATACAAAATAGTACTTTCTATTTAATATAGTGCTAGGAACCAAGGTGTTATTGTTAATGACATGCAAATATAAAGTTTGTTATGGATGCACAAACTTGTGTTGGAAGATAAAGTTTAGAGATTTGAATAAGAGATAAACTATTTTCTTACAAAACTTTCAATTATGTTAGTTTTAGATGATAAGTAACTAATATACCATGAAAAATAACCAAATTAATAGTGTCTTCCCTTACAATAGAACATACAGGGATATTAGCAATAATAATAACAACATTCTTTTACTCATGCAAGCAAAGCTAAAGAAGAAAGTTAAGAGTTAACACTTACCTCTGTTATTGCCAGTGTACAAGAGGTTAGAGTGCTTCTATGTAATACATGTGCTACAGAGAGTGATCGTCAGTAGCATAGTTTCCTGTAGAAATGTCTTTTCATTTCCCCCAAGTAATATTTCTACTAACTGCACAGTTCTCTTTATTTTACAATGGAAATACTATTTACTGCCACAAGTCTTACTTTGTTAAACAAACCATGTACTATATACCTACTGCTATCTCCAAAATCAAGAATGACAAACAAATGGAACCAGATGAATATGTTGATGTTTGAGGTGGTCATGATAATGGCAGTAAAAAAGCTTTTAAATACTTTGTTAATGATGCTGTAAATTGTCAGGATATCAATGCTGCTGGAGTTGTTTTACTTAGCAGTCAGAGTGGCCGGAGCGTTCAACCAATGGCGAAGCAGTAAACTAACACGACAACTACATTAGTAGTTATAGGTTTTGTATGTGAATGTAGACTCTTCTGGAGTGTATTAATACTGCCATCAAAACCAATTCATGGTTTTAATTCATACTGGATGGTTTTAAGTGGCCACCTTTCTTTTTCTTGTACATTAAAGCCACCCACAGTATGGCAAACAATGCACTCATTAAAATTATGTAAATCGCGTTTCTTCGATTTCCTGTGAGGCATTAACAAAGAAACACATTCACCTAGTTGGATGCGTTCTAATTCAGCTTTGATCCTAAATGATACACCAGTGACTTTTGCTACACATTTCTGTACGGACTTGAATTGATCAGGATTCCCCTATGCAGCTTCATTTGTCATCAATTTATACATATTATCAATCACTTGTCATGTCTGACTGTGCAAGACTTTTCCCTGTAATTTGGTGTGAACTGGTGGTATTGTTTAGTCTATTTTTATCTGCGCTATGAGCCACACAAAGCGACATTCGTGTTCGCATGGTGCTGGACAGTTGCCTGTCATCCAACTGCTCATACCACTGCACATCATGTTTACAGTGCTCCAGTTTACATGCCAGTAAATATACTGACATAGGGCTGTCACATTTAAGTGCATATGTCTGCACCCGGTTTGAACCCACGAGCCTGGGATCAGTGCCTAAGTGGTAATAGTACGGTGGCTGAGCCAACACAGATGAGGACGGCAGTGAGGATTGTAGCAATGACAATCATAGTGGCTAGGCTCATGGTATGATGAGAAATGGCAATGTTACTGAAGAAGGTGATGATAATGATGGTGCTGGTATTGAAGAAGGAAAAGAAAATGATAATATTGATGATGGTATGAAGAAAGAGGATGAAGAAGAAGAAGCAGAAGAAGAATGTGATAATAATTATAATGACAATAGTTTTAACAAAGAAGGTGATGAATTATGGTGATAATGATAGTGGTAATAACAAAGAAGAAGAAGAAGAAGAAGAGGATGATAATGAATGATGGTTTTGAATAAAACTACAAAAGAATAGCTCCCAATTCAAACAAAGAAGCTCATGGCAACTATTTTTTGAGACAAGCAATGTCTCTTGTTGGTGGAGTTCATGGAATAAGCCATAACAATAAACTCTGTCACCTATTGTCAAACACTATCTAAACTTGGGAGAGCAATTTATGGTATGTTGAGTTCTCTGGCTTGCCTACAATTTGTTGCTCAAACTCACAATCTCGTGAAACAGTTCAAGTGGGAGGTTTGTGATCAACTTCTACACATCTCTGAGTTGACTGTGAATTATTTGGGTCGTATTGATTTGATAGCTTCACAGGATGGCTATAACCACAAGAGACAGTTCTATGCATAGGTGATTTCAGAGCTTGTGAAGCTATAGGTACAACAAATGTTTCAATGCAAATGGAAATTATGTTGAAAAACAACTTAATGGTTTACTTTTCACTTATGTATAATAAAAGTTCTGAAAATGAAGTAGTATTTCCTTAAAAAGATTAACAGAACTTACTTTCCAAATTGCCCTGCTTCATTAATGAACAACAACAGCTGATTGCAATATACAGTAGTCTCACTAATTTGAGGTAATGGGGGTGAAGATACCTCGTGACTATATGGAGCAGCATAGGAAAAACTATAAAAGACAAACTAAAAATATTCTATAATGAAATTCAACTATTGCTAAACAATAGCTAAATACATTCATTGTCAATTGTTTTTTACAAAATTTCTTAAAAACCTTGAAGACTATAAAATTAAATACTTTTTGTGTTTATGTACATATCTCCATGGTGGGACAGGATTGTTAGTACTTGCTCTATGTGGCAAGGAGAATACTAACGGCTTATACAGAAACAAAACCTGTTATAAACCCCACTGTCACCATGTACTTATTTACAAATCAATCTGAGTGAACACATTTTGTTTCACAAATTGAGCTGTTACAATAACAGGCTTGGGTTGGCCCCACAGTTCAGTCAGTAGAACACCTACATGCTGTGCAAGGGGTCCTGGGTTTGATTCCCAGCTAGGAGGTGGGAATTATTTTTCACTAGGATTACTCCCCATCCTCCCTAGAATCAGGAAGTAAAAATGTGTGTGTGAATTTAATATAAGAATAATCCAAAGTAATAGAAAGTCAAAGTTCAAAACCACCGTTAAGCGAGTGAACATCATTGCTCTTGAGCAATTGTTCCAAGAGGCTAAAAGTCACTGATATGACCTTTGATGCCAAAGGTAACATTAAAAAAAAATTACACCGTTTAAATTTCTGTACATGAGAATAAACAGAATGTTATGATCTGAACGGTTAACATGCTAAGCAACAAGATTAGTAGTTTGCCCAGTAGCCAACCAGCGCTTCCTTATTGTGTGCTTTTCTTGAAACACCTTTCAACGAAATGAAAGCACTTTAAGTTCTGTGAATAAAACTTTCCTTCTTTAGAAACAATCACACAGGAAAGAGGTGGAGAGCCACTTTAATGTGTCAGGTGTCTGTCAACTAGTTGGATATTGCACACACTGGCAGTCAAATGAAAACTGGCCTCCATAAGATAAACAAAAGTTGAAGTAGGTCAGATTTGCAAGACTACTGTACTATGATTTACATAGTCCTGGAGTTGATGACCAAAGTTGACATGAAAGTTTGCGGCGACAGTGGTGAAGATATGTTGGTGATGTTAGGAGTTGTTGACAACATTATGATCATGATAATCTTACTAAAAAGAGCTAAACTGTGCAGTTTCCCAACTCTACTCTTCCCTTCAATACCTGGCTTATAAAATAGAAATATAAAAATGAATGTTGTTATGAGTGATGTCATTTGATGAAATTTTGAAGCAAGATACATTATGTAATTCTTTATGCATATTTTTTGGCATATTGCATGTAAAATGTTGGGACATTTTTTTCTAAGAACTTCTGTTCCACAGATAAAATGTTGCTTTATTTTTATCAAATGACATCTTGTAGATTGTGAGGAGAAGAAATGCAGGGACAAACAGCACATAAGCAGGGCTCGAAGTAGCATGTCAAGTAACCGTTTGCCAAAGAAAGCCACTCATAAGCAAAGTAAAACAGATATACTAATGCAAACAAACACAAAGTAAAAGGATCTGATGCATCATCATTCAACTCATCCAAAAGCAATGGCAGCACAGATAACTAACTGCCTTCAAATGCATTTCGCTCTAGTCTGAGCAAACAAATTTCACCTGCATTTCTAAAAAAAATGTTTTTGTGCTTTGATCTCTGCTTGCAACACAGGAAGAAGCTTAAAATGTGCTTACAGCAGTAAATTTGTTAGTGTTGCTTTGAGTTTTATAAATGGCTGTCCTCAAACTGTTCAGATTGAAGTTTCAGTAATATTAACTGAGTATTTCTCCTTTACACAAAGGTTTTATTTAGCAACAAGGTTAAACAATTAAGCTTCTTCCCTTTCTATCATTCTGTCTTCTGCCCAATAAAATTAGTTAAACCTCGCAGAAGAAGTGCTGCTAGAGAAACTACTAGACGTAAATTGTGAGTGCCATGTTTTCGAACCTTGCTTTCTTTGTTGTTTGACCCTGTTTTTGGGATGGTTTGTACACCAATCAGTAAGATTGTATTCACAGTTTAACTAAGTTTATTGGGCACTCAAAATTCTTCAATACATATAAGTGTTATTAGTACAGGTGCTGTGGCAAATAACTAGTGTATTGTTAGTAACAACCAATCAAAATGGTAACAAGCCTTGTGTGGAAAACAGTTTCTTTTTCTAATATCTCCACAAGAGTACCATCAACTTACATAGGCGGACCCAAGGTCGTTTGCTTCACAGAGGGGCTAACATAACCTTACCACCGCAGTCAACTATAAAGCATTTTACCTTTCAAACACTGTATAAGTTACTCCCTTTGGACCCATATATTTAGTAGTTTGGGAAAGATATTCATTTTAAAGAATAAGGATTGCATAATGAATTTTCAAATACTGCCACTTGATTCTATCAACAAATTAGTTTTGCTTCCAGTAGTTGGAAATAGCATCCATAGCAACGATGGCAGTGATAGTGAGGATGCTAGTAGACTTGTCAAATTAGTCTACTCAATTGGAATATTCAAGACATTTGTGAAGTTGTTAGTTTCTAAATATTTGTTATATTTGTTGATTCTTATTCAAAAGTTATTTATTATAATAGCAAATGTCAAGCATACTTGTTTGGTTTACTTCCCAAGTTAGCGGAACATTTATTGAGACACATTGTACTAAGATAAATTCAATCACTGATTCTGAACAAATAGACGCTCATCTGTTTTAAGTAAACAGATAGAAATAAAAGTGTTGATTTAGCAACACCATAGACATTTTTGCTGTAATTAAGAGGGTGGCTATCGCCCCTCTCAACCCCTTCCTGAGTCCGCCTATGTTAATATATAATTTTATTAGTCAAAATGCTTATTGTCAGTTCCCTTTTGACATCACTGATTTTCCTGCCCATGTAAAGATAGGTATAGCCTGCATGCTGATACATGACACAAACACTAGTGTTAATGTATTTGTCTTCTAATACTTCCTAAAGAACTCCATGCTTACAAATTCTAAAAAAAATGACTTTAAAGCATGACAGACAAATTCTCCATTAATTTTAATGACTTTTAATATTCTTTCTAAAAAATAAAATTTGATATTATGTACAGTTTCAAAACCACATTATAAGAGATGGTCTTCAAATGTTACAAATTAAACACTGTTGGAGTTCTCTAGAAAAAAGTCTACAAAATCATGTTTGATGATGAAGCAACATGTCATTAAATTGACAGTAGACATTCTTAAGAATTAAATACCAAATTGCAATCAAAATATAAAGCTATTGCTTTGTAAGCTGTAATTACTATGCACTTAACCAAAAATACAGAAATAAAGTAACACAGCTTGAAGCAGTTTCTCCATTATTTATAACTCACATTTGCAAGTAAACACTAAATTGGTATTTAGGGAAATCCCATGTCCCTCTATAAATAAAGGCATGCTTTATTCAACAATTTTGAATTCCTATGTTCATAATTATTAAAAAAATTAAAGAAAATTGCTATAAGCTTTATTTGGTTAACCTAATAATAATCAAGGTTGTTCAATAAGACTGACACTGATCAAGTATTTTCCTCATAATTGAAAAGGGCAATTTTTTGCACATCTTCAGTTGATGTCTTGCAACTGTTTTCAGTGTTTTAAAGCAAACACTTGCAGAAAGCTGAAGCAAACTTCTAGTGAACATGCACTACAACATTCCACTAATTTTAGGATGGTTTAAAGAAGTAAACTTGATCTGATGGAATTACGAGATCAACATGTGTACTTTGATTGTTGGCACTGATTGGAAGAATTTGAACAAGTGCCACTTTCACAATTCTGAGCAGTCATCAGAGCTATGGGTTGGATTGCAGAAATGATATTGTGCACGATTATTGGGAGCATAGATACGTATAATAAGCACAATTGCCAGATAAGCACAATCTTCTACAAGTTTTGCCATCTCAACTGTGTGGAAACTTAAGTGAACACTCTTGCGAGCTGGATGAATCTGTGAGTGAGTGAGTGAGCAAGTCAGCAAGTGCGTTTACGTTGCAGTGTGCTGTGAGGCATGTCACTGCAAGGAATTACAGGTTTCTTGTGTTTGAGTCCTTAGCAAGAACAGACTGCATCATGCGCATTTCATTACAATGCAAACAAAGTGATAGGGAAATTGAACGAGTTCACATAAATAGTTCACTAATTAATACATTTTGAAATGCCACCAGTTGACAACTTAATGAAGAAGTTCATTGTTTGGCCACCACAGAGGAGGCTGCAGGCAACAATAACCAACAGAAACAGCTCCTGAAACTAGTTGCTCAAAAATTAAAATGTAAGTGGTGTAGAGTTAAAAAAGTGAATCCCAAAGTTTCTTATTAACATTATGCCATGTTAGTATCGCAGCTTTGCTAGTGCACTTATGTTGAAAGTCTAACCCCAAGTTGTGCAGGTTAAGTACATTCTCATTGAGAGCAACACTGCTTTGTAATCCTTTCATTTCACACACAGCAGATTCACATTTGCCATGTTTCAGTTTATTAACAGATATAGTTTTCTAAAAATAGGTACTTTGAATGTGAGCGGTTAGTTAAAAGTCTCATGTCTTGCATTCATATTACTTTCTCTACCTTTGTACTACTAAAGCTTTTATTCCTCTATCTTCTTCATGTTAGTCAAGATAAACATTTGCGGAAATTATTTTATTGCATATTTTTTTGTAGGTGCAAGGGGAATATGGGAATACAGTAGACTTTGAGCGATAGTCAAATGTTTTAAAAGTTGGACACTATATGATATTCCATTGTCACTGCATGTTCAAGAGATAAAGAGATGAATAACGACCTTCCATTTGAGAAAAGTAGAAGTATTGCTAAACACACAAATAACAAGTAATATCCCTGAAATGCTTCATTCTACAAAAAAGCGCATTTGGACATAATTTATGCGTTTTAACAAGAACTACATTTTTTGTACTGTAAGATTTGGTCTATCTCTTACAGTTTACCAGTTATGCAAAAGTCATCAAGAGTAAACAGGACTACATGGGCTATAGACAGACAATTTAAAATATACATTTCATTTGTCATAAAAATATCTTAAACATATGACATTTTAATCAAAATTATTAGAGCCATTTTTGAGAAAATCAAAATTTTCAAAAATGTTCCATGTAAAGGATAGTTTAGGATGGAGGAATTTTCTTCAAAATCTTTATGTCGCATCCTTGAAAGATATTAAACTTAAGTATCAATTTTGGTTCTTAACCAACTTTTCGTTTTTGAGTTATGTTGCTCACAGACACATACAGAGACACATAAACCTTTTTATAAAAATGCTTCTTTTTTGTATTCAGGGGGCCTCAAAATATATTTTTGGTGAAATCTCCACATCGAATTTTTGGGTGGAGTACAATACTTCCCCTACTTACTATACGTAGTAGAGAAAGTAGAAATTGTTTGACTAGACAGTGTGTGCAGTTCTAAACAAGTTAGCATTTCTGCAATTGACCCAGTCGCTCCAGCATTGAAGGGCTATTTAAATGACTTTCCCTCTTTTCTAGCCTGGAAAAAGGCTGCACAGTTGTCAGATTCAAACTGAACTGTGAAAAACATTGTAAAGACTGCCTACGAGGATCGGAGCAATGTCAAAGAGGATGGGAAAGTCATCCTAACACTCAAATAGCACGGGGAAGATATCAGTATTAGTCTTTATTGAACAGTCCTCACATATTGTAAACGTTTTTCTCTATTACCCTCTAATAGTTGAATAAATTTTAAGGCTAATTACTTGACTTACTCACAATCAGAAAGAAACACATACTGTATTGTTAATAGTTATGCTGGGTTACTATACAAAATAAAACAGAATCACAAAAAGAGAAATTTCTGCTTACACCAAAGCATGTATAACTATACATAATTGTATTTACACTTTTAGAAACATATATCTTGCTTGGTAACATAATTTTTTTGGATGCTTTAAACTTTCTAGTTACAACAATCCTAAGATTTGTACCATATATTTATTTTGCTTTCCTTTTAATACTGTCAGAAATGCGATTAACCCTGACGGAAATGTTGTACTAAAAGGCATGTATGTATATCACTAGAGCATCAGGTGCCCACCTGCAGGTACAATGTCAGGGTAACACGCACACTAAAGCCTACACACTCTTCTTGCTAATCTAAGGAATGACACAATTTTGTTTCATTTTTGCAGCAATAATGCCTTGCTGCTAATAAATATATTTACACTTCCTACAGCTCACATTTTATTTATAAAAGCTATACTATCAAAATCTACTTAGCAATAAGCGGACAAATTAAAAGCGCAAAATAAAATGTCTAAAACTAGCATGAAAAAACAAGATAGAAATGTAGTTTAAATTGATTGTCAATAAGCTAGAGCAGAAAAAGTAAGTGCTTTGAATGCTTTCTATGCCAAAAGCTGAAAGTATATTCACTGGCATTGTGTTTGAGGTATATTGTTCTTTCTTTATATTCTTTGTTAACAAGGATTTTACAAGTTAGTTTTGTTAGAAGCAATAAGAGTGCTGCACTATCCCCGCGGTCCTGTAGTTCTTAAACTGGCAACATCAAATACAGTATGTGACAAAAGCAACATTTTGCTGTCCATGTTTCCATAGCAATGAAGTGTACATTAGAGCAATAATGTGAATAAAACTCAACTTTCTAAGAAAAGCTTGGAGCCTGCCCCCATGGTACAACTGCGTGCCCACCACAGGCGTCATGAGGGGGAAGCAGTACCGGAGGCTGGATGTAGTTCCTCCCAGCCCGTTATCAGTCTTCTCGACCAGGGATCATTGGGCATCAAAGATCACTTCATTTTGCTCAGAGACCTCTTTATCAGGCTTGTACTTCTTTTATATGCTGTAAACCTATGACATGTGACCACTGGCTTTATTTCCCTTCCAAAGAAAGCCATGCTAAGGATTTTTATGCCCAAAAAAATACATTACCCTCTGCCAGGTTTCAATTATCATTGATTAGCCTTATAAAAGTCAATACATTATTTTTCATTTTTTTTTCTGAACGACAATTATGTTATTTAGTTGCATTAACAATTTGTTTATCTCATAGAAGGGATTTGGTTGCTATAGGGAAAGTTTAATTGTAAATGGGGAGCATTTTGAGCACCTTAGTAAATAATTCGGTCTTTATCTGTTACACTAATTATGAAAATTGCAGAGAAAACTGTTAAGCAAGTCCACAGTTAACTGTTTCCATAGCAAACAAACCTTTTGTATGAAACAAATACAATTTTTTATGCAAATAAATAAGATGACTACTTTTCAGAAAAAATAAAAAAATTTATTAACATTTGAAATGTTTGTCAATGATATTGCATCCTATACAACAATGGCAGAAAAGGTGTTCCTTTTTTGTAAAACTGTAATTTGTTGTTGTTGTTGTTGTTTTCTAGTGCCTTGCATCTGGCAATGAAGCCATTAGCATTCGTGCTTTCCAATACTTTTGAACTGTAGTTTCTTCTGATCTTAATGCTTCACAGGTCTTCAAGTGGTCAATACTGTAATTTCAAAATACTGAATTTGATGTGTCTGAGATTTTTTTAGAAAAGTGTCAATTTTAGTTTTATTTGCATTATTCCTTACTTATGAGGATCCTTGTGTGATAGTTTGATACCTACATTGTGAATTCTGTTTTGTACTCGTATTGATTTCTGTATTTATGGCTCTCACAAAACATTAATACTTAAGCTTTATTTACACTGTGCCTCGGTTAAGAAAATCAGGACATGTTTCAGGGACAACTGTTCCCATCTTCAGCTAACAACTGACTGACAAGTTGTGTTGTCCACTACACTATTGATGTATAGTATATGTTTATCTGTATGAAATCAACTTTGCTATCAAATTGTAACAGAACCTTTTGTTTAATAAATCACAAGTTAAATGAAAGCATATTGTTGCATCTATTAACCCTGCAATTTCTCCTTTCTTTTGACCTTTAAGGGGTTGAGAAATAGAAAATCTATTCTTCTGGGGGTGCAGGGTGCAATATTTGTTACTTTACAACAATTATAAAGCCAGTGCACCCAACTTAAGCACATCCCACAAAAAAATAAACATTACAGCAACTTTTATCCATCAACGTGTTCTACACTATTCAGAATAATATGTGTCACGTGATGATGAACATTTTTAACATATTCTGTATTGATGCCATTCAGTATCCTTTGTTTAAAAATATGTAAATGATGGTCATAAAAAGCCCATGGTATACCCAGCAGTTTATGACGAGCAAGTGCAGAGAAAAATCTAATGTACCAAGATATCATCACTTCTTTACTTATATTTGTGTATAGTGTGATTCATGGAATTTAATACAAGAAGACATGCATAAGAACAAATCATGACCTCTCTTCTGGTCACTAGAGTCCAGCTGATGACTTTGGTGTCTTCAACTAACTTGCACAAAGTACAGCCCAAGAAAAAGTGAACTATCCAATAAGTTATTTCCATATTATGCCCATATTGGCTATAAGAAATACAACCACAGTCACTGTTTACCCTTAATAGGTTTATCCCGATCGTTTACAATTTCAGTAAATATGTGATTTTTAATTTCATTCAAGTGCCTTCAAAAAATAATGTAACAATTTACATTTTAATCAAACTTGTGTAGATTTAAATTTCTGGCTGTGATTTAAATCACTATTGGCTGATATACAGTGATCACACATGCTCTAAATGGCTTACAATAAATGGTTTAAGATTGCCTGCTTAACTCTACCACTGAATTATGTTTTGCAGATTCAAAGACACAAACCTTTTTTGCGCATGAGTTGCCATGTTTTGTTTCATAGCCTTGCCAAAATGAAAAAAAGATTACAAACATGTCATTTCTGTCTTGAGCAGGTTTACACCATATATCAAGCATCTAAATAAAAAACAAACATGGTAAAAATAATATTTCCCTGCAAGGAAATATAACCAGTTTGCGAATGACTTTAAAATGATATATTTACAGCCAAAGTAAACAAGATTCCTTCCTGCCTGAAAGGAGCATGTTTCACTTCTAAAAACCTTTGTGAAGAGAGGCACAATAACCTGAAGTATACAGAAGCATCTTGTCTATGATAATTAATGTGTGTTAGACGACTTCCTCATGCAACCACATTTAGACAATAGTTGTCCTACCAATTTTGTCATCATTGTTACTGTTTTTATAAAAAATGGCAGTATTGCAGTTATACATTTATAAAATAAGGTATAAAGGGTCTTTCATAACTAAGAAATAATGTATATAAAACTACAACTGCCTCCATAGCGTGCTTACCCCTAGCACGGAGGACCTAGGTTCAATCCCTAGTACTGGCATGGGAAGGTCTAGTCTGGGGTGCACTCAGCCTTGTAATGTACCACTGGGAACCCAAATAAAGACAATATATCTAGATCCCGTTGGACCTGGCAAGGAGATCAAGGATCACTGACGGAATCTAGGAACCTACCTGGGGTGTGTAATATACCAGCAAAGGCAGGCATGTCACAAGAAGTGGGCCCACCACATCAAAAAAGCAAAAACAAATTACTAATTTTTTTTTAAAAATGCTCAGACACATCCAATTTATTATTTTGAAAAGAACATTTTCGGACATTATTGTACAGGTTGTGATGTCATAAACAATTTTAAATGGCAGCATATTGCTTCATTTTTTTCTGAAAGGTAGTTTTTTTTAATTTGTTCATTTATGGACATTCTTTAACTGCTCTAGTTCTCAATGTGCCATTTGAGAAAGTGCACCTAATTTTGCTCAGAGGCCTCTTTATGTATGACATGGGACCACTGAGTTTACTTCCCTTCCAAAGGAAGGCACTGCCCTGCTACTTGAAATGTAGAGTGTTTCTTAATATGAGGACCACAGCTATACGACCAGCAACAGCGATTCACACTTCTTGGACTTAGCAACTGTCACATTGTAAATGGGAACACCATACTTTACAATTTCATTTATAGCAGTAATATTAATTGTGGAGAAAATAATTAAACAAGTAAACAATTAAATTGATTTCTGAAACATTTCTGGTTGTTAGAGTACAAAGCTCAAATTCTTCCCAAATTTTTTATCAAACACTTACTCAATTCTAATACCTTCATAGCAAAACTAACATCGCTCATGAAATACTATTTTGCTTGCAGTTTGGGGCTCAGTCAAAATAGACCTAATCAAATTATCATATTTGTCAACATATAAGATGCACCTTTTTGCTTCTGAAAATAGCCCCAAAAACTTGTCGCGTCTGATATGCTGGTAGCAAGTAGAGTTAGGTAGCTCTACGCTCCATTACTTCACATTTTTTGTTTCGGTTTGAAGCAATTTATTGCTGGCTTCCTTGGAAATTTTGAGCATTCCAGTTGTACAGAGTTCAGAGGATGCACATATGCTGACGGTATTATATTGTATGTTTAAGCTTCAGTAATTGTGCTTAATGTGGAGATGCCATATTGTGGTTTTGTTTGCAAACTACAGCTATTGCTATACAAGCTGCAAGTGATTGCCTATGTTAAAGAGTATGGAAACAGGGCTGTAGAAAGACATTCCAGGAGCCCTCCAGTTGAAAAATAATAACAACTTGATGAGATCAGGAAGATGTTTTAAAGAAAGGACCTCAGAGTCAACATAATCTGAGAAGTGGAACTGTTAAATGGCCAAAACTTGAAGCAGAACTCAATAATGGGAACAATTGGGAATTTCAGTTTATACCACGATGACGTCATGAATATGAAATCAAACATGTGCTAGAGAAGTTCTTACTCTGCCACTGTGGCTTCTGAAAAAGTTTGTTCGAACTGTGCATTACATATGTGTATGCCAGGTTGCGTTCAGTGATGTCATTATTCCTGTAATCGCAATGTCCAGTTTGCAGACTCCTGGCTGACACAAAAAGGAGCATTCATCAAGTGAATATCAGCACTTTTCCTACTTATATTGCCTAGATATTTGATGCATGTGCACATATGTATTATATTTGTATTAAATGAGAACCTTTTTTCCTAAAAAAAACCAGTCTTAAAAACTGGGGTGCATCCTATATGTCGGCAAATGCAGTATTCTTTCTCAAAAATAGCTCAGCTACAAACTAGCGCAACTGCATTAGTTGCTATCCTTGATGATCGAGAACCTTTGCAGGTGCACTGATTTCTACTTAATTATTAAAACTTAGTTCCAAATATCTGCTTCACATTTGAGAAAACCCAGGTTCAAAACTTAAGGTGAGTTACTTGGATAATGCATAATGTCAGGTAATTCCAAGCTGCATACACCTGGGCTCATTTATGTAACAGTTCACCCATTTCATTCATGCACCATGTCATGTGACCTACCCGCTTCCAATACAATAAATAATCACCGACACTGATTCACAATAAATGAGAGTGAAAACCAATGACTGAGGATGAGACTGAATGATCTTGAAAACGTTCCAGTTTTTCCAACATTTTAAAATGAAGGCGAGTGTAAATAAAGTGACTCAAAGAATTGAACTCACTCATTTCAAATGGAAATTATGGCCCATTAAAGTACTTCAGCCATATATGGATCACACTGTATCTATTTCCTACAACCGTTATGTAAAGAAAAATATAAATGAAATATGATTTTCCAGAATACAATTACACAGCTGGTCAATGTATTACATCATAAAATATAGACGTACTGTTTGATAAATGTTTAAACTTCACAAGCGCAACGGCACAGGAACCAAGGAAACACATTTTGGTTTGCAACAGCCTGACAACGAGAATGACAATGCATATTACCAATAGAAAGTAGAGGTCGATGTTGCACACTGGCAGTTCTTCTACCTTGCAATTACAGAAAGCTGTGGCAGCTGTCTCATGGCACACACACAATATGAATCTAACATACCTTGCCTGGTAATGAGAACAGAAGTTAAAACTTGGTCAAATCTTGTATCCCATTCCCTGAGTCTGGGAAAGCTTCCTCTTGGTTCTCAACACTTCCACTTCAATATATGTATTGCAATTTTTTTTACTAGTCTATCCAAAACTTTAATCACAGGTTTCATCCAGATACAAGTAATGAGTGAATTAAAATGTGTAAAAATCCACACTTCACATGTTAAGTGTTAAAAATTTGCATTGTGTAGGACATTTTCAAAATTGCTTGAATGTGTGACATAAAAAAATTAATATTGAGAAGAGTATAAAGGTAAAACGCTAAATCTTAGTATTTTGCCATTTATGTTTATTTCAAATAACTGGTCAAAATAAGAAGCAAATCAAATGAAAAGTTTAAAGTTTTGGTTTTTCACAGATGCCTCCCCTTTAAAGCTCAGTATAAACGGTGCACGTCACCATAGGGCTTCATTAACTAGAGCTTTCGATTTACACAGACTGTTAAGAAAATGCATCACTGCTATGTGCAGTAAGTGTGACTAGCAATAGTCATTAGGTATGCAATTTATCTTCAATTTAAGCTAGGATTCAAAATTATTACACAGAAAATATATGTAACTTTAAAAATCCTATCATTATTTATGTACTCCTGTACATTGATGAAAACATGTAAGTTTGGATACACTTTTCTCTAAACCTGATACGAGCAGGGAAATAATCTAAGAAAGAAAAAGTAATAAAAGTTCTTTGGTGTCACCACAACAAATTAAAACAGAAGATCTCTTAATAAGAGACTTGTCAACTTCAGCTTTCTATTTGCAGCTGCTGTTGAAATGATGAGCAAATGCAATGTCCAGTAGCACTTGGAGATGAACTTTTTAACAAAACACAGTATTTCAAATGTTACCAACAATGGACAATTATACCAAATCTACATAAGTACAGTCAAGCTTTCCTGTACTACCAAAGTAAGGACTAAACAAAGTTAATAACAACAAAAATAATAGCTATGGAAGTACAATTATGAAAAATGAAGCTATGAAAAGGACATCTAACAATTCTTTTGTTTCACTTGCCTAACCCCCTCTAACTTCAATGGTAACATTGGTGCTTTGACTTGAGAAACAACTTTGGTGTTTTTACTCTCTAATGTTGGTTTTTTTCATTGACTTTTACAATGAAAACACACACACACACATACACACACAACATTCAATCCCACATTCATACTACTAGACTTTACAGAGGTTAGGGAATGATTCTCCATCCCAGCCGGGAATTGAACCCGGGACATCTGGATTGAGCAGCCAAATGCTGAACTTTCTGGCACAGAGACACTCCCTGTTAGCATTTGTCAGAGGTGCTTTTTCCAAAAAAACTATTTACGTTTTACTACACAACTAAAGCGTAAGCTTTTTGTGCCAGGTGGCTTGGATAGATCTTCAGCAATAGGTTGGATGGTTCGCCGTCCAGTCATTCTGCTGATTCTATTGCAAACTCAAATATGATATTCAAAACAAGCTCTGTCCTGCTCCCTGCACAACATTATAGTCGCATTTGCTGCATAAATTCTGTTTGTATGGAAGAATTCTCAGTAAACATGATCCAAGAGAAAATGAGGGGTTAGTTTCAAGCCCAGCAATCTCCACTTTTCACAATTTAACCATAGAAGAAAAACAACTGTTATATGAATTTCCCTACATTTTGAAGGTGTTATTCAGTTTCTAACAATTATTTGGACAAATAAAAGTACATTTTGTAAACCATTTTTTTAAGTTAACTCTGTGTGCAGATTGCTGACATTGAAGTAATATATGGATATTGCCGAGTGTGATATAACACAACTGGAGAAACTATTGAATTACAAGTTTCCCTGGCTTTTATATTACGACAAAAGCAGAACTTCTTTAATAACTCAATATAATGAATGTAATATGTTCAAAACACTGCCTAGATACTCATAAAGTAACAAGTATAACAGTGAATCAGCCATCACTGATCAGTTCGGAAATTGCCACATTTGCAACAATGATTGCAATCAAAATTGAGTTTTTATTTATGGATGTTTTTTTAAGTACTCCAGTCCTCAGTGTCCCATTCTATATTGGATGTCAGACACACTCAATTTTCCCACTTAACTTATATGAAGTGATATAGACAGTGAGACTTTTCCAATGTTTTAGAAGTAAATGAGTTGATCTATAGACACCTATAGTTTCACTTACGCTTATTCTTGTCTGAACTGTTTCAAAGACTACTGTCTTCATTCTTAATGGTTTCTTGACTGGCGGTTGAAGAGGAAACATCTGTTCTGGTAGTGACTGTGCTGCTATCTGGGTTGCTGGATGTAAACTTCATTATGTCGATTGCTTGTGGTATATCAAAATTCATGACTATGTGAACATTCTTCATAATATGTATTTTCTCCCAAATTATCAGTTCTGCTGCTATTTTTGCATGTTTTAGTAATTTAATATCCTGTTCTATGGTGTGCTGAGTTGACCAGAAGCGATGGGCTACGGCTGATTTGTTGATCTGTTTGAATGTTATGTTTCTAATGTGCTCCTTCAGTTGTGTTTTAAGATTTCTTTTAGTTTGGTTAGTGTATATTTCTGGGCAATCAGATAACATGTGAGGATGGCCCAAAAGTATACATTGGCCCATTGCTTCTGGCCAACTCAGCACACCATAGAACAGGATATTAAATTACTAAAACATGCAAAAATAACAGCAGAACTAATAATTTGGGAGAAAATACATATTATGAAAAATGTTCACACAGCCATGAATTTTGATATACCACAAGCAGATGACATAATTAAGTTTATATCCAGCAACCCAGATAGCAGCTCAGTCACTACCACAATAAATATTCCCTCTTCAACTGCCAGTTGAGAAACCGTCGAGAATGAAGACACTAGTCTTTGAAACGTGTCCTGACAAAAATAAGTTTGAGTGAAATTCTAAGTGTCTACAGGTTGACACATTTACTTCTAAAACACTTAATTTTGTTCAGAGGTCTCTTTATTAGTGTTGAGAAAATGTACAACACAGACAACCAACTTTACTTCCCTTCCAAAGGAAACCATGCTGGGGATTTTTATGGCCAAAAGAATCCATCGCCCTTTGCTGTGTTTGAACCTGTACCTTCAGGAACTAGAGACCAACATATTGCTCCTAGAGCATGGAGGATGACAACAATGATTGCAAGCTTTGTTAGTGACAGCCGTTTTTATTCACTGAAATAATATGGTTGTTTGCTCCATTTGAAAGGAAGTGCTATGTTAGACATACACATAGGATTCAGCACATATGACTCAACTTGCAATAAAAGTGATGATTGTTGGGTTTGAAACTTTTAAGTAGTCCATGAACGTAAGATTCAGGCATCTTGATGGCCTTTCTTGCAGTCCATGGGGATACATATTTTCTATGCAATGACAAGGGAGCACAAGCTTCCTCATGCGTCCACCAGGAAGCAGTACCCACCCCTGAGGATATGAAGCCGCCTAATCTACTGCTCAGTAGCTTCCAAACAACCCAGTACAACAAAAAAGAAGAAAAGAAAAAAGTTGTTTTTTTTTTATCAAGACACAAGGAATAAATTAAAAGCAAGTTAAATCTGCCCTGAATCTACATTCCTGACAGTCCACAAATATAAAAATATTATTCATTTTACAGACATTTTTAAGGAAAGCCTAGTAAGATGCAGAAGAAAACGATTTAATTTGATTATATTTTTCATTATCTAAAAGAAATTAAAGTAACGAAAAATCTGAAGTCCAATAAGTTAACACTGAAAGACAGTATGAACTATAGCATAATGAATTTGAATAGCCTAATGTATACAGAATGCTTCATGACATGATATCGTACATTACAATTCTGTGTTATACATTTGACAAGGAATCCGAAAATGATGAACATTTAAACATTCGAACTAAAAAGACATTTCTGTCCCTAGAAGTTGTTTTGAACTATGCACCACATCTTTTATGTGGACACCAGTTGTTCAGAATTTAAAATAAAAATGTACTATATTGTCTCTTTTATCCCTAAGTTTAAAAAATCACTTCTGTATAGAAACAGAGACGTGAATGAGAATTGTACGGTTACAATTATTTTTAAATATTGACAAAGAAACAGAATATAATTTTATACTCATTAACCTCTTAACATAATACCATGTGTTTATCCTGGTTTTTAATTTTGGCAAAATAAAAAAACTTTAAGTATACTTCGGAGTATAATTTTCAAGTGCCATATATTTTAAAATGTGAAATGGTCCATCCTATCTCATTTTTGATGGGTAGGTACCTACTTTGCCTAGATTGTCCTATAACCTCACTTTTTGACATGAATCAGCCAGTTGAGTCAAATTTTCTTTCCTAGTGTTTTGTTGACTGACTGTTTTGTGTGCTAGCTTCTTGCACTTTATGACAATGGAGAGTCCAAAATAATTTTGTATTGAATTTAGTGGTACCTAAGGTAAGAAGTATGTAAGTAGTAGTGGGGCCTTTGATTGCTTCTAATGTGTCCCACAAGAGGATAAAGTGCACAAGCATATGGGTCTCTAACAGTTCCAGATAGAACACAAACCCCAGAAGGAGGGCGTCTTTCAGCAGTCCAAAGTGCATACTGACCACCCAGCATACTGAATGCCAGTAAAAGATTGCTTCTTGCATAATAAAATACTGCCATTTTTCATTCCACTTGCTAGCTGTATTGTTCCAAATGAGCTAGCTATTAACAACAAAGGTATATAAAAAGCCAATGTAGCAAACATAACCTGCAAGTTCACTTTTGCCACTGAACTTTGAACCAAAAGTGCCACTTATTTTTGGACCAATACTGTAATTTGTATGTTAAGAGGTTAATAGACCAAACAGCCTCATTAAGAAGAATTCTTATTTTTTAGTTATAAAGCAGTATTTTGTCTTTCTAGATTCCACTACTTTAACTATTTCATTAATCTAAGTTGAAATTCTGGTTACACTTTCTAAAATTCTGCATATTTTGTGAAGAAAATATGTGTCTTCACATTGAATAAGGCCCATAAGAGAGAAGTAACTTACCATACAAGTGAAAAGCGCTTCTTTTTGGGAATATGGTTTACTGTAATTTTTTTAAGCATTCCAGGTGAAGCTAAGCCCTTACGAGGCTTGAATAGGTTTACCTGAAGTCCAACCTTGATCTTCTTAGTCAAGGCCCCTTGTGGAAACACAGCCTGCACCTGAGGTACCACGCTGGACGAGACCATGCCACCCTCTGGTCCAATGGCATGAACTTCTTGGCGGATGCGTGACACAACAGCAAAGTATTGTGGGAAGTCCGTCGTTAAGATCCGTGTCATTCTCCCTGAACTCATTTCCTCTAAAGCTGTTAGCTCTGCACAAAATGAACAAAATATCATTCTAGAACTGCTGAGTAGAAATATAACTGATCTAAATAGTGTCGCAAGTAAGCGCAGCTGGTCTGGAAGTTAATGATATAAGACTAAGTTCATGGCAAATGTCAGTGGCATAACAAGATTGTTCTAAATGAGGAGCAATATGAGCTAGTCAAAGTGTATAAATACCTTGCAGTAACAACGTTATAATGAAAGAAATTAAAGAACGAATAACAACGGATAACCTGTTGTTTATATACAGTTAACAATATTGTTGCATTGGCAAGGTCAGCTATCTCACACTAGTATGCGGCCGATGACAATAGGCAGCTATTGTTGCACACATTTTCTGTAAGCTTTCAATGTGCACACATTGTTTACAAGAAACTTCTGTTTCCAGAAAAGTTGCCGGTAATTGAGAGACTATATAAGTGAGTTGGCATGGACCGAGTAATTTAGTTAGTACTTAGTTGTGTACAGTGGAGCAGCGTTTCTTTGTGTCAACATTATGATACAACAGAACAGCTGCGAGTTGTAAGATCACAAATTGATAATTGTAATTTCAGTTTTAGAAAAAATTAAGCGATATTAGAAATTAACCGGATTAGTCATTTGTCACAATATAAGAAAAGTTATGTTTAAAGGAAAAAAAAGTTAAAATTAGAATATAGAAAACAGTTACCAAGTCAATTATTATCTATGGAAGTTTTAAACTTTGAGATCTCATCAGTCAATGAATGTATAGAGCAAATATTGGGATTGAAGTCAAAAGTGATGCAACTATGTTTTAACAATACAAATGAAAAGAATGGAAGAAGAAAGGAATCAGTATTATTAGTGACTTACCTTCACCCTCAAAGCTTTCATTAAGAACATCGTGCACAGCCTCCTCACTAGCTTCCAAAGTATGCTCCCGCCACGTTTCCCCATTATCAGAACGTAAGATGACTATTTCACGTTCCATACCACGAAGGGATCCAAAATGTGGCACTTCAATAATCACAGGTCTGCAACAATCAATATGCCCACAGTTTGTACATGCCACTTGTCTCAAAGCTTGACAAGACATAGTTGCAAAATATCCTCATGCCTCTTATCTTTTGTACTCATCCTGTGCTATTACTGTGCACATTGCAACAATCAACATGCTCACAGTTTGTACATGCCACTTGTCTCAAAGCTTGACAAGACATAGTTGCAAAATATCCTCATACCTCTTATCTTTTGTACTCATCCTGTGCTATTACTGTGCACATTGCAACAATCAACATGGCCCACAGTTTGTACATGCCACTTGTCTCAAAGCTTGACAAGACATAGTTGCAAAATATCCTCATACCTCTTATCTTTTGTACTCATCCTGTGCTATTACTGTGCACATTGCAACAATCAACATGGCCCACAGTTTGTACATGCCACTTGTCTCAAAGCTTGACAAGACATAGTTGCAAAATATCCTCATACCTCTTATCTTTTGTACTCATCCTGTGCTATTACTGTGCACATTGCTAAATCATACAATTCCTGTTACAAGCAAGATGTGTATAACTACTGTAATTTAATTTTCATAATACTACATGTCTTGGATGAACAGGGATAAAAAGTTTTTACTAAAATAAAACTCTATTTTCTATAGCCATCAAAGTTTATTTTCAGTTATCTAATTCTATTTTCATAATGCCAGTAAATTTGCCCCTATAAATGCATAGATTTGCTTAAGGATCATAGCTTTCTAAATGATGCTTCAATATTTGCAACTAACATATACTTTAAGATTTGAGGCTTTCACGGCAATCATTATTAATTTGCACTTCTTGGGTTACAGCCATGTAATATCTATAAAATTGTTAAAGCTTTCATCTATAGTAAACTCCATGGGCATCATCATGAATGAATAATAATTAATAAACAGCCATCTCAACTCATCGCCTTCATTGGGAACTGCAAAAGAAATAAGCGGCCATTTGAAAACCATGGTCTTTTTTTAAGCATTCCCGTCCAAGCAGTGTTCAGTCGTAGGTTCTATCTGGCTCTAATTTAATTTAATTTTATACATATTACACAGCTGGTAACTGGAGAAGTGCTGATTAATAATATATAGTTGAAAAATACATCAACTTAGTTTTCTCCAAATAAGGCATTCTCACATATAAGCTACACCCCTAAAATTTGAGTTTCTTATTGAACCTGTTTTTTTCTAGTTTTCTTCTGGAGCAATTCAACATTGCACATTATATGCATCCAGTCCATACTTTCTTTCTTGAGCTCTTTAACTGCTGTGCTTCTCACTCTCCCGTTCTATATTTGGACTGAAATAATACTTAATTTTGTTCATAGGCCTACTTATCAGTCTTAAGGTTCTTTTTGGAAGGTTCTGTAAATCTACAAGATGGGACCACCTGCTTTACTTCCCTTCTGAACGAAGCTATGCTCCACCAATTTGAAGCCGTCATGATGGGAACCAGAGACTAGCATGTTACCCACAGACTATGAAGGATGACATATCCTAACTATACCCAAAATCTTGACCTGATGATGTTTTGTGATTCAGTTTTACAAGAAACAAAGTAACTGGACTTCTTATTTGTTACAATAACAAAGGAGTTATACCAAGCAGGATGTCTCACACACCAACATCTGTGGCCCACATTAGAGAGCTTGCGGGTTCAATCCCCATGGCCAAACTTCCTAACCCATGGTTTTTTCAGAGTTTTTCCTGGGTCGCTGGCAAATGCTGGGAGTTATATACATATCTTCCGAATTTCTTTTCCCTCTATTGCATTGAATTAATCATTCAATTTCACTCTTCATCCCGTTAGGTTGGCAAGCATCATGGCAGGGGGAACAAATGTGCTCTAGACACCTCATCCCTCAGATTGGAAGGACTGATTTTCAGATCCCCATTGGATGGTACAAGTCCGAGGAGGGAGGGGGAGCTAAGCCAGACTACGCCAAGGTGCTTCTAACCAGGAAAATGTAGGGATGCTGCCACCTGTTCTCACGTGGCAATTTTCTGGCTGTCCTTAGGATCTATTCGCCTCATCCATTCCCCGGGAGGATCCCTGTCAGGGACAAAGACACAAAACATTGCCTTTCGGTCGTCAAGGTGCTAAGCCCTCCTCCACAAGTTGTCATTGAGTCAAGGGCTCATGGATCTGACCAGTATTTTTTTCACTCCTATTCTGATATTTTCATTTGTAGCAAGTGCTAACTGAAGTTGGAATGGAAACGAATATGGACCAGTTAGTTTAGAGTTAACAAAGATGGCACAGGAAGAAACCTACATATCCTGAGCAAGTCTTTTGTCCTTTCCAAAACTATATGTATACAAAGATATAATACTCACCCTAGGAACTTTGCCCCAACTGGTCCCAACTCCAGAATTCGGCTTGCAAGAGCTTCTCCTTCCATAAGTGGAGGTGGATGACTCAGTTTGTCTCGTTTCAGATATCGGCAGGTTACTCGCATTGGCATGGAAGCTTTACGAGGAGGTACAATGACTCGTACGCCACTGTGTCTGCAGCCCCTCATGGCTCCTCCTCGTGCATCGACTAGAAAACTCACCAAGAAACTGCAACACCACATCATTACAATCATCTACTGCTCACTTTGTATGTTCTACGACAGCAACAGTGTTTGTGCTACACAAAGTAAAAGGAAGGAAGGAAAGAAAAACAAGAATAAGAAGAAAAAATGGACACTAAAATAAACAAAAAGCTCTAAAAGATAGTATAAGAAATGAGCAATTCAATACCATAGCCAGGATTTGAACCATAGATCTTTTGCTCTTAACCATGGCAACACGCTGACATAACCTTAAATTCTTCTACTTATGTATCCACATTTTCCTGGTACCTACATTACAATGCAATCTGTATTCCAAAGGCTTATCAGACCAATTAATGATAATTCATTGTTCTAACACACACATACTGTGTCTGGTAAACTTTGTAAGAAAGGTGCATGCTTCAAATCTCAGCTGTGGCATTGAATTTTTCATTTCTGATTCTACTTTATAAACAAAGCCGTAAGTTGACTTAAAATTACATATTCAGTATTAGGAAGTTCAGGGTTTAAGAAAATTGGCAATTTTTAATCTAACAAGTAAATTTTGTATAACAAATGTTTTGTATAGTGTTTGAAATTTCCTTGTGATTATACACTCTCTTCACTCTAATATTTATTCTACTGATGTAAAAAGAATGTGATACTAAGCAATACATTTTTGTCTCCTCTGCTGCCACTTCTTGAACTCAAGTAGGATGGTGGCTGTTTAGGAATTTCAATTTGATTCTATTGCTATCTCTAAGAAAACATTAAAAAAAGGATAAAAAAAAGTGCAGAACTGCATATTTTAAGCCACAATATATTAATCTATTTCTTAAATGCCCCTGCTTAAAAATATATTAGTACACTAATGCTACATTAATTATTTTTCTCTTGAGCCAAGTAGCACAATCTATTCTACCATTATTATTAAAATATCTATCAACTTACTTCTTCCAGTGTAGTTTCCTGATAGATCACCAAGTGTTGATGTTAAAAATAAGATGAAAATATAATGTTAGTATGTTATAATCAACATGCAGAAAAACATTATGTTCTAATTGCCATTTGATTAGCTATCAATCTGATTCAAAAGTTTTGATAGTGTAGCTGATGAATGAACCAGTGCATCAATTATAAGATTATTCACAATTCTTAAATATATATTGGAGAGCAACATACCAATATATAAATATTGGAGAGCAAGAGGATTAATGACTTCATTGTCAGAAATCCAGCATTAGCTAACAACAATTCTTAAACGTATATTAGACTTATCTGTACATTCCTTTTTCGTATACATACTGGACATATTTATTTTCTGTTTAAGTCTAAATACCAACAAGAGCCTTTGCAGGGTTTAGGTTGGAGGACCACAAATCTACTAATAAGTCTGTCCTGAAGCACACTTTCAATTGTTTTCATCGAAACATTGACCGTATATGATGTTGCAGAGTCTTGTTGAAAAAAGGCAAAATCGAGCTCCCTGTCTGCTAATTCTCTAAAAAAAGGGGCAAAATTGTATTCACGTATGTACGGGTGTCAAAAAGATTGGTCCTATAACTCACAACTGACCCTTCATGATGAAAACATTGGTGTATGGGATGCCATTAGCAGAGAAAGCTTTCTCAGAGCTCCAGTAAGCAATTTCTGTACTTGGGGTAACTTAAAACATAAGGTGTACAAGAAAAATCCACACAACCTGGAAGATTTAAAACAATCTCTGTCAGGAAATTGCCAGCATTTCTCAATGCAAACTATGGCAAGTGATGGATAGTTTCCTAAGGAAGTGCCAAAAATGTATAGACAAAGACAATGGCCAGTTTTAGCCTCTCCTTTCATAAAGTTTGTACTCATAAATAAAGCCTTTAAAAGTAGTTTTAAATATCTTGTATGGTTTCATCCATGCCTTTCTATGATAGCAGCAGACGGCAACGAGCACCAAGTTCATAAATATTTTGTTTTCCCAGTACTATATTAGTAATAGCTATAATAAACCATAGAGTAATTACATAGTGGAAGAAAGTGAAGCTAAGATTGCGTAGACATAAGCCTGGCTTGTGGTGATTAGGACAATTAACAAGGTCGTGCTTGGTATACCTCCTCTCCACACAGGCTCATTGAGTGTTGAATCTCAAACAAGCAAGTACTCTTGCAAGTTGTGGCAGTCTGGCAAACTGTGCAAAGCAAATCTGTGTCTGGCAAAAGTTAATCTCATCTCTAGTACAATGAAAAGTGCTGTTCTCTGTGTGACTTGAAGATGTTCTAGCACATGCACACGTGGGAGATGGTTCGTGCAAGTGAACTGGACAAAAGTAGACGCTACATCAGGCAAAGAAAGTCAAGTGAATGTAAACAACATTCATCAAGTGAAAGTGATTGGAAAATCTAAATTGAGTTTTTATGGATGCTCTATAATAGTGTGGTTCTCAGTGTCCTGTTCTATATTGGGCGTGAAATATCACTCAAGTTGCTCAAAGGCCTCTCAATCATTCTTGATTTTGTTTATGTGCCATAAATGTGATGCAGGAGCAGCAGCTTCTGGGAACCAGAGGCCAGCATGTTGCCCCTAGAATCAGGGAGGAGCATGTGAAGAGACTGTGTGACCTCAGCAAAGTCTCAGGGAACACTGAATGGGATTATTCTGTGACAATGAGAATGCAAAAACAGGACCAAAGTCACAGTTTTATAGTTCATTCTTGAAACTTCTATGAGGTCAGTTAAGAGCACATTCCTGTATTTGACATTGCTATATAGCAGGCATGGGTAAAACTGGCTCAAAAGGGCCATTCCACTGAAACTCATTCTTGGCTCACTCCACCAGCAACCCTCCCCTTCACTGCTGCTCAACTTTCAACCTGCCTCTTTCAGTGGCCAGTATATGAAGAGTGGCAGAGACAATTTGTTGTAAATTAGAAAAGCAGGAAAGTTTGCTCTATAATATGTGCATTTCAATTTGCAAATATAGTGTTACAATATCAGAAGCATAAAGTAAACTTTGGTGATCTTATAGGTATTTACTTAGTATTCCAAAAGGTACTTTCTGAATACTCGTAGTTGTAAGCATATAAAAGGAATGATAAGAGTTAGTTTATATAATGTAAGTGTTCTATTTCACATTTGAAAGTTTGAACACTATATTGAGTTTAAAGTCAAACAATTTATTACATTGATCAAATACTTTAAAAATATTTTAAGGCTAAATAGCAATGGAACTTCACTGCTTCTTACTGTGAAAGAGAATCAATTTAGTATGTTAATCATAAGAATATTATGTGTATAAAATAACGTTGAAGATTATATAATTTGCGTAACCACAGCAGATGGCTTAATAATTATTGTATGAAAAATATGTTTAATTAGTACAAACTAGTTAATAGCAGTGTAGAGATTATTGCCACTGTGCAGGTGGAAAGCAACCTTAGTCATTGAACACAAGAGACTGTGGAGTGAGTAAGGCAAGTTCAGTCGCTACTCATGTCTGCCATACAGTATACATAAACCATCTGTCTATGAGGTAAGAAAATATGAAAAGCATGCTTATAATTAAGTGAAGAGAGAAACTTACCCTACGTGCACAGGATGACGATTGATGTCGATATTGTCTGGAGTATAGTTGACTGCAGTAAACTGCGCATAGTTCTCTTTGGCGTGTTGTGGGCTGATGGTATCATCTACAGCAGTTGGAGGAGCTGAAGTGCAACAAATACATTCATTACAACAATATCCTTCCTAACTGCCTGCTCTAAACCCCATCAACAGTACAGCACTATGTTATATATGTACTCAAGGTCTTACACAAGTAAACAACATCATTATTCATTGTACCACAGACAGTTGAGCTTTTCGTACACATTTTAAGATTCATGTTCATTGCAAAATTATTAGTCTTAATATGGGACCATTCGTCAAACTTTTAAATGCACCTTGAATTAAATTATTTCATGCATTATAATGCCTATTATTATGCTTACATTCTATTTGAACTTATTTGGAATCAGATAGCAGAGTAATATGTAATTACTGAATTTTTCTTCTTTTTTTTCCTTTTCCTGATTACCCTCCCCTTATATAGGACTTACAAGCCAGAGCCTAGGGTCAGACACCTGTTGGCAAACACAGGAACCTATGGACCACACAGAGTGAACATCTGGAAGTGGGTGGTCAGCCAAGCACCAAGTGTGAGAGTGAGAAAGAGGATGATATGAAATAAATTGATGACTGGAAAAGTGATAATGGAGCAGTTGGTAGAATGAGTGGTAGGAGAAACTGGAGAAAACTCACCCAGACGTCAGTTTGTCCACCACAAATACCACATGCAGGTACCTGGGATTGAACCAGAGCCACCTAGGTGGTAGGCAGATTCATGAACAACCAGATTCTTGAATACAACACTAGGGGTAACATGGATTTTCACATAAATTCCCATAGACTAGAAATTTACAATACCAAATCATCAGTAGCTGCATGTTTGCTATATAACAAACTACTACAAAATATAACAGAAATTAAATGTATATGTAAATTTAAAGTAGAATTGAAAAAGTATTGCATAGATGGGAGTTTTTACTCAGTACAAGAATTTCTAAATAGGACATAAGCCATACTGTAAGATTATAAATATGTGTTAGTTGGTAGATGTATATATTAGTATGGATGCATATAAACAACTATCTTTGTAAAAGTTCTTTATATGCAATTATGTAAAATCATATGTATTCTGATGCTACGGATCACATGTAATTTCTACAGCTGATAACACTAAACAAATAAACAAAGGTGAATGCTGTAACCGCTTGGCCATAGTGCCGCTAATTACTCGATTTTATTAGCTTAAAATAAAGTAAGTCCAAATAATTTTTGTAACCTCTAAATTACACAAAGTATTACACCAGCTTCAATAGAAACTCAAACAACGAGGTTCAGTCAGACAATTTCGGATTGAAGCGCAAACATGTATTGTAACTAAGCCCAACTAAACACTAAGTCTAGGTAAATACACAAGGTGTGTTACTTACCCATGCACTCCCTATTGGAGTCCATCCTCTCATCACGAGTGACATCTATTGGCAGTGAGTCATCACCAAGGCTCTTCATTTCGTCGACAGTGAGATACCGATAAGGCTGATCGCTCAGCATTGTGTCCTCACCTGATCATAACAATTAAACAGTTAACAGATGGAAAATATTACAGTATCACAACTAAACCATTGCCAACACCATCACCACATCACCATTCCTACCACCAATACCCTGATAACTAGACTACTCATAACAGTCAGCAGTGAAACAGTGCAGAACCAGGTAGGGATGAGAGGGCCTACAGCCCCAGACAAATGTGACTTTTGTTTGTACTTAAGGTTATGGTGTTGCTTTGGTAAAATCAAAACCAATGTTTATTTCTATCCTATTTTCTTAAGCAACTGTTAACTCTCATACAGTGTGTTTTGGGTACAAATTATCTTATTGCTAATTTTCTTGTAGGTGCAAGGGGAATACAGTAACCTTTAAGTGATAGTCAAATGTTTTAAAGAGTTGGTCACTATGTAATGACTTTGACATTTTTGCATGCCTAAGAGAAGCAGAGAGAGAGAGAAACGAAAGAAAAACAATAACATCCAATTTAAAAAAAATGTATAAGTATTTGAAAATTGAAACCAATGACAAGGAATATCTCAGAAATGTCTAACTTCAGAAAAAGACTTGATATAAGCTGTATGCTTTAACAAGATGTGCATTTTTACGCAGTAATATTTTGTGCATTTCTTACAGTTTACCAGTTATACAAAAGTATTCAGAAAGAAGAGAACTACAGAGAATATTTCCAGAAAGTTCAACACATATATTTCATTTGTCATGAAATTATCTTAAATATATGGTATTTTAATCAAAATTACTAGAAGAATTTCTGAGAAAATAAAAATGTTTCCATGTCAAGGGCAGTAGGGGAGGGGGGAATTTTTTAAAATATTTGTGTTGCATCCTTGAAATACACTAAAGTTATATATTACTTTTGCTTTTGAGTTACGTTGTACATACATCAGACTTTTTTTCTAAAAATCCTTCTTTGTAGACTATCATCAAATTTTTGGTTGGAATATACAAATACTTCCCCTATTTGCTGTATGCCATAGAGAAAGTAAACATATGCATTAGTTCAGCTGAAATTATTTTCCAGAACTCAAATTAAAAAAGTTGAAAAATTCAATAAATGTGAATGCAAATAATTTTTTGTTTTAAAGTCATTAAAGTTAACAAATGCCTGCACAACAATTTCTTTATATTTGTATACTAAGGTCAGATAAATAATTTGGAAGCATGTCAATAAACAGGAGCACTTTAAATCACCATATCAGACAGTAATGGTTGATAAATAAATGTGTTAACAAGACTTAGTTGTTATGAGATAGAGCAGTGTGAAGTGTTGTACGTATATTCAGACTTGCACTACCTGAAACTGCATCTATCTATCAGATGCTTAGATAATTGAAATGGTATTTACCTACAGATCAAGTCACTGCTATGTACAAGATGTTTTCTACTGCATGTCAAATTTAGAACTGAGTGAAATAAAAAAAGGAAACATGCGCCAGCCAGTTGGTTCCAGAGTTTATTATTAGCTGGTGATGACAGTGTCTGTGGAGAGGCCTACTGCATTTCTGTCTTTTTCTAACTCTCTGCACAACTCAGGTACCTACCTATCTTATCCACTTCTTCAACTTGTTACTTATTTTCTTTAAAAGGAAAATTAAATACCAAAAAATTACATTTTTGCTTTGTTTTACCATCTTATTGAATGAAATTATCTCATTTGTTTCATATATATATTATCATTGTGATCACAATTTTTACCTTTTAAATGTATTTTTAAAAATGACACTCATGCCATTTTGTACTGTCAATTGTGCAACACTTCAGAGGAAAAGAATCATAACTCTGCCACATTTTGGAATAGAGAGGTAAGCTTTATCCCTTCTTTCAGGAGAATTTTGCTCTACAAATTGGTACTACTGTTAAGGATAGTAGCTTCTGTGTGCTCAAGTCATGTGGTTTCTTTCTTTGTAAACATGTGCAAACTTATTTTCTCCATTTTTGCTTTGAACATCTTTTTCTTTAACTATACAACATAACATTCATATGGTTTTCTCCATATGGTTAACAGGACCAGTTAACATTTTTAAGACGTATAAGCAAAATCTGTAGAGCAACAGCCTAATACTGCACCATGGCCAAATTGGGCAACATGAGTGAGTGCAGTTCTAGAGGGTGGGACATGGTTAGCACCTCGAGTCTCTCCTGACCAATGAATGTCATCTTCACATACAGGAGCCACTACTTTTCAATAAAACAGCTCCTAAATTGGCCCCCAGGGGCCTCATGAGGCTGAGTGCACCCTGAACCAGCTCCCCCAACACCGTACCACACAAAGAAAACCTTTAACATAGTGTACATCATTACAAAACCTTCTTATTATGTTTAAAATACAGACAGTTTTGTAAATAGTTATATTTTACAACTTAGAAACTCAAATAGGTAAGAGAGGTAAGGTTGGTTCACAACCACCTGGTAATGGTTACCACAATGGAAAGCAAGGTAGCACTCAACATTTTTGTTCACAACAGCCTGGTAATGAGAACGTATGCATTATCAATCAGCATACTAATAGCAATGTGGAATTCAATATTGTGTATTGGAAATTCATTTGTTTCTAACCGACCAATGATATTTTTTCTAGCTTGTGACTAGAGAAAACTCATGGCACAGCTGCCTTGAATAGTTTCTGCAGTAAAAGGTCTAATACACACAATATGAACCTAGTAATTGCAACACAGAGTTAAAACTTGGTCAAGTCTTCTTTCCCGTTTCCAGAGTCAGGGAAAGCTTCCCGTCAGTTGTAAACTCGCCCATTTGAGTACATGTATTTCAACCTTCTCATCCTGGTTATACCATTGTCACTGATTGTGAACCAATCTATAGACTTTCTTTAACAAAATAAAATGAAATACTTAAATGCTTTGTAAATTTTAGCATAAGAATATAAAAATAACATTGGCTCATATGTAGTTGCTTCCAGCACTACATGTGTTTGAACAGTAAGAGAAAATGAAGACACACTAAAAGAGTAATTTCATTGCTTTGCTACTGCACAACATATATCACATGCTCGTGCACAACCAACCACATTCACAAGCAAATATGTCGCACCTATTTAAAACATCTTCTTCTCAAATGCAATATTTCCATAACCTTAAAACTCCACAACTGTCTGTCATGCTTTGTTTGGCTAGGTACTTGAAATGTATTTCATTCACAACATTCCCACTACTAAACTCATGGTGTAATTGTTTTCTCACAAAACTAAACTTTTAACAACAAATGAGTTTATATATTACACAGACTTTGTAAGTACTCCATCAGGAACTCAAGTCTCAAGTTTAAAAAAATATGACGTGTTACATTCACACAACTTTCTCTACCCATCATGTTTATTTTGTATAGTTTCTACAGAGTGTTCTTAAGAAAGTTTACTTTTCTCTCCACTTCATCGTAATCAAGATAAAGCTTTGCACAAATAATTAAGTTACATTTTTATCCTTTCCTTCAACTGGCTAGGAGATCATGGATGTTGAATGAATGAAATAGGTAAAATAACACTCAAATGAGCCTGGGGTCCATACAGTTTACAGTTACCCTACATTCATCTTTCAGGGTAAAATGTCCAGGTAACTCATCCTAACTGAGATTCAAACTCACAACCTCTTGAATGTGAGGCAGAGATGTTACCCGTACATTGAACACTTGTAATTTGTGTTATGCTAACTTTCATAACTGTTCTTCAATGTAAGTTAGGGTTCAAAATTACAGAGTGATCTGTTTGTATGTAGATCAAGTTAAATGTTATTATAAAAGCTATTCAAGGACAAATTACTTGCTGGTTATATTGTGGTTAAAACATGAGAGTTTCCATATTGATACTCAACAATGCATAACCTGACAGGACAAATGAAAGTCATAGATGATGAAAATGGCTAGCATGAGTACAATGCAATTGGTTGTTTCATATGCTAGTTTGCAGTTGTTCTATTGCCAGAACTTGAGCAAGACCACAATATGAACATGGTGCACTCCACATGGGAGGTTTGTAATTTTCTAAATGTCACTTTCAATGGTATATAGTGTGGACCCATGCTTGGTCCTCTAACCCCATCCGACTTTTTCAGGTAGGGTTTTGTTAAAGATAATGTCTATGCACAGAAACCTAGAACATTGTTTTTCTTTTTGCTGTCTCTTTTACATTGCTTTAACTATGTAGTCATATTATGACTGATCTGTTAGGAGATACCTCGGGGTGGACAGTTAACCTTCAAGCTCTCATCCCTGTACTGTACGTCACGCAACCATACAGGGAGTGGTGCAGGGCAACTGCACCTCTACCTCTAGGAGGAGCAGATGGTATTAGGGTGACATGCAGTCTATCTGCTTTCATTATCTGTACAGCAATCACTATTACCACCTATTTTTCATTTATACTGTTGTTTTAGATTTGAGGTGGAACTTTGGATTTTGGTGTTAAACATGCAATCTGGTATCTGCTTTGGTGACTCAGGAAATCTATGGTCGGCCCATGGGATTTGGACCTGGAACCCCCCAAATATAGGCTATACATGAGCTGTGCTGCTCGGCCCAGGAACATTGTACAGTAAACATTACTCAAGCTTCTCAACAAATCACCCCTCTTATGCTGAACTGCATCCTCATTATGAGTTATGAAGGTCACATTAAGGAATCTCCCATCTTTTAGTGTTGCATACACAATGTTACAACAAATAATACTCAGTAGTGAATGTTTTACAGTGTTTTTATTTTACCCACACCCAAATGGATCAGCCTGTAGATTCAGCTATACACACTAGAGCTTATCAGGCATTTGGCATCTACTGTAGGCAGTTGGAGACATCAATAGATGCGCTGCTGCTCTTGCCCAAAACACAATCAACAAATCTGTTATAATTGTAATTTAGTTGTAAAATGTCACCAAGATATCCGGTCTCAGTGTATTACAGGTTTGGCTGAAGCAACTATTTGTTGTGGACCACTCACAAAGATGTAGGAATCTATTTTATATTCACCCTGAAGAAGGCCTCAGAGTACAGATGGTCAAAAGCTCGGTAATGGAATCACATTTCACTTAACCACAATCCCATGAAGATATATTACATAACCAATATTAAGAAAGCTTTAAACCTCAGAAAATTACTGTCAGCTGATAAAAGCATAAAGGATATTCAGTTTCATAAATAAATAGCAAGCTGCATTTAAACAAGATAATAATGAAGCTGGTTGTAAACAATGATGCTCATAACCATACCTCTGTAAATGCAACATGCATGGATTAAAGTCTTCTAAAACAAAGATATAAAAATAATACTTTGACCATATCTAACCCAGACACCCATTTCCACCAACTGAACTGCATGCAGGTTCTTCATGAGATGTTAATGGTGCATATTCTGATGTTGAAACATTAAATCTTTATTTGTATTAATAAGTAAAAATAAGTAATAATAAATCTTAATAAACATGAATTTAATAGAGTATCAACACTGTCTTAATTAGTGGTTTTAATATGGATTTTATAGATAAAAAGATTGAGAAGTTTAAATATTAGAAAGCTGTTAAAGTGTTTCTACTACTATACTTTTAAAAAATTTACTCATCGCTGAGCAAATGTTTAAAAGACTGCTTAGCTAATATTTGGTAACATTAGATCCTCAATAAATACAAAATAAAAAGTTATGTTAAGTTTTTCTAAAAAAGATAAAACTTGAAATAATAAAAAATCTAGCATTTATCAGTTCAGCTGTTTAGACTGTGACCCAGTTTATACTGGTAAAACCAAATGTTATTTCAAAATCAGAATAAAAGAACATTTAAAAATATTAAATAAATCGAGAGATTGAATTATTATAGCATTTTAATGCACCTATAGATTTAGCGGTAAAGAAAAAATATTTATTTTCAAGAAAAGAGACTGCATGATGTATTTTAAAATACTGCCAAGTGATTCTGTCAACAAATTTGTTTTACTTCCAGTAGATGGCAATAAAATAGCAAACAATGCATCATTTAGAAGAATAAACAGAGAGTCAACAAAGAAGCTGAAGATGCAATTGATTAAAAAACATGTACCTACTTTTACTTTTAGTTGTCACTGTCACTAAGTCTGATTGATGTGATAGTGCAGCCCTACTGTATACTTTGCAGGATATTCAGAAGAGGTACAAACGATATGCTGCTTCTATATAAAAGACTTTAAATTTGAACTTTCAACAGACCATGGGTCATGCAGCTTCTTTATTAGAGACCATAAACACAGATGTGTCTTTTGTTGCATTGAATGGGATCTGTAGTCAAAATAAGCCTCTTAAATCCATGTGGTCAGGAAAGAATGGCAACTTTTAGCGCCTCTTTCAAATGGCATACTTTAAACCTTGCAGCAACTATGTTATTGAGTACAGTACGTGCCACCAATACTTACTTGTTGTGTGACTGGCAAATGAATATTATTATAGCGCACCTACAACCTGTGCTCCTAACCTTTCTGCACGTTGTTCTCCATGATATATCAATGTTTGTATGTATACATTGCTGTAATCCACAGTGTAAATGTTTTCCAGCATATCACACTTATTTTTGCTATGTAATTCATGAAGTCACAAATATATCATACACAATACTCATAAAAAATGACTTTGCTTTTGGTGTTGGATTTCCATTACAGTCACTTTGAAAAGTAGGTGCAGAAAGAGCAATTATGTACAGTTTCTGAAATAGGAACTATGGATTATGGCTTCCAATACCTTTGTGTGTATGTGTACCATCCTTTTTTTTATATGCAAAGATATTGTGGCCTCTGAGCTCCAAATAAAAGTATTTCAAATCATTATCAATTAATTTTAAAGTTTCTGTATCATTAATTAAAGGTTGTTAATTATTGTTGCATCTCTCATTGACTGCAGAGATATTTCCTTTTTATTTTAGTAATAATTTGAAAAATATGTTACTTATGTGGCTTTTTCCTGCAATGAACATTACTACACAGTAACTGATATAAACCACATCTCATGTGCCGGTATGTTTATTTAGGGTGCATTCTTTGAACGGCCAGGGACCAGGCGAGAACTGGCATACCATCCATCAGAGTTACGTGTAAAGGGCCAGTAAGTCAGGGGCACAGAACACTAACTACTGTACTAACTTGCATCGTATTAAACTGATCACCTTCAACGCAAACACATTTCCTATATCTCCAAAAACAATTCTGGTTTACTTGCAAAAGTTTATGTTGTCTGATTGACTGTATTTCTCTCGTGACTTTGTCCTTCAATTCTTTTAAGTGTATGGATTTAATACATACACTTTACTCTTTAACGTTCCCCATAAATAAAAATTACTGAGACGTTCAATACAAGAGGTTAACATTTCCAAAACATCAGCTTTCATGGCAATGAAACTTCTGAAACTTGAAAGTTCATGCTCTGCAACCACAAGATCCTGTGTTTAATTATTGCAATTGGTTTTAGCAGTCGTGATGTAACATTCTTCAGTGATGAAGTGTAGTTTTATCTTCAAGGACAGTTTCTACTCGGAACTATTGATACTGGGAAACCAAAAATCACCATATTATTCCTTAAGTTCCTCACCACATTTAGAATTATCAGTCTCATGTTTACAACACAAACGTTGACTCACAGGTATATGTAAATTGTATTTTAAATATTTTTTTCCTGCAAGTAACAAGAAATGAAAGACTGAGTGGGTGGTTTCAGCTATAGTACACACTGCTGGTAATTCTATGCATGAATTGGGAAGTGTGTATGGTGACAGAATAATTAGTCAAGGATTCTGGCCATTTCATTCCCCTGACCTATCTCCGTGCAATTTTTACTTATGGGGAACGTTAAGAAATAAAATGTATGCATACATTACAAGAATTGAAGGACAAAGTCACGAGAGAAATACAGACAATCAGTGAATGTGAATTTTGGGAGTAAACTAGAATTGTTTTCGGAGATATAGGAATGTGCTCATGTTGAGGGTCATCAATTTCAACATCTGGTGTGATGCAGATAAGTGTTATATAAGTTAGTACAGTAGTTAGTGTTCTGTACCCATAACTTGCTGGTGCTTTACACGTAACTCTGTCAGAGAGTGCACTGGTCCTCGCCCAGTTGGGCGGTCTGGCCAGTCAAAGAGCACACTGTAGAAACAGAGGTTACCTATCATTAAAATTTGTTCTTCACGTTTGCTATATGGAGAGAACTATATATGAAAAATTGGATGTAATGCTTTGTTGTAAAATAAGATAACTTTAATGCCTAATCACAGTAGGACAATATAGGTATTGCTGCTAATCAATTGTAATAAAGTTTAAGTCATATTTATACCTTGGTAGGCTTTAATTTGTTTTATAGAAAATATGTTAAATAAAGACTATTAATCTAGTTAATGCTATAAGAAGAAAGTGAAGACAAAACACAAATACAACTACAAAGACAATGTACTGAAAACATTTCCTTTGCCAATTTTTCTGAAGCAATGATCAATACAATTGAAAAGAGAGTTTATGCCATCACATTCTACATCCAAGGGTTCTGTCACAATTCTAACAATAAAGCAAACCCAATAACATACAAAATATAAATTAGGTTGAAAAAAGGAAAGAGATGTTGACAGATAGTAATGTAAATTTAAGAAAATATCTGAATATACCAACATATCATATAAACTGCTGCAATCAAAGCAAGTATTTCATGAATAAAGCTAACCAGGTCTATAAGCGCACAAAAGCAGAGTGTATGTTCGTAACAAAGGGTGCAACATAAAATTGTAAGACTGTCTGAAAATGGTTGCAATAAAGTTCAACCTTTGTAATGTTTCTTGGCAATCAATGTAGTGTCATAACTTTTGTCCAATAATGAAGTAACTATTATATCAGTAGGTAGCTAACAGCCAAGCAAAGAATAGTATATAAGTCACCTTTGTTGTGCATTTGCACATGAGTGATACGTGTTTCAAAATTATACAGAGGTTTGGATGCGGTGCCATATTACAGGGAATTACTTGCCCTGCACTGCACTGCACTGCACTGCACTGCTTCTAACCAGTTCTGTTTCCTATCATGTCCAGCTAATCAGTTAACAAAAAGTTTATAATTCTAGAAGAAACTTCCAGGCTGATTTGTCAAGGTCTGCTGGAGTAACTGGGTCAAGATGTTTCGTGGACATAGCGGTGGTGCGGGCGAAGTATTCTCTGTGCAGGTTCAGTTGTGTCTGAAACTGCATCCCCGACAGTTAACGCTTCAGAACCTTCACCGAGAAGACTTCGCCTGTGCTACTGATGATGTCCACTGCAGTTGTGGATGAAATGTCTGGACCTAGTTACTCCAGCAGACATTAACAAAAGGTTTGTTGATGTGTTGTGTGTTAGTGTTGAATAATCATGTATGAGGTGAGAACAAACTTTTGTAGAGAAGTGAGACACATTCACATTGTAATATTGCCAATAGATTTAGGGAAATAAATGGGATTTGTTCTTGATAAGAAATTGCCATCTTCTTACAGAGGAAAGACTCAAAAAGTTACAACTAAGTCCAAAGAAAACTGTAAGAAAGCTTGCCAGGAATCAGAAATTCTGCAAACCTTAACTTGGAATGTCATTAATCTTTTAAAATGAAAAGCCTATAGAAAAGAAATCAGTGGTATTTAATTAAGAGCCAATATTGGTTGCAGCTTGTAAACATTATTTGCTCCAGGTTCAGCCATAATGAGAGAAAAAGGTTCCTGCAACATTTATAAATTTTGAGACAGAATATTAGAAGACCCCAAAAGAAAATCATTCATGTAAATGTTTGTTAAAAGTGTAATTCGTTTTTTGATGTTGGTATGAGATAATTAAATGACAAAACATGTTGATAAGGTTCATTGTTACGAACAACTAAGTTTGCACAAAGACGTCATAAATCTTTCCATATTTGATTTTAATATACTCGTATGTGTATAAATATTAGAATTGTTTGTGTTCCATAATAAAAGTAGGGGAGGATGATTAAAGATTGCTTCCCTAACGAGAAAGAACTATTTGATGGACACATGCGCGGATGAATATGAAAAAGGCGGTGTCGCGTCAAACGACGTCAAAAAACTGTTCACTCGCCTGTGTATCTCCGAAGTGAAAAGACATTTTTATGTAGTGTGAACATGGAACTTTCACCAAACTTTCATCAAGCATAAGTTCCACTAAGTAAAAAAAAAAAATGAAAAGGTTTTTAAGCATTTGGAGGTTTGGAATGGTGCCGATATGAATTACTTAATGTAGTGTATCGATGAAGTGTTAATAAATTAAGTGCATTGTGGTGAAGAAGCATTGTGTGATATTCCATTCCATCCGTTACCAAGCCCTGAGATCAAAAAGATCTCATTAGCTTAAAGACACAGCGTCGATAATAAATGCAAAAACAGCACCAATTTAGTCACTGTGGGTATGGTAGTTTTAATAATGGGAATGTTCTTTCTATCAATAAACATCCAGCATATCTTAAAAAATCTCTATTGTATTAAATTAAACATTCAATTGGAAAATAGTAAAGTACAAATACAAATCTATAGTGCTAACATAAAAGGAGTTAAATAAATTAAAAGATGTCACAAATTAATATGAAATTTCTAATGGCCATATACAAGTCACTCATTAAATATTTTACTTAGGGATAATTAATGGTTTTACCACTCAAGCCTTGTTTAGACTAAGGTTCCCAAGGTTATCAGGTTGAAAAATTCTATGCCATAGCTGGGATTTGAACCATGGATCTTTAGCTTGCCATGTCACTGCTGTAACCAACTGAGCCACCATGGCAATATGCGGAACGAAATTAAATTTCCTAACTGGCTTATGTTGTGTAAATCACAAGTTCTCAAATTAATTCTGAGACAATGTACCCCATTGGCGACTTACAATCCAAAAGTGTTGATCCCACCTTCCCAACTTTATCCCACACCCGACTTACGTGAACAGAGCAATTAATTAATACTGGTTAGCTATGAACCTTGGCACTTGTTTTGTTTGTTCATTAGGTCCCATTGTGAGCAGAGTTCAGGATCATTGGAACATGCATCATGTCTAGTAATATACCCACCACCAATTCTTGCATTGTGTAAGAAGGGGAGAAAATGAATATTTGCAAGCCACCAGCATATCAAGAGTAAACTACGCAACATAAATCACCATCACATGCAAGCTGCCTGCCCTATGTAGTGAATATTTACATGCTGATGAGATATTAAATAATTCCTCCACAGTACAGGGGAGTGAATATATATGAATGACTTTAAATTTTTATTAAAGATTTTATGTTTACTATGATTGCCTAATAGTTTTAGGTAACATGGAAGGTTGGTATATATTTTGACTGCATGATAATAAATCCTTTGGGACAGTTTTAAGCTATTTGCTAATCTGTGCCTCATACTGCAGCCATGCATAGCAAGGTTGGATGTAAAGTTATCATAATTATCTGTAAGATAGCTCAGCAAACAATATATGTATTCGCCAGGCAAGATTAAGAACTTTTTAGGTTTTAATAATGGTCTACAGGAATGAAGGGATGCAATGCCATAAATACGAGTAATACATATGGCCTTATGAGAATGTAAATAGCTAATTGGGGTATGTTCTCTCAAGTGAATATCTAATATGTTGCATGTACAAAATCTTCTTACAACACTTATTGCTTTATCTATCTCATGTTAGTTGAGATAAACATTTGTACAAATTATCTTATTGCATATTTATTTGTAGGTACAAGGGGAATATGGGAATACTGTAGACTTATAGCCAAATCTTTTAAGAGCAGGTTGCTAAGCAATGCCTTTGAAATTCAGTTCTCCTTGCATTGCCATGAAAAAGAATTGAATAACCATTTCATATTTATGAAAAGTAGAAGTATTGAAAAAATTCAAACCAATAACAAGGAATTCATATCTCGGAAATGATTAGATTCACAAAAGAATTTCCACCCGTGACCCCATGGTACAAAAGCCTATCTGGGCCAAGGCCTACCTCCCGACCACTGTGTACTCTACAGGCATCATGAGCAGGGTGCAGCACTGGATGTGGGACGTGGTCAGTGCCCCAATACCTCCCAATAGTTATTCAGTCTTGTCGAGCTACTTTTCAATCAAGTGGCTCCTCAACTGGCCCCTCAGGGACCTAACAAGGCTGAGTGCACCCAGAACAAAACAATTTATTTGATACATTGTGTGTTTTAATAAGATCTACATCTTTTACGTAGTAATATTCTGTCTATCTTTTACAGTTTATCAGTTATACAAAAGGCATTCAGAATGAGAAGGCTTCAGAGAATATTCACACAAAATTCAGCATATACATTTCATTTGTCATTAAAATATCTTTAACTTGCAGTATTTTAGGTAAAGTTATTAGCCATTTTTGATAAAATCAAACTTTTTCAAAAATCGTCCATGTAAAACATTGTGGTGGGGGGATTTTCTTGAAAATCTTTAAGTTGCATCCTTGGAAGATGCTCAACTTAAATGCCAGTTTGCTATTTTATGAGCTTTTTGTTTTTGAGTTGCTATTTATAGACACACACACAAACACATGAACAAACACACACACAACCCTACACATCTATTTTTTTAGATCCAGAGGAGCTCAAAACATATATTTCCAGTGAAATCTAAGTATCAAGCTTTTGGGTGGAATACAATATTTCCCTTATTACTGTAAGTAAATAGTACAGAAAATAAAACTGAGAATTTAATGTCATACAAGTATATTGTCATGTTGGCTCACATGGTTAGAACAGCCATATTTCAGTCTGATTCTGATTTACAGTTTTAGTAATACTTTTATTTTGTGATATTTCTATTGTTCAAAGTTTGATGAATGTCTGCAAATGTATGGGAAGTGTTAGTTAGTTCTACGTCGCTAAAACTAGCCATAAACCCAGCATTCCCACAACCTCACTGCATCATATAGGCTCAGGCAGCAGACCTCAGAATAAAAGCATTTCATATTTCCAGTATATGCTCTTCTTCAGGCCACTTACACAGCAATACATTATTTCACCATTAATTTAAATATATAATGTTGTTAATCACAAACTTCATAAAGAATTACTTTTGAATAACATTAATTCCAAAAGGAAAACCATCACATAAATAAGAAAAATTAATTATGAACATAAATCAACAAAAAAGATTTGCATAACACTTTTTAGCTTTAATAATGCTGTAAAAACTTGTTATAATGTATTGCTGTTACATTTTCCTTATGGAAAAGATGCTCAGAATGAGCAATGGAAGAAAATTATAAGCGTAGATACAGAAAAAAATGGTCGCAATAATAATAATATTCGCAGCAGGCAGTTGATGAGGGGGGCACTTACGCTTGAGCAGCATTTGGCCTTCGTAATAAGGCAAGTAGACATGTTGGGCGTGTGAAGGTTTCCCGTAAACACCGGCAGAGTCCATTACTTCTGGGTCACCTTCAATGAGACCAGCCCCAACATCAGTATCATGAAAAAGTGGCAATACGTATTCAAAAACTCTCTGAGCTAATGGCTCTATTAAAACAATTGTATAAGCATGGTTTCTCACATAAAATATAGAGAAGGCAATTTAAGAAATAGAAACTAAACTGTAGATTGTACAAAATGAAGAAAATGCATACACACGTCACTGATCATAGATAATGAAGAAAGAAAACTTAGCAAAAATAAGAATACTTGTAAATATAATCACACACAAAGCAGTGACAGAGAATTAGAGAAGCTTATAGACTTCAGCTTTTATTTTATTTTCTGTTTATCGCTAGATACTCATAGCTCACAAAACATGGCATTTTTATTTTGTAACACCTTCCTTTTAAATCATGTTAGATATATTCTGTTTTCATATATTCTGTAATCAGGCATTTTCTTAATACTAGAGAACACATTTTGTTGAGAAATGAACTTCACAGCCCCAACAAGCAAATGGCTATGAAGGTAAACATGTAAACATTTGTAGCAGCACCTGAGCATTTTTTTATATATTACTTTGATTTTCGTTAAACTTGATATATCTATGGAGATAACTAAATACTGGATGCAGAAAAACAATGTGCAGGAAATTGTAGAGTAGAAAGGCAGCAGTACCAAACTAAGCATTTTGAGGTTAGGAACAATGGTCATAGAAGCTCTTTTAGTACAAAACATGCATCAATTGCAGACCATTGTTTATAAATGAGCAAATAATGGTAGTTACTAGAATGTATATTTTTCAAGCTTCAAACTATGGGAAAGAAAATATTCACAGTTTAACTCAGAGAACTGATATTCACTCATATTATGCTAGAAAATGCAATTTGTTTGATGTATCCAAGTGTAGATTGCTGTAAACAACGAATAATTTTTCTTCAGGATAGTAAAGATAGGAAGTAATTTTTCATTCCATGTTTATGAATTAGAAAAGAAGGCTTTAAACAGAACTACCTCTGGCTGTTTGACGTATAATTCCTTTTATCATATTAATGAATTTTGAAATAGGAACAGTTTGTGCAGAACGTTCTGACACTCGACATGCGCGAGAGAACTTAAGGAGAAGTGACTGGAGTGGTGGGGAACAAGCGAGTGATGTCAGAACTCAGACAGTCACATACAAAAGCAGTGTATGTTTACGTACTATAAACAATTATTGTGTAGTTATCACAGTGAGAGTCAGCGATGCACTGATCCCCACCTCTACTATTATACAAGTGGGCACGCCTCTTCTACTGCGCATCTATACTTCAGGAGTGTGGGAATGTCACGACAATCTGGACAAACTGTAGTAGTATGGTTTTAAATTTTAAACTTTGTGATTAGATCTATAATTTAAATTTAAAACTTGTCTTAAACTTTATTGTTGACTATGTTTATTAAACTAGGTACTAAGTTTTCTGTGACTGTATACAGAAAGCTATTAAACATTAAATCAGAGCTTGTTGTGTGTCAGATGTAAGTAAACTGCACACCTGTACAGTAATGGTCAATAGTGTTCATGTAGGTAGCACTTCTGTTGTTATACTGCATCTGTGACTCCATGTTCTTAACCTCAAAATAGGTACTTTGATAGGTACTGCCTTTCTCATTTACAATTTTCTGCACATTATTTTCCTACATCCAGTACTACAAATTTAAAAATGGCTTAATTTATTTCATTTTTATTTATTGAAAGAGACAAGTCCCTCATTTGAAGTAGAATATCCTGTTAAAAGCTGCTGAAAAGCTTGGGATATGACAGTCACATTCATTTCACAGAATTAATTGATTTTAAAATGCACATGTGGGAGTAACTAAACATTTGATAACATTAATTGGGGGTTGGTCATGTTTATACTTACTAGTGAAAATCAGAACATGTTCCAGGAAGCTTCATGGCCATCTTCAGCTTACGTGTTCTCACTTTTACAAGTAAGTGAAGTATACGAGTAGTGTGAACATAATTAATGTCATTAACCTCACTGTTCAAAAAGCTTCCAATTATAAGTGACTTAACAACACTGTCACTTTAATAACAATTCTAACATCTTGCTTCTTTTAATTTTAAGTAGTCCAGAAAAATTGCTTAAGAATACCATTCACATATAAGAAAAAGGAACAAAAAGACAGAAATGTGTTCAATTTAAACTAGAGAGAGAGAGAGTATGAATCTGAAACGTAACAGTCGCTTTAATTTTGGGAAACATTAAGTAAGCTGACAACTGCATATTAATATTATAAGCAGAGAATGTGTGTGTGTGTGTGTGTGTGTGTGTGTGTGTGTGTGTGTGTGTGTGCGCGCGTGTGCGAGTGTGTGTGTGTGTGTGTGTGTGTGTGTGTGTGTGTGTATGTACGGTAATCTCAAAAAACACTCTTTCACCACTGAAAAGTCCAATTCTTTCTGACACAACTTCTAATTTCGTTTCATAAATTACTGAAAGATAAACAGGGATTCGCAAAGCTCTTGTAGTTGAAAACTAACACATTGTAGTTATAAAAAAACATACTTATACAGAGGATCTTTACTTTTACTTGCTACTGCTATAGAATAGAACATGGTTTTGTTACTTCCTATGGAGTAAAATTACAACAATTCTGCAGATATTTCATTCCAAGCAATATATATACATAAATGGTCACAATTTGGCAACTAAGACACAGCAAAACAAATGATAATCAAATCTGCTTAAAACGGTAAGGTACACATGCAAGACCAACATATTTCAATAACCATAAAGGAATAAAGCTTTGCTTTATTTTCTTTGTATGTTGTAATTCAGTTTGTGAACAGAGCATGCCAAATAAATATAAAAAGAGAAAATTGTATTGCTAGCACTAGAAATCAGTCAACTGATGTTTTAGCATAATTAAATACTCATAATGTTATTTTTCTCTGTGACCACAGACTATATGTGTTTTCCAAAGATGTTAAGTTGGTGAGCTTGGAGTGGATCACCGACTCCACTTCTGTTTCAGTGTGTGAAAATGATGCAGCTTTTAGAATATTACATAACTAAGGTATCAAAGAGAAGGTAGAAGGGCGTGTAATTGCCTAAAGATTACTTGAGCATTTGGACTGGTGATTGTTCCACTACCAAGCAGTAACTTATACCTACATATGTAACATTTCCGCAACTTGGAACACTGTTAGGGACAGGTTAGAGTCAGACGTTCCATCAGTGTTTCACAGCTTTTGTGTAAATATCCAGGGATTTTTAATGGAAAAAATCCATCATTATTAGGAATTGGCAGGACTGTACTAAATTGTAATTCTAAGGGGTATACACGGTAACTACTATAAGTACCTTCTACATCATTGCACAATAATATTGTAAAAAACAGGGTGAGCTAACTAAAAGGAAACTGTCATTCAAAGTTTTGTTTGTGCAATGTCAGATAGACAGCCAGTTAGTTCTAAACATACAGATTTGAGAGAATTTTATTTGCAACAGTAAAGCACTTATCTTCAATATTTATCAATGTTTCGTTGTAAATGCCTTCTGTAAATTCCTGGCCATATTGCCATTTTCTAGCCATACTCTATGCAGAATATCCTCGGTCATATACGATCGATATCTTTCCCATAACTCTGTGGGAGATGACGGGAAGCAAGATGCCAATATAATTGTGAATAATGCACAAATTTGGTTTGGACGTGTACTGTTGCATGCATAATTAATACATATACCCCATTGTTGGTCACTTTCTAATAAGTTCAGAGCTTGAAACACACTGCAAAAAGTGGGATCTGTGACGCCGTCAACAATTTAAAAAAAAAAAGACATCATTATTGTTAACAACACCATCTGTTGGCAAGTAGCTTTAATGACGGTTGAAAAAGCTGTTTTATTGTGGTTATAGGTATGTTACCGATGCAAGAAATAGATAAAAAGAATCTTTGAAGTGGGTTGTATATCCTGTCAAAATTTGAGCTAAATCAATGCAGAACTTTTTGAGTTTTTGAAGTGTATACAAACCAAGCTGAGCAGAACATTACTTCCACTTACTGGTGTTTTGCTTCTCACTGTAACTTTTCTATCTGACCTTACCTTGGTCATCTCTTGTTCTCTGCCGACCCCGATGCTATTAGGGTTCCCGAGGGCTAGGGAGTCTTTATTTTTCCAATCTCTCCATTTCTCTATAAAATCTTAACCCCTAACATGCTGACCTGTCATGGCATGTAATACGTACTCTGACTGGTAATCAGAGGATATGGTTGGTGAATTTATTTTGATAATTCTCCCGGTCAGGTCGGTGAGACCCGTAAACCAACGACAGGTGTGGTCCTCCAGACATTCTGGGGGTTGTGAGAGAGCGATGTGACCCCCAAAACATAAAAATATGGTGCTCTCTAAAAAGCGGTTACTATACTGCTATTGCTCTATGAGTGAAATAATGTTGTAGAGCAAGAGGATTAATGACTTCATTGTCAGAAATCCAGCATTAGCTAACAACAACAAACCAACATAACATTTTTATATATATACATGATCATAGCTTATGTCCCTGAGAGTAAAATGCACCATTTACACGTTTACAACCATTTTATTCTTTAAAATCTCAAGAAATGTTTGAAGCTGAAACTTTTGACTTGCACTGTACATTTCTTGGGAAGCATTCCTCAGCATGGAAGTGAGAGCGACCGACCTTGAATCTATTTTCAAGCAAAGTTGTGAAATACCAAACTCTACTTGCTTCAGTCACTTGTGCTGTGTGCTTCAGCTGCGATTAACCTCATTAGGAACAAGGGTGAAAGGAAAAGGAAGTGCATTACGACTGCTGTAAAATTACACATTTTGAATGTAGTGAAGGAAAGTGGCAGCATGAAACGCTCAGAAATTTGGGATTGCTCCATCTACTGAACAGCTGTACCATAAACCAGTGGACGTTAATGATGCTGTTAGTGTTTTATGGACTATCAAACATTTTGTGACATGCCATAACATTTCTGAAGAAATAACAGCTGAATTGTACTGGTTAGAAAATACAGTTCACACTGTGGCCGCAACCAACAAAAAACAAACCGAGATAACAGACTACTTTGTAAAGTGGCTCAGCTTTCTTCGTACATATTTATTTTTATTTGGGTGCAGTTCTCTTGTGTTTGTATTGTTTCATATCACCAATCATAGTTAAACAATTGTATTATTATTTATTGTTGTTCACTTTCTAACTATAACCCATATGCCATATAAATTTTCCAATTTTTAAATATAATTAACATTTACGGACTGAAAGCTTCACTTATCTTAGAATATGCTGCAAGTTCTTGAAACAGTTATGCAAACATGTTTCATGATGATTCCATCATATCATCGTGTGTTGCTTCACTGTTAACAGCTTCAGCTTTTCATTGAATTTTTAATTTTTATTTACTCACTTTCATTTATGCATTTTTCTCACTTACACAGATTTTTCCTTTGGTCCCCTTGAAATCAGTTTAAGTTTTACTGTAATATGTTTTGTTTTACAAAAAAAAATTGTTGATCTTAAACTGAAGATTAAGCATAAAGATAAGTTAAAAAAGTTGGAAATAATGAAGAAATGATGTTGGTAGACTTAATAGCATCTTGTACATGCACATAGCCATGTTATGTTGTCAAAGCTAGTTCTAGATACAACCCAGTTGATAGGGGTCCCTTTATTCACTCACATGCCTCTGCCTTAGAAACTTGACACTCACAACTGATTAAAACAACACCTATAAGCTGTTGCATTCACATGACTTTCTCTACCCATACTTCAAACCACACTCTAAACTAGAAAATAAAACAATGTTATAAATATCCACAAGTCAAAATTTACATCTGTGCAAAACATGAGAAGTTTATGCAGAAATTCTGATAGTAGACAATGTTGTAAAATATAGTATTAATTGGGGCTTTAGAAGTGAAATATGTGTATATCAAATTGGAGCCAAAAGTAATCTGCTAAATAAAAGTTTATTATTTTTCTAAATTGATTTTTGCACATATAGATCTACATATTTCTATCACATCTACACTGCAGTGAACTATCAGTATTGATTTGCAGATTTTGCGTTAAATTATATCACATTAGAATACGTTGATTTTTATGCATTCACCACAAAATCAAAGTCATTATCAGATAGAGGTACTTCTGATATTGGAGTTCAAATTATTTATTTATTACCATGGAAATAATTAGGAGCTGTTTATCCATCACATTTTAAAAATGATGTCCATTTGAGAAGAATGAGTGAACCAAGCAGACCAGATCAGAAATGAGCTCCGCCACCTGAGAGGGAAAGTGGCATATTGCTTGTTTCTATAGCATTGTTACGGCTTGTTGAAAGGTTGTGTATAGGTACTTAAAGCCTCCGTCATTTCTCTCTGTGGCTCATTATTGTTGTATTTTTGTGAATGCTGTTTTAAAATTTGTCACATTCTTCAACCTTGGGAAGCAAAAAGTGATAAAACCCATTGTACCTTAAACCCTCATCAAACTTTCATTACATATTCATATATTTCATTTTCAGCATAAGAAAATGGAGTTTTTATTTATGGAGGTTCTTTAAGTACTATAGCTCCCAGGATCCCAGTCTATATTAGGTATTTAAGACTGTGCAATTTTCCTCACGAGGCTCAAAGTTCTTTTACGTGTTATAAATCTATGACTTGGGATCACTAGCTTTACTTTCTTACAAAGTAAGCCTTACTAAGGATTCTTATACGCTCTGCTGGAAATGAAATGCAAGCACTAAGTAGAAGAATGACAAGTAGATTAAAGCAAAGATTCTTAAAAAGCTAATTGCTATGTGATGTTTTGAAATGTCACAATCTTTGCATGACGAGGAGAAAAAACAAACAGCAGGTTACCACTTGAAATAAGTAGGCTTTGAAAAATTCAAATTAATAACAAAGAATATTTTAGAAATGTTTACTGCCACAAAATATTTTATTTCAGATAAACTGTGTGACTTAATATTTATGTAGTAATATTTTGTGTATCTCTTACAGTTTATCAGTTACACAAAAGTGTTTCAGAATGAAGAGAACTTTAGAGAATATTCACAGAAAATTCATTATAATAATTTCATTTGTTATGAAAATATCTTAAATATATGGCATTTTAATTATTAATGTTTAGAGCCATTTTTTAGAAACTAAAAAAATTATAAAAACGTGGTGCAACATTCTTGGAAGGTGCTGAATTGTTTGTTCAGGTTGTAATGCTCCCAATAAGAAATCCTGTTCCATCAAGTAATGCACAGACACCATTTATTAATTGCAGGTGCCTGGAGGACAGAGTCCACTACTTACAATGAGGAGGTGATAATCATAAATGAGGATGGAACAAGAGGACCTACAGCTTTTACCATGGACTAAGAACCATGTTGGGCCTTGGGGAAGACTTACAGAGTGCTGACTTATTTCTCCTAAGATCACAAAAGTGAAATCTATTACTTTCTTAAGTTCAGAAGCAACACCAAATCACTATTAAGTAGACGTTATCTTCACAGGTTTCTGCGATACAAATTCTTAAATGTGGTACATTTTTAAATGATTTCCTTTTTGAATAAAAATATTGTTGTTGTTGTTTTCTAGTGCCTTGCATCTGGCAATGAAGCCATTAGCATTCGTGCTTTCCAATACTTTTGAACTGTAGTTTCTTCTGATCTTAATGCTTCACAGGTCTTCAAGCGGTCTTCGTTCATTTCTGCTGGATCGTTACACAGGACACATATTGGTGAGGCTGAGATACCTATTCTGTAGAGATGACTTGCCAAGCAGTCATGATTTGTCAATAGTCGGAAGGCTACAACCGCTGTTTTCCTTGGTCTCTGGGGGATTATATCTGGATTGGAAAGTAGTATAATCCATTTTTTATCTTTGGCATTTGTTTCTATTTCTTGTAGGTATGAATGACAAAAATTTTTAATGATCAAGCGTTTTATTGAGGAATATGAGAAATTGAATTTAGAATTTTGTTTTATTGTTGTGCCTTTCTTTGCAAGTGAGTCTGCAGCTTCGTTCCCCATAACTCCAAAGTGTGCTGGAATCCATTGGAGATGAACAGTCTTATGAACTTTTTGGAGTTGTGTTAACATTTTGTAGCATTCTCTAATTTTTGTTGACTTCTTTGTAGTATTTGAACATATTCCCTGAATTACAGCTTTAGAATCCGAAAGAATTACTGCCTTGTTAAATTTATTTAAGGGAAGATTTAATAATTGTCGGAGAGCAATGTATATAGCCTCTATTTCTCCATCATAATTTGTTGTGTCTCTGCCAACAGAATGATAAAAGGAAAAATGTGAACACGTAACTCCAGCTCCAGTAAGGTTTTCCTTCGAGGATCCATCAGTATATATGTGCAGCCATTCTTCTGTGGGATACCTAGTATTGATTGTTTCCAGAGCTAGAAGTTTTTGTATTTCTTTTGGTGTGTCTGATTTACTTATTTCCTCTATTAATTCCAAATTGAAGGTAGGTTGCAATAATTCCAATGGATTTTCTCTAATAAGTAGATTTTCTCTGGTGTTAGGAATGTTCAATTTGGATTTAATCTGTGTTACCTTTTCTAGGAAACTACTATGAGTTTTAAGGATTGAAGGGGGGAGGTTCTCTTCTGTCCATTTAGAGTTTGGCAGTCGTAACATTTTCTTGTGTTGGAGCAATGCTTGTTCTTCTATTTTTGTTGTTATTGATGGGGTCCGTGTTAAGGCAAGCATGGCATCAATAGGTGTGGATTTAACTGCTCCAGTGATTAGGCGAAGAGCCTGATTTTGTATTTGTTCAAGTTTATTGATGTTAGCATTTGCTGCTGTTATTAAAGCTTCAGAACAGTACAAGAGGTTTGGTTTAATATACATTTTGTATGTTGTGTTAAGGACTCTCCTTGAGCAGCCCCATTTAGCACCAGCTAACCTTTTCAGGATTTGCAATTTCTTTTCAACCTTTTGTGAGATGTTATATGTTTTTTCCAACTTAGCTTACTGTCGAAAGTGATGCCTAAGTATTTGGCATCATCAACTGCTTTGAGTGGTTTACCATTATAATTTATGCTAATATTAACTGGTTTGTATTCTAGTGTAAATAATTCATAATTTGTTTTTTCCACATTGATAGTCATGAGGTTTTTGGAGCTCCATTCATGTACTTTGTTTAGGGCTGTTTCTATTCTGTTGAATAAAAATATTTCAATCAAAGAATATTGCAAACTTTAAGTAGGTCTCCCATGCAAACTGTAACTGCAGTATTTTGATTAAAAACTGTAAGTATTTAGCAATCTTTCACTACAAACTACTCCTAATTATGCAGCAAATTCAAATAAATTCAAAACGTATCAAAACATACTCTTGTATGTAAACTTTCATGTCCACACGTGCAGTGATTCATGCACACACATACAGATGTGACGACAGGCAAAGCAGCACTAATAGGTGCTCTGCACACATACACACACACAGGAACATCCATATCTACCAAGATGGCAAGAAAGTGAATCAAAAATGGTCATATACATTTGATGTGTTGCATTCATACAACTTTCTCTACTCACTCTTTTACTATTCTTATAAAAAATTATTCCCCTATACACTTATTATAAATAAAGATAAACTTTCATTTTTTATTTACACATATGTTCTTTTCAGGTAAAAGAAGAATACAGTAGGCATAGTGGTACAGTTTTAAAAAGTGGGTTGCTATGTGATGGCTTTGAAATTTCATGCTCTTTGCATAACCACGAGATAAAAGAAACAGTAACTTATCACTAGGAAAGGTGTAAGTATTTCAAAATTCAAACTAATAACAAAGAATATGTTGTAAATGGTTAATGCAACAAACAGAAATTGTGTGCTTTAATAAGACGCAGGTATTAGTTTACTGGGGCCGAGCAAGATGGCTCAATGCTAACGTGTGAGGCTCCAATTTGGTAGGTTGTGGGCTTTATCCCTGGGGCCAGCCAGCCTACCTGACCAATGGGATTTCTCAGGGTTTTCCCACATCACCAGGCGAATGCTGGGTAGGATATTTTCATCTCCCAAATTTCTCTCACCCATTTCACTTCGTTGATAACTTCATTCATCCTTTCATCTACTTGGTCTATTTCAGGGCAGAAAGTGTTTGCTGGAGTTGAAGTGCAGCATGGTGGGGAAGATGCTCTGAGTAACTCTTTCCCCTGTCACAAATGATGCACTCTGCATCATGTCCTTACTGCAGCCCTAGAGCCGTTCTGCTCACCCTTTATCTCCTCTTGCCTCATCCCTCCCTCCTGGGGGTGCCCCCTCTGCATCTGTCCTTACTGCAGCCCTAGAGCCATTCTGCTCACCCTTTATCTCCTCTTGCCTCATCCCTCCCTCCTGGGGGTGCATCTGTCCTACTCCTACTGACTAGTTATATGAAAGTCGTTCTGAATAATGAACAGAATATCAGAATAGGTTATTCTGATAAAGTTAAAGATATAAATGTTAGTTCTTATGTTAATATCCTAAACACAAAGGTAATCTTAGAAGTAATAACCATTTGAGCATTTCCACAACACTAATACACTAGGTCATGTGTTTCCTTCAACATTTTTTCTTGGTGTTGTTCGAGTTTGAGATGAAACAAGTCACTGTGCATGCTGTGATTGTTTAAAATGAACTATGAGTTGATTGTGAGTAGAAGCATGAGTTGTAAAGGCTCTATACTTACCACCTTCGTCTTCAGAATCTGACATGAAGGTCTCCTGCATAGTCTCAGGTGCAACAACACGATACTTCTCTTCTGTACCAGGAGCAACACTGCTGGCAATGGTGGGCTCCGTCACAACCTTCAGAGTCTCCACAACGCTTATGTAGCCCAGTTTCTGAGCAATAGATAGCGGCGTTTGTCCTTGCTGCATTCAAACAAACAAAGTATATTCCTTTATATATGTATTTACTTTATACAGAGTGTTTGTTTGGATGTATGGTCATGTTACAGGAAATTGCTTGCACTGCATTGCACTGTCCCCTCTCAGTCTGCTGGCTAATCAGTTGATGTAGTGTGTTAAAACATGTTTTAGTGCTAAATCGTTTTGTATCATTGCTATGTGGCAACAAGAACTTGTAGAAAAGTGAGACAGATTCATATACTAATACTGTCAATAGATTTACCGAAATGGTCTATTAATAATAAGAAATCACTGTCTTGAGACATAGAATCAGAACTGAAAAATGCAATGTCATAACCAGGATTTGAACCACAGACCTTCCACTTGCTGTGTGGGTGCTCTAACCATTAAGCTACTGTGACAACTTGTCAGAATGACACCAACTTGCCCAACTGATTCGTATTTCTCCCAGTAGACTACAAAGGGAGTCTCACATCAGAGACAAATACCCCAAGGGCGACTTACAATCCTAAATCCTCTTTATGTACCAGAGTTAAATAATCTTTAGATGGTAATTATTATTTATTTATGCCAATAAACTTATTGCTAGTGTTTTTAAACACACAAGGTGTGTGTGGGCAATGTTTAAGAGGTAGAATCAGGACTGCAAAAATTCAAGCATTGCCCACACACAGCTTGTGTGTTTAAAAACACTAGCAATAAGTTTGTTGGTGTAAATAAATAATAATCACTGTCTTGTTACAGAGGAAAAACTTGAAGAAAATTTGGACTCAAATCCAAAAAAATCTGTTATAAAACTTACACAAGAATCAGGAATTCTGCAAACCTTCCTTGGAATGTGACAAACTTAAAATTAAAACACTATAAGATATTATTGTGCTGCTCAAATGGTTAACCTGTGGTTTATCTTTGTTAATAGAAGCCTCTCAGATAATGCACTGAGTATTCTCAGAAGCTGCCGATGTTTCACATTACACCGATGAGCATGTCACTCTAGCCAATGAATGCGTAGAAATCACAAATGACAGACAGATGTTAACTCCACATGGAGTAAAAAACAGCGTTGCAACATCTTCGCTATTTTCTCTCTCTTTCTTCTCATTTATTGGTCCATGCTTGTAATGCAGATGTTTACTTGCAGAAACCATGACAGAGACACTGAAGTCTCTGCAGTCTTATCGCACCCTATGAAGCAGCAATGTTAACCATTTGGGTAGCACGATAAGAAGTGTAGTTGAACTCTGCTGGCAAAAGGCCTACTTCCCATTAGGCTGGCCATGCATCCAAACAAATGCTCTGTAGTTTCATTTAAAACTAATTCTATTTACCTGCAAGATTTTACATATTTGTTCCAAATAACATGTTGTAACCTAATGATTAATATATTAAAATAATTAGGAAGTCACAAAGCAAGCAATGAGAGCAACTAAATAATATAAATATTTCAATATTTGCAATGTTTTATCTAAAAGAAAGGAAACGACTCAGTTGCACTCACGTTAGTTAAGGAATTTGGAGGTGCACTGTTTTCTAGCAGAAGATTGACTATGGTGGTGTGACCTTGCTGAGCTGCTTGATGTAGAGGAGTGTAGCCGATGCTTGTAGTAGCTTTCACATCACCTCCCTGCTGCAGTAAGAACCTCACCATGTTACCGTGCCCAAAATGACTCGCCACGTGTAACGGAGTGTATCCAGCCTGCAAGTACACATATATGTATCAGCCCCTAACAAGTGCATTTAACAATGAAGCTAGCAAGTAAAACTAACTGCATTAGGTACCTTAGTTCTTGAATCCACTTCAGCACCATTTTTAACGAGTATTGATGCCACATTTACGCGGTCTTCTTGAGCACACAGGTGCAGCGGAGTCAAACCATTCTAGAAAAACAATCAACATGACAAATACTTAAAACAGCTCACAGTGTCAATTATGCTAGTATTATTTAGATAGAAAATGTGAGTATATAATATAGGGTAGTCTCAAAAACCACTCAACCAATTTCAACTTTTGATAATTTTTTCACAATTGAAAAGCCCTATTCTTCCACCTGTTTACACACCATATAATATTTCCAAAATTTTGAAAATGGGAATTGGGGGTAGGTACATTTTTCACACTTATGTCAATAAATTTCAATTCTATTTCATTGAACATGCATACCAGAATTATATAGTAGGTACTTAACACTTTTAAAAGTTACACTTAGTTTTTTTGGCAACCCCTTCTAGATAAAATTATACTGCTTGGCTAACCAGGGCACCAGGGCTATAGGACTTGGCAAAAATTGTAAGATATGGTATAACTTCAAAAAGTTATCCCTACTTATATTTTTCAGCCCCTTATTTATAAATTCTTTCCATTTGACCAATGTAGACTAAACTATGCTTCAGGTACAGGTACTCACAACTATAAAAAATCACCCCATCCCTATTTTCAACTCCGTAGTTGTAGAATGTACCTATGGAATGCCAGGGAACACACTTTTTGTATAAATTATATAATTATTGAGTCTCAAACTTTAAGAAAGTAGCCTCCAAATAAAGAATGAGTAAAACTAGTACTATGTGAGCTCTATTTAAAACAAGGTGATACCTTAGCTTTGTGGTTTGTGTCAGCTTGGTGTTCAATAAGCAGAGTGGACATATCGGTGTGCCCTTCCTGAGAGCTGAGATGGAGGGGAGTAAAGCCAGCCTTCGACTCTGCATTTGCCTTTGCTCCATATTCTAGAAGAGTAGTAGCTATATCCATCTGAAAAGAAAACATTCATACACTTTGTTGGACAGGTTATGGAGGGGCAAAGCACTACACATAGGCCCTTTGTCTTCTAAAGCAGGATGGAGGGGTGAGGGCATAAACCCAAAGGATGAGGACAACCACAGCAAAAATCAAATGTAATGGTGATCTGGATCGCTTCCATATACGGTGTGTTTGCAGCCGAGGTGGGATTCCACTCAACCAATAGGCTATCACTTCGCCCTCAAGTACAGTGACTACATAATACATTCAAATACACTTTAAAAGTCATGTACTTCTGGTTTATTTTCAACACATATCTGTCATCTTCTTATGAAATCACTTTTCTTAGTTCTCTTTGTGAAATTGAACTGATGTCTCAGTGAATGTTATCCTTAAGCGTGTCCAAAGTATGGAGGTGTGCTTTATACACTTTATCTTTTAATGATCCCAGAGATTAGCCACAGGCTTTATATAATCTTGTGACAGCACAAGCAGATTCTATACAGACAGACAAGTTATAAACAAACACTCCATGTAGAATAGGATAATTAGACATATTATTTGCTAATACTCTGACTTCACCTGTTCCTTTAACTATGTTGTGAGAGTTTGAATAAACCAGTTATCACTGCTGTCCTCCCTCCAGGGAAGAACTCTGTTTTAGTTGCATGGGTCACCCAATATGTGCACATGATGAGCAGTTGGAAATTATTTGCAATTGTATTGTTTTAAAAATACTGCTCAATCTATAGGCACAAGCTAGCTAGATGCTAGATGGCACTAGAGTGTATAGTGAAAGGACAGTACTTGTTTGTTGTTAGAGGTAACACAATGAGAGCTAAGCAAAGCTTTGGTATTACTGGGATAAAGTTGGGTTACCTCACTCTATTGAGGGCCACATGCCATTTCCACACCCCACATTGTACCTACCAGTCCTACTATCTATTCCCCCAACTCATTCACTGCAATGCACACCTCGAGATGTGTTAGATACTGGTACTGTCACCCTGTAACAGGCGTAATGATAGCATAGCAGTACGTCCTGCAGAGTGGCAAGCTTTCATTGTATTAAGTAGAGGGAGCCATGGATAAGATGGACTGATTGTTTTTACAAAACAGCACATATTTAGGTATAAACATTTAACATCAGTATGAGGTCAAAAGCTCCTGCACAAATGACTGTTTACAACTGAATCACTGGGTTTGCCAGTGGAGGAGAATGTGCACATGGTCATCTGCCAACATTGAGGTTATGTTGATAGGTGCATAATGATGGACTAGAATGGCAGACATAACACTTACACCTTTGCACATCATCATTTGGATATGAAAAAGGTGTGGTCACATTGGGTTCCATACGCCCAGAAGAACAGAGTTGAAGACCTCTCATCGACAATTGCAAACTAAAAATGAAGACTCAGAGTTTCTGGGGAGACTGGAGATTGGTGTCACTACCGTACATTTGAGAAGGAAGTCCAATCCATGTAATACAAACATCCTAGAAGTCCTCAGCTCAAGAAATTTCAAGCTGCTCCTTAAGGAACAACTATGAATAGCAAGATGTAGGTACTGTGACACCCTTACATGACGGAGATGCAATAACCAGAGGAGCACGATAATAAATGGCCCCAGGCCAGCCAGCAATACCGCACACAAACATATCATATTCACCAAATGTTGCTCCATCTCATTATGCATTATTCAACAACATGAAGGACACACTACAAGGTAAAAGGTCCAGAACCAAGTGTGTAGCACCTCCAATAACCCAACAATAAAGTTGCCAGAAAGCTGGCAACACTAGTGACATCAATGGGAAGTATAATGAGAGTTTGCACAAATACTGAATCATATTCAATAATAAATAAGATACAAAAGACTACCTATTATGATATAAATGTGCCTTTTAGGTATGTGATTTGTTACCTGGTTCTTCCTTGCAGCAATGTGAAGAGGTGTATGGCCGTTCTTGGCTGTGGCGTGAGGTGATGCACCCTTATCAAGAAGCAGCAGAGCAACATTCTGGTGATCGTAGTGGCTCGCTACATGAAGAGGTGTAACTCCATTCTGAAACATTACATACACACTCATAGTTGTCACACAATTTTCATTTATATTTAACTACATAAACACAAGTTACTTTATGTACAACTTTGACCTATTGTTTACTGCTTATTACAGAATTAAATACACAACATGCAGCAGTGCAATATCATAACAATTAAGGAAATTGAACTTTGCATTTACACCATGCACTTTGCTATTCTTTCCGCTACATTTGACTGAGGACTTCAAGGTTGGCATGATATGGCATTGTGCAGTTATACCAATATTAGCAGATAGAGGCCAATAGGGACAATGTTATTCTGTATAAGTGAATGCAAACCATGAAGTTAACAAACAGTGTATATGGGCTCATTACAAATATTTTAAATAATAAAAGTTTAATGAAAAAATGAAGCTATTAATAGTGAAGCAATATAAATAATAATAATAATAATAATAATAATACCTTTATTGTCAATAGACTGCAATACAGTTTCTGACATTGTCACAAAAATCATATTTACAATTTGTATTTACAATGTTACATTTGTCTAGAGTAGTCTACACTTAAAATATGTATTAGTTAATAAACATTACAAAGATGAATGACTTACATGGTTACACATATTACTATAACTACATATCAGTTGTAATTTACACTCTGTAATTTCAATATGGACATTATTATAGTTCATTGATACTATACAATGTCTTTGTGATCAAATACTTCTTCAGAGCACTCTCAAATTGTTTACCTTTAGAACTTTTTAAATATGCAGGTAGTTTTGCATGAAGCAATAAACCCATGACATTTGGATCCTTTTTTGAAATATTTTTGTTAAACCCCTGCCGAAAATAATCATCATTGTGTCGGGTGTAATGACTATGGATATTGCTATTTTTTAGGTTTTGTTTCTGAACTGCATAGGTTACAACTTTATAGACATACAGAGAATACAATGTTAATATCTGATTATCTTTAAATATTCCCCTACATGATTCACGAGAGCTCATATTGAAAATCAATCTGACTGCCCGTTTTTGTAATCTAAATAACCTTTCCATATGGGTTGCAGCAGCACATCCCCAAATTTCTATCGCATACAGTAAATATGGGTATATAACTCCATAATAAATCATTTTGAGTCCCTTCTCATCTAAGATATTTTGAAAATGACGTAGCAGATACACAGATTTACTAATTTTGTCACAAATATGATTTATATGCCCAGCCCATGTTAATTTTCTATCAAGAATTATTCCTAAAAATTTATGTTCGCTTACATCATGAATATTGCTATTATTTACCGGTAAGGAGAAATTTGTGGTGTTTATGTTACTCTGTGAGAAATGAATTAAGGTTGTTTTTGTCATGTTGCATGTGAGGTGATTTTGTTTAAAGTAGTTAATAACTGAGTCAATGGATTGCAGTAAGTTCTCCTTTAATATATCGACATTTGCCCCTTGACATACAGCAGTTGTATCATCTGCATAAGCTATTATATTTGTATTTTTTGAAATTGGTATGTCATTTACATATAAAATAAATAATAGTGGTCCCAACACTGATCCTTGTGGTACGCCATGCATAACACGTTTAAATTTTGATTGCACTTTTCTCACTGATTTGCCCCGTTTATCGTACAATAGTGTTGATTGTCTTCTGTCTACCAAATATGAGCTGATCAAATCTCTCGCCAAGCCTCTTACTCCATATGCTTCCAGTTTTTGTAATAGTATCCCATGATCAACGCAATCGAAAGCTTTAGAAAGATCAAAGAATAAAGACCCTACTTTATCATTTTTTTCAAGGTTTTCAATTACTAAGTGTATAAGTTCACTAATTGCAGTAGCTGTTGATCGGCCTTTCCTAAATCCATGCTGAAAATTTACAATAATATTGTTTTTGTCTAGAAAATCTAATAACCGTCCTAATATAAGCCTTTCAAAGAGCTTTGCTATTTCTGATGTTAGGCTGATTGGTCTGTAGTTATTTATGTCATTCTCATTTCCTTTTTTATGTAGTGGGCGTACTAAGCTCTGTTTCAGACACTCTGGAAATTTACCACATAAAATAGAGAAGTTTATTAAATGTTCGAGGGGACTGGCCAGAACATATTTACAATATTTTAAGAGGATCACACTGATTTCATCCCATCCACTTGTGGCTTTTTTTGGTAGTTTAGTTATTGTATTTAGAATCTCTGTTGTAGATACTGGATAAATAAAAAATGATGACTTTACAGTGTTTTTAAATGACTGTTGTGTATTCCTGCCAGCAGAATTCTCTCCTACGCTAAGAAAATAATTGTTTATTAAATTACATACAAGGTTTGGTTCTTTTACAGTTTCATCACCAATAAGGAGTTCTAAATTTTTGTGTGCTTTTGTTTCCGATCTAGCTACATTTACAAAGCCCCATGCAGTTTTACTAATATTCCCTGATTTACTTAACTTTTCTTTATAGTCATTAACTTTTAAATCTTCCAAGCTTTTGAGATATTTCTTTTTTATGATATTGTACTTTGATTTATAAGTAGCACTACCACTAGATTTATGCAATTCATACAAATGCTTCATTTCATTTTTTAGTTTTATTATTTCTGTGGTGAGTTTGACATGGCCATAACTATTCTTATATACCTTTTTGGTTTTCATAGGACAGCATGCATTAAGGTGAGTGCTAAATACATTATAAAACTGGTTCCATTTTTCATCTACAGTTTTGGCATTATATACTGTGTCCCAATTTTCGTCTGTTAAGGATTCTACCAAATGACCAATACATTTCGCATTCAGATCACGAAAAGTTTTGTTTTCATAATTGCTTTCTTTACTGTAATTTAACCCCTTAAATTTCACATACTGAGCATAATGGTCAGAAATGTGTGTGTTTATATTGCATGCTTTTACCACCTCAAAATTCAGGTTTGTAGCAATATGATCAATAACAGATGATGATGAATGTGTTACCCTTGTGGGCTCGTGTATCAAATCCCTTATTCCATAAGTGTTAAGTAACTCGTAAAGTTTCTTATAGTCCCCTTTTGTATGGTCTAAATTTATGTTAAAATCACCCATCAGAATTACCTGATTATATTTAGTGCAAACTTGAGCTAAAAGTTCTTCAAGATAATCAACAAAGCGCTCCGAAGGAGGAACAAATATAATAAATATCTAGAGACTAAGGTTCATTCATGTTTGTATCTTTGGTGTAAGTTGTGCATATTAAGCATGAACATGGTTTCCTGATCTTTATTCACATTCTCGATGTTCCAACTGCTTATCGCAATGTGCTATTTCAAGTTCACAACTTACACCAAAGAGTAAAGCTCACTCTCCATGTTAATGAAAGTTTGTTTACCTTTCCTTGAGCATCAACTGGTGCATCTCGCTGTAGCAACAACTTTGCAACCTTCATGTTTCCATATTTTGCTGCTAGATGTAGTGGTGTAAAGCCCTTCTTTGTTGTAGCTGTCAGAGACGCTCCATGCTCTAGCAGAACAGAAGCCACCTACAAAAATCATTCTTTTCTTATTACACCATATACTGCACAATGGGATCAATTTCTACATTTTACAAGAGCTTAATGTTTTGATTAAATTTTATCTTCTGAGGATAAGGGAAAATCTAGAGATCACCTTATTCAAAATTAGATTTCAACTTTGACCTTCAGGTTGGAAGGTATAATTATTGTTACCACCCCATTTCACAAGGTGGGTGCATTGCTTTCTTTTAAAGCTAGGATATTAATATTTCTAGGGCATACAGCTAGCAAAATTATTACTTCATGGTATTAGACACTGTGTCATTTCTTTTATCATTTTATGCTTCTGAATACATACACAATTTACAAATATTTATTCATATGTACCTAACAGTGAAATTTGAGACTCTAATTTGGGAAATGTATGTAAATAGATGGGCATTAAGACATTTGTCACTATACTATGATCACAAAATGATACAATCCATATTAGAATACAGAAGAGTATAATAACATCTAACTCAGTGGTGATAGATACCATTCAAGTTCCTGAACTCAAATCTCAGTTAAATGGATAAGGCTTATTAAAGGCTTTTCCCTTAGCCTGAAAAGATAAGCTATAAAATCTAAATAAGGTTTTAAATAGAAGTGTAATATTTACAGTGTATGATATTCTTGTAAAACTATTAAAATATATTATTACTTTAACATGCCATTAAGAAAGTAAGTAAAGATTTTTGTAGAAAATTGAAATTGACTTTTTATTTATGGGTGCTCTTTAACCCTTAGTTGGTAACATGTGAAAAAAGGGCACTAACAGTAACAACCGTCTGGGAGGCTAAGAAGACAAAAGTTTGCTTTTTATGTCCACTTTAGTGAATCTGAAAAATAAATAACAATTTAAAAGCTTGATAAATTATTAATATTTATATTTTGATTTAGTTTCCATCATATCTTGAAGAAATTATGCAAAAGTTACAAAAGTCAAATATTAGTATGTTAGGTTGCTTTACAGTAATATGTGCGCCTGTGAGACGAAGTGACTTACACGTGTACAGTTATAAAACAATACTGCCGAAGAACTAAAACAGTGACATCTATACAATTCAAAGTTCAACTCTCAACTGAAGCACAGCTGAAATATAACATCAAATTAACATTGCATATGTGCCCATTATTTTATATATGCCTGAGAGACGGATATTACCATCTACATAAGGGTTAACAGTGTCTAGAGGTCTTTTTATGAGGCTTGAGGTTCTTTTATATGCCATAAATGTGCAGCATGGGATCACTGGCTTTACTTCCCTTCCTTTTACACCCAAAAGAAGCCATCACTCCCATGAGGTTTCAGTTTCAGCCCTTGACTTTGCATTTACCTCTAGACCACGGAACAAAACACTAACTTCTTATACATAGCACAAAATACACTCACTGTTTTTCATTTATTTGCCAGTTATGAGAATGTTGTTGCAGTAAATACTTGTAAACAATGAATACTTCGTATAGAAAATATTATATTTGTATATTTTGAAACATGTGAATATATTTTAAGACACTCCTTATTCAGACCTTTGTATAAATTATTAAATTATATTGCACTTCAAGCAGTAAACATTAAATGATGTTCTATTTGTTCAGTTTCTCAACTCTTATTGTACATTCTGATCCACACATAGACATTATCATGTATTTCAAGTTAATTTATAGTACAGTTAAATTAAAACATTACTATGGCTCTATTAGGGAACTACATCCTACAAAGCTAAATTACATTACCTAACAAAATCTGTAATAATAATAAGATAAAATGTTACTGGTAATAAAACCCAAAAGTTATTAAATTAATAAAGAAAATGCATGCATTTGTAAGTTTGTGCTCACAGGGTATAGGAATTGCACACTATGTGCTTTAGGTCAAAACTTCCTCATTTCTGTCACATTTTCTGGTAGAGGAGGTACAAATATTTTATACTTCAATCAAGACAAACAAGACAAAATTAATGGTATATTCTTCAAAATACTATATCACTATTCTATAAAAATGATAATAGAAGTTAATACATAGGGCCTCATTATGTTTATGCTCCTTTTTATCTTTGAAACAACTGCTCATTGGCAATTATCTTCACTCACTTACAGCGGTTATTTTGGATAATTGCACTAAGTTCACATTCCCATTCACATTTCTGGACTGTAGGGAGGGTGCAGAATAAGTGACTCTCCAGCCAGGAATCAAACCCAGGCCTCTAGATTTGAAGGCTAGCATGCTATCAGACCACACAGGTATCTTGTTTTATTGGCATTTCCAAAAACTTTTTCTCTGTTGTGGTAAAGTGATTGTTGTGCTATTTTTGCAAGCATCTGTTCAAATTCATTACAATGTTTTCTGTCAAACATTTCATTATCCTGGATTGAAGCAAGGTTTTCACATACCTATTCCAACTTTAGGGTTGGTTAACATCAGTTGAAGTTCATCTGTGGAAACATTGCTTCAATCTAATTTGTTGCTGCTGCTTTAAAGTATGATTAATTAAAAACACTTCATTGTTAATAATGTTAAGGAAAAAGGCATTCAATCACTATCACCCCTATCAACTTAACATTACAAGCATGTATGGTATATTTTAACTACAGAATATTTATAAGCAAAAAGTATTTTAATAACAATAAAATTATTAATGCTAAATTGTTTTCATAATACAAAAAAGGAAAAAAAAAAAACATTGGAAATTCTGCAAGCTTATATATTGTAGTCTGTGAAGAAGTGCTTTTAATGTATAGATGATAGGATGATGCACAAGGAATGAATGAGGAACAAGACAAACCACAGCAATCTTGGGTATTTTTCAAGCAGCGTGCGCTTACCTGATTAACTTTTCTTTCTGTATCTGTAGGTCTTCATTACTGCAGCCGTCTTTGGGATGTTCAATGTTGAATCAGATGAACGCACGCTGCTGCAGAAGGATATTAGTGGGGAAAAGGTTTGGTAGGAGATCCTCATGGGGCATACCTATTCTTTTATGGATATTTGAGAAGAAATTATGTATTTAAGTGGTTGTGAGTAAAAGACAGACAAAATATCAAATTTTGCGTCCTAAACGTGTTTGCTTTCATTTTAAAAACAAGTATTTTTATACTTTGCAGTTTATGCAAGGGTCATCCAGTAAGTAAGATTTGCTGCTTTATTTCTCTACAAAATAAACTGCGCCCATGACAATTGAGGGCTCGCAGGTTTCACTGGTGTGCAATGATGCATACCACAGTATCTTGGTAGTATGGTGCCAGTTAGAGTGTCTGCCAGTTAGCTGCACTCTCATTTGCTTTTGTGCAGCAAAACAACTGTCTGCTGTCAATATCCATCATGAATTGACCTCTGTCTACAGGGAAGGCTGTGATCTGGCACTGACATGTACAGTTTGTGGAATGGCGCCAAGATATGCATGACGAACAGCACACAGAGAGGCCCCATTACAGCAACATGTGATAATGCAATTATTGTGGGAGAAGAACCTCTTGAGACTGCAACTGAATGCTCATCGATCAGAAAGGTCCTAACAGAGCAAGCATTTTCACTACAAGATGGCTCCCATACTTGGTGAGTCAAGTCCACAAGCAGTAGAGAATGGATTTGCCTAGAGTGCTTTTGGGCAGTGGGGGATCTGATGATGAAGTCACAACAAAGGTGAACAACTGTTACGAGAACAGGACCCGACCTGGTACAAACTTGTGTCATGTTACCAAAAGTGCTTGGAAAAACATGACAACTGTGTAGAAACGCAACACAAACATTATACAATGTAAACAAAGTTATTTCAATATGATACATTATGTGTAATCTTTTTATAAAAAGGGGAAACTTACTTATTGGACGCTCCTTGTAAAACAATGCACATGACAAACGTAATTCATATTCTTCATATCTTCGTAAAATCTTCATATTTTATGAAAAACTTCTAATTTTGTATGGTTTAGGATTTCTTTCTTTTGAACTAATCTCTGTTAGCAGCAGATATTCTGCTCAAGTAATTTTCTGTGGAACACATTTAGAAAACCTTTCCAGCCAGTTGATTGAGAAAATGATGTCAGATGTGAAATTAAGGACCCTCTATTCTAAATAGTTTTTATTTTCATCAACCGATACTTTTAGAATCATATTCCAATTAGTATTAAGCAAGGACAAAGCAACCGTTAACTTCTCTTTCTGCCTAAAAATTTGATACCGAGATTTCACGAGAAATGCATTTTAAAAAATGTTTACTCTATCAAGTTTTCATATTGGCTAACCTGCATTGGGAGCAGGTGAAGAAATCTCTAGGGCCAGTTACAATTAAATGATATTCTTATATGCAAAATAGACTTTCCATTTTGCTATCAATATGGTCATCAATGTGCATGTATTTATATGCATGAAAATGTATGAAGTATACTTTGAAAATGAAGTGCTTTACTGTGAAAAAATAGTTACAAATTAAGCGTGCAGGTGCCTCTTCTATTGTAATTGGAAAATCTTAAGCTGTACTTATGGACAAAGCTACAACAAAATGGTAAATAATAAGTGAAGGAAGTTTCAACAGAAGTTTAATGTGAGCAAAGATCAAATACCAAAATAACATAAAAAAGTATATTAAAAGAAATGGAAAAGACAGAAGTGAAAATAATAACAATAACATTTATTCTTGCACAGAACATTCCATTACTTCATATTGTCAATTTATATTTAACACTGATTCCATACCATTCTAGAGAATTATTACACTTCTAAGACAATCTAACCACAGGTTTCTATGAATTTACAGCCTACTATAATGTTGTAAGCATTGCAAATTAAACAACTTCTCTCAAACTGAGTTATATTCTCTTTCCTACAATAATAAAATTGGACATCCAGCTAAAAATTGATAAAAGAGAGATTTTAAAGAAAATGAAATTGTTGAACCCTTGACAGTCAGAATGCAGGCATCCAGAGATGGGGTAATTTGAATATTTGTGCCTGGATCTTGTCAGTTGTCACCAGTATACGAGTTTACAACAAGTTTAAAGGGGAACAACACATAATGGAGATTGCATAATCAATTTTGAAATACTGGTAACTGATTTTGTCCACAAACTTGTTCTACTTCCAGCAGATTGCAACGCGACAACAGACAATCTATCACCTAACAGCAGTAACTGTGATGAAATAAATAAACACAGTCAGCAAAGCTTATGTTGCAATTGATGGATTGGAGAACATGTCCTGTGACATGTGAAGCTGGTCGCGGTGCATAACAAACGACTGTCAGGTTAAGCCATCTCACATCACATACCAGGCACCGTGCACTCAAAGGCACTTTCGCCACACCACTCACATGAGTAAATATGTGACAACAATCAAAGTGGCAGAACAAAACGGGGTTTTCTAGATTGTTTCTCAAGCTTCTGGCTACCGGCGAATTCCAGAGATGGGAAAGTTCAAGAAAGATCTGGCTACATCATCGCCAATATAAAAGTTTGCAGAGTGCCTGAGGGGGTGAGTTTCAGCTACTTGTGTACAGTCGTCCTGAGGGAACCAGCGCATTGTGAGAGAACTGGCACGTTGTGAAGGAAGATAGTGAAGCAGTTAATGAGTGTCGAATTACTGTACTGTCAAAGTTAGCTATTTGAGAGACAGAGAACGTGAAAGGAGTTAACACCCACTTTTACTACTACGGCACCACAGGTGGTCACACTGATGATACATGGAATGAAGATGGAGCACCAGTGGAATGAAATGGTAGGGGAAACCGGAGGACGAGGAGGAAACCTGCCCCAGCGCAGCTTCGTCCACCACAAATCCCACATGCGGTTGCCTGGGATTGAACCCGGGCCACTTTGGTTGAAAGGAGTTACTCAAGGTTATGAGAAGTAAACAGTAGTGAGCTGTAATATCATGAAAGACAGTAGAAGGAATTAACGTTAGTAAAAGAGAACTGTGTGTTTGTGTAATTAGTGTATGAGAGACAGACAAAGTGAAGAAAGACAGTGAAAGGAGTTACGCAAGGTTATGAGAAGTAAACAGTAGTGAGCTGTAATATCATGAAAGACTGTAGACTGTGTTAACATCAGTAAAAGAGAACTGTGTATTTGTGTAATTAGTGTATGAGAGACACAGAAAGTGAAGAAAGACAGTGAAAGGAGTGAGTCAAGGTTATGAGAAGTAAACAGTAGTGAGCTGTAATATCATGAAAGACTGTAGACTGTGTTAACATCAGTAAAAGAGAACTGTGTATTTGTGTAATTAGTGTATGAGAGACACAGAAAGTGAAGAAAGACAGTGAAAGGAGTGAGTCAAGGTTATGAGAAGTAAACAGTAGTGAGCTGTAATATCATGAAAGACTGTAGACTGTGTTAACATCAGTAAAAGAGAACTGTGTATTTGTGTAATTAGTGTATGAGAGACAGAGAAAGTGAAGAAAGACAGTGAAAGGAGTGAGTCAAGGTTATGAGAAGTAAACAGTTGTGAGTTGTAATATCATGAAAGACTGTAGACTGTGTTAACATCAGTAAAAGAGAACTGTGTATTTGTGTAATTAGTGTATGAGAGACACAGAAAGTGAAGAAAGACAGTGAAAGGAGTGAGTCAAGGTTATGAGAAGTAAACAGTTGTGAGTTGTAATATCATGAAAGACTGTAGACTGTGTTAACATCAGTAAAAGAGAACTGTGTATTTGTGTAATTAGTGTATGAGAGACAGAGCAAGTGAAGAAAGACAGTGAAAGGAGTGAGTCAAGGTTATGAGAAGTAAACAGTTGTGAGTTGTAATATCATGAAAGACTGTAGACTGTGTTAACATCAGTACAAGAGAACTGTGTATTTGTGTAATTAGTGTATGAGAGACACAGAAAGTGAAGAAAGACAGTGAAAGGAGTGAGTCAAGGTTATGAGAAGTAAACAGTTGTGAGTTGTAATATCATGAAAGACTGTAGACTGTGTTAACATCAGTAAAAGAGAACTGTGTATTTGTGTAATTAGTGTATGAGAGACAGAGCAAGTGAAGAAAGACAGTGAAAGGAGTGAGTCAAGGTTATGAGAAGTAAACAGTTGTGAGTTGTAATATCATGAAAGACTGTAGACTGTGTTAACATCAGTACAAGAGAACTGTGTATTTGTGTAATTAGTGTATGAGAGACACAGAAAGTGAAGAAAGACAGTGAAAGGAGTGAGTCAAGGTTATGAGAAGTAAACAGTAGTGAGTTGTAATATCATGAAAGACAGTAGAAGGAATTAACGTTAGTAAAAGAGAACTGTGTGTTTGTGTAATTAGTGTATGAGAGACAGACAAAGTGAAGAAAGACAGTGAAAGGAGTGAGTCAAGGTTATGAGAAGTAAACAGTTGTGAGTTGTAATATCATGAAAGACTGTAGACTGTGTTAACATCAGTAAAAGAGAACTGTGTATTTGTGTAATTAGTGTATGAGAGACAGAGCAAGTGAAGAAAGACAGTGAAAGGAGTGAGTCAAGGTTATGAGAAGTAAACAGTTGTGAGTTGTAATATCATGAAAGACTGTAGACTGTGTTAACGTCAGTAAAAGGGAACTGTGGTGTAGTGCATTTAGTTTAAAGGAAAATAAAGGAGAAAAAAATAATAACTGGCTTTTGTCATTTTTGTCACAATATTTTCAATTTTGGAGAAAGCTTTAAACTTAAATCTTGCCCAACTGATTGCATATAGGAAGGGCTAAAATGTTGTGCAATTTTTAAATTTTTTGAAGTACTTATGCAAGAAAGTGTGCAGTCGTATTGTAAACCTGAAGTAGAAAATAAAATATCAAATGAAAGTGCGATATTGTTTAGAAGGTGTTTAAGTTTGCATTCATCTCCCTCATGGTGTGTAGATTGTCTTAGAATTCTGTTTTCTTGCTTGTACAAGAAACAAAAGCTGTTTTCCATATAAAATAATACCAGTTTAACATTGAGATACTGTGAAAGAAAACAATATACATAAGAAGCATGCAGAACATTAACAAAAGTGCACAGCAGACATTCGTATCTAATTTATGGAATCTAAATTACTCAAAACATTGTACATGTAGTACAAAATAAAAATATGTATAGCTGCAAAATAATTACTCACACTGCTTAACATAAATATAGGAAGAGGCAATTACAAATAATAGAATGGTTGTAATAAACTAAATACATCAAGGTCCTATAAGAAATACACAGATTCTAAAATGAATACTGATCTTAACTTAAATCACATTTAGTTTTGTAATCAGAAACAAAAAAATATTTGAATTACTTTGGGTAGGTTTGAATCAATTCTACAATTCTCTAGCCCCATTCAATGTTTCAACTGTTTGTTTAACTTTGATAAAAGATTATTTTAAAAGAACAAATGAGGGTATCTCTTCTAGACTTGGATGATAAAATTTATACTGGCACCAACTTTTAATTAATAGGCATCAGATACCCGCAAGGAAGGACAGATACAGAGAAAAGAGAGAATTTTTTCAAACTTTTAAATGCTTTTTGTAGTAACATACTTGCCAACTTTGTGCAATTGAAACTTTCCCTCATCCAGCATTTCATTGCATAACTGTGCACTTTTTATGCTTCCTTTGTAATGTGATCACAGTGTGATCATTATCCAAAGAATAAATAATTTAAGACTGACTGTGTTAACTTTTAGCGACTGGCGTAGAGCAAATCTGAGCATGCATCTACTCTGGTAAATAACAAATAATGCTTAAAAGAAAGGGAAAGATGAGATTTTGAATTCTTATTGTAGTGTTTAACACTGCTTTTACTACTTACAGCACCACAGGTAGTGACACTGATGATATATGGAGCACGGGTCGAACGAGATGGTGGGGGAGACCAGAGAAGACCCACCCCTGCACTGCCTTGTCCCAAATAGGCACCTGGGATAGAACTCAGGCCACTTTGGTAAGGAGCAAATGGTGTAACCCCTTGGCCATGGTGCAGCTTGACTTTCAATTTATTGAATTAAAACTCATGTATCGTTTACAAGTGCATTTATGATATTATTGAATTACATGTACTTTTTAACTGAACTCTATATAAGTGCACTAGTGAACAATTGCATAATTTGACTAATTCTCTTTCTACAACTCAATTACCATTGTGCTCCGTGAATACAACCACTCTTAGTGTAAAACCTGTTGCATAACTTGTATATTTCCACATACTGATGTTTCAAATTGTTAGAATAACTATAGAAACAAACAGTTGAACACAAGTGAAGAACAAGGTGGTTATTGGCTTGGTGTGTGATAACCAAATGGTTCACAACCAATCAGAGTCATAATTTCCACCATCTTGGCAGTTGGCTATCTGATGACATCATCAATGTTAGCAATATATTAGGTTGCAGCAATGGCACGTTATTTTCAATAATAAACATTTGGAATATTAATGCAATTTACTCAGGGGTCTCCGTCTAGGGGATATGTGAATGGTGACCACAAGGTACCCAAGATGAGCAGAACATTACTTCCACTTACTGGTGTTTTGCTCCTCACTGTAACTTTTCTATCGACCTTACCGTGGTCATCTCTTGTTCTCTTCCAACCCCAATGCTATTAGGGTTCCCGAGGGCTAGGGAGTCTTTATTTTTCCAATCTCTCCACCATTTCTCTAATTTCTCTATAAATTATTAACCCTTAACATGCTGACCTGTCATGGCATGTAATGCGTCCTCTGATTGGTAATCAGAGGATATGGTCGGTGAATTTATTTTGATAATTCTCCCGGTCAGGTCGGTGAGACCCGTAAACCAACGACAGGTGTGGTCCTCCAGACATTCTGGGGGTTGTGAGAGAGCGATGTGACTGCCAAAACATAAAAATATGGTGCTCTCTAAAAAGCGGTTACTATACTGCTATTGCTCTATGAGTGAAAAATATTGTAGAGCAAGAGGATTAATGACTTCATTGTCAGAAATCCAGCATTAGCTTACATATTAATGCAATGATTTTGCAGCAAAATGCCTAAGCCCTCAATCCTTGTTTGTAAATGGTGTGATGATCATGCAATGACAATGATAATGCAATGAAATACAGTAATTTTTAATGACATGAAATTTAGAATATGTAAAATTTTCGTTGCAGTAAATGTACAAAAATTCCAGTAAAATATATGAAAATTCTACTTTCTAAGACTCGTTGAAGAGCTGATAGTACTGCTTGTTCCTGGTACCACAATAAACACAAACAACACCACTACACATTTACAGTCCATATGTTATACTTCATGGCATAAACTAAACAAAAACTGTCACAAGAAAAAAGAGAAACTTAAAGTCGGAGGGAACTAACCTGAAACTTGATAGCCAACTGATTCACTCACCTGCAAATGAGGCTAGCCCTTTCTCGTCCAATCGACTAATCAATACACGATGTGTTTGTAACACGACTGAATGAAATAGCATTAGCCTCGCTTGCAGATGAGTGAACCACCTAGTTGTGGTTTGTGGTTTGAGGTTATTTCTCCCGGACTGTATATCCCGTAGCCATAGAATCTGAAGATAAACATGAGAGACTTGATCTCGCAATTGTTATTCATGTTGTTCATTACTGGATATTTACTCCCATTTACCGTTATGTCCATGTCCATCTGTGACACTTTACAGAAAGCTGTAAAGATGCGTAATTACCATCAAGTGGCACAAAGACCTCTGTTCTCATACATTTTACTGGCAAACCAATGAAGTTGGCAAGTATGCAATAGCATTTGGACTTGAATGGAAAGTTCCTGTGGAAGTACAGAAATTAGGATTGGAGAAAGATAACTTAAATGCCTATTATGACCATAGAGCTGTCCTGCAGACCTGCATTCAGATAATTTTCTATTTATCTCAGTTGCAAGTTTTTAATCAGGGAATCCCTCCCCCTCCCAGGTCTGTTATTGTTGTGGCTAGGACTGCAGTTGTTCAGTTTGATTAGCAGTGTTTAATGCCTGTTCTTACGCATACACAAGCAGTGCCACTGATGATTCATGACATCAAATAGTTTTAGAAGGAAAAATTGCAAGCCCAAGTTTAAGCTACCTCCCCAGTTATAAGAACACCTCAGTCAGGGAGCATGGTCCTGGTGTGAGCTACTTTCCTGGAAATATTACAACATTGATCAGCATGTTGATGGTATCTCACCTCCACCCACCATTTGTGCTAAATGTAACGTATTTCTGTTAATTTATTAAAACTACCACTTATATATATATATATATATATTTTTTTATTAACGTCCTCCAACCTAATGTCATATCGGATGGTGAATGAAATGGAATGGGTGAAATGATGCTCAAATGAGCCCGAGGTCCGTAGAGCTTTAAGTTACCCGACATTCGTCTCTCAGGATAAGGGAAAACCTTGGAAAAAAACTTTACCCGGATAACTTACCCTAAGCGAGATTCAAACTCGCGACCTCTTGAACGAGAGGGAGACATGCTAACCATCACGCTACCGAGGTGGGTCACTTAGTTATAGCACAAATACAGAGAAGAGCAAAAGTTAAGAAAAAACAGCAAATAACTTTAATGTATGCTGTTAATAAAGAAATGGCATTTTGTACAGCTAGAGTAATTGGAAATACTAATGAATTTGTACTTAGAAAATGTTTATCCTAGCAAATGTGATCTCTAACATTGTCCATATGATTCATGAGGTGGGGTCCATTACCTCCGATGAGGACGACAGGTACCTACAGCTTCTACTCTGGACATTGGGCCTTCACATGACGTAGTCAGAGGTAAAGGCTTGGATAGTGACTCTAAAGTGAACCACAGCCTTAGCAAGAGGGCTGCGACTACTCTAGCAAATGCTCATGTTGACTAACCTGCATAGTCTTCACAGCAGGTGATGAAAATATAAGATCAATTACAAATAATATCCTAGTGCACAAAATTAACTTCACTCCACTTTGCTCTCAATATAATCATTGATATGTATGTCTGCTGTCATTCCCAGGGTACTATGAAACCAAGTGTTATATCCTGTTTTGCTTCCCATTCCCATTTCTATTGTTTGCTGTAAACATACAGATGCACTCAAGGACAGTAATTGCAGGTCTGCAGCAGCTAACCCTAATGTTATTAACAAGAATATTTGAATAAATAACTTTTCTGGATAGGTCACGAGTCTCAAAATAACTTACTAAATGGGTAACCAGATGATCTGAAATCTGCCAACATAAGTGACAAGAACTGTGTGAAAGACTATTATTCATTTGGTGACGTAACTTGTATAAAATGCAGTATTACTTTATAAGGAGTCTTTGGTTTTGTTAAGTAATTTATATGGAATTAAGTGAACACATGTCACACCATTTTGTTTCTGTTTTTATCTGCTCTCCTGCATGGGGCCACATGTAAATTTACTTTATGAGACAATATTAAAACTTTTATGAAAATAGTAGACTTTGCTCTTGACAATGGCATGTTCCCTATCCCTATCGCTATCATCAGATGAAAGTTTCTTGACGCTTTGTTTTGAAGCGTTCCATGAGGTAGATGGTGTCGATATGATCCATTATCCTGCGCCCTATTAGGTACTTTACCTCTTCTTGTCCCTCTTTTGCGGCGATGTGGAGTGCAGTGTACATGTCTTTGGTGGTGGAGTCTACCGCAGCGCCATGTTGGAGAAGCAACATCACTATATCAACGTTACCCAGCCTCGAAGCAATGTGCAGCGGTGTTTGTTGTTCCTGAAACAGACAGGGTCCTGGTGTCAAAATGTACATATATTTACAAAGTAATTCATTAGGGTTGTAACGTCCCAATCTAGACACCCACTTACCCTCGCTCTTGCGTCTACTTGTGCACCATTACGAAGCAAAATCCGGATAATGTCTGTCTGATTTGCCCTTGCTGCAAGGTGAAGGGGTGTCTCTCCCCTCACTGTTGGCACGTCAGGGCTAGCATCGTGTTGTAACAGGTAGATCACAATATTCATACAGCCCATGAAACTGGCAACGTGAAGTGGTGTCAGACCAGACTGCAACAATACAACATCACATTCTGAGGCGTATGTGTCACCCCTTTCAAATGTTCAAAACTGTACAACTTAAGAGGCAAGCCATGGAGGTTATCGGCAAACTTATGACCAGATCTATATCTAGGAAAGGGGGGGGGGGGGGTTATCTTGCACCTTGAGCCAACACACATTGTTTGCTTACAGCCCCAGAAGGAACGGATGAGGTGAAGAAGGCAAAGTTTGCTCCGTGTAGATATGTTAAGTCGTTCTTGGATTATTATTTTCAAAATAAAAATTTAAGCTATTTTGCAGAAAATGTTCCTTGCAAAGCAATGTTTCTGCTTTTTAAGAGGTTTTGAACAGGTTGAGGTACCAAAGTTTTCAATGTTTATTTTTTCATTGATCTTTATCTACGGAATTTCCACTTTCCAATGATATATAATAAATACATAATATTGTCTTATTCCTGGTTTATTCATTTATTCAAACAAAACACGGCAAGGGTATGACCATGTACATTGACAACTTTAATGGTTGTTTCCTGTAAGTTGTACTTTTTAAGAATAAAGTGTACTTTTTCTCAGTTTTTACTTGCCAGAATTTGTTCAAAATACACGTTAAAGCATTGTAGATATTTTAACATGAGGTTTTTCTTATTTTGTAACTTTCAAAGAGATTAAAATTAAAATTTTAATGTCCACTTTTCACAGAAATAATTATCCTAAAAATAATCAATAGGTTTAGACATCCCTCAGTTAAAGTATAAACTACAAATAATACTATTTGCACATTCTTATTCTCAATAGTTTCTGGAAAAAGGTACCTTTTATATGAATAAATTTTAATACTGTTTAGGACAGAGACTTTCCAAACTGTCTGGAGTCCCTTAAGCACCATGTCATATTTGTTTCTTATTCAGCTACAAAAAATACTTTTAAGATAATTGGTTTAAAAAAATAACTTTTGGCTTTTTATGTAGTTATCAAAGTTGAGCGAACTTGGTGGCATAACATATTTTCCTTATACGAATGACTGAAAAGCAAGCTTTAGGTTGCACATATTGGGAAACTATTGCTGAAGTTTGATTTTGATCATTTAAAATTACATAATTTTACAGCATTACAGCATTTTAATTGCTGAAAATGTCTAATATGTTACAACAGAGAAAAACGTGCTGGAAAATATGGGTATAAAATTGGGCCTGCTTATGTATCTTTTACTGAATGTTGTACATTTTTATGCAAAATATGATATTTAGAAAATTATTAACATATGTCCAGTTAATTTAACAAAACTCCTAGAAATTAAAAAAGAAAAAAAAGACATTCATCTAGAAATATTTGCCACATCATATAATACTAAACTGCTAATACTATTTATAAAGAAAAGATTAATTGACAGGATTTTGTTTCCTAACGTCTAAGAAGCCTTAAGTGGATTATATCTCGAGGTTATGTGTGTATGTATATCTGGAGCATTGCCACACTTACCTCAGTAGTTGCTTCGATAGAAGCACCGTGTTTGAGCAGCAGCTCCACCACCTTGATTCTGTTCTTCTTGCAGGCGATGTGAAGAGGAGTGAAGCAGTAAGTGGATTATATCTGGAGCATTGCTGCCACACTTACCTCAGTAGTTGCTTCGATAGAGGCACCGTGTTTGAGCAGCAACTCCACCACCTTGATTCTGTTCTTCTTGCAGGCGATGTGAAGAGGAGTGAAGCAGTAAGTGGAGCATTGCTGCACTTACCTCAGTAGTTGCTTCGATAGAAGCACCGTGTTTGAGCAGCAGCTCCACCACCTTGATTCTGTTCTTCTTGCAGGCGATGTGAAGAGGAGTGAAGCAGTAAGTGGATTATATCTGGAGCATTGCTGCCACACTTACCTCAGTAGTTGCTTCGATAGAGGCACCGTGTTTGAGCAGCAACTCCACCACCTTGATTCTGTTCTTCTTGCAGGCGATGTGAAGAGGAGTGAAGCAGTAAGTGGAGCATTGCTGCACTTACCTCAGTAGTTGCTTCGATAGAAGCACCGTGTTTGAGCAGCAGCTCCACCACCTTGATTCTGTTCTTCTTGCAGGCGATGTGAAGAGGAGTGAAGCAGTAAGTGGATTATATCTGGAGCATTGCTGCCACACTTACCTCAGTAGTTGCTTCGATAGAGGCACCGTGTTTGAGCAGCAACTCCACCACCTTGATTCTGTTCTTCTTGCAGGCGATGTGAAGAGGAGTGAAGCAGTAAGTGGAGCATTGCCACACTTACCTCAGTAGTTGCTTCGATAGAGGCACCGTGTTTGAGCAGCAGCTCCACCACCTTGATTCTGTTCTTCTTGCAGGCGATGTGAGGAGGAGTGAAGCAGTAAGTGGATTATATCTGGAGCATTGCCACACTTACCTCAGTAGTTGCTTCGATAGAGGCACCATGTTTGAGCAGCAGCTCCACCACCTTGATTCTGTTCTTCTTGCAGGCGATGTGAGGAGGAGTGAAGCAGTAAGTGGAGCATTGCCACACTTACCTCAGTAGTTGCTTCGATAGAGGCACCGTGTTTGAGCAGCAACTCCACCACCTTGATTCTGTTCTTCTTGCAGGCGATGTGAAGAGGAGTGAAGCAGTAAGTGGAGCATTGCCACACTTACCTCAGTAGTTGCTTCGATAGAGGCACCGTGTTTGAGCAGCAACTCCACCACCTTGATTCTGTTCTTCTTGCAGGCGATGTGAAGAGGAGTGAAGCAGTAAGTGGAGCATTGCTGCACTTACCTCAGTAGTTGCTTCGATAGAGGCACCGTGTTTGAGCAGCAGCTCCACCACCTTGATTCTGTTCTTCTTGCAGGCGATGTGAAGAGGAGTGAAGCAGTAAGTGGATTATATCTGGAGCATTGCTGCCACACTTACCTCAGTAGTTGCTTCGATAGAGGCACCGTGTTTGAGCAGCAACTCTACCACCTTGATTCTGTTCTTCTTGCAGGCGATGTGAAGAGGAGTGAAGCAGTAAGTGGAGCATTGCTGCACTTACCTCAGTAGTTGCTTCGATAGAAGCACCGTGTTTGAGCAGCAGCTCCACCACCTTGATTCTGTTCTTCTTGCAGGCGATGTGAAGAGGAGTGAAGCAGTAAGTGGAGCATTGCCACACTTACCTCAGTAGTTGCTTCGATAGAGGCACCGTGTTTGAGCAGCAGCTCCACCACCTTGATTCTGTTCTTCTTGCAGGCGATGTGAGGAGGAGTGAAGCAGTAAGTGGATTATATCTGGAGCATTGCCACACTTACCTCAGTAGTTGCTTCGATAGAGGCACCGTGTTTGAGCAGCAGCTCCACCACCTTGATTCTGTTCTTCTTGCAGGCGATGTGAGGAGGAGTGAAGCAGTAAGTGGATTATATCTGGAGCATTGCTGCCACACTTACCTCAGTAGTTGCTTCGATAGAGGCACCGTGTTTGAGCAGCAACTCCACCACCTTGATTCTGTTCTTCTTGCAGGCGATGTGAAGAGGAGTGAAGCAGTAAGTGGAGCATTGCCACACTTACCTCAGTAGTTGCTTCGATAGAGGCACCATGTTTGAGCAGCAGCTCCACCACCTTGATTCTGTTCTTCTTGCAGGCGATGTGAGGAGGAGTGAAGCAGTAAGTGGAGCATTGCCACACTTACCTCAGTAGTTGCTTCGATAGAGGCACCGTGTTTGAGCAGCAACTCCACCACCTTGATTCTGTTCTTCTTGCAGGCGATGTGAAGAGGAGTGAAGCAGTAAGTGGAGCATTGCCACACTTACCTCAGTAGTTGCTTCGATAGAGGCACCGTGTTTGAGCAGCAACTCCACCACCTTGATTCTGTTCTTCTTGCAGGCGATGTGAAGAGGAGTGAAGCAGTAAGTGGAGCATTGCTGCACTTACCTCAGTAGTTGCTTCGATAGAGGCACCGTGTTTGAGCAGCAGCTCCACCACCTTGATTCTGTTCTTCTTGCAGGCGATGTGAAGAGGAGTGAAGCAGTAAGTGGATTATATCTGGAGCATTGCTGCACTTACCTCAGTAGTTGCTTCGATAGAAGCACCGTGTTTGAGCAGCAACTCCACCACCTTGATTCTGTTCTTCTGGCAGGCGATGTGAAGAGGAGTGAAGCAGTAAGTGGATTATATCTGGAGCATTGCTGCACTTACCTCAGTAGTTGCTTCGATAGAGGCACCGTGTTTGAGCAGCAGCTCCACCACCTTGATTCTGTTCTTCTTGCAGGCGATGTGAGGAGGAGTGAAGCAGTAAGTGGAGCATTGCTGCACTTACCTCAGTAGTTGCTTCGATAGAGGCACCGTGTTTGAGCAGCAGCTCCACCACCTTGATTCTGTTCTTCTTGCAGGCGATGTGAGGAGGAGTGAAGCAGTAAGTGGAGCATTGCTGCACTTACCTCAGTAGTTGCTTCGATAGAGGCACCGTGTTTGAGCAGCAGCTCCACCACCTTGATTCTGTTCTTCTGGCAGGCGATGTGAGGAGGAGTGAAGCAGTAAGTGGATTATATCTGGAGCATTGCTGCACTTACCTCAGTAGTTGCTTCGATAGAAGCACCGTGTTTGAGCAGCAACTCCACCACCTTGATTCTGTTCTTCTTGCAGGCGATGTGAAGAGGAGTGAAGCAGTAAGTGGATTATATCTGGAGCATTGCTGCCACACTTACCTCAGTAGTTGCTTCGATAGAGGCACCGTGTTTGAGCAGCAGCTCCACCACCTTGATTCTGTTCTTCTTGCAGGCGATGTGAGGAGGAGTGAAGCAGTAAGTGGATTATATCTCGAGGTTATGTGTGTATGTATATCTGGAGCATTGCCACACTTACCTCAGTAGTTGCTTCGATAGAAGCACCGTGTTTGAGCAGGAGCTCCACCACCTTGATTCTGTTCTTCTTGCAGGCGATGTGAGGAGGAGTGAAGCAGTAAGTGGAGCATTGCTGCACTTACCTCAGTAGTTGCTTCGATAGAGGCACCGTGTTTGAGCAGCAACTCCACCACCTTGATTCTGTTCTTCTTGCAGGCGATGTGAGGAGGAGTGAAGCAGTAAGTGGAGCATTGCTGCACTTACCTCAGTAGTTGCTTCGATAGAGGCACCGTGTTTGAGCAGCAACTCCACCACCTTGATTCTGTTCTTCTTGCAGGCGATGTGAAGAGGAGTGAAGCAGTAAGTGGAGCATTGCTGCACTTACCTCAGTAGTTGCTTCGATAGAGGCACCGTGTTTGAGCAGCAGCTCCACCACCTTGATTCTGTTCTTCTTGCAGGCGATGTGAAGAGGAGTGAAGCAGTAAGTGGAGCATTGCTGCACTTACCTCAGTAGTTGCTTCGATAGAAGCACCGTGTTTGAGCAGCAGCTCCACCACCTTGATTCTGTTCTTCTTGCAGGCGATGTGAAGAGGAGTGAAGCAGTAAGTGGATTATATCTGGAGCATTGCTGCCACACTTACCTCAGTAGTTGCTTCGATAGAGGCACCGTGTTTGAGCAGCAACTCCACCACCTTGATTCTGTTCTTCTTGCAGGCGATGTGAAGAGGAGTGAAGCAGTAAGTGGAGCATTGCCACACTTACCTCAGTAGTTGCTTCGATAGAGGCACCGTGTTTGAGCAGCAACTCCACCACCTTGATTCTGTTCTTCTTGCAGGCGATGTGAGGAGGAGTGAAGCAGTAAGTGGATTATATCTGGAGCATTGCTGCCACACTTACCTCAGTAGTTGCTTCGATAGAGGCACCGTGTTTGAGCAGCAACTCCACCACCTTGATTCTGTTCTTCTTGCAGGCGATGGCAGTAAGTGGATTATATCTGGAGCATTGCCACACTTACCTCAGTAGTTGCTTCGATAGAGGCACCGTGTTTGAGCAGCAACTCCACCACCTTGATTCTGTTCTTCTTGCAGGCGATGTGAAGAGGAGTGAAGCAGTAAGTGGATTATATCTGGAGCATTGCTGCCACACTTACCTCAGTAGTTGCTTCGATAGAGGCACCGTGTTTGAGCAGCAACTCCACCACCTTGATTCTGTTCTTCTTGCAGGCGATGTGAAGAGGAGTGAAGCAGTAAGTGGAGCATTGCCACACTTACCTCAGTAGTTGCTTCGATAGAGGCACCGTGTTTGAGCAGCAGCTCCACCACCTTGATTCTGTTCTTCTTGCAGGCGATGTGAAGAGGAGTGAAGCCGTTGAGGGCCCGGGCGTTGGGATCAGCCTTACGGTCGAGGAGTAGCTTGGCCACACGAACGTGTCCACAGTGAGCTGCGACGTGAAGTGCAGTGAGGTAGTCCACCGTCACCTCGTCCACGGGGGCTCGGTGGTACAGCAGGATACGGGCCGCGTCCACGTGGTCTCCTTGGGAGGCCATGTGCAGCGGGGCCAAGCCATTCTGCAACAGCCGCCATGCGAGAGCTTACTTTCTCTATAGTACCATTTATTTCCCTAACCCTTACACCACCCTCTCATCCTAATATTCCTACAATCTCGCATGTTTCGTCACCTTACGATTCTAACCTTCAAATTGCGTTTGGATATTCACATTTGCGGTTAAATCCGTCCATAAAACCATCTTTCCCGGAGTAAGGTGTATAGTATTTACAGGAAATCGTTATAATAATTATTATAAAGAGAAAAAAAAGTAAGTTTATGGTGTTTGATATGGTAACTACGTGAGAAAAATATATAACAATTTACAAAACAAATGCAATTTGCGATCACGGCTGAAAAACGAAATATTGAGCATTTCAGGTGAAAGTGATTTGTGATAAATATATTCCATGAATGTTAAGCTTTTAGAGAAGGTATTTTATAAACACAACGCTTTGAAAGAACCATTTCCTTGTTGTAATTGTGAAGAGGATACTAGTTTCAATAATAATTAGGTAGCAGTGGAGAAAAAGGTGAACAACCTAACATAACCTTCAGGAACATTATATACAAGTACATTGCCGGCGAATTCAAATCCACACCATAGATACCTACCGCTGTTGGCAGGCTAAGAACATAGGGTATCAACGGCTGCTATTCAGTGTGCAACTTTCCTTGGGCACTGCTGTTGTGTGAATCCAAATATGGAGGTTTGAAATGTTGAATTTTGATTGCAAGCTTTTCTTGGAAGGACTGTATGGCAGCTCAGCTTGTGCTGTTACCGGGGGTGTCCGCCCGCAAACCATGCGTGCGTTCTCTGGGATTATAGTGCCCAAGAGACCTAGCCAGGACGCTCCGATGTTGTGGTACCTATAAGGTGGTAGAATTTCGCCCTCCACATACGGAAGAGACGAGGCCTCGTGCAGTAGTCTCGCGGGGAATATGCAGTATACAGACGCAGGAGATGGGAATCTGCAGCCGGCCAGGCGTACAGTAGGACTGGTATTAGAGGCGTAGCTTCAAGTGAACGGGCATCCATCCCAGACCGCAACATGGGATACAGCGAGACAGTTGATGTAAGGTCCTTATCAAGCTTCACTCCCAGGTAGGAGATGGGAATCTGCGGCCAGCCAGGCGTACAGAGGCGTAGCTTCAAGTGAATGGGCATCCATCCCAGACCGCAACATGGGATACAGCGAGACAGTTGATGTAAGGCCCTTATCAAGCTTCACTCCCAGGTAGGAGATGGGAATCTGCGGCCAGTCAGGCGTACAGAGGCGTAGCTTCAAGTGAATGGGCATCCATCCCAGACCGCAACATGGGATACAGCGAGACAGTTATGTAAGGCCCTTATCAAGCTTCACTCCCAGGTAGGAGATGGGAATCTGCGGCCAGCCAGGCGTACAGAGGCGTAGCTTCAAGGGAATGGGCATCCATCCCAGACCGCAACATGGGATACAGCGAGACAGTTATGTAAGGCCCTTATCAAGCTTCACTCCCAGGTAGGAGATGGGAATCTGCGGCCAGCCAGGCGTACAGAGGCGTAGCTTCAAGTGAATGGGCATCCATCCCAGACCGCAACATGGGATACAGCGAGACAGTTATGTAAGGCCCTTATCAAGCTTCACTCCCAGGTAGGAGATGGGAATCTGCGGCCAGCCAGGCGTACAGAGGCGTAGCTTCAAGTGAATGGGCATCCATCCCAGACCGCAACATGGGATACAGCGAGACAGTTGATGTAAGGCCCTTATCAAGCTTCACTCCCAGGTAGGAGATGGGAATCTGCGGCCAGGCGTACAGAGGCGTAGCTTCAAGGGAATGGGCATCCATCCCAGACCGCAACATGGGATACAGCGAGACAGTTGATGTAAGGCCCTTATCAAGCTTCACTCCCAGGTAGGAGATGGGAATCTGCGGCCAGGCGTACAGAGGCGTAGCTTCAAGTGAATGGGCATCCATCCCAGACCGCAACATGGGATACAGCGAGACAGTTGATGTGAGGCCCTTATCAAGCTTCACTCCCAGGTAGGAGATGGTATCAGTGATTTACTTACCTTTGTCTTGGAACTGATAGGAGCGCCACGTTCTAGCATCATGTCCACCACTTGCTCATGGCCTGATCGCGCGGCGCAGTGCAAGGGCGTCAATCCGTCTCGAGTTTTACTTTCGATGTTGGCACCTTTCTCTAGAAGTAGCGACACCATGTTTGTCTTGCCCCACTTGGCTGCCACGTGCAGCGGTGTGATGTTGTGCTGCAAAAACACAAACATACATATTCATCAACAATATTCCCTACCTACAGAATAAGCATTTCCAGGTTAGGAGCATGGATTTAGTATGGGAGGGCAAACTGTGGCCCACCTTCAGGAGAGCCGTGGCCGACCTTCGCCAGGTGAATGATGCGAGGGATTTCCACATCCCCCGAATCTCCTGTCCATCCATTTCGTTACATTAGTCATTATATGTCACCCTTCATCCTATTTGGTTTTTGGGGTTTGGAAGCGTCGGCGAGCGTACAGAAACTGTGAACATGTAGCGATCCTGCCCTCTACTCTGACGTGACAACGTTCCTGCCGCCCTTAGGATCCATCCTCCCAGGGGGTGCCCCGTTAGGAACAAAGATCACCTTCCAATCGAGACGCTTAAAAGTGTCTGAAAGTAGCTTTACCTACTTTTGTTTGAGCGTTATTGTTATTGATGTGATTAAAATAAAAAGGGAACAACGGGTGAATATTGTTTGCAACGCGAGGGAGGTGGGAAGTGAACACGATAACAAACAGCAGTACACGACAAAGTGGACAGACAACTCTGTGCTGCTGTTTGTTGGATATACCCACGTAATAATACACTAGGTGCGTAATGCGGTAAACAGCAAACATCTACATTTGTTCGTCTATTCTCGTGGTACAGTGAAAGGCAGCACGTGGTTAGTATAACTGAACAACTGGGCCTCCACCTATTGTGTGACACGTTGTAGATCCGAGTCAAGTGCATCACGGCTCTAAAGGGAAGGTGCTGGAGCATTTCCGCTGTTACACGGTCCTGCTCAGGGGCTTTTCTAGGTTTTAGGTTTTGGATGGTGTTAGTTACCTCACGAGGGGTAACTATCGGGATGTGGAGATCCTCGTGGCCCGCAGGTCCGACTTCTAAGAAGTCTTCTACTGCTTGTTCCACGAGGTCAGTATGATCGTCGTTCTGAGGGTCAACTCTAGGCTGGAATTGAGTTTCCAGATAGTCTGCTAGCGCCTCTGCTTTCTCCCTCGGTTCAAAGACAAGTCTTCCCCGAGGGCTATGCACAGGGTGCTGGTGTACAGTCTTATCTTTCCTCAAGCCTCGGAAGATGCGCCATGGTTTCCTCCCTAGAGGTTTACGTGACGCAACCTGTTTTCCCAAGCTGCTTGCCTATGTTTTCTTAGGAGTCGTCTCACCAGGGATTTGAACCTCTGGTGTATTACTCCTATCCTAGGGTGACGGAATCTCTGCCATAGCCTTCTAACAGCGTTTTTCGCTTGAATGAGGCGTTTCAGTGGGACAGGGATAGCTGTAGGGTTTGGTGCGTCGGTAGGAATGCGGTGTGTATGAGCACGCACGCATTTAGGACAGAGGTTGAGAACCCCGCGGCTGCCTCCTCGAGAGCCTCTATCGAGTCTATTCGAGGACATGCTTCCACGGAGTTGTGGAGGGCTAGGACGGCTGCATCCCAGTCGACTTCCTCAACCCAATCAGGCACTCCCAGCGCAGTTAGATTAACGTCTGAGTCGACCACAACAGGGTTGTGATCGGAATCCAGAGCGTTAATCACCGAAAGATCCAGGTGAAATGTGATGTTCTTGGTGACAATGAAATCTATGACATCCGCGGCGTCGCGTCCGGGTAGTATGTTGGACCTCTCGGCCCGTGTGCATGTAGGGCGGGGTTCCAGCTAATGAGACGGTACAGTCCCCGGCCCTTCACGTTCTGGGTGGGGCTGTGCCAGCTTGGGTGTTTGGCGTTGAAGTCGCCTGCAATGCAAACCCTGTGGTGTAGGTTCAGGAGTGCCGTGATGTCCGCTTCATAGAAGCGCCCATCCGGAGGATCATATACCGCTACAAGTACCACGTCACCACCGCCTAAGGATAGCCTTGTGGCGGTTGCCTCTAGGTGTTGTAGCGGAGGAATGGTAACAGGAATGTATGTGAGATGGCTCTTTATGAAAATGGCAGTACCACCGCCCTGTCGGCCGACCCGATCAGACCGATGGGCGACGTAACTTGGCAGACTGAACTGTACACCGGCGTGCAAGTGTGTTTCGCAGACCATAAGGATATCAATCCCATGGCTGTCTACAAACTCTAACAGGCCAGGTCTCTGCTCTCTAACTCCATTTGCGTTCCAGAACGCAGCTCTAAATGAACGCACATTTCTATGCGCCATTTAAGAGCTTATGGAGTTAGCGTAGAGTTCCTTGGCCGTTTGAAGGACTACGAGGTGGTTCTTCACAGCCGATAGTTCGGGGTTGCAGCGCCGTAGAATGGGGAGGGAACGTTGTACAAGGTCCGCAAACCAAGTTGCCAGTTCAATAAACTCCGCCATGTCCTCTGAGCCAAAGGCGTCTCCTAAGGCTTGTGGTGGTGTTGTGGTGGTTCTATTTATTGAGCCAGTCTGTGATGACGGGCCAGCGCTGATTGGCTGCGCTGTTAACTTCACACGCCTAACACACTGTATTTAGGGCTCCTTTAACCTGCTTAACGCGACGCAACATAACATAACTTAGGAGTTTGGCCATGGCAAATTTCCGCTTCACTTACGTCACGTCATCTGAACCAATCGGCGAGAAGCACTGCCTTAGAGTAACAATGCATCAACACGTGTTTGCCATTTCTTTTGTTTTGCTCCAAAAGAAGGTTATGGCGAACTCAGGAATTTATTTATCATTTAAAAATGTTTGTTTGTCCGTTTGTTTTCATTCTTGGAAGACATAAGCAGTGTTACTTGGAATATCCGCCATGTCTGCCGAGTGGAACGTAACCAATGAGAATCATCTTGTAATGGTTGTGCTGCGATCCCGAGTTTGTAACCTTCAAATGCTTGTCCTGGTAGGTAAGTACATACAGTAACCACATGCACTAAGCTACAGATGCAAGTGCCCACTCACCTTAGCAGAGTAGTTGACGTCAGCGCCCCGGTTCAAGAGCAGATTTGCGATGCTCTCGTTGCCATAATGCGCTGCTATATGTAAAGGCGTAAATCCACTTTTGGACGTCACGTCTGGGTTGTGGTCATTCTGCAACATCCATCATGCACCTACAGCTTAACGGCTCTAAAAATTACTCATACTCAACAATTAATTTCTGTGTACAGATCAACCATACAAAACTGCTATCCAAGTTTACAAACATGGCACATAAAGTTAATATTACTTGCGTAACTTAATCAAAACAGTGACATTTTGTGTGCTGAAAGTAGGTTTATCCGCAATATATTGGCTGCTTTTCAGCATATTTCACTTCTGTTGCTTTTACTTTAAAACTTAACCTTTGTTTTAGGGAAATAACTAAAACTTGACTTCTATTTGTATGAACAATGTTATAAGTTTATTTTCAAATTAGCAAAACAAATTTTTCTATATTATTTAGTCATACTTTTTTGGAAAAACTATCAAACAGAGGAAGATAATTCTGGTCATTTCTATAGGTTATGTCCACAATAATAAAACCTTTTCATTTATCCTTTCAGTAGTTTTTCAATTGTCAAGTTTAAGGTTTAAAAATATAGTAAGTTTGAAATGAGCTTTGAAACTTTGATATCAAATGTTACCTATTGTTTTAACTATGCACAGCATCTTGCCTTTCAAATCATTACTCCGGAACTAAAGCACGCATTTAAATAAGTGTTTTTGCAAAATACACTTAAGTGTTTGCACCTCCTGTGCAATGCATATTAAAAAAAAATTGGGACAGTAGAACTTACTTTGCTGCAATATTTGAGACTTAAAGATGCGATTTGATAGATAGATGTGTACCTGTAGGAGGAGCGCTGCAGCCTTGCAGTCGTCCTTCTTGGCGGCGATGTGCAGAGCTGGCAGGCGGACCTTGCCTCGAGTGTCGTTCTCAAGAAGAACCGCCACCACTTTGTCATGTCCTTGCTGCATGGCCACGGCCAGCGGCGTGAAACCATCCTGTGTAACATAACCACATGGTTCACTTAAGTAGAGGCAGCGGCCGAGCGGTGGGCCTTGGCCTGCTATGCGCGGGGTTTACATTTCTTCCAAACCATCCTTTACACGGACATTTGTCAAAAAATTTAATGTTAGGAAAAGTAACTGACGATTTTGATTAAAATACCTTTTTTTCCCCTCAAATGAAATTTCCTTTATGTTGAAAAACCCGGAGAATTAAGTCATAAAACTGGCCCGAAATTCCGCATACATATTTTTTATTGAGCAGCCCACATTTTAATAAAAATAGATAATTCAAAAGCTGATTAGCATATGTATGTGCAGCTTATGTTGAAAAGGGCTTCTATCTTTTTGGACAAGATGTGAAAAAACAAGTCAAATGCGTTACCGTTCCTTGTTTGACTGTCCCACGTTCAGTGAACACGTGCACAAAAACATTCCCAGAACATGGCAAGTAATCATTAGGTTGCTACTTAGAAAGCCCAAGTTGTAATGTTTGGTTATGTTCAGGCAACGCGCTGATAAAATTTCTAAATTCTACAGGCATTTCTTTTTTAAGTTTACAATGAATAACTGCTTCTTTTTAACTAAAATATACATAAAGTAAGTTTCTAGGCTTCACAATACGATGTTTTCAAGAAAATAATCATTTAGTATGATATATTACGAAATGCTGCATGTAACAGACATTTGGGATATAAAGGTTAAACTTAGTACTTTTGTGTCCAGTAAGAGTCGCTTTAAACACTTAGATCAATATGATGTGTTGCACTCACATGACTTTCTCTACTCTTGTACTAACCATTCTTACAAACTCTTATTCCTATATCTTCTTCATGTTAGTTGAGATAAACGTTTGTACAAATTATCTTATTGCTTATTTCCTTGTAGGTACAAGGGGAATATTACAATACAGTAGATTTTGTGCGATAGTCAAATGTTTTAAAACTTTCAAATTCCGTTCTCTTAGCACGGCAGAGATAAAGTGAATAACGATGTTCCATTTGACGAAAGTTTAAATTTTTCCAAAACTCACACAAATAACAAGGAATATCTCTGAAATGGTTCACCACAAAGAAAATTACTGGAACAAAAATTATGCTTTAGCAAGATCTACAGTTTTGTACAGTAAGACTTGGTCTATCTCTTACGGTTTACGAGTTATACAAAACTCATCCAGAGTAAATACGACTACAGGGGCTATAGCCAGAAAATTCAGGATATACATTTCATCTGTCATAAGAATATCTTAAATATATGCATTCTAACCAAAATTATTAGTCATTTTTAAGAAAATCAAAATTTTCTAAATTTTCCATGTAAATAGTAATTTAGGGTGGGGCAATTTTCTTGAAAACCTTCACGTCGCATCCAAGTTTGGTTTCTAAGTTGTTCTGTTCACAGACACACAGACACAGACAGACACACACACACAGACACACAGACACACACACAGACACACAGAAACGCACAGACACACACAGACACGCACAGACACACAGACACACACAGACACACACAGACACGCACAGACACACACACAGACACACACAGACACGCACATACGCACAGACACACAGACACACACAGACACACACAGACACACACACAAGATGAAAGTACGAAGACTTTGACGTACTTACCTCGGTAGCAAGGCTCTGATTGGCTCCGTTAGCGAGCAGGAACCTGACCACGTTGTCATGGTTTTCCTGCGCTGCCATGTACAAGGGCGTGAAGCCATTCTGTGACTGCACGTTCACTGCCGCGCCATTTGCAACCAGCAGCTTCACGACCTCTTCTTGCCCAGCTGCAAGCAAGCAAGCAAACATTCACGCATCGGACAGACTGTAGCGGCAAGCGGCTGCCGGGGCCGGCGCCCTCCCTCTTGTAATGTGCAATCAATTACTGGTTTATTCTTCATGGAAAGAACAGTTTTTATTTAGCGTAAATTAATGCGATTATCCCCAACAAATAGTATAATAGTTTTTGGTAGGAGAATAATGAATTAATATTTTTAATTGTAAACTTCTAACATGTGCCCCCCCCTGAAAAAAAAAAGTGTGCCGGCGCCCATGGTGGTGTTTTAGTGGTAAACTGTCGTGACATCTGGGGAGTGTTCCTGTTAACTGAGGCGACGGTCGTGTATGGTGACGTCATGATGGTAAATATAAATACTATCACTATATCTATCTATCGACTGGTTCATATAGAACTGACACATTTCTTTCTTTTATTACTAAGCTGGGAATTAACTTAATAATGAATTTTTAACATCAAATTGAGCAGGATGTTTGGGAGCTTTTATTTTCTGTAACAAGAGCCTTAATTGTTTATTCGCTATTGTTGTGTTTTATCTTATTGTTGGATATGGCTTTATGCCTGCAGTCTCGTTTGAACTTGTAGAAAATTGTTGCATGAGAATATTTTTTCTAAATCTTCATTGCAACGTTCACACTTGGAACATAAACTAAGGAAAACCAAATGACGCAACAATTGTCTGTCTTCATTTCCAATCAGTCAGGTATTTTGACAAAGAAACAATGTCTTCTTCCGGGTCTGTCTACATAACCTATAATCGCTGCGTTCTTAGATCCATACTTGATGTAAACACAGCTAATTTCTGATACGCCCAAAACCGAAGCACACCACAAAATATAGTACCTTAAATATTGTCGATTATCTATGAGTTTTCATAATGTACGGTAATCACAGTTTGAAAGTTTGCATTAAAATAAAATAATAGTTAACATTAATAGCAATACTGTCCACGTGGCGCAGCTGATAGCAATACGAGGTTAATGCGGAGGGATACAAGGTCTGCATCTAACACTGCATGGAGCAACGACTGTCTTGTGCTTCAGCTGTTCTGGTTATCCAACTAGAAGTCCCGGGTTCCATCATCAACTCAAATTGCAAACTTTACTTTAACCACAATAATCCTTCATTCCCTAGAGTCTAACAGTTTTTGAACATTTATACAAATGAAATAATAGTCAGAAATGTTCGTATTGTTCTTCTTCTCTTTATGGCTTCACGTTTTTCTAAAAAAATTGATTTATTAATTCTATATAAATCGTATTGTGTATTTAAAATCTTTTCGAACGATGAAACATGCTTTTTCTGCATTTAGATTTGTGTATAAATACAACTAGTGTCTTACTAAGACAGACAAGGCTGCGATGCATAGACAAAAGTGCATCGGAGCGCGTTCGGAAGCCCTACAGTTCGGTCATTGGCTCCTGGCTATTTGCAGTTTTGTTAGACGTTAACATCGTGTTAAGTAACAGTAGAGGTTGATGAACCGTAGGTAATAAATTTAACATTGTATGAAATTATAGATTTAATACAACTTTAAGGAGCAAGGTGAGGTAAAAATCACCTGCAACATAGAGAGTTAAGACTTGTTTTAGCAACGCAATACAATACATTTCCTGAACATGTGCTAAATTGAAGCTGTATTGTTAGTAAACACAGGTGCGAGTAACAGAGCAAGTTAGCATTATACTTTTAAAAACTCACAATTCCATTACAGTATTGCTCGTAAAGAGGAATAGATAGATAGGTGTGTGACGTCACAGCCGTACTCCCACGTGACTGTGACACAGATCTCCCCATGTGAGATAATTGCACAATGCACGTTGTGAGGTAGAAATATGAGCCTGATGTGTGGGTTAGCAGTAAAATCACATTACACAAGGACCTAAATGTTTCTAGTACCTACACAAACTGACCTACAAAATTCATCACATTAAAGTGAACGCCTTTCGTAAAGTGCTTTATGGAGGGCCACGCCCTCTAGGGGCCTCCCTGCTGTCCCTTCCTCCACTGCAACAACTGTCTTCACAAGCATATCGCTATATCACAAAACAACACTCTTAGCGTGACTTTCTTAGGGACGGAAATAAAGCCGATGCTCCCGTTTCAGTAAACACAACTGCGAACAAAACTAAGTGAGATTTTATGTCCAAAATAGAATCGAGCTTGAAAACTATAGTACTTAAAATACGTAAATAAATAAATAAATAAACAACGATATTTTCTCTGTGTGTGTTCCTGACGCCCCCTGAGGACGGGGATGAGGTGATAGCGTAGCACAGAGATCAACAAAACGTCTAGACATTTAATCATCCCGGTGGCTTTCGCGATTTATTATGTTTTTTACTAACAATTCTTCTACAATACATTAGAAGCAAATGTATTTTGCTCCGCCCCACATCTTCTTGTTCATCATGTTTCTTGTTACTTGATGTATCCCTGTATATTTAATCCCCAGTTTCGTTATGATACATGTGCAGTGTGCTGTTGGCCAATAGAAGCTTAGGGACCACGAAACGCAGGGCGCCAACACATGAACAATGAAAGTAGCTAGCCCGACGTTGTGTAGTAGACAGTGAGATAAAATCACAATAAACATAATTTCCAGTATTAAATCTTGCACATAGTGGTATTTTATACTACGATTAAACAAGTTAATTAGTGAATGATATAACTTGAAATAACTGTGAAGTTACAGGCTCATGCAGTTATGTTGTACGCAGATAACCTTAAATGAGAATGTATTTCGTAAATGTACGTTTATAAAATAAATACAAGGTTGTGCTTCAGAACCATAAACCACTATAAAACCATAAACTCATGCACTTGAATACATAACCTTAAATAGGAATATATCAGAATGTGTCTTTGTGAAACAAATGCACAGTTTTATAAGAGTTACTCGTGGCACGTGATTGGCAAAAGGAATGATTTAAACATCGGATTTTACTGCAAATAGTGGTCACTGATTACAACATTACTTGAAACCCACATTTTCATTAGTAAGAACAGTGAAAGGGAATGAAGAAAATGGAAATGTTAACTTCGTAACACTTTCTGCTATTGTTGTCCCCGATATTTACATAACCTTACTACATATTTAGTTAATGCTTCTATTCAGGTTTAGATCGCCCTTCCGTGCGTTTACCCATGTTCCTCTTTGGTAAATAGTTGCAAATGTTTATGTCCAATACTGTATTTGCTCATATAAAGATGCATGATTTACGACATTGCACGTGTTGGGTAACATAACCACAAAACCTCTCTCACGCTACACTTATATCAATAAAACAACCAACCACAATGAAAGCTGAAGTGAAATGAGAAGTAGGTAACTAGAAATTCGAGGAATTTACCATAATTATACTTCGCAACATTCTCCCAGCAAGCGCTTGAAATATCGGCGACGTAAATCGAACCCATGACTTGCGCAGTAGAAGCCCCAGATGACATACAATACCAGAGCCATTTCGTACGGTCTTCTTACTTTCTCTAGGGGAAATATTGTATTCTAACTAAAATATTCAGTATCGATTTTTGACTGGAAATGTACGTCTCTGAATACAATATCTCAAAAATGAAAAATCAGTTAAGAACGAGGGCTGGTATTTCAATTTAATGTATTTCAAGGTTGCGACTCCAAGATTTAGAACAAAAGTCCTCCACTCTAAACTGCCTTTTACATGGGTTTATGTTCTCAAAAATGAATAAATATTTATATTAAACTAGCACATACTTAAGATATTTGTACGACAAATGAAATGCATATTTTGAATTTTCTGGCTATATCCTATGTAGTGCTGTTTACTCTTGATAACTTTTGTATAACGGGTAAACCGTAAGATATAAACCAAATCTTACTGTACAAGAATGTAGATCTTGTTAAAGCAGATAATTTATGTGAAATACAAGTTTTTATGCAGTGAACCATTTCGCAGATATTCCTTGTTACTTGTGTGAGTTTTACAATAGCTACTTAGTTGTGAAACGTCTATCAGTTAAAGTCGGCCATATTTCCTTTGTACCTATTAGAAAATTAGTAATGCCTTGATCTGTAGAAACGTTTATATCTATTAATACGGAGTAGATATTAGAGCAAGTATTTTTAAGAATACTTGTACAATAATGAGCAGAGAAATTCATATGAATGTAAACGTAAGGTAAGGTATGTTGTAGCGTGTTTTCAAAGTTTTGAGGGCCAGGCCGTTAATGAGTGTGTGTAGAAGTAGTGAGTGTGGCTACCTGTTGCACTGAGTGAAGAAGCCTGTTAAGTTGGTAGGACTTGTAACACCCAACATTTCAAAGGTTTCCTCTTTCCTCATATCTTAGAGTGAAAAAGAGCGATAAACTCGGATAGAAGTCAAAGTATTGCAAAACTCACACAAATGACAACGAATATCTCCGAAATGGTTCACTCTACAGAAAAATGTATTCAGACATAAATTATGTGTTTTAGTAAGATCTACATATTTTGTATAGTAACATTTTGTCTACCTTTTACGGTTTACCAATTATACAAAAGTCATCAAGAGTAAACAGGACTACATAGGATATAGCCAGAAAATTCAAAATATATATTTTATTTGTATTAAAAACATCTTAAACATATGGCATTTTAATCAAAATCGCTACAGCCATTTTCGAGAAAATCAAACATTTTCAAAAAATGTTCTATATAAAGGGTAGTTTAGGGTGGAGGAATTTTCTTCAAAATCTTCCTTTATCACGCTTGAAGGATTTTAACTTAAATACGAACTTAAGTTTTTAACGGAGTTTTCGTTTTGAGTTATAATACTTCCTGTACTTACTATATGTATCAGAAAAAGTAAAAATGCTCCATTCGCATCAAAAACTAAAATATGACAGCAGTTTTACTAGTTTATAAACTAACTGCCCAGCAAACACGAGCAATAAAAATATTTTTTGCTTTGATGATCGTAGGGCATATTTTTAAAAACTTTCTAATGTATTTATTCTTTTAGAGGTAAAGAAATGTTCGTATTTTGAAACTAAAGAGTGAAGTTCATAAATGAAGCAAATGTTGGAAAAATTCTAGGAGCACAGCACAAATTTTAATGCGCATGAAGAAAATATTATAGTAAAAATGTAAAGTTGAGAAAACCCAATTTTTGTACACACAATTTAAACAGAAAAGAGATTTAAATATAAGGTGATTAAAGTTTGCGCTGGATTTTTAAAATAGACGCAATATAAAGAATTTAACTGACAACATGACCGAATATTTGGGGAACATTTATACGATGAACCTACAAATGTGTGTTATATTTCAGTGGCGGTTTACTTACCTAGTGAAGCGATGTGTAGAGCTGTATTGCCTTTTTTGGTAGCTGCATCTACCGCTGCGCCTCGTTTAAGGAGCTCGGTCACCACGTTCACGTGACCGTCCTTGGAGGCGAGATGCAGAGCGTTCAGTCCATTCTGTAACACACAGACACACGTCACCCAGATTAGTGAGGAAGCAATCAAATATTTACAATATATTTTTGCTAGATACTTCTCATAGCTTTAAAACTGCAGACAAAACCGTTGATGAAGTTATAGTTAGTTTAAATGCATTGAGAGAAAATGAGCAAATATTTGAATATTTTTTGACTTAAGAAAAGCGTTCGACATCAGTTCCGATGATATTGTAACCTGTAAGTTGGGATGTTAGAGTCTCATTTCTCAAAATTCGTGGTTCAGTGTGTCTTGTTTAAGCAATACATGCACCTATGTGTACAAAAATAGTTGTAAATACGACTTGAGATATGTAAGTATGGGGTTCCGTAGGGTTCCCTTCTCGGCCCACTTATATTTTTAATTCATATACATGATCGTTCTAAGTCTTTATGAGATACATTTATACAAACTTCTTTGATTCAGCCTATTTCACCAGTTTGTCTCATGTTTGCACTACGTAGACATCGAGTCAATTTAAAATCTATGTTTCTTATGTCTGTTGATGAAAGTGACATTTTAAATATTATAAGTAATTTGAATGCCTCTAACTCAATAGGTATTGATGGAATGACTAGTAGAATTTTAAAATATATAAAATATGATATTCTGTCAACTCTTGTTTACCTCATTAATGTTAGCGTTGCAACTGCACTTTTCCTGATAATTTGAAAATATCTGTTATTTCTCCAATTCTTAAGAAAGGTGATCATTTTGATGTTGTTAATTATCGACCCATATCCATACTTTCCACATTTTCAAATGTTGTTTAAAAATTATTACATAAAAAATTTGCACTTTTTTTAATTCAAGTAATCTTTTATCTAACTGTAAACGTGGTTTTACTAAAGGTAGATTGAGTGAAACACCTTTAATTCTTTTTATAAATCATGTTCATGCCTGTTTTGACAAACATTTTTTGTTGCTGGTGTGTTTTTTAACTTGTCTAGTGCATTTGACTGCATTGATTATACTTTTTTGATGATAAAATTAAATAAATTAGGGAGGTTATGCTGCAAATCTATTTTTATTATAGATTACTACTCCCAAAGCGATTATAAAAATATAAAACTATTTGTCAAAGGACTACGCTGTGAATATAGGCGTGCCTCAGGGGTTCATTTTAGGGCCATTATTGTTTTTACTTTATGTTAACGATCTGGGTCAATACATTGATAGTGATAAATTAATAATAATATACGCTGAAGATGTGTCAATATCAGCAGGTACTATTGATAAATTGGATAAACGTATTAATGATGTTAATTATTGTTTTATTAATTGGTGTGATGCTAATACATTAATGATAAACATGGATAGAACTATTACTTTGTCGTTTCCTACGTTGATAAATACTGAAAATACTCCTATTGCTAAATGTTTAGGTATTTTCGTAGACCAAAAAGTGAATTTTGATGTTCAATTGGATGATATATGGAAGAGATTAAAGAAAGTGTGTCTTAAAGGATCTTTAAATGTCGGTAATTTGTTAAATATTTATTTTTCTCTTGGTCATTCTGTATTAATGTATAACGTGATACTTTGGGGCAAGCTTACAATATTCCACGTGTTTTACTTATTCTCTTGTTGAGAATTGTTTTTAATTTAAGACTTAAAGGACTCCCTTAGAGATGTTTTTAGTATATTTAAAGTTTTGACTCTTACATATATTTTAATTTATAAATCTCTTTTATATTAGAAATAATATCCCGATTTATTTATCTTAGCGACTGTTTCGAACTCTGTTGTCCATCGATTTATACACTGAAAAGTGTAATATACCTATTTAAAAAAAAACCTAGTAGTACACTATAGTACACTATATGAATGTTAAACGTGCATCTATGAAAGTGACAATATTGTATGTTAATAATAATAAAAAAGTAATTTTTCTTAGGTTTTATTCGTAATTTTTTGTTAATAATATAAGATTTTTTACGTTGAGTATTCTACTTATAAGTGACTTAGTTGAAATCGAAGGGTAATTTAGATAACAATTTGATATTTTAAGAAATAAGATTTAAATAACTATGTGGAAAAAATAGTTGAATAGGAGTGTTATAGAACACATCGAGTTTTATAGGTTATACTTAGATTATGGATGTTTTTATTGATAAAAGTAATATTACGTTATTTCTCTGTGTTTGTTTTTCATCGGAAATCATGTCAGTTCAATAGTAAATACCATTTAATTGAATATTAATGCATTACAAATTTGTGAGTAATATTTTATGAGTTTCTCTTAAGGACATCCAGAAATTAGGTTATGAACTACCAACCATGAATAACGTGAACTGTCACTCGGCCAATAAGGAATATGGTGGAGTTTCGATAATATAATCGACTGCTGACAATTATATCTTAAGTAGAAACTGTTAAATATTCGTTAAAAACAAATATAGTTCACAAACTAATGTCCATTTATATATCTGTGAGTGATTTACGAAGCTAACCTCAGTTATCTAAATTACCTAAGCTCGTTTTACAAAACTTTATCTTTTTAAATGTGAAATTGTTGCGTTCAATAGACGCCATGCAAATTATAGACGCCAACATTAAAGCTACTCAGCTATTTCAGCAGATATAACCTATAATATTTCAAATTTCCGGACCTGCGCGAAAGAGGGCGACATTGTATGAACTAGATATGAGATTGTCCAGAAAGCTCTGGATTCCATTCCAGGTGTTTAGGGGATCGGCGGACAACACAGACCTGTACATCGCAATCATAACAGTATACGTACTGTATTAACATCAAACATGATGTAATTATATAAACATAAATATGATATATTACCTAATAAATTAATACAAGATTCTCCGCGATCGACAAAGTCTTACTTAAAGATTCGTTAAAAGACTATTAACAAGAATTCGTGTCATATTTTCTAAGAAGCACATTTGCGCATACCCTGGGGCAAGAATCTAAGTGCTGGAGCAACAAAACCAACTGAGAATTTGGAAACAATAACCTGCGTCTCTTCTACCAAACATGACTTGACTTGTATCATTGCGTACTTGTGACGTAATCCTGCTAAAGTGTACAACAATAAGGTGAGGAATCCAGACAAGTGAAGTGAATGGTGGTAGACGGTGCCAAGAGATACGACAGAAATACTACAGACAGGGATACCAACCTCCGCAACTAGTAGGTCAGATGTCGCTCTCTCACTCCTGGCGTTAATTTATAGTTTACTGAGTAAACACTTCCCTACTGCTGTATCAAGTAACAAATAAGTCGCTCAGGGCTCAAAATCTCGTATTTTAAATCCGTCAACTGTAGCTATAAACATTTCTATTAGTTCAACTAAACTGTCGTCTATTCGCTGCTCTTTGTAGTTATGTCTGTAAGATGCCATAGTTTACTGCCGTTGTTTGTTATGACAATGACGTCATGAATGATGTCATAGTCTACAACCGTTGTTTGTTATGAGAATGACGTCATGAATGTTGTTGTTGTTGTAGTGTTTAACACCCGCTGTTACTCCTACGGCACCGCAGGCGGTGACACTGATGATACATGGAATGAAGATGGAGCACCGGTGGAATGAGATGGCGGGGGAAACCGGAGCACCCGGAGAAAACCCGCCCTGACGCCGCTTCGTCCACCACGAATACCACATGCGGGTCCCTGGGATCGAACCCGGGCCGCCTAGGTGGTAGGCGAGCGCGCTAACCGCTCGGCCACGGCGCCGCCTCGTCATGAATGATGTCATAGTTTACAACCGTTGTTTGTTATGAGAATGACGTCATGAATGATGTCATAGTTTACTGCCGTTGTTTACTATGAGAATGACGTCATTCAGGGCAAGTGAACGGGTGTGTCCGTCTGTAGGTACAAACTACACATAATACACAGGGAAAGTTGCCTGCCTTTGAACATACGCGGCTCAAAACAATATTCCCCTTGTACTTCCAACAAAATTTTAGTAATAAAATAATTTGTATTTGTTTATCTGTATTAACACGAAGTACACATAGGATTAGGTGTTAATAACAAAAGTATAAAAGTGACTAGAAAAATTCATATGAGTATAACATCAAGATCTTTCTCTAACATAGGGTATAGCCCCTAAAGTACTTCAACACAGTCGCAGAGTTAAGCCAATGTCTCTCGTCAGAAAGGTACATCCCCCAGACAGCTGAACGTATACACTGTGTGACGTCACACCTCGAGCTCCATCGCCCTGTGACAAGATCAGTGGCGGCACCAACATCATGGTAACAGAGCATCTTGAAACCTTTATTGCGTCACTTCAAACGGTTAAATGAGTGATATTAGTAATTCTTGTGGAATTACACATCCAATTTGGAACAAAATCATTTATTTTTTCGAAGTCATGTAATAAAAAAATTGTTTTTTGTTTGTTTGTGATGCTTCTATGAAGCACATATTAAAAGGAATGTAATAACTTCCCTTTCACTCTCTATACTGATATTTTAATGTTAGAGATACTCGCTTCAAACTGCTGACGTCATAAACGTAGCATTGGCTGGCAGGAAAGACTGAAGACTCGCTAATGTCATTTAGTTTTTTAAAATTACACAATTTACTCTTGATTTCAATGTTAGGCTAGGAAAGCTTTTAAAAGTTGCAGGGTTAAACATAAACAATGGAGTGGTTCCCGTAACAGGGAATCTTATGACTTTTTCTACTTCTAGCGTGACCCCTCGAAAACACAATGTTCTACATTTGCCATCAATTCGGCATTTAACGACCTTCAATTCGATTTTCTGTACATCGACAATGAGGTAGTTGACTGTGGTAAACGTTCACTGCGAGAGTTACATCAATTTGTTTCATTACGTTCAAGTTGTGCAAAATGGATTCCTGTTTTGATTTTCTGGAAGATATTGGGCAAAAAAATAGTCTATTACTCGCTCACTTTATGAGACGGTGTTGTTGTCGAACATGGCAAAAAGGTATTTTATTTAATTATATCATAGAAGACGGTGAATTCTGGAATCCCAATTGTTTTGCACAACTTGGCCAACAATTGAGGTAAAAGCTTAAACAAATGACCCATTTTACTATTGACAGGAGTTTGATGTTGGATCTGTTTTAGACATTTAATATTTAAAATTCCTCTTTGAGTTGTTAAACACAAAAGTAAACCAGTATGATAACATGTGCACTTAGTTCTTATTTTGGTAACACTGAGACCCTCTTGATTCGGATTGTTCGGGGCCAATAGAGAATTAGGAACAGTGTAGAAAGAAGAGCTACAAGATTGCTGTAGGCAAAATGTGCACAGAAATAACGCGTTAAATGATACAGAACGAGAAGAAATGTTTAGAACTGCAAGCATGCTTGAGAAATAGCAGGCAGCGTGCTGGTATTCTCGTGATGCGGATGATACTGGATAACAGGGAGTACTGATCTATACGCATTTTGAGAAAGCCTTTGATAGTATAAACATACCTAACGGACAAGTGAAGAATTCACAATCACTTACAACAATTTGCGAAGCACTACAATTTTACATACCTATTAAATGCGACAAGAGCGGAATATCAAATTTACTACATGAAAATATAGAGCCAAGGCAGCTTTTTAACCTTACTTCCATCTTGTTCAATCGTAAATCAATGTATTCAACATAAGTTGTGTTTTTATGAAGTAATACTTTCTGTTTCTCTTACAGATTATCAGTTATACAAACGTTGTTCAGTATAAAGAGAACTTCAGAGAATATTCACGGAAAATTCAACATATACATTCCATTTGTCAACAAAATATCGTAAACGTGTGGTATTTTAATTAAAAGCATTGTCTTCATGCCGCACCCTTGGAATACGCTGAACATTTAAGTATTTACGCCAAATTTGCTATTTGACATTTGCTTCTTCAGTTGTGATGTTCACACACACAGACACATATGGGCTTTTTAGAAAATATTGTTTTTATCTATATTCAGGGTGTCCCAGAACATATATTTCCGGTGAGATCTAGATATTGAATTTTTGGGTAGAATACAATACTTCCTCTAGCTACTACACGTAGTAGAGAAAGTAAAAAGCAATAGTAAAAGGGAGAGATACAATGATAGGATTAAGAATACGTCCAAACTAACGCAAATTACGATAAACTACTAGAAATAATGGCATGTACTATAGAAATTGGGGGAAAGCTAGCTAGTAAATGCAATCACCGACAGGTTAGAGTTTCCCATGAAACACAATCATCCTGTTTCACACACGAGTAGCATTTCAACTTTGGTATAATGCACTACAGGAGCTTTGAATATTGTGAATGGCGATATTTCTAGCATCTACCACTTGGTATTATCACAAGGTGTCAGATATAAGTGCTTCTTTCGTCCACAATCTGGAGGAATTCATGACATTGTTCGATCTAAAGAACAATGGGCATGCATTTATAATTATCAATATTTGTTAAAACCTCAGTCATCGTATAAAAACGTTAGTCAAGGTAATAGAAGCTACAATAAAAACTCAATTATTTAGTTTGTTCACCTACAATTGAATTGCCATTAGTAATAGTGAAAAACAAATAGCGAGGTTATAACTTCTCTGGTTTCACACAGTTTAACCTCAAACATCCAACCAATGGCTGCACTTTTAATGACAGTTATTACACAGATTTTAGAATGAGAAAGTTTAGAAGTGAATATCTGAGTTTGTGATTTTGGAGCTTGGATAACTATTGCTTATCGCAGTGCAGTTTACGTCATATCATTATTATGAGTAAAGGAAGTACATAGTATTATACAAGTGCGGTTATGTTACTGCAGAATTGGATGTATCATGGTGCTATGGCAGGCACTATTGCTTATCGCAGTGCAGTTTACGTCATATCATTATTATGAGTAAAGGAAGTACATAGTATTATACAAGTGTGGTTATGTTACTTCAGAATTGGATGTATCATGGTGCTATGGCAGGCACTATTGCTTATCGCAGTGCAGTTTACGTCATATCATTATTATGAGTAAAGGAAGTACATAGTATTATACAAGTGTGGTTATGTTACTTCAGAATTGGATGTATCATGGTGCTATGGCAGGCACTATTGCTTATCGCAGTGCAGTTTACGTCATATCATTATTATGAGTATAGGAAGTACATAGTATTATACAAGTGTGGTTATGTTACTTCAGAATTGGATGTATCATGGTGCTATGGCACTATTGCCTATCGCAGTGCACTTTACGTCATATCATTATTATGAGTAAAGGAAGTACATAGTATTATACAAGTGTGGTTATGTTACTGCAGAATTGGATGTATCATGGTGCTATGGCAGGCACTATTGCTTATCGCAGTGCAGTTTACGTCATATCATTATTATGAGTAAAGGAAGTACATAGTATTATACAAGTGTGGTTATGTTACTGCAGAATTGGATGTATCATGGTGCTATGGCAGGCAGGCACTATTGCTTATCGCAGTGCAGTTTACGTCATATCATTATTATGAGTAAAGGAAGTACATAGTATTATACAAGTGTGGTTATGTTACTGCAGAATTGGATGTATCATGGTGCTATGGCAGGCACTATTGCTTATCGCAGTGCAGTTTACGTCATATCATTATTATGAGTAAAGGAAGTACATAGTATTATACAAGTGTGGTTATGTTACTGCAGAATTGGATGTATCATGGTGCTATGGCACTATTGCTTATCGCAGTGCAGTTTACGTCATATCATTATTATGAGTAAAGGAAGTACATAGTATTATACAAGTGCGCTTATGTTACTGCAGAATTGGATGTATCATGGTGCTATGGCACTATTGCTTATCGCAGTGCAGTTTACGTCATATCATTATTATGAGTAAAGGAAGTACATAGTATTATACAAGTGTGGTTATGTTACTGCAGAATTGGATGTATCATGGTGCTATGGCAGGCACTATCGCTTATCGCAGTGCAGTTTACGTCATATCATTATTATGAGTAAAGGAAGTACATAGTATTATACAAGTGTGGTTATGTTACTGCAGAATTGGATGTATCATGGTGCTATGGCACTATTGCTTATCGCAGTGCAGTTTACGTCATATCATTATTATGAGTAAAGGAAGTACATAGTATTATACAAGTGTGGTTATGTTACTGCAGAATTGGATGTATCATGGTGTTATGGCAGGCACTATTGCTTATCGCAGTGCAGTTTACGTCATATCATTATTATGAGTAAAGGAAGAACATAGTATTATACAAGTGTGGTTATGTTACTGCAGAATTGGATGTATCATGGTGTTATGGCAGGCACTATTGCTTATCGCAGTGCAGTTTACGTCATATCATTATTATGAGTAAAGGAAGTACACAGTATTATACAAGTGTGGTTATGTTACTGCAGAATTGGATGTATCATGGTGCTATGGCACTATTGCTTATCGCAGTGCAGTTTACGTCATATCATTATTATGAGTAAAGGAAGAACATAGTATTATACAAGTGTGGTTATGTTACTGCAGAATTGGATGTATCATGGTGCTATGCTATGGCAGGCACTATTGCTTATCGCAGTGCAGTTTACGTCATATCATTATTATGAGTAAAGGAAGAACATAGTATTATACAAGTGTGGTTATGTTACTGCAGAATTGGATGTATCATGGTGCTATGGCAGGCACTATTGCTTATCGCAGTGCAGTTTACGTCATGTCATTATTATGAGTAAAGGAAGCACATAGTATTATACAAGTGTGGTTATGTTACTGCAGAATTGGATGTATCATGGTGCTATGGCAGGCACTATTGCTTATTGCAGTGCAGTTTACGTCATATCATTATTATGAGTAAAGGAAGTACATAGTATTATACAAGTGTGGTTATGTTACTGCAGAATTGGATGTATCATGGTGCTATGGCAGGCACTATTGCTTATTACAGTGCAGTTTACGTCATATCATTATTATGAGTAAAGGAAGTACATAGTATTATACAAGTGTGGTTATGTTACTGCAGAATTGGATGTATCATGGTGCTATGGCAGGCACTATTGCTTATCGCAGTGCAGTTTACGTCATATCATTATTATGAGTAAAGGAAGTACATAGTATTATACAAGTGTGGTTATGTTACTGCAGAATTGGATGTATCATGGTGCTATGGCAGGCACTATTGCTTATCGCAGTGCAGTTTACGTCATATCATTATTATGAGTAAAGGAAGTACATAGTATTATACAAGTGTGGTTATGTTACTGCAGAATTGGATGTATCATGGTGCTATGGCACTATTGCTTATTGCAGTGCAGTTTACGTCATATCATTATTATGAGTAAAGGAAGTACATAGTATTATACAAGTGTGGTTATGTTACTGCGGAATTGGATGTATCATGGTGCTATGCTATGCTATGGCACTATTGCTTATCGCAGTGCAGTTTACGTCATATCATTATTATGAGTAAAGGAAGTACATAGTATTATACAAGTGTGGTTATGTTACTGCAGAATTGGATGTATCATGGTGCTATGGCAGGCACTATTGCTTATCGCAGTGCAGTTTACGTCATATCATTATTATGAGTAAAGGAAGTACATAGTATTATACAAGTGTGGTTATGTTACTGCAGAATTGGATGTATCATGGTGCTATGGCACTATCGCTTATCGCAGTGCAGTTTACGTCATATCATTATTATGAGTAAAGGAAGTACATAGTATTATACAAGTGTGGTTATGTTACTGCAGAATTGGATGTATCATGGTGCTATGCTATGGCAGGCACTATTGCTTATCGCAGTGCAGTATACGTCATATCATTATTATGAGTAAAGGAAGTACATAGTATTATACAAGTGTGGTTATGTTACTGCAGAATTGGATGTATCATGGTGATATGGCACTATTGCCTATCGCAGTGCACTTTACGTCATATCATTATTATGAGTAAAGGAAGTACATAGTATTATACAAGTGTGGTTATGTTACTGCGGAATTGGATGTATCATGGTGCTATGGCAGGCACTATTGCTTATCGCAGTGCAGTTTACGTCATATCATTATTATGAGTAAAGGAAGTACATAGTATTATACAAGTGTGGTTATGTTACTGCAGAATTGGATGTATCATGGTGCTATGGCACTATTGCTTATTGCAGTGCAGTTTACGTCATATCATTATTATGAGTAAAGGAAGTACATAGTATTATACAAGTGTGGTTATGTTACTGCGGAATTGGATGTATCATGGTGCTATGCTATGCTATGGCACTATTGCTTATCGCAGTGCAGTTTACGTCATATCATTATTATGAGTAAAGGAAGTACATAGTATTATACAAGTGTGGTTATGTTACTGCAGAATTGGATGTATCATGGTGCTATGGCAGGCACTATTGCTTATCGCAGTGCAGTTTACGTCATATCATTATTATGAGTAAAGGAAGTACATAGTATTATACAAGTGTGGTTATGTTACTGCAGAATTGGATGTATCATGGTGCTATGGCAGGCACTATTGCTTATCGCAGTGCAGTTTACGTCATATCATTATTATGAGTAAAGGAAGTACATAGTATTATACAAGTGTGGTTATGTTACTTCAGAATTGGATGTATCATGGTGCTATGGCACTATTGCTTATCGCAGTGCAGTTTACGTCATATCATTATTATGAGTAAAGGAAGTACATAGTATTATACAAGTGTGGTTATGTTACTGCAGAATTGGATGTATCATGGTGCTATGGCACTATTGCTTATCGCAGTGCAGTTTACGTCATATCATTATTATGAGTAAAGGAAGTACATAGTATTATACAAGTGTGGTTATGTTACTGCAGAATTGGATGTATCATGGTGCTATGGCAGGCACTATTGCTTATCGCAGTGCAGTTTACGTCATATCATTATTATGAGTAAAGGAAGTACATAGTATTATACAAGTGTGGTTATGTTACTTCAGAATTGGATGTATCATGGTGCTATGGCAGGCACTATTGCTTATCGCAGTGCAGTTTACGTCATATCATTATTATGAGTAAAGGAAGTACATAGTATTATACAAGTGTGGTTATGTTACTGCAGAATTGGATGTATCATGGTGCTATGGCACTATTGCTTATCGCAGTGCAGTTTACGTCATATCATTATTATGAGTAAAGGAAGTACATAGTTTTATACAAGTGTGGTTATGTTACTGCAGAATTGGATGTATCATGGTGCTATGGCACTATTGCTTATCGCAGTGCAGTTTACGTCATATCATTATTATGAGTAAAGGAAGTACATAGTATTATACAAGTGTGGTTATGTTACTGCAGAATTGGATGTATCATGGTGCTATGGCACTATTGCTTATCGCAGTGCAGTTTACGTCATATCATTATTATGAGTAAAGGAAGTACATAGTATTATACAAGTGTGGTTATGTTACTGCAGAATTGGATGTATCATGGTGCTATGGCACTATTGCCTATCGCAGTGCACTTTACGTCATATCATTATTATGAGTAAAGGAAGTACATAGTATTATACAAGTGTGGTTATGTTACTTCAGAATTGGATGTATCATGGTGCTATGGCACTATTGCTTATCGCAGTGCAGTTTACGTCATATCATTATTATGAGTAAAGGAAGTACATAGTATTATACAAGTGTGGTTATGTTACTGCAGAATTGGATGTATCATGGTGCTATGGCACTATTGCCTATCGCAGTGCAGTTTACGTCATATCATTATTATGAGTAAAGGAAGTACATAGTATTATACAAGTGTGGTTATGTTACTGCAGAATTGGATGTATCATGGTGCTATGGCAGGCACTATTGCTTATCGCAGTGCAGTTTACGTCATATCATTATTATGAGTAAAGGAAGTACATAGTATTATACAAGTGTGGTTATGTTACTGCAGAATTGGATGTATCATGGTGCTATGGCAGGCAGGCACTATTGCTTATCGCAGTGCAGTTTACGTCATATCATTATTATGAGTAAAGGAAGTACATAGTATTATACAAGTGTGGTTATGTTACTGCAGAATTGGATGTATCATGGTGCTATGGCAGGCACTATTGCTTATCGCAGTGCAGTTTACGTCATATCATTATTATGAGTAAAGGAAGTACATAGTATTATACAAGTGTGGTTATGTTACTGCAGAATTGGATGTATCATGGTGCTATGGCACTATTGCTTATCGCAGTGCAGTTTACGTCATATCATTATTATGAGTAAAGGAAGTACATAGTATTATACAAGTGCGCTTATGTTACTGCAGAATTGGATGTATCATGGTGCTATGGCACTATTGCCTATCGCATTGCACTTTACGTCATATCATTATTATGAGTAAAGGAAGTACATAGTATTATACAAGTGTGGTTATGTTACTGCAGAATTGGATGTATCATGGTGCTATGCCAGGCACTATTGCTTATCGCAGTGCAGTTTACGTCATATCATTATTATGAGTAAAGGAAGTACATAGTATTATACAAGTGTGGTTATGTTACTGCAGAATTGGATGTATCATGGTGCTATGGCACTATTGCTTATCGCAGTGCAGTTTACGTCATATCATTATTATGAGTAAAGGAAGTACATAGTATTATACAAGTGTGGTTATGTTACTGCAGAATTGGATGTATCATGGTGCTATGGCACTATTGCTTATCGCAGTGCAGTTTACGTCATATCATTATTATGAGTAAAGGAAGTACATAGTATTATACAAGTGTGGTTATGTTACTGCAGAATTGGATGTATCATGGTGCTATGGCACTATTGCTTATCGCAGTGCAGTTTACGTCATATCATTATTATGAGTAAAGGAAGTACATAGTATTATACAAGTGTGGTTATGTTACTGCAGAATTGGATGTATCATGGTGCTATGGCACTATTGCTTATCGCAGTGCAGTTTACGTCATATCATTATTATGAGTAAAGGAAGTACATAGTATTATACAAGTGTGGTTATGTTACTGCAGAATTGGATGTATCATGGTGCTATGGCAGGCACTATTGCTTATCGCAGTGCAGTTTACGTCATATCATTATTATGAGTAAAGGAAGTACATAGTATTATACAAGTGTGGTTATGTTACTTCAGAATTGGATGTATCATGGTGCTATGGCACTATTGCTTATCGCAGTGCAGTTTACGTCATATCATTATTATGAGTAAAGGAAGTACATAGTATTATACAAGTGTGGTTATGTTACTTCAGAATTGGATGTATCATGGTGCTATGGCACTATTGCCTATCGCAGTGCAGTTTACGTCATATCATTATTATGAGTAAAGGAAGTACATAGTATTATACAAGTGTGGTTATGTTACTTCAGAATTGGATGTATCATGGTGCTATGGCACTATTGCTTATCGCAGTGCAGTTTACGTCATATCATTATTATGAGTAAAGGAAGCACATAGTATTATACAAGTGTGGTTATGTTACTGCAGAATTGGATGTATCATGGTGCTATGGCACTATTGCTTATCGCAGTGCAGTTTACGTCATATCATTATTATGAGTAAAGGAAGTACATAGTATTATACAAGTGTGGTTATGTTACTGCAGAATTGGATGTATCATGGTGCTATGGCAGGCACTATTGCTTATCGCAGTGCAGTTTACGTCATATCATTATTATGAGTAAAGGAAGTACATAGTATTATACAAGTGTGGTTATGTTACTGCAGAATTGGATGTATCATGGTGCTATGGCACTATCGCTTATCGCAGTGCAGTTTACGTCATATCATTATTATGAGTAAAGGAAGTACATAGTATTATACAAGTGTGGTTATGTTACTGCAGAATTGGATGTATCATGGTGCTATGGCACTATCGCTTATCGCAGTGCAGTTTACGTCATATCATTATTATGAGTAAAGGAAGTACATAGTATTATACAAGTGTGGTTATGTTACTGCAGAATTGGATGTATCATGGTGCTATGGCACTATTGCTTATCGCAGTGCAGTTTACGTCATATCATTATTATGAGTAAAGGAAGTACATAGTATTATACAAGTGTGGTTATGTTACTGCAGAATTGGATGTATCATGGTGTTATGGCAGGCACTATTGCTTATCGCAGTGCAGTTTACGTCATATCATTATTATGAGTAAAGGAAGAACATAGTATTATACAAGTGTGGTTATGTTACTGCAGAATTGGATGTATCATGGTGTTATGGCAGGCACTATTGCTTATCGCAGTGCAGTTTACGTCATATCATTATTATGAGTAAAGGAAGTACACAGTATTATACAAGTGTGGTTATGTTACTGCAGAATTGGATGTATCATGGTGCTATGGCACTATTGCTTATCGCAGTGCAGTTTACGTCATATCATTATTATGAGTAAAGGAAGAACATAGTATTATACAAGTGTGGTTATGTTACTGCAGAATTGGATGTATCATGGTGCTATGCTATGGCAGGCACTATTGCTTATCGCAGTGCAGTTTACGTCATATCATTATTATGAGTAAAGGAAGAACATAGTATTATACAAGTGTGGTTATGTTACTGCAGAATTGGATGTATCATGGTGCTATGGCAGGCACTATTGCTTATCGCAGTGCAGTTTACGTCATGTCATTATTATGAGTAAAGGAAGCACATAGTATTATACAAGTGTGGTTATGTTACTGCAGAATTGGATGTATCATGGTGCTATGGCAGGCACTATTGCTTATTGCAGTGCAGTTTACGTCATATCATTATTATGAGTAAAGGAAGTACATAGTATTATACAAGTGTGGTTATGTTACTGCAGAATTGGATGTATCATGGTGCTATGGCAGGCACTATTGCTTATTACAGTGCAGTTTACGTCATATCATTATTATGAGTAAAGGAAGTACATAGTATTATACAAGTGTGGTTATGTTACTGCAGAATTGGATGTATCATGGTGCTATGGCAGGCACTATTGCTTATCGCAGTGCAGTTTACGTCATATCATTATTATGAGTAAAGGAAGTACATAGTATTATACAAGTGTGGTTATGTTACTGCAGAATTGGATGTATCATGGTGCTATGGCAGGCACTATTGCTTATCGCAGTGCAGTTTACGTCATATCATTATTATGAGTAAAGGAAGTACATAGTATTATACAAGTGTGGTTATGTTACTGCAGAATTGGATGTATCATGGTGCTATGGCACTATTGCTTATTGCAGTGCAGTTTACGTCATATCATTATTATGAGTAAAGGAAGTACATAGTATTATACAAGTGTGGTTATGTTACTGCGGAATTGGATGTATCATGGTGCTATGCTATGCTATGGCACTATTGCTTATCGCAGTGCAGTTTACGTCATATCATTATTATGAGTAAAGGAAGTACATAGTATTATACAAGTGTGGTTATGTTACTGCAGAATTGGATGTATCATGGTGCTATGGCAGGCACTATTGCTTATCGCAGTGCAGTTTACGTCATATCATTATTATGAGTAAAGGAAGTACATAGTATTATACAAGTGTGGTTATGTTACTGCAGAATTGGATGTATCATGGTGCTATGGCACTATCGCTTATCGCAGTGCAGTTTACGTCATATCATTATTATGAGTAAAGGAAGTACATAGTATTATACAAGTGTGGTTATGTTACTGCAGAATTGGATGTATCATGGTGCTATGCTATGGCAGGCACTATTGCTTATCGCAGTGCAGTATACGTCATATCATTATTATGAGTAAAGGAAGTACATAGTATTATACAAGTGTGGTTATGTTACTGCAGAATTGGATGTATCATGGTGATATGGCACTATTGCCTATCGCAGTGCACTTTACGTCATATCATTATTATGAGTAAAGGAAGTACATAGTATTATACAAGTGTGGTTATGTTACTGCGGAATTGGATGTATCATGGTGCTATGGCAGGCACTATTGCTTATCGCAGTGCAGTTTACGTCATATCATTATTATGAGTAAAGGAAGTACATAGTATTATACAAGTGTGGTTATGTTACTGCAGAATTGGATGTATCATGGTGCTATGGCACTATTGCTTATTGCAGTGCAGTTTACGTCATATCATTATTATGAGTAAAGGAAGTACATAGTATTATACAAGTGTGGTTATGTTACTGCGGAATTGGATGTATCATGGTGCTATGCTATGCTATGGCACTATTGCTTATCGCAGTGCAGTTTACGTCATATCATTATTATGAGTAAAGGAAGTACATAGTATTATACAAGTGTGGTTATGTTACTGCAGAATTGGATGTATCATGGTGCTATGGCAGGCACTATTGCTTATCGCAGTGCAGTTTACGTCATATCATTATTATGAGTAAAGGAAGTACATAGTATTATACAAGTGTGGTTATGTTACTGCAGAATTGGATGTATCATGGTGCTATGGCAGGCACTATTGCTTATCGCAGTGCAGTTTACGTCATATCATTATTATGAGTAAAGGAAGTACATAGTATTATACAAGTGTGGTTATGTTACTTCAGAATTGGATGTATCATGGTGCTATGGCACTATTGCTTATCGCAGTGCAGTTTACGTCATATCATTATTATGAGTAAAGGAAGTACATAGTATTATACAAGTGTGGTTATGTTACTGCAGAATTGGATGTATCATGGTGCTATGGCACTATTGCTTATCGCAGTGCAGTTTACGTCATATCATTATTATGAGTAAAGGAAGTACATAGTATTATACAAGTGTGGTTATGTTACTGCAGAATTGGATGTATCATGGTGCTATGGCAGGCACTATTGCTTATCGCAGTGCAGTTTACGTCATATCATTATTATGAGTAAAGGAAGTACATAGTATTATACAAGTGTGGTTATGTTACTTCAGAATTGGATGTATCATGGTGCTATGGCAGGCACTATTGCTTATCGCAGTGCAGTTTACGTCATATCATTATTATGAGTAAAGGAAGTACATAGTATTATACAAGTGTGGTTATGTTACTGCAGAATTGGATGTATCATGGTGCTATGGCACTATTGCTTATCGCAGTGCAGTTTACGTCATATCATTATTATGAGTAAAGGAAGTACATAGTATTATACAAGTGTGGTTATGTTACTGCAGAATTGGATGTATCATGGTGCTATGGCACTATTGCTTATCGCAGTGCAGTTTACGTCATATCATTATTATGAGTAAAGGAAGTACATAGTATTATACAAGTGTGGTTATGTTACTGCAGAATTGGATGTATCATGGTGCTATGGCACTATTGCTTATCGCAGTGCAGTTTACGTCATATCATTATTATGAGTAAAGGAAGTACATAGTATTATACAAGTGTGGTTATGTTACTGCAGAATTGGATGTATCATGGTGCTATGGCACTATTGCCTATCGCAGTGCACTTTACGTCATATCATTATTATGAGTAAAGGAAGTACATAGTATTATACAAGTGTGGTTATGTTACTTCAGAATTGGATGTATCATGGTGCTATGGCACTATTGCTTATCGCAGTGCAGTTTACGTCATATCATTATTATGAGTAAAGGAAGTACATAGTATTATACAAGTGTGGTTATGTTACTGCAGAATTGGATGTATCATGGTGCTATGGCACTATTGCCTATCGCAGTGCAGTTTACGTCATATCATTATTATGAGTAAAGGAAGTACATAGTATTATACAAGTGTGGTTATGTTACTGCAGAATTGGATGTATCATGGTGCTATGGCACTATTGCTTATCGCAGTGCAGTTTACGTCATATCATTATTATGAGTAAAGGAAGTACATAGTATTATACAAGTGTGGTTATGTTACTGCGGAATTGGATGTATCATGGTGCTATGGCAGGCACTATTGCTTATCGCAGTGCAGTTTACGTCATATCATTATTATGAGTAAAGGAAGTACATAGTATTATACAAGTGTGGTTATGTTACTGCAGAATTGGATGTATCATGGTGCTATGGCACTATTGCTTATTGCAGTGCAGTTTACGTCATATCATTATTATGAGTAAAGGAAGTACATAGTATTATACAAGTGTGGTTATGTTACTGCGGAATTGGATGTATCATGGTGCTATGCTATGCTATGGCACTATTGCTTATCGCAGTGCAGTTTACGTCATATCATTATTATGAGTAAAGGAAGTACATAGTATTATACAAGTGTGGTTATGTTACTGCGGAATTGGATGTATCATGGTGCTATGCTATGCTATGGCACTATTGCTTATCGCAGTGCAGTTTACGTCATATCATTATTATGAGTAAAGGAAGTACATAGTATTATACAAGTGTGGTTATGTTACTGCAGAATTGGATGTATTATGGTGCTATGGCAGGCACTATTGCTTATCGCAGTGCAGTTTACGTCATATCATTATTATGAGTAAAGGAAGTACATAGTATTATACAAGTGTGGTTATGTTACTGCAGAATTGGATGTATCATGGTGCTATGGCAGGCACTATTGCTTATCGCAGTGCAGTTTACGTCATATCATTATTATGAGTAAAGGAAGTACATAGTATTATACAAGTGTGGTTATGTTACTTCAGAATTGGATGTATCATGGTGCTATGGCACTATTGCTTATCGCAGTGCAGTTTACGTCATATCATTATTATGAGTAAAGGAAGTACATAGTATTATACAAGTGTGGTTATGTTACTGCAGAATTGGATGTATCATGGTGCTATGGCACTATTGCTTATCGCAGTGCAGTTTACGTCATATCATTATTATGAGTAAAGGAAGTACATAGTATTATACAAGTGTGGTTATGTTACTTCAGAATTGGATGTATCATGGTGCTATGGCACTATTGCTTATGGCAGTGCAGTTTACGTCATATCATTATTATGAGTAAAGGAAGTACATAGTATTATACAAGTGTGGTTATGTTACTTCAGAATTGGATGTATCATGGTGCTATGGCACTATTGCTTATCGCAGTGCAGTTTACGTCATATCATTATTATGAGTAAAGGAAGTACATAGTATTATACAAGTGTGGTTATGTTACTGCAGAATTGGATGTATCATGGTGCTATGGCACTATTGCTTATCGCAGTGCAGTTTACGTCATATCATTATTATGAGTAAAGGAAGTACACAGTATTATACAAGTGTGGTTATGTTACTGCAGAATTGGATGTATCATGGTGCTATGGCAGGCACTATTGCTTATCGCAGTGCACTTTACGTCATATCATTATTATGAGTAAAGGAAGTACATAGTATTATACAAGTGTGGTTATGTTACTGCAGAATTGGATGTATCATGGTGCTATGGCAGGCACTATTGCTTATCGCAGTGCAGTTTACGTCATATCATTATTATGAGTAAAGGAAGTACATAGTATTATACAAGTGTGGTTATGTTACTGCAGAATTGGATGTATCATGGTGCTATGGCAGGCACTATTGCTTATCGCAGTGCAGTTTACGTCATATCATTATTATGAGTAAAGGAAGTACACAGTATTATACAAGTGTGGTTATGTTACTGCAGAATTGGATGTATCATGGTGTTATGGCAGGCACTATTGCTTATCGCAGTGCAGTTTACGTCATATCATTATTATGAGTAAAGGAAGTACACAGTATTATACAAGTGTGGTTATGTTACTGCAGAATTGGATGTATCATGGTGCTATGGCAGGCACTATTGCTTATCGCAGTGCAGTTTACGTCATATCATTATTATGAGTAAAGGAAGTACATAGTATTATACAAGTGTGGTTATGTTACTGCAGAATTGGATGTATCATGGTGCTATGGCAGGCACTATTGCTTATCGCAGTGCACTTTACGTCATATCATTATTATGAGTAAAGGAAGTACATAGTATTATACAAGTGTGGTTATGTTACTGCAGAATTGGATGTATCATGGTGCTATGGCAGGCACTATTGCTTATCGCAGTGCAGTTTACGTCATATCATTATTATGAGTAAAGGAAGTACATAGTATTATACAAGTGTGGTTATGTTACTGCAGATTTGGATGTATCATGGTGCTATGGCAGGCACTATTGCTTATCGCAGTGCAGTTTACGTCATATCATTATTATGAGTAAAGGAAGTACATAGTATTATACAAGTGTGGTTATGTTACTGCAGAATTGGATGTATCATGGTGCTATGGCAGGCACTATTGCTTATCGCAGTGCAGTTTACGTCATATCATTATTATGAGTAAAGGAAGTACATAGTATTATACAAGTGTGGTTATGTTACTGCAGAATTGGATGTATCATGGTGCTATGGCACTATTGCTTATCGCAGTGCAGTTTACGTCATATCATTATTATGAGTAAAGGAAGTACATAGTATTATACAAGTGTGGTTATGTTACTGCAGAATTGGATGTATCATGGTGCTATGGCAGGCACTATTGCTTATCGCAGTGCAGTTTACGTCATATCATTATTATGAGTAAAGGAAGTACATAGTATTATACAAGTGTGGTTATGTTACTGCAGAATTGGATGTATCATGGTGCTATGGCAGGCACTATTGCTTATCGCAGTGCAGTTTACGTCATATCATTATTATGAGTAAAGGAAGTACATAGTATTATACAAGTGTGGTTATGTTACTGCAGAATTGGATGTATCATGGTGCTATGGCAGGCACTATTGCTTATCGCAGTGCAGTTTACGTCATATCATTATTATGAGTAAAGGAAGTACACAGTATTATACAAGTGTGGTTATGTTACTGCAGAATTGGATGTATCATGGTGCTATGGCAGGCACTATTGCTTATCGCAGTGCAGTTTACGTCATATCATTATTATGAGTAAAGGAAGTACATAGTATTATACAAGTGTGGTTATGTTACTGCAGAATTGGATGTATCATGGTGCTATGGCAGGCACTATTGCTTATCGCAGTGCAGTTTACGTCATATCATTATTATGAGTAAAGGAAGTACATAGTATTATACAAGTGTGGTTATGTTACTTCAGAATTGGATGTATCATGGTGCTATGGCAGGCAGGCTAACTTATAGAAATGAAAAGCGCTAAAATTGTACGAATGTACAACACTTTGTCTTTTATACGCGAGAAACTTGTTAAACCAATACCGGTTACGTTCTCTAGGCGTTCTTCATGGTCTAGGGGTAACATACTAGACCCTGAGTCCGGAGAACGGGTGTTCAAATCCGGCGGTGGCCGATGGATCTTTTGGGCGTAAAAATTCTTAGTATGGCTTCCTTCGGAAGGGAGGTAAAGCTGGTGGTTCCGTGTCGTACATTTGTGGCACATAAGAACCACAGTAGTTAAAGAGTGCCTGTCCGGAGTAAGACCAACCGCCCGACCGCTGCGTCGGCCAGCTCTTCTCGACCAGCTCCGCTACTGTTCAATCAAGTAGGTACCTCCTGTAGGTATTGGCTGCTCAGGGAGCTCACGAGGCTGAGTGTACTCCTAGCGAAATAAAATCCCCACCGGGTATCGAACCCAGGTGCCCCATTTCGTAACCGGCAGCGGTACCACCGCACTAAGGAGACGACTTGAGGTCTATAAATAAAAAGTGAATGTATTTATTTCTGCAGACTGATGGGAAAGAGTCGTTGCATCAGGAATAGGGCAAGAATATGCTTGAGCATATCATTGTACTGACTCATTATTGTTATCAATGTTATTAATTATTATTTACTTTTACTCGATCTGCTCGCTGCTTTGCGGATATTACTTTCTGTATAAACGTTTACGTCTACCGCAGGTATAACATTAGGTTTCGTTCAAGCGTAGCGTTTTTTCTGTTGTAGAGTTGGTAGTTGACAGTTTGACATCTATCATAAACAGTTAACCTCTAGCTGTAATATAGTTTACAAATAACGTTTCTAATTTCCCGCAAGTTTGTTCTCGGAATGACGAACTTATTTATTTGGTTATTACAAGACAAGTGTCCTGGTGTTAGGTTAAATACATGATTAGGTAAATGCATATCTCGCCTCTTGCTGAACCGAATCAGTTCTTTAATAGTTCACTTAATTGCAATATGACAGTTACAAACGAACGTATATTTCATGGTGAGAATAAATTACAGACTAGTTTTAACTTTCAAATTTCATTTACCGCCAAACGATTGTTCAATGGTGTAATAATTGAAAATGTGGTATACAAAAGAAGGTTTTAATTGCACTATAACCTCTTTGGGTATGTGGTTGGATGGTTTCCCTTGAGTAATCCTTAGAGTCATAAGCGTGAAGTCCGCGAGACCTAACCTAAAACTTGACAGTTGGGTGATTCACCTACAGACCTGCGAGCGAGGCTAGCCCTATCTCGACCAATCGTTACACCATGTGTTTGTAACACGATACGGCTAGCCTCGCTCGCAGGTCTGTACGTAAGTCAATCAAACATTACAAACTAAAACTGTTTTCGCTGATCTAAAGGTGATCAGCGTATGCACTTTTGATAACCCCAAAGATTGTATTTACTGCAGACCATGATAACTGTAACCTGTAAGCCGAGCCCATTGTACCGGAGCAGGCCAAGCAAGCTGAAAGTGACACTACGTGAATGTGAAGTTCTCGCTGACTGTGGTACATGGCAGTTGCATGCACTGCCACTACAGACGGCTCAGTCACGGTCAAGGTTTGGTAAATGTCTACAAGGATGATTGTAACCTGTACCGGAGCAGGCCAAGCAAGCTGAAAGTGACACTACGTGAATGTGAAGTTCTCGCTGACTGTGGTACATGGCAGTTGCATGCACTGCCACTACAGACGGCTCAGTCACGGTCAAGGTTTGGTAAATGTCTACAAGGATGATTGTAACCTGTACCGGAGCAGGCCAAGCAAGCTGAAAGTGACACTACGTGAATGTGAAGTTCTCGCTGACTGTGGTACATGGCAGTTGCATGCACTGCCACTACAGACGGCTCAGTCACGGTCAAGGTTTGGTAAATGTCTACAAGGATGATTGTAACCTGTACCGGACCAGGCCAAGCAAGCTGAAAGTGACACTACGTGAATGTGAAGTCCTCGCTGACTGTGGTGCATGGCAGTTGCATGCACTGCCACTACAGATCAAGGTTTGCTAAATGTCTACAAGGATGATTGTAACCTGTACCGGACCAGGCCAAGCAAGCTGAAAGTGACACTACGTGAATGTGAAGTCCTCGCTGACTGTGGTGCATGGCAGTTGCATGCACTGCCACTACAGACGGCTCAGTCACGGTCAAGGTTTGGTAAATGTCTACAAGGATGATTGTAACCTGTACCGGACCAGGCCAAGCAAGCTGAAAGTGACACTACGTGAATGTGAAGTTCTCGCTGACTGTGCTGCATGGCAGTTGCATGCACTGCCACTACAGACGGCTCAGTCACGGTCAAGGTTTGGTAAATGTCTACAAGGATGATTGTAACCTGTACCGGACCAGGCCAAGCAAGCTGAAAGTGACACTACGTGAATCTGAAGTGAGGGGTTAGTCCTCGCTGACTGTGCTGCATGGCAGTTGCATGCACTGCCACTACAGGTCAAGGTTTGCTAAATGTAACATGGCGTAAGTGTTGTGCTACTTACTGTGTTGGAAGTGTTGATATCGATGTTGGATTTGAGGTGTTCTAGCACCTTGTCCAGATGGCCGGCTCTGGCGGCGCGTAGGAACGCAGTGTTCCCATCCGACTGAAACAAACCCATACACCTGTTAGTCTAAACACATTCACATAACCTCAAAATATACCTACATTGTTCTGCCATATTGTTGTTAGGTTATGTTACAAGCAATGCCGCATTTTTAATTTCCTTTATATTACACGTATATGTGCTGTTATTTTTGTCACTACTCTTTACAGAGTGCTGTGGTTTTTATTCTGTATTGTTAACATGTTGGCATCACAGTTGACGTTACAAAAAGCTTTAAATTGAAGCGACAATATTTGAGGTTAGAGTCCTACTGAAGCAGTAGTGGAAACAAGGTTATAAACGTGCTTCTTCGGCTTGAAGCATAAGAGTCACAGCGATGATTTCAACCTTTCAGTAATACACAGCAAAACTAAATGTTTACAATGTTCTGGAAGCCCCAAGTTAAGGAATATTAAGAGACTTCTGTAGTAATAACACGAAAGGGTTTCATAAGACGATAATTCCGCGAGCGTCAAAAAATCATCATGGCCGTTCTTGCAAGATAATGGATTTAAACGCAAATTTTGGTTTTTTAAGCTATGCTGTTCACACAGACACACATCTTCTGAAAAAGTTCATTTTTGTTTAGATTCATGAGTCCGAAAATATGTTTTTCTGATGAAATCTCGGTATGCAATTTTCTCCTACTTATTTTAACCAGTAAAGAAAGTAAAAAATACACTAAAGAAGCTTATATTTATTGTAAATAAAGAAAATGTTTGATAAATGCAGGATAGCATAGTAATGAAATATTACAAAACCACTGAACACATAACCACCTTCAGAACCAACACGCACACAGTTTGCTTACAGTCAAAATAATATTTTAAAAGCATCAATCTCAGAAAAGGGATAAATAGTTATTTTCGTCACTTAAGCTCACCTTTCCACAACAAAACCACATTCTCATTGGTCTCCAGTGTGTCACTTTTAATACGTGTTTTTTACTTGTTCTATTTTCTCCTCGATTCTCTTCTTCCATTTCTTTTTTATTCGCAGTTCCATCTTTATTTTTTACTAGACCGACATTTTCGATGTTAAGGATGAAGTTATCAAGTGTTAACTAAATCTTAACAAAAGTTTATTCTCTGAACGAGTAAAAAAGTTCATTTTGTTTAAGTTTGCCATTGTAGTTTGTGATGTTTGGTTTGGACAACCCTGGCTTCAAGTCTTACATCAACCACAAGCATGGCGAGGCGCTGTAATTAATATAACATAATACACTTCCTTACGCACAGCAATGTTAGTCTAACAGTCTCTATCCACATATAACCTCACATTTGAAACGTCAATCTTATAGTCCAAACCGCTTCCCAGCCTGGACAAAGCGTCATCAATTCCAAAGGAACTACACTTCAATGACATAACATTTTCAAGATTTACTCTGAAGTATTTCTCAAAGATGCAAGACACTTCAAGATTTACTCTGAAGTATTTCTCAAAGATGCAAGACACTTCAAGATTTACTCTGAAGTATTTCTGAAAGATGCAAGACACTTCAAGATTTACCCTGAAGTATTTCTCAAAGATGCAAGACACTTCAAGATTTACTCTGAAGTATTTCTGAAAGATGCAAGATACTTCAAGATTTACTCTGAAGTATTTCTCAAAGATGCAAGACACTTCAAGATTTACTCTGAAGTATTTCTCAAAGATGCAACACACTTCAAGATTTACTCTGAAGTATTTCTCAAAGATGCAAGATCCTTCAAGATTTACTCTGAAGTATTTCTCTAAGATGCAAGACACTTCAAGATTTACTCTGAAGTATTTCTCAAAGATGCAAGACACTTCAAGATTTACTCTGAAGTATTTCTGAAAGATGCAAGATACTTCAAGATTTACTCTGAAGTATTTCTCAAAGATGCAAGACACTTCAAGATTTACTCTGAAGTATTTCTCAAAGATGCAACACACTTCAAGATTTACTCTGAAGTATTTCTCAAAGATGCAAGATCCTTCAAGATTTACTCTGAAGTATTTCTCTAAGATGCAAGACACTTCAAGATTTACTCTGAAGTATTTCTTAAAGATGCAAGACACTTCAAAATTTACTCTGAAGTATTTCTCAAAGATGCAAGACACTTCAAGATTTACTCTGAAGTATTTCTGAAAGATGCAAGACACTTCAAGATTTACTCTGAGGAATTTCTCAAAGATGCAAGACACTTCAAGATTTACTCTGAGGAATTTCTCAAAGATGCAAGATCCTTCAAGATTTACTCTGAGAAATTTCTCAAAGATGCAAGATCCTTCAAGATTTACACTGAGGAATTTCTCAAAGATGCAAGATCCTTCAAGATTTACTCTGAGGAATTTCTCAAAGATGCAAGATCCTTCAAGATTTACTCTGAGGAATTTCTCAAAGATGCAAGATCCTTCAAGATTTACTCTGAGAAATTTCTCAAAGATGCAAGATCCTTCAAGATTTACTCTGAGAAATTTCTCAAAGATGCAAGACACTTCAAGATTTACTCTGAAGTATTTCTCAAAGATGCAAGACACTTCAAAATTTACTCTGAAGTATTTCTCAAAGATGCAAGACACTTCAAGATTTACTCTGAAGTATTTCTGAAAGATGCAAGACACTTCAAGATTTACTCTGAGGAATTTCTCAAAGATGCAAGACACTTCAAGATTTACTCTGAGGAATTTCTCAAAGATGCAAGATCCTTCAAGATTTACTCTGAGGAATTTCTCAAAGATGCAAGATCCTTCAAGATTTACTCTGAGGAATTTCTCAAAGATGCAAGATCCTTCAAGATTTACTCTGAGGAATTTCTCAAAGATGCAAGATCGTTCAAGATTTTCTCTGAAGTATTTCTCAAAGATGCAAGACCCTTCAAGATTTGCTCTGAAGTATTTCTCAAAGATGCAAGGTCCTTCAAGATTTGCTCTGAGGAATTTCTCAAAGATGCAAGATCCTTCAAGATTTACAATGAGGAATTTCTCAAAGATGCAAGATCCTTCAAGATTTACTCTGAGGAATTTCTCAAAGATGCAAGATCCTTCAAGATTTGCTCTGAGGAATTTCTCAAAGATGCAAGATCCTTCAAGAGTTACTCTGATGAATTTCTCAAAGATGCAAGATCCTTTAAGATTTACTCTGATGAATTTCTCAAAGATGCAAGATCCTTCAAGATTTACTCTGAGGAATTTCTCAAAGATGCAAGATCCTTCAAGATTTACTCTGAGGAATTTATCAAAGATGCAAGATCCTTCAAGATTTACTCTGAGAAATTTCTCAAAGATGCAAGATCCTTCAAGATTTACTCTGAGGAATTTCTCAAAGATGCAAGATCCTTCAAGATTTACTCTGAGGAATTTCTCAAAGATGCAAGATCCTTCAAGATTTACTCTGAGGAATTTCTCAAAGATGCAAGATCCTTCAAGATTTACACTGAAGTATTTCTCAAAGATGCAAGATCCTTCAAGATTTGCTCTGAAGTATTTCTCAAAGATGCAATATCCTTCAAGATTTACTCTGAAGTATTTCTCAAAGATGCAATATCCTTCAAGATTTGCTCTGAAGTATTTCTCAAAGATGCAAGATCCTTCAAGATTTACACTGAAGTATTTCTTAAAAATGCAAGATCCTTCAAGATTTACTCTGAGGAATTTATCAAAGATGCAAGACACTTCAAGATTTGCTCTGAGGAATTTCTCAAAGATGCAAGATCGTTCAAGATTTTCTCTGAAGTATTTCTCAAAGATGCAAGACCCTTCAAGATTTGCTCTGAAGTATTTCTCAAAGATGCAAGGTCCTTCAAGATTTGCTCTGAGGAATTTCTCAAAGATGCAAGATCCTTCAAGATTTGCTCTGAGGAATTTCTCAAACGTAGAAGACCTTTAATGGGTTTTTGTCTTTTATGCATAGTATTGTAATATGCCTATGGCGATTTCATATATGACGTTTTTGCTGCAGAAGATGAATATGTTTATATTTTATATGCAGATGCATATATCTCATATAGGTTATGGTTAGTCGATTCTTTAAGCTTTTAGATTAAAATTCCCATTGTTATTAAATAAACTTTGCATTAAGTATAACCCAAATATAATATTTCATTTTCTTTTAATAAAAATGTTTGTAACTCATAACCCGAAATAAATAAATTATCTTTTGAAATAGTCTTTGACATTTTTTTCCCTTCTGTGGGATTTTTCCCTTGTGTTTAAAGTATACGTTATAAAAAGCTTAAAACGTCTTACAAAACTCTAATAAATAATATATTTAGTAGCAATATAGCAATCTTGTCATATTTTAAAGTTAATATATCTTTGTGAGAATGAAGGAGTGGGCAAAAGGTTTGTATTTAACTTCTAAATATTGATTCAATAATCATTTATCAGACATCCAATAACATACTTAGTTTCCTCCATATTCAATTATCCATAAATATCAGTGACATGTTTAAAGCATCAAGGAAAGGTTGTATTTAAATAACTGCATGAATATAATATCAACGAAAAATGACCTTGATATACATAACCTCCAATTTCTTACATTCTTTTAGTTTAAAAGCAAATTAATTGGTCAAAACTGTGCAAGTAAAGCATATATTTCTTTTCTAAGCAAGTTAAGATTACCCACAGCTGATATTTATACAGAAATCTTGTATCCAAAAGCTAATTTGACCTTCAGTTGCATTCAATGACTTTACCACTCTGAAGCTTTTAAAGTTTCATCACGTGACCAACATGTTTCTAATTAATGTTTGGAATGGAAATGGAAATGCTCAGAAAATCCATTTTAGTGTACTCCACGCCCTTAAAAAGCATGTACCTAGGTGTGGTGTAGGAGTTTGCGATACAATTTTGAAATCTTACATATAAAGACAGCGACATTTAGCAAATTCACCTGTAGAGCACCTTTAAGTGATTTTAAGCAAATTTTAAATACAAATAGGCCAGTAAATGAGAAAGTACTGAGGTTTTTTTACAACTTTACATCATCCAGCACAAACCTTTCAGGAAAATTGCGTGAAACTCAGTGACACATTCTGCCATTTTGAGTTCCACGTCAGCTGGAGGTATGATCACAAGTAATGGGTGTGGCTTTATCGTAAAACTTCTGCTCAAAATGTGCGATTCTGTTTTAAAAACAGTTACACTGTCAAGGATTTAATATATGAAATGTCCCTGCTAATGAACTCAGCTCAGGTAAAGTGAAATGTATGTACGTATGTATGTATATAGGCCCACGTGCGTTTTAAAAACAGTGTTTAACATGATTATTGCAGAGTAAGAAAAGGTTGCTGTTGGGAATGGTAGTTTTAAACACACTGTTAGACATATAACGATTAAAATTGTTGTTGGTTTTGTTTTTAAGTGTATATTCCCTAAGTTTGTGTTTAACTAACATAACCTTTATTTTCGCTAACACAAGGCCACTTAAAATATTTTTCTGTTTTATAAAATGCTTGTAACAAGGTTGTTAGTGTTATTGTTATGCGCATATCGTTGTGTATTTGTTATGCGCACGGTTGCCAAACACTGATATGGCTCTAAGGCCTAGCTGACATGAAGACAGGGTTACCAAACAATTGTGAACACTATTGCGTGTTTATAAGCACACTTTTTGCGCCCGTCTTGACTCCAACATGGCGTCATGAGCATCATCACTGCACACGCGTGGACGTGTAATTCGGCGGGAAGATCACTAATTGAGACAAATAGCTAGCTAGCTACATGTTCGCAGTTTTAATTCGCGGCTGACCGACCGACCGACCGGTATGCTCGTTGCAGATTGACTCGTATGCATCATAGGCACACGCCAGCATGCTTCTTCATCCTCCATACGCACACACACGCGCACAAAGGCGCCGGCTGCGCCGTGTATTGATTCGCCTGCGTCTCGACGCCAGGCAGCCAGCCAGCCTCCCTCTATTCGCCATTTCCACCCCTTTCCATTCACTCACCCACCCTCCCTCCCTCCCGACAATATGACATTTTCATTCCAGGCTAGATAGCGAATTAACATCAAATCGCTTCACATTACACACCCAGCAGATATGTTACCTCCAAATCGAACTAATCAGCAAAATACACCTGTTACATTCACATGACTTTCTCTACTGTGTACTCAAACATTTCACCGTAAATGGACGATTTGAGATTCCCTGAACAACCCCCCAAAGTAAAGGTACTTGTGTCTAGTGGTTAAATACCAAACTTGGTATTTAAGTTCAGAACATTCCAAGGATGCTATTTCAATAAAGTTCTCTTAACCCTACCCTAACCTCTATTTGGTAAATTTTTCAAACATTTTGGTTTTCAGAAAATGACTAATGATCTTGATTAAAATAGTAAATGTTTAAGATATTTACATAACAAATTAAATGTAAATGTTGAATTTTCTGTGAGTATTTTCTGAATAACTTTCGTATAATTTGTAAACTGTAAGAGATACGTCAAATAGAATGTTCTGGTGACAACCGTTTGTGAAATATTGGTTCGAGTTTTTAAATACATGTAAAATGAGTCATGAAAATTTATCATAAGTAATCCAGTATATTTGGTTTGACTACTTTAGCGAATAATACAAGAATAATATTCTAAAGACAAGTTACTGACGGAATATATCAAATAACCTTAGTTGTAATTTTGTCAACCGAGAACTTCTGAAGCTTAATGTAGTTTCAACAGTTGCATGTCAATAAATAACGTTATGTAGGTAATATAAACCAAAGGTAAACTAAGTTATTTAATATAAACCGTAAGTACTTAGCTTTTAGACTTATTTTTAACTAAAGCTGTCGTCCTTAAATGGTTTCTACGCATACGTACTAATCGTACTGATGAAGAAATCAGAAAAGTTACGGCATTTATTTCATTTCTCATGCAAATATCTTAAACTTATGGTATTTTAATCAAGCTCTTTTGGAGATAATAAAGAATTTCGAAACATTTTCCAAATAAAGGCTAGTTTTTTGCGTATTCCCAATGAAACCATATTGAATTTTTTGTTAGAATATGGCGGATTCTGCGCAACGTCAGGCAGGCAACCTAGCAGAAAGAAAGCGCGCTAAAACTGCGCGAGTGAACAGGTTTTGGCGTTCTGAATACTGAAAGTTGTTGCGTCATTTCCGGTTACGTATTCCGGCGGGAGTCATTCAGTTCCGGGTATGTGCTCTTGCATGATTCACTTGGGAGTAAACATCGATAACTTGTCCGCCGTAAAGGAGTAGGCAATTATGAACAATATTCCAAATTGAAGTTCTTTTTTCAAGTTCCGTTATCTTTCTTTCTTTTATTGACTAATGCAAAGCAGCAATTACAATAGCATTTATTATTGTTATTGTCTATTTATTATTATTATCATTATTATTATTATTATTATTATTATTATTATTATTATTATTATTATTATTATTATTATTATTATTATTATTATTATTATTATTATTATTATTATTATTATTATTATTATTATTATTATTATTATTTTCTGCTGTGCAGTTGGTACCTAACCTTCAAGCTAACCTCCCGCACTTACCGCCACTTTTTGCCGAGTCTTGGGATTCGAAAAGGAACTTCTAATGTTTGATGATCTAAATGAGTAACAGAGTAAAGGAGAAATGCTTCAGTCACAAAACGAAGTAGCGACCACGGCTAACGAGATATACAGGCTACGGCGCGAACTAAAGTGACGTAATTCTGCCAGTCCAGTCTTGAAGTAAAACATAATCACGTAATACATCCATATTGCTACAGTTTTATCATGATGGTATACAGATTACCACCACTACCTAACTGCGATTCGCGCCATAGCCTGTCTTTCTCGTTAGTCACGGTAGGGACAGGGACAGGTGACGTCATTTGCACACAAGAGCTAACGTCATCCACGATCCTTGTTGATTATAGAACGCACGCCAGGAAAGCGAGCGTGCTTTGTTAGGGCTGATTCCACCAACCGATGTAAAAATACTCTAACTTAGAGTTAACTAACTTTAATTAAAGCTTTAACTAAATGTTAAAACTTCTCTTTCATTAAGGTGTTCAATGTGATTTTCCTGCTTGTTTGAGGTTAGAATCGTCACGTGAATATGTAGAGGAATTCATGGTTCAGTGCTTAAGAATCTTATGTATCATAATTAAGAATCAAGCAGACCCCTAACAGATGCTTCTTACTTGAGGCAATTGCTTCGATAATCTGAATAAACCCACAAATAGAGACATTTACCATTAAGGGAAAAATTCCAGTAACATAAAATCTCATATTGTAACGTAACGTGAGTATTTGGTGTAAAATTATTGTCACGACCACTTAGGAAGATGGATATTACTTTAAAAGCTGCTCCTTAGTTCATTACGATACAGACCTATTCTTCCATTACAAGTAACATTGGCGCAAACTCACATAAACAGCTTGCTGCTTTCTAACATGTCTTAAATATCTTAACACGGGTTATGTCAATGTTAAGTTAGCATTATGTTTAACTGTATGTTAAAGCTAACATCGCTCGATGAAACACAATTTGCGTTAATTTCTGTGTTAAATCAGTTTATTGACACTTGGTAGCGTCAGAACAGCCCAGAATGTCAAGTATTTCTTATTGAGCACTTTCTTCTAATTTAGAAATTATAATCAAATTATCAGTCAAGTTAATAATTTGTACTTTATTAATATTACAATAAACAAAACATTTTCAATATTTTTCACACCTCGTTAAAGTGCATGTTTCTACCAATCAGAATAGAGCGCTTTGATCCATTATTATTCTAAGTTCAATTGAAGAACAACTAGTGCGAGTTTAAAAAAGGTAAAAATGTGGGACACGACTGACAGTGAAATGGCAGAAATTTCATAAACGTAATTTCTGTTATTACAGTCTCATTGCATAATCTAGTATTATATGACGTGTACCTCGCTTTTTAAAGCCATCTGGCAACAAACAGATATCGATTAATATGCGACTGAAATAAACGGCAGTCGACTGTTGAAATCGCTAGCGTTCGATATACATATCAATACCAACTGAGAGAGAACATTTTACGCTTGTGGTTATTTACAGTAATGATTGGTTACGCAGTTATTATTGCATAATGTTGTGTTTAGTTGAGTGAATATACATTAAGTATAGTTATCAATGTTGAAGCAAGAAACTGCAGTTTATCGGATGCAATTGAAAGCAGAATTATTCCGGACTTTATTTACTATTGTCGACTTTGGCTGCACTGTCCACAGCAGAAATACGTACGTGTTGGTCAAAAAACATCTTTAACATCTCCTTGTATTGTTTACCGAGCACCTAGACGGTAACCGGCAGGTCCGTGGTTCACTCTACCCTTTTAAACCTTGTCCTACACACCGCTATTGTGTTAATTGCATATTTGTAACAATTTACTTGTACGATCTAGAACTCCACTGTACTTTGAAGCATTTAAGTTACCCCCATTGAGTGTCTATTTCACTTACTTGAGAAGCAATTCACTTTAATTCTTAAGCGAAACTATTTGTATACTATATTTACTTTATTTGATATTCAAAAACCCAATTATCGCTCAGCTATCAAACGTAATCAGTAAAAAAATTGACTACTTCAGAATTATGTCTAAATTCCATGTATAATTATGTTTATGTTTGAAATTGTCTTGCTGTATAAGTAAATTTGAAACATTGCCCAATTGTTGTTGTTTTAATACGTGTTACTCGTTCACAAAATGACGGACAATGTAAGTAATCCCACGCACGTCGCCCTCTGTGACCTTTAACCTCATTTCAGTAGCAGTAAGAACATGTGCTGTTTATATTCTGATTACACAAGTGAATACTTATTTTAAAATTATGAAATATTACTATACAAATACCTTTTCATCAATTGCAGTGTTTATTTTTATTTAGCGACTTTGTAGCGAGTTTTAGTGTAATATTTGGCAGGTTTTGGCAACACTGATATGTGCGCAGTAGTACTTTAAGCGGCGCATGGTATTACAACGCACGTGGTGGTAATGATGTCCCCTCACGCTGCTGGTTCAAGAGCAATGAAAGCGAGAGATTGCACATCGTACAATAGCTTCATTATCAGCTCTCCCACCTCCCGGCTCCCGGCTCGTCGGAAAAACTTCATCATCATGGTCGCGCTAAATCAATATGCAAATTATCTTCATCATGTGCATACATACCTACATATGTATCTTTAGACGCAAGTACGGTATCCTAGTGCAGCAGCAAGAACACGAATTTCATGCTCTAACAATCCTCCTAATGGATATGTACTTATACACATGCTATGTAAACACTATCTGTGAAACGTGCTGAACGATAACCTCGAAATTCGGCACGTACGTTATGTGTACTCTTTCATGAACAATTTGTGTATGTTATCCATTTTACTATACAACATATGTAACATTCACATGGTTCTCTCTCACGCAACACTTCACACAACCTCTACTCGCCCTTCAGCATACACAAGTATAAATGCAAGCTTTTTCCCTGTAGTATTTGTTCAACAGTACCTACTTTTTAATAGTGGCTTACCCAAGTTTTTTATTTATGTTCTCCTAAATCTTTAAGTGTATTGAGTAATATTTTTAAATAGGGATAAATGGTTAAATCACGGACAGCGTTCTGTATGTCACCTAGTCCCAAACTGGTACACATAACCTATAACAGAACATACAATACTATCTAGGTTAGAATTCTAACTTCCATTCCATTTCGCACAATTAATTTCTTTCATACAACGCCAGAAAAGCTTGCAAGAACATGCATATGTTTGTCAGGAATAATCCCACATTGCTAATTGAAAAGAGATCGATTATTGCTGTTATTGACGAAAATATTGCCAATGTTCGAGTAATGTTTGAAGGAGATCGACGGACATCTTATGTATTTATTGGACATTGATATGAGTCAAATACATCAACAGACGTGAGAAAACTTTGTATTCCATATAAACTGACTCCCAGATCACACTGGAGCACAAAAAGTCTGAATAATTCCAAGGTAACACTTCAAATTCTGTTTGTAATCTTGTTACTGGTGATGAATCTTGTATTTATTGTTATGAACCTGAACTGTGTCAATGTGTCCTTGGAAATGTGGCTTGTGTTTTCAATGGAGAATCCCTTAGTAGCCAAAGAAACGTATTCCTCCATGTACTTCATGTTGATACGAATACAAATTTGTAGAAATTATTGTATTACTAATTTTCTTGTAGGTACAAGGGGAATACATGATAGTCAAATGTTTTAAGAGCTGGTGACTATGTGATGATTCTGAAACTTCATCTCTTTACATGGGCAACTCGCGAAATGGTTTTAGCGACCTTCGTTTTTTACCTGCTAAATACAGTTATCAGTGCAAGGCCATGAGCGGGCTGCGCTCAAAGAGCACCACTTGCCCAGGCCTGCATTAGATAAAATCACGAATAACAACTTCTTATTTGAAAAAGGTATAACTATCTGAAGATGCCAAACAATAACAAGGAATAACTCGGAAATGGTTCACTCCAAAAAAAAAAAGTATTTGATATAGATTGTGTGTTTTAACGAGGTATACATTTTTACATAGCAATACATTGTCTATCTATTACGGTTTACTACTTATGCAAAAGTAACTAAAATGGGGAGGATTTCATTAGAAAATTGAAATAAATGGGAAGATTGTTGGGCTATCGTTGAATTGCACACGGTGTACCATGATTCTGAATCTTTTTCTGATAATGCCATGTGGAAAATATACCTACCCACGTGACTAATCATATTCTGAGTGAAATTAAACCATTTTCAAGTCATTTTTGTGTACTGTTACACAAGCTTATCTGTTAGTGCATTTTTCGCGAGTTTGGTTGCATTGGAAGAATCAAGTTTCAAAACTGTTTAACAGTAAATCCCTCTACATTTGCACTCGTCCAGCTAAACTGTGAATCTAGCTGCTACTTTAGAGGGTCGCCTATGACTATGTTATTGTGTTTGAGATGATAACTGGTGTGGGGAATGATGCCTGCCAAGAAGGGAAGAGAGGCAAGTCCGCCCGTCCGCCCAGGCAGCAGTCTCCGCTCCGCACTGCGGTGACCCGGGTTTGACACCGCAGTGCCGACCAGCCGACCAGCCGACCAGCCGGCAGTCGACCGATCGATACGCAGGCTCTCGATTATTACGTCACAGCAACACGCTAGCGCAAGCACATTTTTAGCAGCGCTAGACACTCTCACAATACAGCTTTGAAAATCCTTCTAAATAACAAACAATATCTCGGAAACGGTTAACGCCATACAATCTTCTATTTGAAGAACATTGTGTACTTTAGCAAGATCTACATTTTTGTATAGGAATATTTTGTATCTCTCTTGCAGTTTACCAGTTATACAAAAGTTATTCAGAATAAAGAGAATATTTCCAGAAAAGTCAACGTATACATTAAAAAAATTCGCTTTCGTGATTTCAGCGGAAATATATGTTTTGAGGCCCCTGAATCCAAAAGAAAGCATTTTTAGGAAAAGGTCCATGTGCGCATGACTGTCAGTCTTGTCAGTTTCTGGGCAACATAACTCAAAAACGAAAAGTTGACTGAAAACCAAGGTTGCGACGTGAAAATTTTGAAGAAAATTACTCTACTCTAAACTACCGCTTACATGGCAAATTTTATTTTTCTCCAAAACGGTTCTAACACTTTTGATTAAAATGCCATATGTTTGAGATATTTTTATGGCAAATTAAATGTTTATTTTGAATTTTCTGGCTAAAGCCAATGTAATCCTGAAAACGGAATTTGAAAGCTTTAAAAGATTTGACTATCGCTTAAAGCCTACTGTAATGCCATATTCCCCTTGCACCTACAAGGAAATAAGCAATAATGTAGAAATGTTTATCTCAACTTACGCGAAGAAGATATAGGAATAAGAGTTTGTAAGAATGGTTAGTACAAGAGTGGGTAGACAAGACATATTTTCTGTCTAAAAATGCTTGTTTCAGATTCAGGAAGTCCCAAAACTGAAATGCGCTTTTGACATTTGGATTATAAATAGGTAGGTATTTTATAGTTGAGGGTGTATTTGCCAAGCCCTTCGTTAGCATCAGTAAATCGGTAACAGACGGGCGGTTCTGTTTGATGCCTGTAAGAAGCGCTTGCGGCAACCAGCAGTGCAACAACTTGACACAAACCCAGCGAGACGGTAGCGTATAATGAAGCCTATGCAACTCAGTCCGTGTGCTTGGCTTAGTTCAGTAAGCCGAGCTGAAACATTTCCCCATCCGGGATGGTTAGTCATTTCCAAGATGTCTGTGGCAGTTCAGCTTCGGCAACAACGGGACCGAGTCACCACAGAAATACGCTACCTTTGCACTGTTAGCGATGTTTTGGCGGGTTCATGTTGGTAGCGTACATATGTACTTCCAATAATAGCATTACGTGCATTAAGTTTCACTTCAGATGGACTAATAGGCATTACTGCAACATACTCCATGATAAAATCAACTATGTTTCCAGTGAAGTGATACGATGTACATATGTATGTATTTGCAGATTGTTTCGCACATTCACTCAGTAAGTAATAATCCCTTGTATAATGTGCTAACTTATTAATTGCTTTTGCGTCTCCTTTCTTCTAACATTCGTTAACGAGCGTCTTGTCTGAAAAATTGAAGGTTATTTATCTCGTAAGACTTGCGAAGGGACAAATGATGTGTGTTTAACTATTGATTTTAATTGAAGTATCGAGAAAGTTAGCGATTTATATATACCAAAGCAGATTTAATTTCAAATTGATGTATCTATCAGAAGAACAATGTTATTGTTTAACTTCTTACAGGACATCCATAGTACATGTATTTCGTATATCGGAGAGTTGTCTTAGCTTAGTAACATGTGTAGGTATAACCTTAAATTACAAGGCTAACATATTACATAGTAAAGAAAGAACAAAGGGCTTATATGAAAACATAAAAGTCAAGGATATCGTAAACAAAATTACTAGATTAAGTAAGGTTAGAATTCAGGCCTATAACATTTAATTATTGCTACGATTGTGTATTTTCTTTCTAGAAGTTTACACTCCATAAGATGAATTGCTGTTTGTAGAGGCGACATTAAACACGTGCACGCCGGCAATTAATGAATGAATAATATACGCTTCTTACGCTAACAAGGTATGTATATTTTCAATATATATTAAGTTCATTGTGAAATACGCATTCACTGAATTAAGCTTTTTTATTGGTCGTTTCTTCCACAGAACAGTAGTAGTTTCTTCTTCATGATATGCAGAATTATTATGACAGTGCACTACAATATATTTTCTCAAAAGCAAATCTGTTTCCTCTTAAACACTGTTTGTATGGCTGAGTGTTTTAATTCTATAAAATAATCGACACATTCGTGTATGCAAAAATACATAATCTGACTCCGCACGCCATTTTTAAACGCCATGTTGTATGTTTAAATGGCACACGTGAGTTATAGGTACATTTAAATGTTTTCAACATTTCCATGTAAAATGTTCCAGATTTTGTATTAAGGTTTTACACAGACACATAACAAATTTTCCTACGTTTTATTGTCATACGTGTCTAGTAATATAAGAATAGACGTAGATTAATAATGGAATATCCTTGACTGTAAAAGCTAGGTTAGCAAAATTTAAAATACGAGTATCTGATTTAGATTACCTACGTATGTTTGAAACAGAACATAAACTTAACCATTGTAAACATTTAAAAGAAAGGAGAATGGATCAAAATAGTTCCTTTTACGTTTTATATTCCACCCAAAAGCTCTACACCCAATTTTCACACAAATACATGTTTTAAGCACCACTAAATTCTTAAAAAAGGGCATTTTAGAAAATAACCGGTGTGTGAACATTTTCAGCAAAACTTCCGCACGCCAAACTACCTTTACACACAAAAATGTCTTAATGTTGAATTTTCTGTGAATATTCTCGTATAACTAATAAACTTTAAGAGCTAGTAAAAATATTACTAAGGAATAACTGTAGATCTATGTAAACCTTTGAAGCAATTTTTATGGCATTAGCCATTTCCGAGATATTCTTTGATATTGGTTTGAATTTCTAAAACTTTGGTAAGTCGGTATTTGCTATTAAGAAGTTAATCAACAGTACATATATTTAAAATGTTTAACCACCAGCATTTGTCATGTTTATACAGGATTCACAGTTAGATATATAATACGAGCTAGGTCAAATTTCTTACCTATTTTAAAATTTGTTGCTGAAATATTAATTTTGTTATTCCTTCAGTGTATTGAAAAATGACTTGACACTGTGCAATTTCTTTTTGAAATTGAAATATTACAATTAAGGTTTTTAATGATATATTAACAAATTGTAGAGATGAAATTTTAGTATAGTCTACTAGATGACAGAAAATCAATTTTAGGAAAATAGTTTAATATCTTTTAAGGATGCGACACTAAGATTTTGAAGAAATGTCCTGGAGGCTAAGCTACCCTTTACATAGAAAATTTTTCGAAAATTTTGAATTTTTGGAAAATAACTCTAAAGCTTTTGATTAAAATGCTATATGTTTAAGATATTTTTATGACAAATGAAATGTATATTTTGAATTTTCTGGCTATAGCCGCTGTAGTCCTGTTTACTCTTGATGACTTTTGCATAACTGGTAAACCGTTAGAGATAGACAAAATCTTACTATACAAAAAATGTAGATTTTGTTAAAACACAGAGTTTATGTGTGTCAAATACCTTTTTTAAGGTTATATGAGTTTTTCGAGGTGTTTTTTGTTAGTGGTTTGCATTTTCAAAGTCGTCACATAGCGACTAGCTCTTAATACATTTGACTATCGTTTAAGGCTGTAATATTCCCATATTCCCGTTGTAGCTACAAGAAAATGGGTGCAAATATTTATTTGGTGAAGTGGGTGGATGGAGGAGTAGGGTTTTGGAGAAGAGGTGAGGGGGTTGCAACATACCTGTCCAGGGGTGCTCTCTGTGACCATTGTGTGTTGTGTTACCTCAGCAGGAGGAGAGATGGTAGTAGAATAACAACAGGAACCAGATGACCGACCGACCGACCGACCGACCGACCGTGTGTATGAGAGAGAGACCAGAGACTGACTAGTGGTGGTGCCCTGAGTTGGGGCGCACCTACTCCCCGCCCTGCCTCTCTACACCCCCGGACAGAGCTGTGTTACCAACCCCTCTGCAAGCCAAGTCCCTAACCTCAGGCGCTCACACTACTACCCCCAACAATCACATCACTTTCTCTACTCCTTCTTCAACAGACCAATCTCACCATCAGAAATAGTTTTATTTATTTGTCAGTGACCATTATTAATTTGTATGTAGGCCAATTATAATTAATTTATGGCATTGTAGAGGTTGGACCAAGGCTCCTCTAAATGAACTAATTGTAAAAATAGAAGGGATTGCTTCGTGCAGAATAACCTGGCTAGTAGATCATTAATACTCGCACTGTCCTCAGACGTAAACAAAACACTCGCGCAGTGCGTTTACCGTACCGCTCAAGTGGTCACTATCGCAGACAAATCGAAATGTTACTGAGTTATATATTTGTTCAAGTAATAATGAAGATTTAGTCTTCCACAGTTAAGCAAGTAGAAAAACGAACAAATCTAAACCATGTTTACTGAATGTTTGCGTGATAGTAAAATAATAAACCATTTATACGTATTCATAAGAAGCTAAACGCTCTTTGTTGCACTCTTCATGTGGAATATCTGGTTAAGATATGGCCGAAACCTGAATCCCTGAGTAAATCTTACGGTAATTACGGTTGCGGCGTTACCAATGTGGAATTCACAACACAACATTGAGCAGAGAAAGTGATGTGAATGCAACACATCAGATAATTATAATAAAATTATAAAATAATAGTATCGTTCTCGCGTTGCAATTTTCATAAGTAATGTAATTGAAGATTGTGTTATTGCGAGTGACAGTGATTTTGTCTGAGTAATAACATAACCTCAACTTGGACTTGGTTTAACTATTTCAGTCAATATTACAAGAACAGAAGATTCTAAACTACATTGCTTGTATTTTTACCCTTCTGAAGTTTAATAACAGTACGTTTGTTACTGTGTCGATAGTTTGGTCAAACAAGTTTAATTACGAACTTCAACATTGAAACTGGCAACTGAATTTGTGTTGGCAACACTGACCGAAAAGTGTAGATTATGATGAGGAAGCCGTTTGTTATCAGACCATAAGCCATTGGAAGATGGGGTTTATAACGTATGTACTCACATCTACCAACCTAACCTACCTTCCTGCAGAAGCCCACACGGTACAACCTTAAACTTAACAATATTTTCATTAATGCAGATAAAAAATATAATCAAATCTACTAGTTGATTTTTAGCACCTCAGTAATAGCTGTCCTCGTTAAACCGTTCGCCTACCACCTAGGCGGCCCGGGTTCGATCCCAGGGATCCGCATGTGGTTTTCTCAGGGTTCTCCGGTTTACCTCAGTGCTTATTCCCCCAACTGCTCCATCATCACCTTTCTAATCATTTTTACCTATATTTCATATCATCATCTTCCTGTATCACATTTCCAGGTTTTAACTGTCCCCGGTTCGTGTGCTCCAGGACAGGCATATGAACCTAGGCACACTTTATATTTTCTAGAGGGTGTAAGTCCTGCGCACGGGGAGGATAAACAGAAGAAGAACCAAATAATAGTCCTCTTACTTATTTATATTGCACACAATATAATTTAAAAGAATAAAGCACTGGACTCAGTCCAAGTTAATAATTATGAGAATGAGTTGGAGTCAACTGGAAACTTTAGTCAGCTTTGCACCAACAACTTGCAACATTACTAAGGTAAGCGAAGTTTTTAGTTTCTAATTTGTTCTTACTTTAGAAGGTATCATAAGTTTAGATGAAAGTACTTCATCCTCCATACTGCCCTACCATGGGCTCATGTGATTCAGATACTAGAGCACTCTGTTGGAAGATAAGTACAACAATACATGTCCTTGAAGTGGACAGGTGGCTTGTGGCAACTTCTTTTCACTTATAAACATGTCCAAACAATGAGCCATGTATTTTGTGTTTATGATCCCGACAGATCGCCCTGAGAGGAAGTGCAGCGACAGCAATTTCTTTCCCAGAACTCGCCTGGTAAACATTGGTTCAGGAAGGTCAACCATGGGAATCGAGCTGAGGACTTCCGCATAAGCACCATGGGTATTTGAGCTATCGAGTCCAACTGGACTATGCAATAAGTATCATAACTGTATGCTATAGCTGCAGATTAATGTGTTGCCAATGTATTAGGTATACTGAACTGGGAATGTGCCGCAAGTTATGTCACAGTTCCTATTAACGCTTACTAGTAACTGTTAAATGTAAACACTTGGATTACTGCGGTGGTATGTACCTAAACCTTCTAAATCTCTCACATTTTAAAACGTCATGTTGCTAAAGAAGAGAAACATTAATGACTACACATATATTATTGCAGATATCTCATTGGTTACATTTTTCTCGCAAAGTACATAATTAATGTGGAATATTTTTCATCAGATGATGAAGTAGATCCACAATGTCAGCCAAATTTCTTGACATTAATACTGTATAATGAGACGAGGTAAGCTGCGATGGGTTGCGAAACGAAAACTATGGTAAAAGTATAAAAAATGTTTTATTTGCTGTAGACCTAGATGCTACTTGTGAACACTGCACACTGGTCTACAGCTGCAACTTCAAGCAAGGAAAGAACTGGCACTAAGTCCGGACTGTATGGTGGCTGATCAAACATACCCCATAGAAAACTCTGGTGGAAACTTATGTTTCTTCAACTATTCATTTTACGAGCCTTCACCGAAGCTAATTCTATGGGATTTAGATGACATATGAACGAGTACAATGTGGCCCAATAAAACTGCGAATCTGATGTGCTGCACTCACATGACTTTCTCTACTCACTCTTGTACTAACCATTCTTACAAACTCTTATTCCTATATCTTCTTCGTGTTAGTTGAGATACATTGTACAAATTATGTTAGTGCTTATTTCCTTGTAAGTACAAGGGCAATATGAGAATACAGTAGGCAAATCTTTTAAAGGTTTAAAATGCCATTGTGTTTGCACGGCTAAGATATAAAAAATAACAATGTTGCACTTCACGAAAGTTTCTTTTCCGAGCCTTACACTAATAAGAAGGTATTTCTCCGAAATGGCTGTCTAAAATTGATCGTATTTTTTAACAAGATCTGGGTCTATCTCTTACGGTTTACCATTTATACAAAAGTCATCCAGAGTAAGCAGGACTGCATGGACTATAGGTAGGAAATTCAAAATAAACATTTCATTTCTCATACAAATAACTCAAAGATATGGCATTTTAATCAAAATCGGTACAGCCATTTTCAAGAAAATAAAAACTGTCGAAAAAATGTCTATGTAAAGGGTAGTTTACGTTAGAGCGATTTTTTTCTTGAAAATCTCCGTGTCGCGTCCATGAAATACATTAAACTTAAATATAAGAGAAGGCCTCCCTGCTGAGCGGTAGGTACATTGAATTCACACTTCCCAACGTAAATCCCTGAGTTCCATGTGTGGAAGTTGACTCTACCTTAACTAATATACCAATTAAATTATTCCATAGCGATTATGTTGAATGTTTTAGCATCCCATTTCCAATGGTGCTTCAATTTCATTGTTATTAGTTGTAAGAAAATTCTCTATTTCACCTAACGAGGTGGTGCCGCGTAGTGGGCGCCACTCGGATTCGGAAGGTCGTAGCTTTGATCCTTATGGCCCAGTTTTATTTTATTTCTTTTTTCAAAATTTCCTTAGTTCAATAGCCAATTGCTGGGAAAGTCGAATTTACCATGCTTTCATTTTACTTCACGTTAATCTGGTTAGTTGGTTGTTTCGGTTGCAAGATTCGGCGTTGTATAGTAGGGGAAAAGAAAGACTCTCTGAACCTTCGTTCCCCTGAAGCCCAGACACAGGTGCAACGTGCAAGGGGAGACAGGAGGTAGCACCAGGGAACCCCAATCTGTAACTAACCTGCAGGCGTCCTGCTGTAATCTCACGTCACCTCCCGGAGAGACCCCCATTACAAGCACAAATATACCTCATGCAGTCCTAGCCGGCGGGCCTAACGGTGCACACACTATTTAACAACATTTAAAGTGCTTAGTGACATTCCAAGTCGAGGCTTATGAAATCCCAGACGCCTATGCAAGTTTTTTCACACTTTTTTTGGACGTTTCTCTCAGTTTTTGCTCAATAAGAAGATGGCAGTTTCTTGTAATATTGCAATATGCCTCACTTGTGTATGAGAGTTTGTTGTCTGTGGTAACATAACCTATCATCATGTGAACTGATTAGCCAGCACACTGTGAGAGAACAGAACACTGCAGTGTGGGGCCTGAGTAACCACTCACGAAATGAGATTAAAGAACGATATAAAATAACAGCGAAATGTAGAACATCATGTGTTGGGATGAACGGCGGAGAACACGGGGAAAATTCGTCCTCATTCCGCTTTATCCACCAAAACCCACATCTATTTTTCCATGATACTGTATTTTCTACGTCTTTGGGATGATATTTACAAAGGACGAAATTTAGAGTTACCACAAACACGGACCTCTTTTTTTGTTTACGGTGCTTCAAAATATTTTTTCGGCGAAATCTCGACATCCAATTTTTGGGTGTAATACAATACTTCTGCTACTTTAGTAATAGAGAAAGTAAAAATTGTCAGATTATAAAAAACAATAAAACTGGTTTTGTTGTCTTAGTACATCACTTTCACTACGAAAACAAAATGACGTTAAAATACAAGTTACTATCTTAGGAGTATTCAAATTGATTATAGGATCCAAAAATTTAGTTAGATTTGAATGCACCTTTTCATGCGATCTGAGTTCTCACTTCACATTTGGATTAAAATGTCATTACAAATGCAATGTATATCTTGAATTTTCTGTCTATAGCCCCTGTAGTCGTATTTACTCTGGATGACTTTTGTATAACTGGTAAACCGTAAGAGATAGACATTTATATCCAAATAATTTTTTTTGTAGAGGGAACCATTTCGTAGATTTTCTTTGTTATTTGTGTCAGTAGATAAAACTGCACTTTGTGGAACATTTTAAAAAAGTGAATGTGGTGAGAAAAATAATGTTAAAAAGTTCGAATTTCAAAATAAAAGCTATTTTTTATTCTGGATTTTCAATTTAGAAATAAAATAATTTGTATAAATGTTTATCTGTATCAACACGAAGAAAATATAGGAATAAGAGTTTGTAAGAATGGTTAGAAACAAGAGTAGAGAAAGTCATGTGAGTGCAACACATCAGAATTTTCTAATGTCATTCTCGACTAAAAATCAAACCGTTCTTCATTTTGTAAGTGTAAATAGTTTTCAATCTTGTATTAGTTTATGTAATGAGATTAGAAGTAGCTATTCTAAAGTGTGTGACAACAATGCTGGAAGTATTATCGACAAGCACATTTTCCTCTAGTGAGTGATCTCCAAGTGACTGTAAATCTGGATAGAAAACATTAAGTTGGTTTATCAGGTGATCATTTTGGTCCGTTGCACACGCGAATAAGCGGCGCCTCTCAGCTGGGCTCGCCGAGTCACGCAACCTACTCCTGCACGAATGTTATTGTTTCAAAACTTGCAAGGGTTTGCTTTCAGCTTAATAATATCAACTCTCCCATTCTATGAGGACTGAACTTCTCGCACATGGAGGATCTGGCATCACCAGCTTTACTTCCCTTCCGAAGGAAGCCAACCTAAATATTTTAGGCCCGAAAAAATATATCACCCTCCGCCAGATTCGAACTCCGGAGCTTGCGAACCGGAGAGTAGCATATTACCCCTAGAATAGGGTCACTAGGTGCACTCTGGGCATCTGCCCTAATTTCACTCTTCATACTGGTTGGCTGTTTTAGGGCGTTGAGTATCAGGGATAAAGACCTTCCATTGCAAGTATTGCAAAACTCACACAATTACAAGGAATATCTCGGAAATGGTTAACTCTACAAAAAATTATTTGGACATAAATTGTGTTTTAGCATGATCTATATTTTTGTACAGTAAGATTTGGTCTATTTCTTACGGTTTACCTGTAATACAAAAGTCATCAAGAGTAAACAGGGCTACATGGGCTATAGTCAGAAAGTTCAAAATATACATTTCATTTGTCATAAGCATATCTTAGACATTGCCAATCGTTAGAGCCATTTCGAGGAAATCAAATTTTTCAAAAATTTTACATGTAAAATGTATTTTAGCTTGGAGGAATTTTCTTCAAGATATTCGTGTGCCATCCTTAAAAGAGATTAAACTTAAATACTAACGTGTCTGTTTAACAAATTAGTGCAACACAAAACGTGGGACATTTACATGAAGAAAAATGAAAAATGTCGAAAATATCAATACTAATAAAATATTTGAATGTATAACTCACGTTAACACTTTAAGGGACAAGCTATTCTGCTACATATACCGTTTTTCTTCTAGTTCCTAGACCAGTTTTCATATCCCTTTCAGAGGCACCTTAGACGAATAGCTGAGATCGTTAGTGATACACAAGGGCTTGGCCATCCATTTAAATCCAAAAGTCGCGAGTTCGAATGTGTCAGTGATAAAGGATGGGGAGGGCCCAAGAAAAATAATCGGTGTCATGGCACGCTTGCATTTTTCATATTTATGAATGTGCCTATTATTTTATAGAATTAAAATTAACAAATAGTTTTTTTCCTCATGTTTATTAAATTTGAGAGCTAGATAAGCTGAAAGTGATTTTGGAGTAGTTGAGTCGAGTCAAGAGGGAGCTGGTGTGAACAGCAAGTCTATGTTGGTTCCCCTGCACTGCAGCAGCAGCACTCGGCTATTCTCGGCAATGTTCGGCATCACCGCAGTATTGAGCTAGCCCAGCAGACTGGCGCGAAACCCGACACAATCAATACCCTGCCTGGGTTTTGGGGTAATAGCCGTAAAAACTACAGGTGACATACGTAGGGTCACATCTATCCCACTCAATGTTTTCATTCTTATGCTTCACCCCCAACCCCTTTCCAAGTATTGCAAAACTCACACAAACAACAAGCAATATCTCCGACTGAAGCAGTGGGGGAAGGTTCTCCAAACAGACATTGCACACTCCCTAACAGTATGTCTATCTTGTAATGCTATGACCCATTTTATTAACTATCTTCTTACGAACACTTCGAACTTTTGTAGAGTTAGGTTATGTTTGAAAGACACATTGAGACGAGTGAATTTTCTTTTCATGATGATAACAATAAATACAAGATTAATCACTATTAACAGTTCTACAAACCAAATTTGAAGTGTCCTCTTGGAATTGGTCCAATTTTTCTGCACCAATCAACACTTGTTTTTGATCGTGACTCAGTTTAAATGGAATACATCGACAACAAAGTTTTCTCACGCCTATTGATATAAAATGTTTTATATTTGACTCATAGCAATGTTGTCCTAATAAGTTCATAAGATTTCGGTCGATCTTCTTCAAATATTGCTGCAACAGTGACAATATTTTCATTAATAACAACAGTTCTTGGACGTTCTTCACGAAATTTACTCCTGAGAAAAACTGATCTCTTGAATCCGCTGTAACCTATAAACGCTTGTCTTAGATGGGGCTTTTTCGAATAGCGTGTTTCTAAGGCGATTTTTACAGTGTATAGAAGTTAATGACGACTTAAAATCGTAAAATATTAGATGAAACAGCTCCCATTAAACAAACCAAGAAATAGAAATGTGTTGCAGTTTGGATTTGTTCCAGATATTAGTCATTTAGTTTCCCGCAGGAGCTGCCAAGAGTGTTATGTCATATTTCATATGTGCATGTCGTTTTGTAAACATAGCATTCCGGAAATGTGCAACTGCGCATGCTCAAAGATACCTATGCCTTGTTTTCGGCAATCTTCACACATATATGCCCTGTTTATAACAGCAAGGAAAATGTTACTAATGTTTGTTAACTCAAATAAAGGTTTATTAACTAGTCAAATTAGAGAAACTTCACAAATCAAGAACGTAATTCTGTTGTATTGTTGCTAGGAAGTGTCACCAACCACGCATTACAAAAATCGCTAAATACGTATGTTTCCTGTATTAATATAGTACATGGGACATTTTAATTAAAACAATGAAATGAAATCCAGAACTTAAACATTAATATATCTTAAACAGATGCTCATATATGATTGAAATTTTATACATAAGCGTTATACAACTTTACTACGCTATAGTGCAAATTTCACGTTCCGTAAAGGAAAACTGCAGATTTTTTACTATGCATGAATGAAATTGTGAACTAATAATGCTAGCTTTTCAAAATATATGCCGTAAATATAATGTAATACAAACATCTTACAGCCTAAATACGATACATTTTTCTCTAATAGTTTAGAAATTATAATCATTAATTTTTGGCTGCTTCACTTAAAAAGTCCACTCGCTGAAAAAGAAAAAAAAAAAAGGGTTAATGTTTTAACGCTTTTAAATTCTCCTTGGTTTGTCTGTCTCGTTCTACTTAAGTTAGTTGTAATTTTTATGTCTAAAAGTTAAAAATATATACTTAAATACATCTAATAATGAAACCTAGGACAATTTTAATTTGTTATGCTTCTTTGTAACAAATCCCGTTACTGCAATACAAAAACTGGAATATTTTACATGAAGAAAAATATTTGAATGTATAGCTCATATTAAAATACACCTGACATTTAAACATAGCTTCAGAGGAAAATTCTGTATTTTTAACATTCAAGAATATCTCAGTGTTTTTTTCCTTCATTTTTATAAACTTGCAGTCGTACATAACCTTAACTCTCTGTACGTGTTACAATTCGATAAGTCTTATAATGAAATACATGATGTAGAGTTATCTGATTGTGTTTGAAGAGAAGACGCTAGTACAAAATCTCACATTGCAGTGTGTTGGCTACCCTGATGCTCTGTGACTGGATTACTCGTCCAATGAACATGCTTCATTATAATACGTTCACACTTTACGTTGCAAACACCTCATTTTCATTTTACATTCTACTTCAAGGTTAGAAATGAAAATAAAACTGTTATTTTAGAGAAAATTTGGGACGACTGAAGTAAGCAAACGCTATGATTTATACCTCCTATACATTGCAAAGCAAGAGACAGATGTTTTGAGGTTAAGGTTTCATTTGTGTTTGATACACGCTGAATATTGAAATAACACAATGAAGACAGGCTTATGAAACTTCAGGTATGGAGTAGAGCAGTGCTGCCAACCAAACAAACGTGCAACCTAGCCACAATTAAACAAAATTCCGCTATAACCACCTGAACTATAATGAGTAGAAAGACATAAGTAATGTAGTCGGCAATTATGGACCTTACGTACTCCGGAAAGGTAGAAGAATCTTAAAATTGAAATGATATATAATTTATGTGGTTTACTCATTTTTAAAAGTATTTAATACAGATTTTAATTCATGGTAAGTGAACGTGGCATAAATACATACAAATAAATATTACTTTAAAGCTCCAAGTAGAAAAACGGTTTTCTTAAAATTTAGAATTTCAATTATTATACTATTTCGAGAAATTATTATAAGTCCAGTTATCTTTTATGTTACTTTATTTGCTCTAAAACTGAATCTCAACTCAGAAGTGCTTTGTTGTATCGTAACCTTGACAAGTCGGTTTGGGTGGCTCAGTTGGTTAGACGCTGGCCTACTGATCCCAAGGTACCGGCGATTTCTCTGGAAATACACCTCGAACCTTCTCGTAAAAGCCCGGTATTCGAAGCTTCTCGAACTGTCTTTGTTGTCGCGTTACCTACCAGCGTAGTGGTGTGAGGTACCTGAATTTGACCTTCCTTTGATACGCGTCCGGTGTTACAATATAATTTTTTTTATAATTTTTAAACATTTTGGTTACATATCAAGGAGGCATTACCTTAACAGATGTTTCTAAAATGTTAGACCATTCAAACCAAAGTGTAGGTACATAATATGAAAGCATGCAGTTGTTGCACTGAGAGAGCTTACCCCGAGACTTGATAACGACGGGAATTTCTTCTTGAACATGATGGGGTTATCCTTCCAATGTATGAAGATTATCTTGTATCACTTTTAACACCGTATCTGGTTAACTGACTCACCGCCTGTCGTTCGTTGAGTGGCCGCAACACGTTTGGTGAAGCTTAAACACAATTTATCCTACTTGCTTGGGCTGAACTCTAGCATGGCATTCCAGTCAAAAATTCAACCCAAAATTTCACCGAAAATACACGTTTTCGAGGCCCCCCCCCCCCGAATTCAAAAAGGTATCTTTCAAAAAATGTCTGTGAATAGTATAGTCAATTCAGAACCAAAATTTCGAATCAATACAATACCACATATAGTAAGCAGGGAAAGTATTGTATTCCAGCCAAAAATTCGATATCGATATTTTACCGAATATATGTACGAAAAGCCAGTTAATTCCAGCATCTTCCAAGAATACCACAAGAAGATTTTTTTTTTTTTTTTTTTTTTTTTTTTAAATTAACGTCCTCCAACATTGTGTCATATCGGACGAATGAATGAAATGAAATGGGTGAAATGATGCTCAAATGAGCCCGAGGTCCATGGAGCTTTAAGTTACCCGACATTTGTCTTCTCAGGATAAGGGAAAACCTCGGAAAAAAACCTTACCCGGATAACTTACCCTAAGCGAGATTCGAACTCGCGACCTCTTGAACGTGAGGCAGACACCCTAACCATCACGCTATAGAGGCGGACATTACACAAGAAGATGTTTGAGAAAGTGCCTCTGAAGCGCTGAATAAAAATGTAGGTCTCGTTAAAACAAAATTTGTTAGATTTTTTTTCTGTGGAGTTAGTCATTTTCGAGATATTCCTTGTTTCAACTTCTTCGTTCTGAATGAGTTTTATATAACTGATAAACTATAAGAGAAAAATTTTACTGTATAAAATGTAAATCTTGTTGAAACACACAATTTATTTTATTTTTGTTACGTTAGACATTTTCGGGACTTAGTGAAGGAACTGAATATATCCTAATTAGGTTAAGGTCGAAAACAAAGTACGCGACTGGAATTTGAAATTTGGCAGTCGCGAAATGCGCATGAGCCAAGAACTCTGGCCAAGAGGTAATACCGGAAGTAGTGTGTGTGATGTCAGGAACTGCGCGACCATGGTTACATACATACACACAAATATAGGAAATTGCGTGTTTACATGACCAGACGTGATTCCACGAAACTCAGTCAATAAGAAATAACTTCCTCTACTCTTGTACTAACTGTTCTTACAACTACTTCATGTTAACAGTGATAGTCAAATGTTTTAAAGAAATAACAAGAAATATCTCGGAAATGGTTAAGTCTACAAAATGTCCTTCACAGAAATTGCACGTTTTAACGAGATATACATATTTTATGTAGTAATATTTTGTGTATCTGTTACACTTAAGTACTCACACAAAAGTTATTCAGAATAAAGAGAATTTCAAAGAATACCTGTTTCTTAGTTTCTATTACGTGATAATATTTGCGTTCCTACTAAAACTTCAAGACCAAAATGTTTTGCTAAATACGCGTTTAGGCGCTCTGAATAATACAAAATATTTTTAGAAAATCATTGGTGTGTGTCTGTGTTAATGTGTGTGTGTAACTCAAAAACGAAACGTCGGTTAAACACCAAAGTTGGTATTTCAGTTTAGCATTTCCCCTCAAACTACTCTTTAAATGGAACATTGTCTAAAAAAATAATTTTCTCAAAAATAGGCCTAACATTTTTTTATTAAAATACATATGCAAATCCTCTTCATTCTGGATGATTTTCGTATAACCGGTAAACTGTATGAGATAGACCAAATATTACTATATAATATATATATATTTCGCTAATACACACAAGCTATGTCAAATACATTTTACTGTAGCGTTAGCCATTTCCGAGATATTGCTTCTTATTTATTTGAATTTTCCGACATTCTCATGATTACTTATAGTCTACTATATTCTCCTAGTACATACAAGACAATTAGTGCAAATATGAATTAGATAAAGCAATAAGAGTTTGTAAGAATAGAGAAAGTGTATCACTTGGAGAATGAAGAGCAATTCTGTGAATAATGGAATTATTTGGAGAGACAAGTGGGAACGCCTGGCGTTTTGGCGACTTGCCCAGAATTGCTACTGGTTATTGCTGCCCTGTCTTATAGCACGCAGCTTCTACATGAAGCCTGACAAATGCACTGCCCAGAAACGAACGCTTTTGATATAGGTATCCACCTACATACAGCATTTACTACTGGAGTTGCAGAAACATCAATAACCACCTCCTGTTTCAGTATTGCAGAGTTTAGACAAATAACAAGAAATACCTTGGAAATAGTTAACTCTACGAAAAAATGCATTATGTGTAAATTGTGTATTTTAACGAGTTCCACACTTTTCTTTAGTAATATTTTGTGTGTCTCTTACAGTTTACTAGATATAGAAAAGTTTTCAGAATGAACGATGTGTAGTGTTTAACGCCCGCTTTTACTACATACGGCACCGCAGGCGGTGACACTGATGATGTATGCAATGAAGATGGAGCACCGGTGGAATGAGATGGCGGGGGATACCAGAGAACCCGGAGGAAACTCGCCCCAGCGCCACTTTGTCCAGCACAAATCCCACATATAGTCACCTGGGATCGAACCTAGGCCGCTTTGGTCTAACCACTCGGCTACGGCGCGGCTTTTCAGAATGAAGAGAACTTCAGAGAAAATTGGACTTCTTAAATATATAGTTTTTAACGAAATTCATTAAAGGCACTTTTGAGAAAATTAAAGTTTACTTTTTGGGGATTCAAAAAGTTTCAAAATATATGTTCCAGTGAAATTTTGATGTTGAATTTTTGGGTGGAATACAAAAAGTGGAAAAGTTTAAAATGTTTTTCAAGATTTGAGTGAAATGGGGCAAGTATAGGAGGTTGATATTTGAAGTATGTACTTCAGCAGCGGCTGGAGGTATCGTATATACAGAGCACATGGGCTGGTTTGAACCACTACACTTACTGCACTACACACACACATACACTTCACTTCACTCGCTCTGGTCGCCCTGGTCGAGCTGTTGCACCGACTGGTTCGTTTCCTAGCTAACACGCTCCTCCGTGGCCAATGTTCCACTAAAAATAGCCTCTTATCCTGAATACAGGCCAGCGGACAATTTTAGCACTTCAGTGGCGGCTCCTTGGGATTCCCCCCTCGTTAAATCATTCACAACCAGAGTCACACCCTCGAATTATACAATATACCTATGTATTTCGATGAGTTTATACTTTCAAGTAAATCTTAGTTCATTTTTAACATAAATAAATTACCTTTCTTATGCACACAACATATTAATCATTAAAAGCAACTGTTAAAAACACAGTTGTGAAATTATTTTCTGTTTACATGCCCAAAGAGAGTGAAGAACAAGAACTTCCCATTTAGAAAAGTATAAGTACTTTAAAATATAACATATTTTGCTGTCAAGTCTGATCGCTTCGTTTAAAATATCGCGTGAAATAGAATCCATTTTTTGAATAGTTTTATCACTGTCTCTAACTGTTGGCCATATTCCATCATACATCTATTATGGAAATTTACCCCTATTAATTATTTTAATACCAAAATTACACAAAAAATTCTGATTACACACCAAAAATATAGCTATTCGTGTCACTATTTAAGATAAAGAACTATTTTTCAAGAAGCGTACGTTGAAACGTATAGCTGATTTACCAAGGCATTCCGCACTTATACTGCCTTTGTATCAGAAGTTTCCTCTATTTATTATTTATTGTTGTTGTTAATGTTATTATTTTCCGGTGAAATCTCGATAACGACGTTTTTGGTTGAATACAAATACTTTGTCTGATCTGTAAAGTTAGAAGGAAGTAGAATAAACAAGAAAAAGAAGGAATAAGTAAGAAGGGGATAAAGAAGATGAAGAACAAGGAAGAAGAGGGCAGTTTACTGGTAGGTAGAAAGTTCAATTCGGCAGGTGCCTACTTGTGCGAATGCCGGTCGTTTAAGTGGAAGCCGTGTAAGTGAGGCAAGCTCTAAGCCTGTACCCCTGTAATTATGCTTGCCCGGTGTACCGCAGTGTCGGAGAAGATGCCGCGTCAGCACGGGGGAAACTGGCGAAACCTTTCAGTCCTTTGTCTCTATACTATACGCACAAGGGCACTGTACCTTCGAGTAAACAACCTCAAGTATCTCGGAAATTGCTGATGCTAAGAAACACTCGAAAAAAAAATGTGTATTTTAAATATACCTCATTTTTACCTTCTCCATGAACAACATAACTGTAAAACGAAAGTGCATTAAATATAAAACTACATTTTTAAAAAATGTCTGCACTCTTGATTAAGAAAAAGATTTCGAAAATTATGATTTCCTTAAAAATGGCTAACGATTTTTATTAAAATGCGTTTTATTTAATATATTTTTATGTCGGATGATCCCGGATATCTCCCCACGCAGATACCGGAAAATAAACCCGGGTCTCTCGCTACCATCGTGGTAAAGACACGATCGCAGAAAATATTGCTACATAAATATGTAGATCTGTTATGTCAACCTTTTCTGCGGAGACAACCACTTCCGAGATATTTCTTGTTATTGCTTTATACATCTGTCAAATAGGAAGTAATTATGCCTTACCCATGCAAAGAGAATGGAAGATAAATTGTAGAAATGTTTTATGTATTAAAATGAAGTAGATATAGGAGTAGAATGGTCTTGTAGAGAAGAGTGGGTAGAGAAGGTGATGTGAGGTAGAAACTGGCCCTAGAGGATAAGCACTTTCCTTGATGGGGTTACAGCTAATTCAGTTGGAGTAGACTTCCGATATATTATCTCTCTTACCGTCTTCCTATCCAGCGATAACTCAAAGTTAAAGTCAATCTATCTTGATATATACGACCGCTTCTTCAGGCTCTTTACTTTATTACCTAATGTTTCAATTTGTGACAGATTACTCAATTCCAATTATATGGATATGATACTAGGCTATACCGCCGGAAATATGTTTTGAGGACATCTTAAGTATAGACAAATCATTTTTATAAAAATGTCCATAACTCAAAATAAAAATTCTGTTAAAAACCAAAGCTGAACATCTTTCAAGGATGCGACGCGAAGATTTTGAAGAAAATTCCTTCACTCTAAACTACCTCTTATATGGAAAATTTTTGGAAAATCTTGATTTTCTCGAAAATGACTCAAACGATTTTGATTAAAATGCCATATGTTTAAGCTATTTTTGTAACAAATGAAATGTATATTTTGAATGTTTTTAAATTTTGCACTGCAAAAACCCAAGAAAAAAAATTTAAAAAATTATATATAAGATTATTATATTTATATTTATTTTACCAAAATAAATTTAACATTTCTCTATTTCCCAATTATACGAATATGATATTAGCTTATAACCATTCGTTTCTTTTATTCTATCGCGTTTTGGTGGACCAATGAGATAACTGTATGGAAGCGAGAGCTGCACTGTTTGCGGACTAGGAAATAAAACACATAAATAGCGACTACCTATTGGAGAAAAGTATAAGCATCGTAAAACTGAAAGCAATAACTACACAAAACAGATGAACAGTTTTACAAAAGAGACCAGTCTACGTAGGCTGTCACTAGAAAATTCAAAACATTTATTTAAAATCGCACCAACATATATTAAACATATAGCAAATCGTTTCTGAGAAAATAAATTTTTTCGAAAAATTTCACATGTAAAGGGTAGTTTACGGTGGGGGAATTTTCTTTCAAACTATCAGACATACAGAGAGAGAGAGAGAGAGAGAGAGAGAGAGAGAGAGAGAGAGGGGGGGCTTTTTCTAAAAAAATTCTTTTTTATTCAGGGGTCCTCAAAACATACATTTGCGGTGAAATCTCGACATGTAATTTGTAGGTGAAATACAACACTAGGTCTAGTTTGCTATACGCGGTAGGGAAAGTGAAGAAAGGAGGGTTCAGTGTTGCCAAGTGTTGATAGAGGTATGACAACATTGTGAATATGCGAGGGCATGCAAGCAGGCAAGTTGGCAGGTTGATTCACGTCCAGCAAATTGGAGCGCGTTGTTCCCCTAGCAATTGAGACGCAATGTGGTTATTGTTGCGTGGAAGTCCTGACTCATTCAGTTCCCTCCCTCCCTCTTGTATGTATGTATACACACAAGTAGTCATTATCTGACACACGCTCGAACCCCCCCCCCCCCCCCCGTCCTTGTTCACAAGTTGCACTTGCACTACATGCACTTACAACGTGCTGGTGTCCTCACTACCTACTCTAGTGTACGCCCACGTATCGCAAAAGTCACACAAATAACAACGAATATCTCGGAAATGGTTCATTCTACAAAAAATACATTCAAGCATAAAGATTTTGTCTATCTCTTACGGTTTACAAGTTATACAAAAGTCATCCAGAGTAAATACGACTACAAGGGCTATAGCCAGAAAATTCAAGATATACATTTCATTTGTCATCAAAATATCTTAAACATACGTCATTTTAATCAAAATCATTAGAGCTATTTTCAAGAAAATCAAAATTTTCGAAAAATGTTCCATGTAAAGGGTAGTCTAGGGTAGAGCAATTTTGTTCAAAATCCTTCTGACACATCCTTGAAAGAAATCAAACTTAAATACCAAATTTGGTTTTTAACCTACTTTTCATTTTTGAGTTATGCTGTCCACACCCCTGCTTTGTCGTTTAATTCTGTATTAAAGATAGATAACTAGAGATTTAAGATCTCAGTTATTTGTCTGTTATTAAAATGAGTGTATAAAATGCAAGATTAGGAATATTAACCCTCCCCTCGTTACTTGCAGTAGATAATTTGAACGTCTACGTTATTTCCTTTATATTTAATAACGTATGAGTATCTTATTGAACTTTTTTGTTCGTAATAGTTGAATATATCTACCATGACGTGAAGTTTGTGCATTAGCAGTACAAATTCGTCGGAGTGAACCATTTCGGAGATATTCCTTGTCATTTGTGTGAGTTTTGCAATATTTAAACATGGTAAGAAATGAGTTGGAGGAGGTGAAAGATGGTGGAGTGTCTAGGGACGTTGAATAATGCAAGTAAGTGTCGAGTAGGGAGGGGGGGGGGGTAGATCGGGGGCTACACCGCACCTGCCATAGTGTGTAGTACACTTGACAGTGAGGGATGTTGAGGGGAGGGGAGGGAGGAGATTTGTGTCTCTACAACACGTCCACACACCTCACCATTACCCAACCATGTGCCTAGTAAATCAAAACGTCTAGCATATGTACACGTCAGCATTAAGGAAGTTCTATCTGATTTTTACTTTTATGCACATAAATGTTCCCCAAACCTTCAGTTATCGGCTGACAGTGAAATATCTCCATTTTTAATGGTCTAGCACGGCTATGGCCATTATACTTAAACGTCCCTTTTCTAAACACTATTTGAACAATATATGGGCTAGAAAATGTCTCAAAAAGGGCCAAATTCATTGGCAACAAGATATGAATCTGAGATTACTAAAGAACAAAAGAAAATTATGTATATAAAAATTGGCTTTTAATACAATATCTGACCCAATTTTTCTGTCTTCAAGTTTAGTCTTTGGTTTCAAAACATGAATTCTTTTTTTTACTGTTTCTACTGGTAAGTAGGGGAAGTATTGTATTCCACCCAAAAATTCGATGTCGATATTTCACCGGAAATATGTTTTGAGACCCCCTGAATCCAAAAAAAGCATTTTTAGAGAAACGTGCGTGTGTCTGTCAGTCTGTGGACAGCATAACTCAAAAACGAAAAGTCGGTTAAAAACCAAAGTTGGTATTTAAGTTTAATGTATTTCAAGAATGCGACACAAAGATTTTGAAGAAAATAGACCCACCCTAAACTACCCTTTACATGGAAAGTTTTTCGAAAATTTTGATTTTCTTGAAAATGGCTCTGACGATTTTGATTACAATGGCATATGTTTGAGATATTTGAATGAGAAATGAAATGTATATCTTGAATTTTCTGGCTATAGCCCATGTAGTCGTATTTACTCTGGACGACTTTTGCATAACTGGTAAACCGTTACAGATAGACCAAATCTTACTATACAAAAAATTTAGATCTTGCTAAAATACACAATTTATGTCTCAATAAATTTTCTTGTAGGGTGAACCATTTCGGAGATATTCCTTGTTATGTGTGTGAGTTTTGGAAAACTTAATACTTTCGTGAAATGGAACATCGTTGTTCATTTTTTATATGTTAAGTGTGCAAAGAGAACGAATCTCAAAGCTTTAAAAGATTAGACTATCGCTCAAAGTCTACTGTATTTCCATATTCCCCTTGTACCTACAAGGAAATAAGCAATAAGATAATTTGTACAAATGTTTATCTCAACTATCATGAAGAAGATATAGGAATAAGAGTTTGTAAGAATGGTTAGTACAAGAGTGAGTAAAGAAAGTCATGTGAGTGCAACACATCAGATTTTTACCTTTAAAAGCATTAAATACACAAAAAAGTTAAAAGAATACTTCCAATTTTAAAGCTAAGAAATTAATTACTTTAAATGACTTATTTTTCGTCCCTGGTGGTGTTTTTTTGGGTATATAGACTTTATAAAAAAATAAAACAAATAGCGCTGGAAGTTTTTATGATAGTTTATAACATAAACACACTTAAATGTGTAAATTATTCATTTCATACTTATAACAATTTTAACAAATTAAAATTTGACTCGCAGGGTCCTTTGAAACAGATATTATGAAATTATCCTATTTCTGGCACAAGTAAATGATGTAATTGCTATGGCAACAAAACAACAATAACGTCATCAGATAATTTTCTCCAATGTGCCGACAGGAAAAACTGAAAGTTATTTTTTCGTTTCTCCATCCCACAAAATTGTTTCATATTCTTTTTCGCATACATTTTTTGTATTCAATAAACTCTGTCGTTGAAAATATCAAGAGGAATACAATCACAACCCAATAAATCACATGTTTGCTTTCCGGCCTAATATTCAGTACCCGAGATTACACCCAAATCACGTTTTGAGGGGCCTTTAATAAAAAAAATATTTACAAAAAGGATGTGTGTATGTGCGTGTCTGTAAATACTATTAATTAAAAATAAAAAGTTGGTTAAATGCGAAACTCACCTTTACGTGGAACATTTTTCCAAAACTTGTACTTTTTCACAGACGGATGTATGACAAGTGGTAATGACGTCACTTCCGGAAGTGAGGCTGGAAATAGCCCGCCCTAGGAAGACAAGTTCGCAGATTTTTGACTGGAGAAACACAAGGAGCGGCTGCTAACAGGATTGTGCGAGTTTGTTTACACTGAGCATCTGGTGCAGGGATCGCTTGCTGCCTGTCTGCACTCACATCACCTTCTCTAGTCACTCTTGTACTAACCATTCTTACAAACTCTACAAGCAATATCTCCGAAATGGTTCACTCTACACAAAAAATTATTCAGACATAAATTGTGTATTTTAGCAAGATATGCATTTTTTGTATAGTAAGATTTGGTGTATCTCTTACGGTTTACCAGTTTTTCAAAAGTTATCCAGAGTAAACAGGACCACATAGGCTATAGCCAGAAAATTCAAAATATACATTTCATTTGTCATAAAAATATCTTAATCATACGGCATTTTGATTAAAATTGTCACAGCCATATTCGAGAAAATCAAAATTTTCGAAAAATCTTCCATGTAAAGGGCAGTTTAGGATGGAGTTATTTTCTTCAAAATCTTTGTGTCGCATCCTTGAAAGACATTAAACTTAAATACCAACTTTGGTTTTTAACCGGCTTTTCAATTTTTAGTTATGCTGTTCACAGACAGACACACAGCGACACGGACCTTTTTCTAAAAATGCATTTTTGCATTTAGGGGGTCTCAAAACCTATATTTGCAGTGAAATCTCGGTGTGCAATACAATACTTGCATACTTACTGCTAATTTGAGCGAGCGTGAGGCAGCAAGTATGTCACTACGTTTCCATGGGGATTACAGATCGATTTGAGTTCTCATTCGGGAAACGCAGATTGACATCGAAGTGAATCCTTAGATCCCATCCTCTTAGAAGTGAGATCGGATAGATAAAATCTTAAGGATTGAGTTGAACATGGAAACGCGGATCTATTGAGAATGAGATTGGACTCAAAAGGATTTAAATTCCGCGTAGAAACATAGTGTGTGCACTAAGGAAGAATAGAAGGCATATGGTTGACGCTAATTTTGGCTGGAAATTGCGCAACAAAGAGGAACGGAGAGGAAGCGATTATCGTGCCTGGGTCTTGTTTACAAAGAAAGAAGTATAAACCTTGGAAGTGTTGAATCCTCTTGCTAGAAGCGCCATATCTGGATCAATTCACCACTCACATCGCGTTCCTTGCAGTAAGTATCATAATATCGGGTTGTTGTAAGTCGAGAGGCGAAACCCGATCCGATCCGACCGACACAGTAACCCGCCTGGGAACTAGCTACTACTGGAAACTGAGAAGCCTATGAAAACACCTGTAATGTCAGGGCTCGCCTAGTGAAGCAGCACTTCCGTCTGGATTACTTGTATACGAGCCTGGCTATCTCTCACCACACTCTCCAGTTGTACAAATTACCATCAAGAGTAAACACGACTACATAGGCTATAGCCACAATACGCATTTCATTTGTTATTGTTTCGGTCAATAACAGCACAGCTATGGTCATATTCCCAAGTATAATCTCATAATCTTCACCCTCTCCCCTTCAACCCATTAACATGTTGCGGAACTTGCCTTGATGTTGGAAACTACTACTGCGCAATCTAAACTCAGATTTTCAATAACCTTGATCAAAGTGACTCATTTTGCAACATTTGTTTTTCATTTACTATGTCAAGAAACTTAGCTACATAAAATAGAACTTTCTTCAACATCCGTCTTGAAGTGTGTTATCGAATACACAGAGCGAAGTAGGTGACATGTGCCAAAGAAGTCGATGAGAATCAACCAGTACTTTTTGCTAATGGTTTCCCTTATTTAAAGTTTGCCTACATTATAAGGTGTGTTGTAGAAAGAAGTTTACAAGGCTCTACTAGGTGAGAAGTTTAGCCATCTGAACTGTCTATCGTCATCTAGTGCAATTCTGCTAAAAAGAACATCATTTACATCATCTATGAAAATAACACATAAATGCATCTTTTCGTTTTTACTTTCTCTACTCCGTATAGTAAGTAGGGAAGGATTGTATTCGACGCAAAAAAATTAAATGTAGAGATTTCACGTAAACATGTGTTTTGAGGCCCCCAAAGCATTTTTAGAAAAAGGTCCGCGCGTGTCTGTGAACAGCATAATGCAAAAAGCCAAAGTTAGTATTTGAGTTTAATATCTTTAAGGATGCGACATGAAGGTTTTGAAGAAATTAGCCCCACCCTAAACTATCCATTATATGGAATATTTTTCGAAAATTTTGATTTTCTTGAAAATGGCTCTAGCGATTTTTATTCAAATGTCATATGTTTAAGATATTTTTATAACGAATGAAATGTATAATTTGAGTTTTCTGGCTATAGCCGATGTATTCCTGTTTATTCTTGATTACTACTGGTAAACCTTAGGAGATAGACCAAATGTTACTATACAAAAAGTGTAGATGTCAGTAGAAGTGCATAGGTACATATGAAACCGAAGTTGGTGGTATAGTAATTTCTCGCACTAGTGCGCTAATGTAAACACTGGAGTTTGTCTATCAGTAAATAAAATTGCAGGCGTCTGAAGACCGCAAGTCGCTTGTATCGATCTGGACTCGCAGCTGTCTGGCGCCCGCCATCTATTGCGCATTGCACCAACTGTTTGTGGGAGGAATTTAGCGCCACCACAAGTCGTGTTCCAGAAATAGCGGTGCAGCTGTTCGGCCAGGCCCAGTGCAAACCGCCGCCACACCACGGCACTTTACTGAATTACAACATCCACATTTCTACAGCTCAAATGCACGTTTTAAGTGATAGTCAAGAGCTGGTCACTATGTCATGACTTTGAAATTGAATATTACAACGAATATTTCGAAAATAGTCTACTCCATCAAAATGATCAGACATAAGCTGTGTTTAAAATTCAAGATAAACATGTCATTTGTCATAAAATGTCTTTAACATACGGTATTTTAACAAACATCGTTAAAACCACTTTTGAGAAAACAAAACTTTTGGGAAAATGTTCCATGTTTAGGGTGGAGCAATTTCTTTGGAAATCTTCGTGTCGCATCCTAGAAAAATATTAATCCTAAATACCAACTTTCGTTTTCAAGCGACTTTTCGTTTCTCAGTTATGCTGTTCACAGAGACACACATACACACACGGACCTTATCTAAAAATGTAGGGGTAAAATGCAATGTAATGTAATAGTTGGATTACTATTTCCATCATAGAAAAATGTATGGCTTGCTTGTTGAAGAGTGAGTAGAGAAGGACATCTGAGTGAGTTACGTAAAAGAGGAGACAGAGAAAACCGTATTCCACCCAAAAATTCAATATCGAGATTTCACCGGAAATATGTTTTGAGACCCCCTGAATCCAAAAAAAGGCATTTTTAGAAAAAGGTCCATGTGTGTGTCAGTGTGTCTATCAGTTTGTGGACTGCATAACTCAAAAACGAAAAGTCAGTTAAAAACCAAAGTTGGTATTTAAGTTTAATGTCTTTCAAGGATGCGACACGAAGATTTTGAAGAACATAACTCCACCTTAAACTACCCTTTATATGGAAAAATTTTCGAAAATTTTGATTTTCTTGAAAATGGCTCTAACGATTTTGATTAAAATGTCATATGTTTAAGATATTTGTATGACAAATGAAACGTATATCTTGAATTTTCTGGCTATAGCCCCTGTAGTCGTATTTACTCTGGACGACCTTTCCATAACTGGTAAACCGTTGGAGATAGACCAAATCATACTCTACAAAAAAATGTATATATTGTTAAAACACACAATTTATGTCTCAATAAATTTTCTTGTAGGGTGAACCATTTCGGACATATTCCTTGTTATGTGTGTGAGTTTCGGAAAAGTTAATACTTTCGTGAAATGGAACATCGTTGTTCATTTTTTAATATCTTAAGTGTGCAAAGAGAACGGAATCTCAAAGCTTTGAAAGATTTGACTACCGCTCAAAGCCTACTGTATTGCCATATTCCCCTTGTACCTGCAAGGAAGTAAACAATAAGATAATTTGTACAAATGTTTATCTCAATTAACATGAAGAAGATATAGGAATGAGTTTGTAAGAATGGTTAGTACAAGAGTGAGTAGAGAAAGTCATGTGAGTGTAACACATCAGATTTTTATATACACATATAACAACCGAAATACCCGACGCTGCCCGTGGTCTGACGATTTCATCCCTACAAGTTAATAAATAAAAACACTATGCAAAAGTACTGTTGAACAATCCCAAATACCACAGAAAGGCAAGTAGAGAAAGCCATGTGAATGTAAGACGTTGCATTCCTATGTCAATCATATACAAAATGGTATTAACTCTATGTGGAAGAGTGAGTAGTGAAACATGCGTGATTGTGTTTCGTAAAAGAAAAGTGAGTAGAGAAAAGTGTATGAAAGTTAGGTTGTGATTGGTCGAGTGGTTTAGGAGAAACATACATTTGGTTGTGGAATGGAAGTCGAGGGCATGTGAACAGCAACAGATATCTAACTCACGTGCAGATAGACGGGTGAAAAGGGAATGAATGACATCTGATAGGCGCACATACCGGCCCCGGTCGACTGAACTCCTACCCACTGAGGGGACAGGGCATATTGGTTTACATTCGCAAACGTTTGTTCTCATATTCATTAACACACACACGTCCTCTATAATTAGTCTGCTAAAATTCCTCTACCTGCTTTACATACATTCCCTGCAATCATTAAATGCCACACTCCTAAATGGCGAATTGAAATCGATTTCGGTTCTCGTTCCCAATTGCATACTGCGTGGAAATTCGGATCCAAATCGAACTATCCTTGGATGTGATACTCTTCAAAATGCGTTCGGATCGAAATTTTGTTGCATGGAAACACGTACCGGATTCAAATCAACAATAGAGCTACTTTTATTCTTTCTTTAACCTCGCGATATACCTACCTATACTTCTATACTCAAACACATTTAAAATACGCACAATAAATATTTTTACACGTTCGCCAACATAAACCAAGTGACCAACATAAAAGCTTGAATTACTTGTGCTTGAGGCTTGCGTATCCAAACCGATCTCATTCCGGATTGAATTCAACATGGAAACGCGGATCGTATTAAGGATGAGATTGAACCACATTAATTTCAAGTCTCTGTAGAAATGTAGTGATTATTTTATTTATGTAATTAGTTATCTTCAAATATTCACACAAACATCGTTATCGTTCTTGTATTATGGAATATTAATTTAATATACACATGTTTCTGTTTGTAATTCGGCGTTATAAAATGTTGCATTTATGTAACGCGATATTTGAAATATCTACCACAAGATGCAAAACGATTACATAACCTAACTAACCATTTCGATATAAGTAAGAAATTGTAAGTACTTTCCGTAATAGAGGAATTAAAGAGTCCCTGCACTATCCCTCTTTGCAATTTCTAATTTGTTTATAAATCGTTGTAAATGTTCTATTTGAGCTCTATGATTGAAGTATTACTACAAATTCTATTCTTACTCAACTATGCACATTCAAATTTGTTTTCGTCACAAAATAACACTTACGCTGTTGAACTTCATCGTGATTTTGGCAAATACCTACACAATTCAGTCTAGTTATACAAAAACTGGAATACAATTTGTCCTTACTGAGTATTTGAACGGTTAAAACATGTTTAAGGAAATGTTTGGTCCTAACCAAATTGGTAATGTTAGTTTTCAGTGACTCAATGCTACGTATTTCATTGCACAAGAGGAATTCAGTAGCAGTATATGTACAGGACTGCCACACAACGATTCCTGCGGATTAGAGGAGAAATGCAAGTGAAGTGCAGGGACCAGTTAATTCCTCTATTGGCGTACCTTTATAGAAATAAATCGCCAACAGTTGTTAAATTCACAAAGGGCAACGTGCAAATACCGCAACACTTATTATCCACATAACAGAGTCAGTATTTCAAACAACACGCTCTGATTTGCGCATTAGCATTTATTAGAAGAAAGAAGACGCAAAAATAACTAATTTACTACACTCTATGAGAGCTTTCCCATATTATAATGTTACTTACTCAGTTGTACAGACGGAAATGGGATATCTTGTTGATAAAATGCATTGCTGATTTTACCGCGGAGTATTTTGCATTAAATGAATCCATCTAAAGTGAAATTTAATATACATTGTGTTGTTATTTCAATAATTAGTTGCTATTGACTCCTATATAACTACATGCCCTAAATATAAAACTGTATAACCTCTAATACTTTAGCAAGTTAGTTGCTGTTTGATTGCGCTACCAACATAAGGCCGCTAAAACACCGCTAGACAGCGTATTACATGACTGGTATGCGATCCCAGACGATTTGTGGTTCATCTCCCACGATATGATACGAGAGTTCCACATTCCACTGGTAAAGCTGTGAAAATAGGACGAGACTATATCTGAATATACCTCATTTATATGCTGATGATATCGTGTTAATTTTCGACGAGGAAGATAAACTGCATTTCCTAAATAAAATACGTAAATAATACAATTTTAAAAATATCATTCGCATTACGCTGAACATATAAAGAATTACAAACCTGGCTTGCGGTGATAACATCGAACGACACAGGGATAAATATATCCTACTTTAGGAAGGTTTTATTTTATTGACTTTTTGCATCTGTTGAAATCCCTTTGTTTGTCAGCAGTGCGAAAATAAACGCCACAGAGACGCTCAGCTCTCGAGTCTCCAGCCAATCTGGCGCGTCAAATGTTAAAAGCAATTGTGTGTTTTATTCTGAAGCGTGCCGAGCGATTGTCTGAATACACCACACACAATGTAATGTAATGTATTTCGTGGTACACCTGTAACGTCATGTGACTATTTGTATGTTGTGGTTTGTGGCGAACATACTGTCGCGTTGGCTGCCAACATAGAAGAGCAAACGTCCGCTGTGCAACACGCTATGCGACGTAGTTTTGTTCTAGAAGCTACGACAAATGGTGTGAAATGTCGAAGGTAGCCGAACCTGCACGAGTGACTGTAGTAAAATGGTCGTCAGTTCATAGTTTTTGTTTAGATTTTGGTAAACGATTATAAAAATGCAGTAGCAATTGTGTTGGTTATGTATGTTTTTATTGAAACCAATTTTTACCCAAGTAATTAAAGGAAATACAGAGAAATGAAAAGTAAGTAAGTGGATTTGAGAGATTTGTTACGATATAAATCTTTAGAGAATACAAATGTACATATATTGTTAAGTATATTTGATAGAAAGCATTGTTCATTATACCACAACGCATTTTATATTAAAATTCATCTATCTCAAGTGACACACAATACACATTGTGTTATTTGAATAATTGATTGCTGTTGACTTATAATGTTCTACCAAGTTACTTTCTATTTAATAGTGCTACCAACATAAACCCGCTAAAACTCGCTAGCAGTACAAAGATACTAGACATTGTATCCCATTTCTGTGGTGTTTGACTACGTATTTGACTCCCGGAACGATTTGCTACAATTTTTACTCTCGATACCACGGATCTATCTATTTTTCAAACGGAATGCATGTTTTCAAATTAAATTGCTACCTTGCACTATTTTGCTCGCATATTCATTAGTTACAACGGATGCACGAAGATAATTTCACTGTCATTAGTCTGCTGAAGTGGGGAATATTTCAGTTCATAAATACGTGACATTCCCTGCAATATAATGACAATAATTAAAGACCAAAGTTCTAAAGATTAGACTACCTAGTTTAGATTTATGGGGGTCGTTGGGCTTCTGTTCACTGCGACCTTTCTTAGATCTATTGTGAATACCTACCCTAATCTATAAGCCCGTTTAATTTAATGTTTTAATATACGAGGCTATACTTTTGTTGGGTTATGTTGAGGCAATTTGTCCTGGGGTTGGAAAAGCGAACTCAAAGTGCCTTATTCTGTGTTGGGCAATTGCTTTGGATTCTCTTAGAGAAGCTTTTAGTATATTTAAAATGTTGACTCCAACATCTATTTTTATTTATAAATCTGCTTTATATTACAAAAAATATCCTGAATCATTTATTTTAAATACAGATGTACACAATTACGACACTAGAAATAAAAGTAATATACCTATAGCGCATTAAAGGACATCTAAATTAGTTCGTTTTACATTCCAAATTTGACGTTCAGTTAATATAACTGTAAAGGAATGAATTAGGTTACCTTGCGGGTCATCCACTCGGATAATTTAATGAACTTTTACTCCTTAATTTCACGAAGAATTTAGTCTGAAATATTATAAAGATATTAACCCTATTTAACTTATCGTTAAACTTACATACATATGTATAAAGACGGTCATCGTCACTGTATTATGCAATATCCGTTTGATATAGGTTACTGTTTGTAATACAGCGTTATACAAGTGTTAAATCTACGTATGTATAGTGAAGACAGATCTGTGATATTGGAATTGCCACGAACTGCTAATACATTACATAACCTAAATAACCACTGCAATGTATCAATAGGAAATTAAGAACTTATTCCATATAAGTAAATCGCCAACTGTTTTCAAATTCACGAAGGGCAATCCTTTTCGATAATGAAAATAAAATACAACGAATACACACATTCTTTGTCCTTTCGTAAAAGTTGGTTAGATTTAGTTGCTTTTCATCTGTAACGCATGTAGGTACAGGTTAGGATTCCTTACAAGAAAGAATGATATATAATTTGGTACATCTTACCAGAACTTTCTTCACTCAGTGAATTATTGTTATCATTTACTTACTCAGTTTTGGAAACGAGTATATCGAAAATAACATCTTGCTCTGTTTGATAGAAGGCATTGTTGATTTTACCACGGAGTATTTTACATTATAATTAATCCATCTCAAGTGAAACTTAATACACATTGTTATTAGTTGAATAATTACTTGTTGTTAACTCTTATGTGCCCACATACATTGGGAAATATGTGTATCTATTTATAACTGCTAGCCTTATCACGTTAGGTACGTTCTATTTGATAGCACTACCAACATAAAGGCGCTAAAACAAGCTATCAGACATCTGTGGCGTGGGATTTAGTTACCACGTATTTGCTTCTTGGAACGAATAGCCACAGTTTTTACTCTCCACAACACGGATCTATTTATATTTTAACAGAAATGTATATTTTGGAGACCCCTGAAAAAATATTAGAATGCTATTTTTCAAAATTTACGACACCAAAATTTTGAAAACTAAGCTTTAGGTATATTAGAAATCCGATATGGTGCAGTCACATGACCTCTCTACTCTTGCATAATTTGTATAAGCTATCCCATTATTCTACCAACTTCACACTCCGCAATACAGCAACAGGCATTATGTGGAATACAGTTAAATCTGTTAGGGTTTACCAACTACCCCAAAGGCATTCCGAATGGAAAGGATTTCCGAGACTATGCATTTTATTTCTCGTCAAATCATGCTAAACATACGACAGTTTAATCAAAATTTGTACACCCATCTGATGTGTTGCATTCACATGACTTTCTCTACCCACTCGTGTACTAACAATTCTTACAAACTCTTATTCTTATAAGAATAGCTTGCGTAAGAGTAGAGAAAGTCATGTGAGTTCAGGTGTTCTTTATAGATTTTGAAGGCCTTAAAACACGCGAGTCAAATTCCCTTCATTCTGGAACATGATGTCCTTGTCATTTATTGGTTGGATTTGGAAGGTGTTGTGCGAGATAAATCGATAGGTACATCTTTGGGAAGCTGCCAAGCATCTGTTCGATTCTGAAACACATTCACACCTTCGACACTATATCGTATCTCAAATCTTGCACGTTTTATTTTTAGCACCGTTCTTTTCTGAACAATAGGATCGTTACAAAGCAAAGCGAAAGTGAACTGTGGCTCCATCGGAAAAGGATCTATTCGTTCAGTTCTGTTCTCACTGAAGTGAAGCCCTTTTCAAGCAAAGTGCGTGAATATTTGCATTTATACGAGAGTTCTCTTGGAAGAGCCAGATTGGCTGACAAGGAATTCCCTCGGGGTGGGCAAATCTATATATCTGCAACACAGACCCGGCGCGTCCACCATTGTGTAACTATTCCAGCGTTTCTCACAAACCACTACATTGTATGAAAACGAGGAGAAAAAAAAAGTAAAGTAAATAAATAAAAATTCGTCTGTGTTAGATTCACATGAGTTTCTCTGCCACGTTCGTAAACGAGTAGCACAAAAATATTTAATACCGAACTTTCCTCCAGCGTTAAACTTTGAACTTTGTTGAAGCTGAGAGAGGATATATAAACATTATTTTTTTCAAAAGTTTTTATTAAAATGCCATAATTTATTTTCATGACAAATGAAATGTATATCTTAAATTTCGTGGACATAATCTCTGAAGTTCTCTTTATTCTGAGAAACTTTTGTAGATCTCGCCAAAACACACAATTTATGTGCAATAACATTTTTGTAGAGATAACCATTTCCGAGGTATTTCATGTTATTGACTTCAATTTTGTTTTATGTTTTGGCCATACAAAGAGTATGGAATTTCAGTTAGTGATCAGGTTTCTTTGACTTTATTATCGTTTTAAGTCTATATATTCTGTTATGCCCGTCAGGTATACCAATAGACTTTTTTCACCATTAAAAGGAACAAGTGCACATATTTCGTGTCAGGTTTTGAGGAGGAACTTTGCCCTTTGTGCGGTGTATTGATTGGTGGAGGCAAGTAACTGGCACTGCTGCTAAATAAAAAACAGATTCGCAATATCTTCGCGTGCCTTGTCTATTGGCTCGAGGCATATCTAGATATAGTACTGCTACTACCTCTTTCCTTTTTAGTTTGACCTTATCAGTTACCAAAACTCGTAAACATTAATGCAATGAACACAAATCTTCCCGGTGATTTCAATGAAATACGAACCCAAGAAAGAGCATTTTTAGAAAAAGGTCCGTGTGTCTGACTCATAACTCAAAAACGAAAAGTTGGTTCAAAACCAAAGTTGGTATTTTAGTTTAACATCTTTCAAGGATGCGACACCAAAATTTTGAAGAAAATTGTCCCACCCTAAACTACCCTTTACATGGAACATTTTCCGAAAATTTTGATTTTCTCAAAAATAGTTTAAACGATTTTAATTAAAATGCCATATCTTCGAGGTATTTTAAAGACAAATGAAATGTATATTTTGAATTTTCTGTATATAGTGCTGTTTACACGGATCTTTTACTCGCCATATTTGAATGCAGCATGTTGTGAATTGTTCGCTCAAACAATGCTGTAATGCTGACAAAGAACGTCAGATCTCGACCAGCGAGATGAAATCGATAGGTCGCTAGTTCAGTTCCGGGAAGGGTCACAAATCGCATACTAATCGATCTGTTGCACATATAAGTGCCAATGAGAGGGGAATTTGTCATGCGCACAAGCCACAATATTCCCTTCCACATGACAGCTTCCTTATAATGTGTTACATTCACATCACACTCTCTACTCACTCTTCTACAAGTATTCTCACTACGTTTCCATAGCGAATTGAAATCCATTGGAGTCCAAATGCATTCTCAATAAAATGTACGTTTTCGCGTTTAATTCAATCCGGAATGAGATTGATTTGGATCCGCAGGGCTCAAACTTTTGTTACTCTTTTGGTTTATATTCGCAAACCTGTAAAAATATGTTTTCTGTGTGTTTTAACTAATGTTTTTAGGATGTATTGCGAGATTATGCAAACAAAAGTGATTATGTTGCGGGTTCAAATCGATTTGAATCCGGTAGGTGTTTGCATGGAACAAAATCTCTATCCGATCCCACTTCTAAGAGGATCGAATCTAAGTATACATTATGATCTGAATCCTCGTTTGCATGCAATTTTCAATCCGGAATGAGAACTCAAATCGATTTGAGTTTCCCATGGAAACGTAGTGATCACGATGCTATCTAGTTCTTGTTAAGTAAAACATTATTGAGAAGGTTTTTATGCCTTCCACTTTACTATGCAGTGTATTACATTCACACGGTCTTCTCTACTCCCTCTTCTACAAACATTCATACAATTTTCTATGTTTGAAATAGAAATGCAAAGTATTGCATTCAGAGAAACAATTGCAAGAGACATTTCTAATTTAGTTCGTAATATCTTAATTAAAGGAACATTGGCCGGCGTGAAGTAACTCGACGAATAACTAAAAATATCTCGGAAATTGCTAACGATACAAAAAGTTTATTTAATATAAATTGTATGCTTTAACGAGATCTGCAAATATCACAGAAAATTCAACACTTATGAAAGTATTATACATATGTGATGATTTAATGAAAATCGTTCCGGTCACTTTTGAGGAAATCGAAATGTTTGAAAATTGTTGTATGTAGGTAAGGGCTAGTTTGTGATGGAGAGATTTTCTGGAGAATGTTGTAAACATTTATCTTTCCCAATCAGCAGAAAGAAGCAATTATATTAAAGTTTCAGAACCAAACTATCTTAATATAAAGTTTTAGTCACTGATAATTTGAATATTCAGTGACAAAAACACTCACAAACACTGACACGTGGTGCATGCATTTTTGTGTACGTCACAAGTTGCTGTTGTGACGTCATGACGTGTAGAGAATTCCGCAGCGCCTCACCTAGGCTGTTGCAAGAACTACACAACATCCGATATTCAGCCACTTTCTCTACTGGCAAGCAGAGGAAGTATTGCATTCCATGCCAAGATTTCACCGGAAATATATGTTTTGAGACCCCCTGAATCCAAAAAAGCATTTTTAGAAAAATAGCCGCACCCTAAACTACCCTTTACATGGAAAATTTTTCAAAAATTTTGATTTTCTTGAAAATGGTTCTAAGGATTTTGATTAAAATGTCATATGTTTAACATATTTTTATGACAAATGAAATGTATACTTTGAATTTTCTGGCTATAGCCTATGTAGTCCTGTTTACTCTGGATGACTTTTGTATAACTGTTCAACTGTAAGAGATAGACAAAATCTTACTATATAAAAATGTAGATCTTGTACAGGAGAAGAGAAAGTCATGTGAGTGCAACACATTAGATTTTTTACTTACAAAATATTGACGATACGTCGATATACCGAGAGCACATGTATTAAAAACCTTTATGAGAGATGAATTTAATGTTTAAACACGAAGAAATTTTTAAATATGCCTGAACTGATTTTAGTAAATTGCTAAAATAATTCAAATTGTTCATCAGTAAGACTTCAATTTCACGAATCTAAAACACATGCAGGGAGTTTGTGGAAAGTACCCCGTTTGCACGATGCCCGGCGTCTTCCAGGGGAGAGGCTGCCGGTATTTGCGCTGCTCCGCCATCTTGAATATCTTGCACCACATGCAAGACTAGATAAATAAATCGAGAAGAGTGCCTGAGATTTCCTCGTAAGCTTACATGCTGCGATATATGCAGTCCCTAAAATTAATACCCTTCTACACTAGCTGCGAAAATTGCACCTAGCCAAAGAAAGAAGTTACGAACCGCAAACAAACAAACAAGATACAGCACCCAAAATGGTGGACGGCGGGGACCATCAAAACATGGCTAAAATGATACTAAACAAAACAGAAGAAAAACACCTCAAAAATTGACCTTCTGGATATATACAGCAAGATCAGACCGAAATAAACATGTTATATGTACCTACACTCACATGATTTTTTCTACTCACTTTTGCGAAAAATATTTTTAAAAATGTTTTTAATTGAGATATACATTTGTGATGCATATTTCCTTATACGTACAATGGGAATATAGCAAATTTAAGTGATGGTTAATTTTTTTTTTTTACAGTTATACAAAACTTATTCAGAAAAGCGTTTTTGAGAAAGTAAAATTTTTAAAAAAGTTTCCCATATAGAGGGTAGTTAGGGGTGAGGAATTTTTCTTGAAAATTTTAGTACCATTGAACTTAAATACCAATTGAAAAATTTCCATTGAAATTCAAAGCCGTGCTATAGACACAAGGTCTTAATATATTTGACTACGATTTTTCTGAATAGTTTGTGCTAGAGTGAGGAGAAAAAGTAATGTGAAATATTATGCAGCTAATAAACACTACTGCTACTTCTACTACTGCTACTTCTACTACTTACAATGTTCGGGCTGAGGGATTCACTCATCTTGAAATTGAGCAGAAAAGTTCATGCATAAACTCGTAAACTTTAACAAACAACAAGATTGTCTGATCACAGTACTTTTTAAGAGTATATTATTCCCTGAATGTAAAATATCACACACGAAAAAAGGTTCCAACTACAAGAAGCGTGTAGTGTCAGGTTTTATCACAGTCTTATCACTCGCATTACTGACAGTTGTCAACACTGCACCTAAACAATAGAAACAAAACACTCGAGAGCACTGCATGACGCAATGCAGGTGTTGCAATCTCAGACAACGAGCGGCATTTTCAAACTGCGCATCATTTTCTATTGACAGATTTTGTGTTTTTGTATGTTTAAGAGTTTTTAAGTGTGTTTGTGTTGTTTTGGTAGACGATAACTGTGTTTAAACTGCGTAAGAAGCACGGTTTGAAAATACCGCTCACAAGAGTTATCTGAGAAGTCGTTCTCGATGACGTAGCCGTGTTCCTCCGCCGCCGCCGCTGCCGTCGCCGCCACCTCCTCCGCCGGGCCAGGCCATGGTCGGCTCTCTCTCCTAGGATAACAATGTGAGGGTTTGACGAACGTTGAGATAGAGTAACTAGGGTGCTCCTGGTGTTTCACAGACGCTGCTCTGAACTGCAATGCGACAGCCAGGCACCCTCCTAGACCTTTATATGGTCCCGGGTCCCGAGCACCGCCCCCTCGGCCCGCCATTGGTCCGACACGCCCCCCCCAATTCGGTCCACACTACTGCAGGATCAATTCACCTTGTAGCAAGGTCACAGGAGGGGGCTCGGCGGGGGGAGGATAGGGGGGGTTCCTTCTTTTGATACCCTATTCCTTCTTTTTACCTCAATCACAAAATATTCCTCTACACATATCGCAAAACGTACCCAGTGCGTATGTGAAATACATAACTCAAAAACGAAAACTCGGCTGAAAACCAAATTTGATATTTAAGTTTAACCTTTTTCAAGGATGCGACACCAAGATTTTGAAGAAAATTGCTCCAACCTAAACTAGCCTTTACGTAGAAAAATTTTCCAAAAATTTGATTTTCTTGAAAATGGCTGCAACGATTTTCATTAAAATGCCATATGATTCAGATATTTGTATAACAAATAAAATGTATATCTTGCATTTTTTGGTTATAGCCTATGTAGTCCTGTTTACTCTGAACGACTTTTGCATAACTGCTAAACCGTAAGAGATAGACAAAATCTTACTGTACAAAAAATGTAGATCTTGTTAAAATACATAATTTATGTGACAATAAATTTTTTTGTAGAGTGTACCATTTCCGAGATATTCCTTGTTGTTTGTGTGAGTTGTGGAGAAGTTGGTACAAGAGCAGAGAAAGCCACGTGAGTGCAACACATTACTATCGCGAAATATTTCCATTACTTTGCATAGATTGAACTTGGGTTTTTTACCAGCTGATTTGGCAGTTAGTTTTTTGCAACATTCGCAGGATATTGCATACAAACATGCGTTTAGACAACATACACTAATTACAACATCCCTCTTGTAAGCTAACATGGTTAATTAGAGGCATTATAACCTTGTTATCAAAGATATCTCAACTGGCTCCACTATACGAGGGAATCTGACGTAATACGCGCTCCAAAAGAAACGCAAACAAAACAAAATCGGGCTTATTTTTACTGAAATATAACGATTTACACAAGATCATTTCTATAAATTATCTTATTACTAACTTTCTTGTACGCGCAAAGGTATTTCATAACTCACGGAAATAACAAGAAATATCTCCGAAACGGCTAACTCCACGAAAAAATTCATTCGGATATAACTTTTTCTGGTGTAGAAATCCTTATCATGGCGTTTTGCGGAAGGAGAGTAAAGCTTGTGGCCCTTTATGGTAGATTGAATGTCAAGCCTTTGGACCGACTTTAGTGATCTTTTACATCCAATATAGAATGGAAGATAGAGTAAATCTTACTCTACAAAAAATATAGATCTCATTAAAACACACAGTTTATGTCCAAGGGAATTTTTCGTGGAGTGAGCCTTTTCAGAGATATTCGTTGTTAATTGTGCATATGCTTTAAACGTGCAAAATGGCTTTGAGACTTCGTCTCGAACTGAATGACGTAATCTACTGTCATTATATGTAATTTATTTGTTAAGAAATATCGGCTGATATTTTATATAGCTGCAGACGAAAATTGAAAAGGTGCCGTAGGCAAGTTATCAAAGGGAGAGAGATGGATCGATGTTTTGAATAAGGGAGGCGATGAAAATACTTGTGAAGTGGGAATCTCTCGTGCGACTGCATTATACAGTTCCTTTATGTAAGCCGAAGAGGTGTCTGAAGGGAAAATGTATCTATCTGATATTATGCTGAACTGTTACACTGATTAAGTTTCTCTCCCTTCGTTTAATTCTCTTTACATGCTCCAAACACAGTTTTATATTAAAAACAAATACTTCTCTTACACTCACATAGCTTTCTCTACTAATTCTTGTACGTTATCTGTCTTATCTCTGCGTGGCCCACGTCGACCTGTCTATTGGTGCTGCACGGCAGGGAAAAATGACGTTCCGTATTAATCCTGCGTCTTACAGAAGTACGTTCTCAAGCTTCTTAGTTCACAGGTCACATGGCCGAAATCCTTTTCCCCTAATGATTACCTTAACGTTCTTTGGAAGCATGTTTAGGAATAAGTATGATTAAAAACTTGAAATGATCTACGAATAAAGCTAAGTTTTTTAATTTCTTCATTTTCGTTACGTCACTAAAGAGTCCCTTGTGACCAAAAAAAAAAAAATTAAAATTTTTGACTAATATTGTAACGCTACGCTCTAAATACATGTAATTTTCAAATTGCTCTATTGTCATGTCTGTGTGTAAAAAATTTGATTAGTGTAATACGAAACCTGGAAAAAAATTTTATTATAAAAAATGCTAAAAATATCAATAGTGATAAAACAGTGATAAAATATATGAACGTATAACTCATATTAAAATATACGTGATATTTGAACATGCAGTGGGATATTTAAAAATGACGTTTGATGGAAAACCGAGTAGAGAAACAGTCTGAATGCAATGGCTTACATTTGTATTTGAATCAGATCGAAAACTGTATGAATTTTTTGTAGTAAAAAAGGGAGTACAGAATGAAGTGTGGTTATGTTTCATAAAAGAAAACTGTGTAGAGAAAACTGTGTGAATTTAATACACTGCGTAGTAAAATGAATGACATAAAAATGAGTGTTGGGAATTTAAAGGTTTGTTCACACGTCTTGTGATAATTTTCAAAACATGTAATGTGTATATAAGAGAATATTCTAGCTACATCGATTTAGAAGAAGTGGTGCATACTGTTAAATAAGAAAAAGGAGAATAAATAAGTGGGGCTTGCAGATTGCATTTGGTAGTTCATGGACTGTTCCCAACTTGGTCAAGTTTGGTCATAAATTAGTCACTCGACACGCATTACGGCAAAACTTGCGCCACAATCTTCTCTTTCCATTAAACTACGTGACGTAACTGCACAAGGAAAACGTATATAGAAAAACTACAAAAGTCAAAAACACTAATATTAAATACAAAAACAGAACTTTTAGAGACAGTTCTGCACAGAACAAATTAATTTCATATACACTTTTCTGTGAAGATAACCATTTCCAAAGTATTTCTTGTTATTTCTTTGAATTTTCAAATACTGGTATTTATACTTCTCTGTAATCATAAATCCTTGTTTATTTTTTATGTCTTGAACATATAAAGAGAATAGAATTTTAAAGTCATCACATACCGACGAGATCTTAAAGCATTTGATTACAACTTTTACTGTTTTACTACCAATATTCACAACCAGGACTCAAAACTGGTTAGAAGTGACGGGACATGGACTGCTTCCCGCACGAAAGCTCGGCGTTTAGTGTTGTGCAGACGTTCTATGCCAACGCTACATTATTTTCGAAATGAAAATCCAAGCTCTAGTGTCGAGGACGTGAGCAAGTTTTCTGTGACGTCCTATAGAGGGCTGGTATCGTTTTACGACAGGTTTACTTTTATGTGCGCTATAACCATAGAGCAAGGTGCTCCTAGAGTTAGCCGATGTTAACTCTGACACTTGTTGTTACATGGAGTAGATAGATGCCTTTATCTAGAACACTTCTACCCTTCTTCACACGCCGCGTTCGTTGTCCCTCCTTTCACCATTTTGTCTTTAAGTCCGATATTATAAACAACACAAAATAAATTAATAAAAGCGCTGTTGAACATCCCACAAGAAGAAAAGCGAGTAGAGAAAGTTGTGTGAATGTAACACGTTTCATTTCTATGTCAATTATATAGAAAATTGTTAAGCGCTTTATAGAAGACTGAGTAGAGAAAGTAATGTGACTGTTTTTATAAAAGAAAATTGAGTAGAAAAAATCGTATGAATGTAATGTGTTGAATTTTAGTTCCAAGTACAAAAATTTGCATGAATTGTATCTTGAAGGGGAACAGAGAAAGAAATGAGATCGTCTCACGTAAAAGAAAACTGAGTAGAGAAAATCATGTGAATGTAATACATTGCATTTGTATTTTGATAACACACAAATATATATTGTTCTTAGAAGAGTGACGAGAGAAATACATGTGAATCTGTTACGTAAAAGAAAAGAGAGTAGAGAAAATCATGTGAATGTAATATATTCAATATTAAAATGCATACCATAACAGCCTTTCCTGTGAAAAAAAAACATTTTGATCTGCCAATTTTTATCGTATTCGGAAGAATGGTAAAATCTACACCGAGAGGCATTTTTAGAAAAAACTCTGTGGACGGCGTAACTGAAAAATCTGATATTATGCACTCATATGACTTTCTCTACTCTTGTACCAACCATTCTTACACTCTTATTTCTATATCTTCTTCATGTTAGTTGAGATAAACATTTGTACAAATTATCTTATTGCTTATTTCCTTGTAGGTACAAGGGCAATATGGTAATACACTAGGCTTTGTGCGATAGTCAAAATGAACAACGATGTTCCATTTCACGAAAGTTCTAAGTTTTCCGAAACTCACACACATAACAAGGAATATCTCCGAAATGGTTCACACTACAAGAAAATTTATTCCGACATAAATTGTGTATTTCAGCAAGATCTACATTTTTTGTACAGTAAGATTTGGTCTATCTCTAACGGTTTACCAGTTATGCAAAAGTCGTCCAGAGTAAATACGACTACATGGGCTATAGCCAGGAAATTCAAGATATACATTTTGTTTGTCATACAAATATCTCAAACATCTGGTATTTAAACCAAAATCGTTGAAGACAGTTTCAAGAAAATCAAAATTTTCGAAAAATCTTCCATGTAAAGGGTAGTTTAGGGTGGGGCTATTTTCTTCAAAATCTTCGTGTCGCATTCTTGAAAGACATTAAACTTAAATACCGACGTTGGTTTTTAAGTGAATTTTCGTTTTTGAGTTATGTGGTCCACAGACACACACAGACCTTTTTTCTAAAAATGCTTTTTTGGATTCAGGGGGTCTCAAAACATATTTCCGGTGAAATCTCGACATGGAATTTTTGGGTGGAGTACAATACTTCCCTCTACTGATCAGTAGAGAAAGTAAAAATGCAGACACAATTTATGTCTAAGTGAATCTTTTTGCAGAGTGAACCATTTCAGAGATATTCCTTGTTGTTTGTGTAACTTTTGCAATAATTAACTTTGCTTATATGAGAGCGTTCTAATCAGTTTTATATCTCTTAGCTGTGGAATTAGAAAGATTTGAAAGGTTTGTGTATGTTTATATCGATTCACTGAAGGTAACTTTGTTAAGTTCATCAATTGATGAACCGGATGCACCGCAGAAGGACTGCAGACGTCGTCGAAAGAGCGTTTGGCATGAACTCTGTGCTATGTTTATGTTGTGCGTGGTATGGAGTGGTGGGCTGGTGTTTGAGTATGATGGTGGACAGTCAGTTGAGGTAGAACTTCAAGAAGTACCAGCAGCACGCCAGAGCACCTGCTGCAGGCGCGAGGGCGTCTGTCTGTGCCGCAGTGAACAACTAACTCTTTGCCTGCAGAAGTATTGATTTACGTACGTCACACTGGCACCACACTGGTCCTGCCGAAATTTCCTTCAGAACCGTCTGCAGCAAATACTAATTCAAAAGTCTCCATTTGGGCTTATCTCACTGGCATCGTATTACACCCTTACGCAGATTTCACAAAAATGCCGTTTTGGAACAGGTAAGTGCTAAAATCCCATGTGCTGCACTCATATGAGTTTCTCTACTCTTGTACTAACTTCCTTGTAGATCCAAGAGGAATATCGGAATACAGAAAACTTTGAACGATAGTCAAGTTAAAGCTTTCAAATTCCTTTCTCTTTGAACGGCTAACATATAAAAATGACTAAGTATGTTCCACTTGAGAGAACTATAAGTTCTCCAAAGTAAAAAGGAATATCTCCGAAATGGTTCACTCTACGAGTTATACAAAAATAATCCAGAGTAAACAGGACTACATAGGCTAGAGACAGAAAATTCAAAATATACATTTCATTTGTCATAAAAACATCTCAAACGTATGGCATTTTAATCAAGATCGTTGTAGCCATTTTCAACAAAAATCCAAATTTTCGAAAAATGTTCCATGTAAAGGGCAGTTTAGGGTGCAGCAATTTTCTTCAAAATTTCTGTGTCGTATCCTTGAAAGACATTAACTTTAAATACCCAATTTGGTTTTCAACTGACTTTTCGACAAACTGACATAGACCTTTTTCTAAAAATGCCTTTTTTTATTTAGGGGACCTCAAAATATACATTACCGGTGAAATCTCGACATCGAGTGTTTGGGTGGCATACAATATTTAACATTGCATTGTTCTTGTAGTACAATAAGACCCAAAATACATGCAACTGCAGTGTCATGAGATCGATTACTTCACTTGGGCCCTCCCCTTCCTTTTCCGCAGACACATTTGACTGCAGTTGCCGGGATTCGAACTCGCGACCTTTGCCTTTAAATCGATGGCCAGGTCATTGCGTATCGCTTTAACCATCACGGCTATTTAAATCGTTTCGAATGACAGCGAAAGTGATATGGAAAACGATTTAAGTAGAGAAAACCATGTGAGTCTTAGGTTGTATAGTAAAATAGATACCATACAAAACTTTTACATTAAATATGTGCGTGTGTGTGTTCTGAAGTTGGAAGTAATTGGTCAAGTAGTTTAGAAACGCAATCAAGACAAACATACAAACACTATGTTTTACATATAGACCACGTTTCTGTTTATAAAAGCTTCTCTGCTAATATATATTACATAACTCTTGTATTATCTCGTCTTCTTGCAAGATTTTCCTTTATAATTATTCAACTTAGATAATAAATCTGCCAATTAATTAGAGAAAATCAATTTTCTGGTTGCAGTGGAATTTTTCTTTTACCTAATGCACTGGCAGATAACAAGATTCGTTAGTTAGTCGGATTTTTGCAGCATTTTAATGAACACTTTGACTCTGACTGTTAATTAAAAACTTCCTTTGAAGTTTCCTTGCTGAATTAAAAAGTTAACTGAACAAAAAGGGCTACTGCGATATTATAATGGAGAGTGATTCTGAATGTACAACTTATTCTCCTCCAAACTCCAGAAACATGGTCAAGTGCTTTCAACACAAGTAGCTGGCGTAATGCAAATACAAAACGTATAATTTGTGTATCAAATAAAATTGTTTGTAGAGTTAGCCATTTCCGAAGTACTTTTTGTTTTAATTTTCAAACTTGGACAAATATTCCCATTGTTTTTGTCTTAGGCTGTACGAGGTATAGAAAGTAAGATGGAAGTATTTTTTCCTCCCTTGTCGTAAAACAGGGGTAGCTTTTCTAATTCCGTGAGACAGTAAAATAACTCATTTTGTTCCGGAGGGTGCTACTAAACTCGCTCGACCATTTCTTTATTTATGACGTAATAAAACTCATATCTTGTAGGCCGGTTTCGTATAAACAACACAAATATTTAACTACCTTATAGTTCAAGGGCTGAAGTGAGTACCTCCCCTAATTGCACCTCGGAAATGGGTTAAGTGCCACGAGGTTTAAACTCCTTTGTTCCCTTTTATAAACGTTAAACTTCAGTTAAACTTTACTAACGCTTAAATGACTACGTTTCCATGTGGTATTCAGATCGATTTGAGCTCTTATTTCGGATTGAAACGTACATCATATTGAGGACGGTATTGGACACACATTGATTTCAATACGCCATGGAAACGTGGTAAATGACAGTTATAAGATAGTGGTCGTAGTTGTATATCTGGATATCGTGGGGGTTTTTGAGCAATTGATATTATGATGGAAGTTTGAACATTTTTCATTTCTCATAAAAATATCTTAAACATGCACTTTTTTAATAAAAATCATTTGTCATTTTTTAAAAAATCAAAATTTTCGAAAAATTTTCCATGCAAAGGGAAGTTTAAGGTGAAGCAATTTTCTTCAAAATCTTCGTGTCGCATCATTGAAATATGTTAAACTTAAATACCAACTTTGGTTTATAACCGAGTTTTCGTTTTGTGGTTATGCTGTCCACAGACCTTTTTCTAAAAATGCTTTTTGTTTTTTTAAATTGAGAGGGCCTCAAAACATATTTGCGGTGAAGTCTCCACATTGAATTGTGCCCTAGGTATACAATGCGTGGCCTAAGTCAATAAAGCAGTGCAGAAATTGGAGCCAAGTTGTTGGAAATGCGATAAAATGGATCGATAAAACCTCGCCTAGCGATTAATCATTGCTGATGTCAACATTGCAGTAGTGTTTTATTTAGAAAGAGACAGAGATAGACGACAATCCATTACATGAATGGTAAAACCTCACAATGCCACCGTTTTTTATTGTGTTTTCTTCTGACACAGCTTTTAAATTAAAAAAGATTCGCTAAAACTCCACGTAAATGAACAGACAGAACAGTCGAAAACTGTCTTAATGAAATTGGGTAAAATTTATTTGAATTGCACTTTAATTAAATTTAATGTGCTTCACTCACATGACTTTCTCTTACCATTCTTCCAGAAAGTGTTGTTAAAAAAAGCCTTATACTTCTATGTGGAAATTATTTTTTTACTCAGTTCACAGTTTATAAGGCTGTTCAAAATTAAAATGTTAATGTTTAAGGTTAGAAATACACACAGACATAAATAAATGTATATGACAATGGTCTTGGTTCACAACAAAGGACGGACGGGGCCTGACGTCATCGCCGGCGTGTTTGAAGAAGTTTGCGCAGGTTCGTGTGACGTCATCCCCGCTATATAAGGAGGCGAGGAAGCAGCAGTAAGACTATAATAAACTGATTGTTGCGATCTAACCCTGTTCGGATTATTGAAAAGTAGAATTCGGTGGATTTTCGTCAAATACGATAACATATCGACCTTCGGCGTTTATGTGTTTGCTTTGAGACTCATATACTGTAATGTTTAGGCCTTCCATTTTTTAGTTTTTGTGTATAACATAGCCAAAAGATTCGTTGTTCACTCCTGTAGCATTTATTTCATGTTTTTCTGTGCTAATAAATTTACGTTTTTACTTGGAAAAAGTAGTTTAATGTTAATATTTATTTTTTCTGTTTTAAAATTAAAAAAAATGTAGCAGGTTGTTAAGATTAAAGAGAATGAAGTGATTACTTAGTGGTGTTGTGATGTTGTGCATTGTAGGTACCTATAGCCTGGAACCCACCCAGCTTCGTCTTAAACAGAAAATCCTTCTCAAGTTCTATCATTTATACTTGCAAGGGTGGCCAGAAAATTCATAATATATACATTTTATTTGCATAAAAATTTAAATATATGGCATTTTATTTTATGTATTGGTTTGTACCTATATGTCTGCGTACATACAATGGGAATAAGAGAATACATTAGGTTTTTACGAGCCGATCTTTATGTGGTGGCTTTGAAATTGTATTGGTTCTTTATGGCCAGGACTTAAAAAAGCGAACAAGATACCCTTGTCTGGGATAAGTATAAGCACTTTGAAATTGAAACAAACAGCAAGGAATATCTCAGAAATGGTTAATGATACACAAATTTATTTCATAGTAATCTTTTGTGTATCAAATATTTTCCACGTAGGGGGTAGTTTGGGGTGGGGAGGTTTTCTTGAACAAGGGTTGGTGCCACTTTAAAACAGTGCAGCTCTCGTAAGTTCGTATACCAAAAGGTCAGTTCTTGGTCTACCATTTAGTTTAAAAATTCAAGCTTGCTGCAGTAACTCTGAATTAGACAAAAAAGCAGAGCGCATTTAACCTTTCTGCTGCACTAAAAGAAAGGTCAATTCTCGTCCTTGCAGATCGACCTTACGAGTAATCGATATCTCGTTCTTAACTAACTCGCTCAAGGTTCACATATAGACATAACGTAACGTAACGTATTATATCCCATACAGAAATGTTCGTTCTGGAGAAGCATGGCAGCCCAAGTGCTATCACGTGACCTTGGCAGTGTTCGTGGGCACGACACATGCTGAGCGCAATAAAGGCATTTTTAGAAAAAGGTTCGTGAGTGTGTGTCTGTGAACAGCATAACTCAAAAATAAAAAGTCTCTTAAAAACCAAAGTTGGTATTTAAGTTTCACATTTTTCAAGGATGCGACAGGAAGATTTTGAAAAAAAAATCCTCCACCTTAAAATAAAAATGCACACTTTATGTCTGAATAAATTTGTTGTAGAGTGAACCATTTCCGAGATATTCTTTGTGAGTTAGTCCAGGAGTAGAGGACGGGGTGAAGGAAGGAAGGAGGGAAGAGGATCAAGTTAACCACAGGTAGTTTCTCAGGGGTTGACACATGTCCGTGCCACCCTGGAAAACCGCACCCCATTAAGTGAACACTGCGACTCGCTCTACAGTTTCCGTCTCATTAACCAATACCAACTCACGTAGCTGGGACACACGTTATACAAGATACACTCACATTACTTTCTCTACTCTATTCTTACAAACACTTATTCCTAAGTGTTCTTCTTGAGAAGGTATTTCTAGAAAACTTTGTGTTCTAGTTTGTAAACTGCAGTCTAGATGGCAGCACCGATAGATACTTTTATTTGAAACAGAAAAGTGTTAATTATATTACAAATTAAAGAAAACTCTACTGAAGATGATATGTCAGTTTAATGATATTATAAATACATTCAGATTATATAAATATCTACAATAACAGTGTTCGATAATAGTAAAAAATGTGCAAATGTTTTATTGTGTTGCAAATGTAAAGGCCAAGGTTAAAGATATAAGTTTCACAAATTAAAAAAATTAACAATGGGGCTTCAACGTTGGCGCTATTTCTGGACGTAGAAGCTGCATTTGACCGGTGCTGGCACAATGGCCTTATTTATAAACTGCACCACAATTTCCCGGCTCTTCAAAATTATCTATACTTGCTGCACAGTTTTCTAGAAAAACGGCAGTTTTACGTCCAAGTGGACCGCTCCTCCTCACGGGAGCGAGTGATGCGGGCTGGCGTCCCACAAGGGGCAATAATGTCCCCTTTTCTGTACATATTATTCACTAATGACTTCCCAGTGGACGCCAGATGCAAGGTCGCCATGTATGCTGACGACACTGCAATATACAACCACCATAGAAATCCACGTTTCGGCCTTGCAGAAATGCAACGTTATGTGAACAACTTACTCTCATGGCAACATGACTGGAAAATCAAAATTAATCCCGACAAATGCCAGCTGATTCATTTCTCTAAGCGGCGTCACACTTTGGCAACGGACCTAACGGTCGGTGGTCAAATATTGCACTGCCGTCAGCAAGTTAAATACTTAGGTGTCACCTTGGACCGCACAATGTGTTGGTCCACCCACATAAAAAATAGCGCCAATAAAGGCAGACAGCGGCTAAAGTTGTGCGCCCCCATCTTCCGTAGTAAACAGTTGCGACTAAAGTCAAAACTTATACTATATAGGTCATTTATTCTCTCGGTGGTCCTGTATGCATGTGTGGCCTGGGCTAATGCCTCCAAAACTGCCCTCAAACAACTCCAAACCCTCCAAAACCTCTCCCTCAGAAAAATCCTCTCTGCTCCACTCCTCACCACCACCCAAACTCTTCACCTCGAAACTCATATCCCGTTCATCCCGGAGGCAATAGACAAAAGAGCAATGGCGGCATGGACGCGCATTAGGAACCACGAAAATGACGTGATCGCTAACATCGGCAAAGGCGAGCCGAAGCACCGCAAGCATACTAGGATAAAAATGTTCTAGAAGCGGCTCGGCTCGCCGACTAATGCGCGTCCACGCAACCTCGTTCCTAAGCCACATACATGTTCCGGCAGAGGCCCTCGCCTCGGAAAATATTCAGGAGCTGCCACCGCGGGACACTGTATATAGTGTCAAAACTGTAAATAGTGTAGTGCGCTGGGACGCATATTTCTGGTGTGCCCAGTGAAGATGTGTGTGTGTGCGTGCCTATATAATTTGTAAATATGTACATATGTATATATAACCCTAAGACGAAAGAGACAAAAGACAAAAGAAAACTATTCTTCGTGACTTACAGATAGTCACCGTATGGGTTTTTGTATATAGCGAAAACTGTAAATATGAAGAAAGTCAACTGTAAATCAATGTAAATATAGCCTGTAAGCCGGGCCCAATGTACCGGCACCAGGCCAATACTTTTACAATAACTAACTAACTAACTAACTAACTATTTATTGACTTGTCGTAAACATGACTTGATAACACTTAACACCATTACTCTGAGATTAAATGGTTCATTTTAAGAATGAAAATGCAACTAATATAAATCTCTATTTCTCTGGAGTGACGATAACGTCTACCATAGAGGAGGTTATCTTTCAGTTTAACATTAAGTCGAGGCTAAAAAAAAAATTATCACGAATAAATCGAGTGTTTTAACAAAATGTACATTTTTATATTGTAATTTTTTAATGTATGTTACAATTTATCAATTATAGAACGGTTATTTAGAATTAAAAGAAATTCAGACAATATTAACAGAAAATTCGTGATATGTTGCTTTTTTAAAGGTATTTTGTATCAACGTGTCCTCAAAACATGCATTAACTTAAGTATACAAAGTAAAATGTTTGTGTGTCCATTCACATGTCTTTCCCTACTCAGTCTTATAACTTATTCCTCATAACTTTGAAGTTCAGATTCAAGAGTTTGAAATTTGAAAGTAATAACAACGAATATGTCGGAAATGGCTCACTCTACAAAAAGATGTTTCTGCACATAAATTGTATGATTTAAGGAGATGCACATTTGTTGTGTAGTAAGACTTGGTCTATCTCTTACGGTTTACCAGTTATACAAAAGTCATCATATTATTTGCGCTATAGACAGAAAATTAAAAATAAACATTTCAGTTGTTATACAAATATCTTAAACATATGGCATTTTAATTTTAAAAAAACCCTTGCAGCCATTTTTGACAAAATCCAAATTTTCGGAAAAGGTTGCATGTAAAGGGTAGTTTACAGTGGAGGAATTTTCTTGAAACTCCCTGTGTCGCATCGGTGAAAGATGTTAAAGTTAAATAGCAACGTTGGCAGTTGACCGACGGACAGATATGTTAATTGTGAGGTTATGAATGGCTGTAAGAAACTAAATATTTACTGTTGGTGGCGGAGGAGGTTCAAGGGAAGGCGGGCGGGCGGGCCGGCTGGTAGACGGAGTCTAGACCAATGCGGGGCATCCCTCTGCAGTTCCGTATTGATCCCAGCACACAGGCATCCATTCGTCCATCCGTTCGTTCGTTCGTTCAGCACTTGGCGTGCAAACCACCATTCATATCCTCCTTATTACGCGTTAATGCCATCTCAATACGCAACCTCCTATCCCCTTGTTTATAAATCCTCTACCTGTAGCTTTCTCTTTCTTTGGACCCATTTAGAAACATTGCTTAAAGAGAAATTCAAACTCCTACGATACTAGGAACAACAATAAATAAACAAACACACGGAAAACACACTATGCAAAAGCACTGTTGAACTACAAATACCACAGGAAGAAAAGCGAGTAGAAAAAACCATGTGAACATTATACCTTGCACCTCTACTTCAATCGTATAAAAATTATATAAATTCTTTGTAGCAGAGTGAGTAGAGAAATACATGTGAATGTCTTACCTATAAGAAAAGTGAGTAGAGAAGAACACGGAATGTAATATGTTATGTTTTATTTCAAACATACAGAGAATTATATGAGTGAGTAGAGAAAGACATGTGAATGTGTTATGTAAAAGTAAAGTGTGTAGAGAAAACCATGTGAATGCAATACGTTGTGTTTTATTTCAAACATGTAAATAATTATATGAAGACTGAGTAGAAAAAATCACGTGAATGTGTAAAAGAAAAGCGTGTACAGAAAACCATGTGAATGTAATACGTTGTGTTTTTATTTCAAACTTGTAAATAATTATATGAAGACTGAGTAGAAAAAATCATGTGAATGTGTTATGTAAAAGAAAAGCGTGTACAGAAAATGATGTGAATGTAATATGTTGTGTTTTATTTCAAACATGTAAATAATTATATGAAGACTGAGTAGAAAAAATCACGTGAATGTGTAAAAGAAAAGCGTGTACAGAAAACCATGTGAATGTAATACGTTGTGTTTTTATTTCAAACTTGTAAATAATTATATGAAGACTGAGTAGAAAAAATCATGTGAATGTGTTATGTAAAAGAAAAGCGTGTACAGAAAATGATGTGAATGTAATATGTTGTGTTTTATTTCAAACATGTAAATAATTATATGAAGACTGAGTAGAAAAAATCACGTGAATGTGTAAAAGAAAAGCGTGTACAGAAAACCATGTGAATGTAATACGTTGTGTTTTTATTTCAAACTTGTAAATAATTATATGAAGACTGAGTAGAAAAAATCATGTGAATGTGTATGTAAAAGAAAAGCGTGTACAGAAAATGATGTGAATGTAATACGTTGTGTTTTATTTCAAACATACAGAAAATTATATGAAGAGCGAGTTGAGAAGGACATGTGAATGTTAGTAAACGAAGAGCAAGTAGAGAGAACCATGTGAATGTAACATGTATCGTGTGTTTCATATGTACAGAAACTTGTATGAATTGTGTATAATAATTGCGTCATGCTTGTTTCTTTAACCTCAGTCTTCACATTGGCAACACAATAAAACGTTTGCACATTTTTTTATTGTTACCGAACATTGTTAATGTATGTATTAATGTAATGTGAATGTGTTTATAATTACTTAAACTAAGGTACCATCCTGAGTAGATTTTACCGGCATTTGTAATGTAATTAACACTTTTTCTCTTTAAAATAGAAATATCCATCGGTGCTGCCATCTAGACTGCAGTTTACAAAATAAAACGGACAGTTTTGTAGACTGAACTCATACCCATATGATATATTATTTAGTATTCCACCGAAAAACTCGATGTCGAAATTATACCGGAAATATATTTTGAGGCCCCCTGAATCTAAAAAAAGAAAACATTTTTAGAAAAGGGTATGTGTGTGTCTGTGAACAACATAACTAAAAAACGAAAAGTAGATCAAAACCCAAAGTTGGTTTTTAAGTCTAATATCTTTCGAGGATGCGACACGAAGATTTAGAAGAAAATTCTTCCACTTTAAATAACTCTTTACAACGAAAATTTTCCCAAAAGTTTAATTTTCTCAAAAATTGCTATTATGAGTTTTACTACAATGCCATATGTTGATATTTTATGAGAAAAAGTATAAGATTTACAATTTATCTTAAATACATTTTTCTGTGCAGTGAGCCATTTCCGAGATATTTCTTGTTATTTCTTGCGATTTCCCAAAACTTATAATTTTATAAAATATGAAATGTGTAATAAAATAATAGATATTTTTATGCGTATTCTAAAGCTGTTTTGGAGAAAATAAAAATATTTCCATGAAAAGGGCAACTTTTGGGTGCCTCAAAATATACATTTTTTGTGAAGTGTTTCTATTGAATTGGAGTAGAACGTTTGTTCTATTTACTATAGGTACATAGAGGTAAGTGTCGTAGTATTTTCAAGTAACACAAGCTGGTGGAAGAGGAAGAGTAGTGAAGGTGATAAGAGGGTGAATATCCTGCACCCTCTCGCAGTTCCCCTCACTTTGGTGTGCGTGCCGTGTATTCCAAACTGGGGCGTGGTTAGGACGCCGTTGTTGACTTAAGCTTATCAAGATACCGCGTCCAAGAGTCTCAATGACTCAGATCAAAGGCTTTCTTCCGCAAGGACTCCTTAGGGGTCAGTTATAACACCACACAATACACTCCATGTAAAAATTCAGAATTTTCCAAACTTTTTACTTCAACACATTTACTCTGTATTGCGGGAACGGTATTCTAGTGAATAGAGGGGTTTTTAAGATCTAAGCCGTAACTTTGTTTGGATTTTACTGTAGAAGCTCCGAACTGAGGTAGTAACATAACCTACAAGTAGCGAAGCTGCGAGAATATAACCATAAAAGGAAAACTTTCGTGTGTTGGTTGACATTCTGTAGTGTCTCGCCGTGTGAAGGAAGCTTAGAGAGAATCCAGTAGACAGACGATGGAACTGTTATTGTTATACTTGGTATCAGGTTTCAGCGAAGACAAATGAACCTTGGCACAGACAAACGTTCCTTTAGAAGACTTCAGACAGACGGAGGAGCTGCGGAATGTATGTAGCCAGCTTCAGAAAGCAACATTCATTAAAATACCGTACCACCGTTTACTTTACCTGGGCCCTCCCCATCATTAGTGATTTTGTTTTCCAGAACTTCCTTGCACTATCATTTCAATCCAGGCTCTCTAAGGTCGGAAGGGCGACTACTTTTCTAAAATAAGACGTTGCTATTTACCTTTTTATCTCTTAGCCATGCAAAGGAAACACAATTTCACAGTGACCAACTCTTGTGGTTAAAAGTAAATTGACGGATCGCGTATTCTTGATAGTTTCAGGTTTTCTTGAACGAAAGCGCTATCGTATGCCCACAGACGCCGTTTTGCCGCAGCTGTCAATAAATCATAGCCCGTAGCGACTTGGAAAATGAAAGAAACACGACCGACTCGGATATCGCCTCCCTAACTCTCCGGGGAGAGACAGAAGGAGGAGGAGGGGGAGAGGGCAAGAAATTGACAGAACTATATCCCTCAACGAGCATGTAACTCAACTTTTGTTCCCCCCCCCCCCCAAAAAAAAAAAAAAAGTTTAAATCGATCAGTGTTATATATCACATATACAGGGTGAACCATATACAACTGACATATTTATCTCTTTAATTAATCGACTGAAAATTAATTAAATGTCAAATTAAACAAAATATTCCACAGTTTTGATTCCCTGAACTTCCAGGACATAAATAAATATGTCAGTTCTACATTAATCACCCTCTATATCACACTATACACCTTATTTCCGTTTCTTTTCGAACAGGCAACATAAAACATTATATTACAAACCACATTTCCCCTTTTACGTGCAACAGAACTATTAATATAACAATTTTTAAAATTTTGAAACACAAAACTTAGAAACTTTTAAGAAAAAAACATATTTGGAAACCACGAGGGTCATTTTCGTGACCTAAAAAATAATCAGATTTGATCACAGTTCTAAACTATTAAAGCAGAATATGGCGAGCTTGAAGGAATGCCCCAAACTGCCACAGAAATCAAGAACTCCAGCGAAGTTCCTATTTATCATATGGAAGTGCATGTTGTACGTGTTGAGGAAGGGTAGACGACTGATAAAAGGGGAAATTTTTATCTTCCCTCTTCCCTGTCATTCGTTTATGTCATTCCCTTCACGATTCTTGCACTCTAATAGACTTTAAATGCAATACTTCCTTCTGCAGACAAAAGATCGTCTATTCATTCCTTTTCGAAACGAGATAGCTCATGAAATGTTCGTTTGAAACGCGCTATACAGCACACCAGCACACCTAATTTAGTTTTCCAAAACTTACACAAACAACAACGAATATCTCAGAAATGGTTCACTCTACAAAAAAAATTATCTGCACCTAACTTGTGTGTTTTATCAAGATCTACATTTTTTGTATAGTAAGATTTTGTCTAATTCTTACAGTTTACCAGTTATACAAAACTCATCCAGAGTAAACAGGACTACATAGGCTATAGACAGAAAATTCAAAATATACATTTCATTTGTCATAAAAATATCTCAAACATATCTCATTTTAATTAAAATCCTTTCAGTTATTTTCGATAAAATCAAAATTTTCGGAAAATGTTCCATGTAAAGGGTAGTTTAAGATGGAGTAATTTTCTTCAAAATTTTTGTGTCGCATCCTTGAAAGATGCTAAACTTAAATATCAAGTTTCGTTTTTAACCGACTTTTCGTTTTTGATTTATGCTGCTCACATACTAAAAATACTTTTCTTTTTGGATTCAGGGGGCCTCAAAACATATATTTCCGGTGAAATCTCGATATAGAATTTTTGGATAAAATAATAGACAGTAAATAGTAATAAAATAATTTGTACAAATATTTATATTTACGATATAGGAATAAGGGTTTGTAGAAGAGTGAGTTGTGAAGGTCATGTGAGTGAAACACATCAGATTTGTTGTTATCAGGTAATAAAGCAAATTCTAATATATAGAGTGGAAGGGGAAAAGATTCGTTTAAAAATGTAACCACCCTCTCCACGTAGTAAGGTTAATGGGCACTAAATATTTATGGGGGTTCCTGGAAGGTCATTTTTTATTATTATTTTTAATTAAGTTGGCAGTCCTGTCGCAGTCTATTCATAGATGAACGCGCCCCTAATGACTTCATAACGACTTCCGTCAAAACACAAATAGGCAGGCACAGCCAACGGGATGAGTTATCTTCTTGTAGGTACAAGGGCAGTTTAGCCCCTGAAATGCTTTAAGAACTGCTCGCTATGTGGTGACATTGAATGACGATACCTCATTTGATAGGAATGCAAGTATTGCAAAGTTTACAGAAATAACAAGAAATACCTCGGAAATGGTTCAGTGCACAGAAAAATGTATTTGAGGTAAATTATGTGTTTTAACGAGATCTACAATAGTAAATTAGTAATAAGATAATTTTTAGAAATATTCCATTATATTTTTTATCGTAATGTTGGTGTTTTATCCAAGATGGAGTGCGCAGTTGTTGTTCTCGAGGGGTTCTCCTTTAAGGGGGCGACACGTGGGGGAAAGAAGCCAGGCAGGGAGGGATTAATGATATCGAGGCTTTTCAGGAGATTAGCTATGGGGTCGAGCGTTATCGTGCTCCGCCGTAATCCTTCCATTCAATCTGTCTCCACGATTCTGATGCTCCAGTTCTTCTCACCAGATGTCACTGCCCATATCTCGCAAATAACGCTTGACCAGCAATATTAAAAGCAATCCAATGACGTCATTTGTAACTATAATTTGTAAAGTGAGATACAATCTCTGAGACTACAGTGGTGACATCTGTCAGCGTGTACATGAGTGTCTCGGACATCTATTTACCTGATGGTCTCATTGTTGGGCCGCTCTTTGTGTTTCCGCTGCGGTTTCTTGGATTCTAGCTTTACGGTAGCGATCGCTTTGTAAGGAACTGGAAAGCCGACTTTGGGCCACCGCTTCAGCGTCGGGCCTCCTATCCATTTTCTGTACTGTTATCTATCCTATGTTTAATATATTTTAATTTTCACGCTTTTATATCTCCATATTCTCCAATCTTCATTACTTCAAATGTATTAGTTCTCCTCTTAAATGATATATTATTTGGTCTATAACACTATAAATAATAGTGGACTAAGAATGCCTCCCTGAGGAGACAGTCAAACACGGCAATTCCACATATGCCAGTTCTGACACCAGTGTCACAAAATCTCTAACTTTTTCTTTCTCCAAAACTTTTTCACAACAACACAGTTGTCTTCCACTGACGTTAACACAATTTAGAGTTTCTCAACTGAAAAAAAAGCATTCCTACAAAAACGTCCGTGTGTGTCTGTCAGTCTGTGTGTGTCCACGGGTGTGTGTCTGTAAGTCTGTGAACAGTATAACTCAAAAACGAAAAGTCGGTTAAAAACCAAAGTTGGTATTTAAATTCAACATCTTTTACGGATCCGACACAGAAATTTTTAAAAAAATTGCTCCACTCTAAACTACTCTTTACATGGAAACTTTTTCGGATATTTCGATTTTCTCGAAAATGGCTTTAACGATTTTGATTAAAATGGCATATGTTTGAGATATTTTTATGACAAATGAAATGTATATTTTGAAGTTTTTGTCTATAGCCTATGTAGTCCTGTTTACTCTGGAGAACTTTTGTATAACTCGTAAACCGTAAGAGATAGACAAAATCTTACTATATAAAAATGTAGATCTTGCTAAAATACACAATTTATGTCTGAATACTTTTTTTTTTGTACAGTGAACCATTTCGGAGATATTCCTTGCTATTTACTGATCATATAGCACGTATGTTTGAAGTGTATGCGTACAACAATATACGGACGAGAGGGGGCCGGGAGCGGTCTAGTTTGTTATAATATATTTTATCAAGCTTTGTTTCACTTCTTTTCGTATTTCTTCATTCTATGTAAACATTAAATTCAAACACATTTATAGTTATAATATCGAAGAGAGAAATTCTTGTCCCACATGAGCTCAGGTGAAAGTAACCCTGGGTTATTTTGATGGTGACAGAAGCGGGTACAAATGACCTTTGTGACGTTGCAGCTATCTATAATGCCCTGACTGGGAAAGAATACATCGATCTTGTTCTTGTAAATGTCAGGAAGAAGTAGACGCCTTCCTGAAGGGCGCCGGTCGGTGCCAACAACCTCCACCCCTCCTCTGGAATCTTCCCTCTCTCGACTTCACACTTTTATACAAGCTTGAGAACCATTGAGAGCCATAACTGGTGAGTATGGTGGGTGTGCAAGCACTTACAACTGAAAATAACGCAGTTTTTCAGCAAAAATCCCATAAAATGGCAGAAAATCATTCCTAAATTGGTCTATAATAACCCCTGGTGATAGTAGAAAACGGAAACCATAAACTTTAATTCGTTTTTGCTCCGTTTTGTGGTGTTTTATCACTTTGGATTGCTCCTTCGTCTCTGGCGTGTAGTGATTCTCTCCCGTTGAGAGACCTAATTCGGGGTACACACAGCCTCAGTAGCTTCTTCAGAGGAGCTACCTCACCACAACAACGGAAAGGGCTGCGGTTTCTCCTGAAATATTTATGTTTAGCACTCGTAAATCCAGACAGAGTTTGTCTATGGTTGGACTTGGTTGTTGTTCACAGTCACGTGACGTGATTCCTGCTCTAATTGGACGATATGGTCGAAGAAGTTAAGACTTCCTTCAGCTACCTCCTAATTAAGGCAGATTCTTCACTTGACAGAGCTCAAAGAAACACGTATCTATTCACCTCTCTCCACCTCAATGACTATACTGCCCCACTCCCCCTTACACCTCCGTCTTCTTGTTGCACTCACATGACTTTCTCTACTCACTCTTGTACTAACTATTCTAATTCCTTCGTATTAATACAAGGTACAAAGGCAATATAGTAGACTTCGTGTAACAGTTAAACATTCTAAAACTGGTCGCTATATGACGACTTCAATACTCCGCTCTCATTGCATGACCTGGGCATAAAAAAACACTAATACCTCGGAAACTGCTAACTGCAAAACGAAATGTATTTCACATAAATTGGGTATATCAATGAGATCCATGTTTTTATACTGTAATAAACTATTTTAGTCAAAATTCTTTGAGCTATTTTTGAAAAAAATCGAAATTTTTAAAAAATGCTCCAAGCAAAGGGTATTTTGGGCTAGAGCAATTCTCCTAAAAATCTGTATGTCGCTTCCTTGAAGCATAGTGAACATAAATACCAATTTTGGTATCTAAGTAACATTTCGTTTTTGAGTTATTTGCAGTAAAATTTGCACAAAAGTGAGTAGAGAAGTTTATATGAATGCAGATGTTTTGTCATTAACATTTACTAATGCAGGTTGCTCATTTGAATCCATATCTCTAATTAGAAACATATATCTATTGTATCTAGTGAATGAAAGGTGAATCCCCGTCTCTCTCTCTCCCTATGAAAATGTACCTGTTCTTTAATCCTCTTTGGATGTTTTAGTTGATGAAATACCAGTACAGCATGTTCCACAAATATTACTACACCTTTACGCAAACACTGGGCTTGCCCAGTACACTTGTGTTTCTTTGTCACTTTATGAAATACCCGGCGTTGTCCGTGTTTCCACGATTTGGAACTCACGCTGCACTTGTGCAATAAAGTTGTGTTTGTTTACTGACATTTAAAAATATTACGTAACGCCCTAAAATATTGGGATAGTATAAGCATAAATACCAGTGGATAAAAACCGGGTAGAGAAAACCACGTGAATGTAATGCAATGCATATTAAAATGAATAGTATGCGAGCATTTAAATCTCTCTGGGAGTTGAAGCAAAAATTAAAAATTAAATCTGTTTTCAAGTTGCCTACGGTGCAAGTTGGAATGCGCACCGGCACAACGCTATGTTATAAAGGAGATACGATATGATTGTGATGTCACTGTAAACAAATGAACTGCGGCAGACGATAGTGAGTAATTTAAGTCAATTCGACTGCACTCTCAGTATGCCCGTGTTTTCATGTTGAATTCAATCCGGAATGAAATCGATTTTGATACGTAAGTGTGTGGTAAATTATAATGTTCGTTCTATTCTGTATAATTATTGAATAACAATGCTGCGCGCATGCCATTTGGTGTTGTCGGCGACTACATTGCCTCTTATGACGCGGCAACTTCTCCGACACAGCTGTATTGCGTGTAGCCGCTGCAACAGGAACCTGGCACTGGAAAATAACCACCCACATGGCTTTCTCATCTGTTTTTCTTTTGCATAGTGCCTTCCCCAAGTTTTATTCATCTTTATGATATCCTAAAGCTTTCTTTAAGGGTATTAAATAAACTTTTTTTTTAATAATAATAAACCACGGGCATTTCAGCAATAAGGGAACTGCACTCGTATGATATTAGACGCTGCTTTGTGTAAAATCGCTGTCTTTTTTTAAAAAAGAGGATCCGTTCTAATGAAAATAAACATAAAAGCTCGCTAATGGTGCACCATGCAGTGCCCCAAAAGAGCAATCAATAACACTGCTGCATTGTTCCATAGCAACACTTGTGTCCGCGATAAGCCTTTGTTCAAATTCACATTAACCAGCTTTACAGTTCATTTAAACCTAAAAACTACATACCAGATGCTCCCATTTACCTTATATACTACTAGCTATAGTAGGTATAACAAGTATTGCACTACACCCAAAAATTCAATGTATGTTTTGAGGTCCGTCTCTGTGTGTGTCTTTCTGTGAACATCGTAACTCAAAAACAAAAACTCAGTTAAAAACCAAAGTTGGTATTTGAGGTTAATGTCTTTCAAGGATGCGACACAAAGATTTTGAAGAAAATAGTCCCACCCTAAACTGCCTTTTACATGGAAAATTTTTCGAAAATTTTGATTTTCTCAAAAATGGCTGTATAGATTTTGATTAAAATGAGAAATGTTTAAGATATTTTTATGATAAATCAAATGTATATTTTGAACTTTCTGGCTACAGCCTATGTAGTTGTGTTTACTCTGGATGACTTTTGTGTAACTACTAAACCGTAAGAGATAGACAAAATCTTACTATACAAAAAATGTAGATCTTGTTAAAACATACAATTTATGTCCTAATAAGTTTTTCTGTAGTGTGAACCATTTCGGAGATATTACTCGTTGTATGTGTCAGTTTTGGAAAATAGTGCAAGCAGATAAATTGTATAAACGTTTATATCTGTTAAGACGAAGAAGATCTAGCTACAAGGGCTTGTAGAAGAGTGAGTAGAGAAAGTAATGCGAGTGTAAGGGATTCATAACTGCAGTACCGCAGTGAGCGCGGAGAATCGATCCAACGACCCCTTTTAGAAGTAGCGTGACATATAGAAGTTGGTGCCTTGCGTACCAGGGGGCGAATAAGAAACGGGATTTAAGATGCAAACATGCAAGGGATGATGCAAAATCTTCCCCTCTATTTTATATTTTCATACTCTCTCCTTTCACACACACACACACACACACACACACACACACACACACACACACACACACACACACACACACACACACACACACACACACACACACAATGCTTCCACACTCTTGTTTCTGATGTAAGGTAAGCTTTGAAGATTCAAACCCGTAACATAGAATCTCTCAGAAATGGCTAAAGCAACGACAAATGCCTTTCAGCTGACATCTACACGTTTATATAGTAAGATAAGGTTTATGGTTTATCAGGTATACGAAAGTGATTCATAATAAACAGAACTCCAGTGAAAATTCAATATAAATATATAATTTCTTATAAAAATATTCTAAATAGACGGCATATTAATAAAAATTGGTGGAAATGTTTCGAAAAATAAATATTTTCGAGCTGTTTTTCGTGTTCCAGCCGAGCTGCTCGCCAGTGAGCGACTGTGTAATCGCCGCCTTGGATTAGAGCGCCTGCAACACGCAACACAGCTGCTCTGTGGGGTAAGCTGCAGTCCCGGCGCTGTGAATACTTGTAGAGTGGCAATGAGCGCTTTTGTCCAGTGACGTATTGGCTGCCACTCTCTCTACAGCCGTGCTCCGCGCAACGGTGCTCCGTACTCGCGTGTACTCGTACAGAATCTTGTGACTTCGGAACAGGTCAGAGATATGAAGTCATACTCCACACATAAAAACAGGAAGTATACTCAAATAGTTCACATAAAGTGTGCTAGATGGCTCTGCAAGTCATCACTTCATATATTTCCAACTTTTATTCAGAAAATGACAGTTATACTGAATTTTTTATGCACCCTAGTGGAAAATTAGATACAATAATACAATATGAGCAATCACTGCTGCTGTGTGACGTCATGTTTGGACTTCCTGGAAAATTATATATAAAACGGATGACGTCTTCACTCCAGAACACTGCTACTCTGTCTTAAATAGCTTTCCACGAATGTCCCAGTGCTCTGGAAATTTATGTCAAAATAGTGTCTTGCAAATTAGAGTAACTATTGTCTATCAATCTACGAACGACATAATACAGAAACGAAAACTCAGAAACCAAAGTTGATATTTAAATTACCCTTTACATAGAAAATTTTCTAAACATTTTGATTTTATGGAAAATGGATGTCACAATTTTGATTAAAATGTCATATCTTAGCGATATTTTAGTGACAAATAAAATGTATATTTTTAATTCTCTGTCTATAGCCTATGTAGTCCTATTTACTCTTGGTGACTTTTGTATAACTGGTAAACCGTAAGAGATAGACAAAATCTTACTTTACAAAAAACGTAGATCTTGCTAATATACACAATTTATGTCTGAGTAAATTTTTGTGTAGAGTGAACCATTTCGGAGATATTCCGTGTTCATTCTTTTAGCTGTGGAAGAGTTTGTATTGAGTAGAGAAAGTAATGTGAAGGTCCAAATGTTTGTGAAGGCGACACTCATTCCTGCAGTAGTTGCCTCCGTCTGCTGCAGTGGTCGCGCGGATCGATAAACCAAGTGAAGGGAGATAGAGAAAATGCACATGAGGGTGCTACTTGTGCAGAAATTCCCTTTCTGCTACCTCTTAGGTGTAAGCAAGATGTCTTGTAGGTACAAGGGGAATATGGGAATCCAGCAGATTTTAGTATGTTTCAAGAGTTGGTCAAAAATATTCCATATAAAGGGTAGTTTAGGGTTGAGCAATTTTCTTCAAAATCTTCGTGCCGCATCTTTGAGTGATGTTGAACTTAAATACCAACTTTGGTTCTTAAGCGACTTTTCGTTTTTGAGTTATGCTGTCCACAAAGACACGCTTTGTCAACATTCCTGATCTTCCAGTTTGTCTCTGTATACAAATTTATTGAAATAGATATACTGGAATATTTATTATTTAATGTCTATGTTAACAACAGAAGTATGTGATAAAAACATGGTAAAAGTTTACTTTTTATTAAATTCTTGAACCTCTTCCAAAACCTGGGGCCCTAAAATAGATATCCAAGATGAAAAGTGAAGTAAAATAAGAATTGAGGTAAAGTCGAGGAAAAGGAAGCGTTGGCAATATAGTTATATTTCCCTACCGAGCAGGGAAAACTACAAAAAACCCACGAACCGGGTAGGTCCCGCACTAGAATCGAAGATACAACCGTTTAGGTTGTAAGTAAGGAAGATTTTTAAGTATTATGAGGGAAAGGTGTCTAAATTATGCAAAAAACGATCGGTAGACATATTTTGTCAGCATGCATGCAGACGGAAAAAATTTTTTAAAAAAACGCACAATGTATGTATTTATAATGTTTTTCGTAGAGTGAACCATTTCCGAGATATTCTTTCTTATATGTCTGAATTTTAATAATAACACCTAAAAGCGGTTTTAGGGTCTCAAAGCGAGTATTTCCAGTAGAAGTGCTATATTTGTGGGTCTCCCGGCAGGTTCTGCAGAAGCGCTGCGCAGTAGACCGCCGTTCAATACCAGGCCAAGTATATATGTGTGTGTTTTCCTCTTTTTGAATAACTCGCTATGAGTTAGAATATGATTTCTATTGAAATCTGTACCTATATTTAATTTTGTGTGCCATATAAACTTCCTAACTATAAGTAATGGAAAATCGAAACATATAACAAAGAATATCTCGGAAAGGGCTTGTTGTATCTGGTATAGACTGAGTGTGCTAAGGCGTGGTGTAGGATATACTCATTCCTTTGTGCGCCTGAGGACGCAGAGCGCCATCTACTGTGTTTATCCCCCCCCCCCCCTTCCAGTAACATTGGTGGCGGGCGAGAGGTAGCCCGAGGGCTGTGCAGTTCCTCTGGGTGTCATCAACCGACAAGATGAAGTTTGGTTCCATAGGGGAGTGGGTATTTACTTCCCACCCTCGCGGCGTCACACCCCACATACTCTTCTTACACCCACAACACCTATAAGGTAACGGAACTACTTCAAAATTAAGTCTATACCAATTATTATACAACCACGAATATATATTCTAATTTCTCTACCCCAGTTACAGAAAACTACAAGAGTCTCAAACTTGAAAGTAATAACAAGTAATATCTCGGAAATGGTATAGTATACAGAAAAAAACTTGACTTGTCTTTTAACGTGTTCAACATTTTTGTGGAGTAATATTTTGTGTATTTCTTAACAATACACGGAAATTGCTGTTTATACAGTGAAATCTCTGTATAGCGCTCCTGTATAGCGCTACAGTTTCTCCCCTTAGCTAGTTTATGTACGTGATATGGAATTAAAACAGTGGAGGAGTGCATATCATACAGGAAGTACCAACCCTCGAGAGATAATTTCCCTTTTCAGTCAACCCTCCAAAAATATTTTATGCATCGTGCAATGCTTGCGTTTAAAAATGTTCTCGTAACTGAATTATTCCAAGAGGTCGTTCAAAAAACAGGGACAACTTGATTAAGAGCGGAAGTGCGCACTCTGTGGGGGGGGGGGGGGGGGGGTGCACTCTAAAATAATTAAGGGTGGTCAGGACAGGAAGGGTAGTTTTGACAACCCTAGGGGAGAACACCCTTTCTCATAGTGTTGTCACGTAACTGCTCCTTTCTTAACAACACTAGCATGAAAAATACGTTACACTCACATTACTTTCTCTACACAGTCTTCTAGAAACAGACTTGAAAACATCTTTTCTATGTAATGACTTTGAAATTCAATTCTCCTTTCTTGGCTTAGAGATAAAAAGCGAACGAGCTCTAATTTGAGTGAATTATGAGTATTTTAAAATACGAAGCAATAACAAAATACCTCGGAAATGGTTATGTGTACACAAAATATATTTCACGTGAATTCTGTGTTTTAAGGATATTTATTAGTTATATTTCATAAAAATAGAGAAAAAAGTATTTTTATTTTAATTCGAGAAAGCAAAAAATGTATAATTTGCCTGATATGTTACTCTTAACAAAGGAACATTACTAAAAAATCTGATGTGCTGCAGTCACATGACTTTCTCTACTCTTGTACTTATGTTTACAAACTCGTATTGCAAAACTCAAACAACAAGGAATATCTCCGAAATGGTTCACTCTACACAAAAATTTATTTGTAGGTAAATTGTGGGTTTTAGCAAGATCTACATTTTTTGTGTAGTAAGATTTGGTCTATCTCTTACGGTTTAGCAGTTATAGAAAAGTCATCCAGAGTAAATAGGAGTACATAGGCTATAGACAGAAAATTCAAGATATACATTTGATTTGGCAGAAAAATATCTCAAACATATGTGATTTTAATCGAAATCGATACAGCCATTTTTAAAAAAATTCATATTTTTGAAAAATGTTCCATGTAAAGGGTAGTTTAGGGTAGGGTTGTTTTCTTCAAAATCTTGGTGTCGCATCCTTGAAGGACGTTCAACTTAAATACCAGTTTTGGTCTTTAATCCATTTTTAGTTTTTGAGTTATATTGGTCACAGTGACACACGGAGCGTTTTGTAAAGTTACTTTTTGTTTTCAGTGGGCCTCAAAACGTATATTTATGGTGAAATGTCAACATCTAATTTTTGGTTTGAATATAATAGTACGGCGTGTAGTTTGCCACGGTTAAAAAGTCACTGAATCAGGAAGATATAAAAGTAGTGCCGAATTCTTCATTGTTTTCCATGCTAAAAACGGAGGTTAGTTTCCGAATGACCGGCGTTACCTCAGAAAGTGGAAAATTATTTATATAGAACCTTAGCATTTGCCTGCCAACCACAAAAAAGCAATAATCGAACCCGGTACCTCTCGAACAGGAGTCAACCCTTGAACCAACCCCCTCGTATGCGCTGGCTAAACTCTGCAGCGCTGAACTGTAAGTTTTTATGAGTTTTTCTTGCAATTTAAAGTGCAGCTGTGTTGTTTCTTTATGTTTCAGAAGTTGCGCAGCCTGGAGCGAGGCTGTCTTTTTGTCGCCTTTCTCTCCAGGGAGACTTTCCCTTTTTCGGAGCAAGACAAGACAAAATCCAGCCTCACTTCCTACAAAGCCACACAAGTGTCTCTCAACACAATGTTACCGCTTCTCTTCCCTCCATCATCATCTTCATATGACTTTCTCTACTCACTCTCGTACAACGTCCAATTTCTCTACCTACTACATGAACATTTGTATAAATTATCTTATTACTAACTTCCCTTTTCAGAACAGTAAAAGCACTACGAACTTCTGACAATAAAAACGAATATCTCGGAAATGCCTAACTCTACAAGAAAAGTATTGTTTTTACGAGATCTACATTTTGTATATTAATATTTTGGTATTTCAATCAATTCTCTGCTATGTATACTAAATAGGGGAATTATTACGTGGTTTTAAACCCCTTTAATCTGAAAAATATCCTCAACCCAAAAGTACCCATTAGACGCAATATATTTCTAAGCTTTTTGTTGTCTAAAAAGGTTGTAACAATATATTTAAGACATATTGTTATTATTTCCGTGTACTTACAAGGGAAATATGGGAATGTACTAGGAAAAATGTGAATATCTCCGAAATGGCTCACTCTATAGAAAAATATATTCAGACATAAATTGTATGTTTTGGCAAGATCTACATTTTTTGTATGCTAAGATTTTCTATATCTCTTACGGTTTACCAGTTATAGAAAAATCATCGAGAGTAAACAGGAGTACACAGGGTATAGACAGAAAATTCAAGATATACGTTTTATTTGTCATAAAAATATCTTGAACATATGACATTTTAATGAAAATCCTTGTAGCCATTTTGAAGAAAATCAAAATTTTTGAAAAATCTTCCATGTAAAGGGTAGTTTAGGGTGGAGTAATTTTCTTCAAAACCTTCGTGTTGTATCCTTAAAAGATGTTAAACTTAAGTACCAAATCTGGTTTATAACCGCCTTTTGGTTTTTGAGTTAAACTGTCCAAAGCCTGACACACACGGACTTTTTTCTAAAAATGCCGTTTTGGATTTAGATGACCTCAAACCATATATTAATCTATACTGCCCTTTAATAATTGATAATTATTTGTATCAATTTTGCATTAATTACACGTTTCTCAAGTGGGAGGTGGTTGTTCATTATGATGTCTATTGCGCATGCGCCGAGCTGTTTAAGTGACGCAGTATAGGAATGTTCTGTGGGTTTGCGTGGTGAATTGGAAAGCTTCACGCTAAGGTTTCGTGTCTCACGGCATCAGTATAATTTGTGCAGACGTTATCTATATCTATGTAAACGCTACGCTATTTAAATATGCTCTCAACTATTATGACGTCATATAAACTATCGAGAATTTGTAGGTTAGGTGACACGAGTTGGTTAAGTGATTGTGGAACTGCACAGAAGCTCTAAGGCGGTCAATACGTCCCTTTTGTTGCGGTTGTCGATGATGAATCGTATTGGACGAGAGTCTATTACTTTAAAAGGTTATCTGTATCGTGCAATACCTTAGCGGTCCATTTACTTCCCTGCCTCATTGATCACCATCAATCTCATCTTCTAAACTCACTCCACACACACACACACACACACACACACACACACACACACACACACACACACACACACACACACACACACACACACACACACACACACACACACACACACACTCAAGTTTTAACTACAAGATATAACCCAAGTTTCTAACAATCTATAGGCTCATTTTTATGAAAAACAAAATTTTCAAAAAAATCTTCCATGTAAAGTATAGTTTAGAGTGCAGAAATTTTCTTCAAAATCCTTGTGTCGCATCTTTGAAGGATATTAAATTTAAATACCAACTCTGGCTTTAAACCGATTTTTCCTTTTAGAGTTACGCTGTTTACAGACAGACGCACACGCCGGATACTTTGATTTGATTCAGGGGCTTCAAAACAGTCATTTCCGGTAAAATCTCGCCATCGAAATGTTACAATACTTCCTCTACTTAGATGTAAGGAATTAAATTAAATAATTTTCCTATGATGGTTTAATGTGTAGCTTACTTTTTGAGTTGCCCTAGTAATTCTGAAGTTTGTACTAATTGTACAATGGAGCCTAATGAATGAACGACTGTCTTGTCGCTATTGGTTGAATATTCTATCCCCTTAAACCACCATTTCTTGGCTGAAGGAACGAGTCATAACAGTGTTTTGAGGGCCTCTGTCTAAACATCTTATTGCTCCCCAAGGCTCTGGGTTTTAATATCCTGATAACAGAATCCTCCGTTCTTCTCTCTTTCATCTTTAATATATTTACTTTCCCTTTTCTTTCCATGCTTGTACGTATCAAAGCAAAACACATCTGTGTGTGTGTCTGTCTGTGAACCACATAACTAAAAAACTAAAAGTGTGTTAAAAACCAAAGTTGGTATTTAAGTTTAATGTCTTTCAAGGGTGTGACACATGGATTTTGAGAAATATTCCTCCACCCTAAACTACCCTTTACATGGAACATTTTTCAAAATATTTGATTTTCTCAAAAATGATTGAAGCGATTTTCCTTAAAATGGCATATGTTTAAGATATTTTTACAACAAATGAAATGTATATCTTGAATTTTCTGTCTATAGCCCCTGTAGTCGTATTTACTCTGGACGACTTTTGTATAACTGGTAAACCGTAAGAGATAGAACAAATCTTACTATACAAAACATGTAGATCTTGCTAAAATACATATTTTATGTCCCAGTAAATTTTTTTGTAGAGTGAACCGTTTCGGAGATATTCCTTGTTATTTGGGCGAGTTTTACAATACTTAAAACTATTCTGCAAATGAACTCTTAGTAACAGGAAGTAGATATATTAAAATCTATTTTTAAGGATGGTTTCTACAAGAGTGAGTAGAGAAAACCATGTGAGTACAATATGTCAGATTTTAATATCTGAAATGAAATAAAACAAAAGTTGCATTTTTTTTTACTCATGATAAAAGTGTTCCAAATATGGCCCCTTTTGGAATACACGTGCGCCTTTGCACACGAGAGTAGGACTGCTACAAATAAACTACTACTAGTTTGTAATGAATTGCCAGAAAAATCCATGCTACGTCATTCTTGCCTTTATAATGCTTGCGAAGTATGAGAGTTTTATAAGACAAAGGGAGTAGACTTTTTAATAGAGTTGTAAGTGTTGAACTAGACAATTATGTGTGAAATAACGGAGGGGGACACCTCGACTTTGACATGTGGGCTAACATCCCCGGGGGGGGGGGGGAGCGATGAGGTGTAGTAAGACCGTGGCGTTGGCAAACAGCGAAAGTCAGAGACCTACAGAAGTCTCTAACAGTTACAGATATTGACACAACCGGTCAGCCCTCCAGAGCACCAGCATCTGTCTCGCCTGTCCGCATTCGCTGGGAAATACCGCGTTATAAACCAAACCTGAGGGTAATAAGGAATGAAGGGAAAGAAATTTATGGAGAAGAGATTAAGGCGGCTAAGTGACATGGTTTACCGCGGTTAGACGGGGATCGAACCAGCGACCTCCTGAATGGGGGATACAGACGTTACCGTGGCGCCATCTCGCTTGAAAAATAAAACCAATGCCTCTTTGCTTTAGTTTTAGAAGAAAATAAACACTTAGTGTTGTCAAATTGTGACGTTGATGTCAGAGGTGGAAACTACCGTTTAAGATAGCTTCTAGACATTACCCTAATTCTGGTACGCCTAGAAATAAAGTAATACCTTCATCATAAGGCCTTTTATGTTGGAAAGTTTAACTGAAGCTTTTATATGAGCATTTATAACTCCCTCAAAGTGAATATTGAAGTGAGTCAAGTTGAGATGAATTGAGAAAGTTGGAAGACTTAAACTTTGCTAATCTGATACAGACAGAAGCTTCCCTATGATGAAGTATTAGTGCAAACATCGCGTGTTCCTTATTGTCCGTTTTTGTAATTCTGAATTTTGATTATATCTACATACACATATACCTAGCCAGCAACTGCATCAGAAAAAACTTAATTAAGAATATCTCCGAAATGGTTCACTCCTCAAAAAAATTCATATGGACATAAATTGTGTATTTTAGCAAGATCTACATTTTTTGTATATTAAGATTTGGTCTATCTCTTACCGTTTAGCAGTTATACAAAATTCATCCAGAGTAAATACGACTACATGGGCTATAGACAGAAAATTCAAGATATACATTTCATTTGTCATAAAAACATCTTAAACATATGGCATTTTTAACAAAATCGTTGCAGCCATTTTTGAGAAAATCAAAATTTTCTGAAAATGTTCCATGTAAAGGGTAGTTTAGAGTGGAGAAATTTTCTTCAAAATCTTTGTGCCGCATCCTTGAGTGATGTTGAACTTAAATACTAACTTTGGTTTTTATCCGACTCTTGGATTTTGAGTTATGCTGTCCACAGTCTGACACACACACAATGGACTTTTTTCTAAAAATGCTTTTGTGTATTAAGGGGAGCTCAAAGCATATATTTCCAGTGAAAGCAAAGGAAGTAAAAGTGGAGATATTTCCTGCATTAACTCTATTAGTCTGTGTTTTCACTTAAAGCAAGACTAAAAAAGCATTAGAGTGAACTGGGTTTGAAGGAAGCAAATTCTGTTGGGTTGGTAGCAGCAAAAAACGTTCGCTACGTAGGTTGGTAATCTAGCGTTCTGACAGAAATGGAACAAATTGAAGTAGAGCTTGCGTCGTCAGCGATGCCCTTAATTTAATTCGCCGGGCGGTACCTCCGTCAGGAGTAAAAAAATCACCAGTGAAATATCAGCCAGGATTCATTGCTACCAACATCCATTTTAATACAGCAGTTGGTCCTTCAGAGAAAAAAAAATCAGAGAAAAGCATCGGCAAAATCTTGATTTATTTTCTCTACTACAGTAGTAAGTATGGAAGTATTTTACTCCACACAAAACTTCGACGTGTGTGTCTGTGGACAGCATAACTCAAAAATAAAAAGTTTCTTAAAAACTAAATTTGGTATTTAAGTTTAATGTCTTTCAAAGATGCGGCACAAAAATTTTGAAGGAAATTGCTCCACCCTAAACTACCCTTTACATGGAAAATTTTTCGAAAATTTTAATTTTCTCGAAAATGCTTTAAACGATTTTGATTAAAATGCCATATGTTTAAGATATTTCTATGAGAACTGAAATGTATATCTTAAATGTTCTGGCTATAGTCTATGTAGTCCTGTTTACTCTGGATGACTTTTGTATAACTGGTAAACCGTAAGAGATAGACCAAATCTTACTGTACAAAAAATGTAGATCTTGCTAAAATACACAATTTTTGTCTGGATAATTTTTTTGTAGAGTGAACCGTTTCGGAGATATTCGTTGTTGTTTGTGTGAGTTTTGGAATACCTTCTTGAACTAAAGTTGCCAGATATAAACGCATACTATTATTTGCCGGTGGTTTGGGAAGAGAGATATTTTGCGATCAGTAAGGTGAGGTATCGATCTGAGATTGCTAGTTCCCACCTGACTCACTGAACTGTATGCAAATTGGCGAGGGAGATGGACCGCTAATAGCAATCACAGGGTGGCACGCAAACCTGCCCCTAACAGCCTGATTATTAACCATGATTCACACACAGACAGACACGTGTCGAATATTTACACGCAGTGATGACGTAACTGTGCACCTGGCTTTGCGTCTTGGCACTGTTAGCAAGTAGGATGGTTGTCTGTAGCCAACCAGACGGTCAGATCCAGTGACGGACGTGGTTCTCGTTAAAACGTAATTAATATCAAGTATCTTTTACTTTTGAGTGAACCACTTCCGAGATTTTCTTTATTATTTGTATTTACCGATACTTATTCTTAGAGTGTGGTATACAGATGAGAGAGAATTTAAAGTTTCTTGTCTCTTCTGATACAGAGTGACTGAAAGCGTGTGTTTCTCAAGGGTCAACAAAATCAGAATATAATTAGGGTTAGAGTGGGCAAGCGGTCTTCTTATCTTCCCCACACACACACACACAAGAAGGATGAGAAACCACTCTCGTGAACAAGAAAATGCATTGAATGCAAATCTCGACTTCTACTTTAACAAGCTTTCTTACACACAAGAACTCCCCCGCACTCTGACAACGTTAAACCATTTCTCCATCTACTTAATGGGGAAGAGCCGAATATCTCTGAAATGGCTCACTCTACAGAAAAATTCATTCAGACATAAATTGTGTATTTTACCAAGATATACATTTTTTGTACAGTAAGATTTGGTATATCTCTTACGGTTTACCAGTTATACAAAAGTCATCCAGAGTAAATACGACTACAGGGGCTATAGACAGAACATTCAAGATATACATTTTATTTGTCATAAAAATATCTCAAACATATGTCATTTTAATCAAAATCGTTTAAAGCATTTTCGAGAAAATTAAAATTTTCGAAAAATTCTCCATGTAAAGGGTAGTTTAGGGTGGAGCAATTTTCTTCAAAATTTTTGTGTCGCATCCCTAAAAGATATTGAACTTAAATACCAAATTTGGTTCCTAACCGACTTTTAGTTTTTGAGTTATATTGCTCACAGATTGACAGACACAACGCTAACCCTACTTTTTTGTATTCAGTGGGCCTCAAAACGTGTATTTACTCTAGAAGAGTAATTTCAATGTCATCCGAGTTGTATTGAAAGCTGTTAATGTTTTTATGCTCGACTGTGTTTAAATATCTGTAGCTACGTTCAATCGAACAACAACTAGTGACCGTCCCAAAGGCACACGATGCAAACCTACTGACATTGTGGAGTCACTACTTATTTTAAAACCAAGGGTTCAAGCTCGAGATCGGAATAAAATTAATATTTCCTTATATCACAACTCTGCCAGCTTCTGGACTCAGGTAACCAGAATAACATGCGATACTATATAATATTACATAACATTCACACAGTTTTCTCTACTCACTTTTCTTTTACATATTACATTCATATATCCTTAAAATAGAATGAGAAAAGTAATTTACGGAGGCTTTTCACTGACGTAACTCATATACATTTTCCCCCACTCTCGAAAGACTGTCAAAATCAGTTCTGTTTGTTTTATTCTCTCTGAGAGAGAGAGAGAGACGAACAGTTCAAGTTTTCTTGGGGCTCTTGTCAGCTACGTTCCCCTAAAAATTCATCTGTCTTTGGTGTTGTGCCCCGAGAGAAAGCGCCCACGTGATTACTTCTCCTTCAAAAGAGAATGACAAAGATGCCCTAACGCACTAACGCTACGTGTCACAATTTTAACTGCGGGATTGTGGAGACAGACAAAAAATGCTCATATATAACGAGAGAAAACTATTGTAAAAGTTACAGAAATAACAGGGAATATCTCTGAAATGGTTCACCCTACGAAAAAGTTACATAAATTGTGTTTTAGCTAGCCATTTTCAACAAAATCAAAATTTTCCACTTAAAGAGTAATTTACAGTGAAGCAATTTTCTTTAAAATCTTCGTGTCGCATCCTTGAAAGATATTTAACTTAGCTATGCACTTTCGTTGTTAACCGAGTTTTCGTTTTGTATTCAGGGGGCCTCAAAACATACATGGAGTGAAACATTCTCCTAGTTAAGTAGTACAGAAGGTAAAATATTCACATTCACATTGCCTCTCTTCTCAGTAGATCTCCTAACCCCATGTCGGGAAATCGAACCCGGGACGGATAAATTATAAAAGTTAAAGTGGTAGTCATGTTCAAAAAACTGTGTGTATTGTATGAAATTCTTGATTTTCGTGTCTTACAAACGTTTATGTTACAAACGTGTGCTATTTTGATCGATAATCGACACTCCAAGACGTCTAAATACAGCGGTCGCCTTATTACATACTTGGCGGCAACTGCAAGAGGAATCGCCGTTTAAAATTTCAGTGACTCGCGGCAACTTACGCTTGCGAATGTTATGTAAACGTGTATATTAAAGCGTAAAGTTATTGAAACTTTTACTATAGACACAACAGAAGTTAATATTTGTAAAATAAATAAACTTTATACCCTTTGTACTCTTATAAAATAAATTATTTGTACTCACTATTTTTCTAGGAATACTCGATCACTTACCTGAAAATATAAAAAGCAAAAATATATTATTGAAAACATTTAAATTTATGGCATAGTTTCTTTTAGATCTTTGAAGCGTGATAATATACCAGGGACAGAGTGTGTGGTAAAAACTTTGTGAGTGTGTAATGAAAGATTGAAAGTGTTGTTAAGACAGTGGAAAATGTCTCTGTAGAAAACGTAATTATCGTAAGGAAAAATCTGTATGAAGTTAGAAGTCCTTGTGATCCTTCTAAAGACTGGAATAGGTGAACAATTATATAGCACAATTTTTGTATAGTTGACCATTTCCGAGATATTCGTTGTTATTCATTGTCACATGGGAAGACAGGCTAAAGTCGCTGTATTCGCCTTGTATGTTCAAGAAAGTTAGTAATTTTATTTCTATTACAATTAAGAGCGTAGGAAAATAGCTATGCTTAGTACAAAACTGAGTAGAGAAACTCATATGAGTGCAACACGTTAGATTTTTTTTATAAAGTTAAGTTTTTGTTCATAATTTCATAACAAGGTCATAAACCGTTGAGGTAGTGTGACAACTTGCCAGAATGACGTTGAATTATTGCAACCGATTCGTATTTCTTCCGGTAGACTACTCTCGGTATTTAAAAAATACTACCCAATAAGACAGTATACATCGAAAACGGTTAATGCCACTACAAAATATACATTTTCTGTTCACTAGAGCTATTTGCTTCATTGAAAGGCTCACAAAACGTGTATTTATAGTGGAATGTGTTAATATGAAGGGATTGTGTCACTTGAAGGTCTTGTTGCAGGTGTGTATATGTGTGTATGTGTGTGTCTGTGTCTGTGTGTGTGTGTGTGTGTGTGTGTGTGTGTGTGTGTGTGTGTGTGTGTGTGTGTGTATGTGTGTGTCTGTAAGAAGTCTCATTACCCCTGTAAGAGAGACAATCTGCAACACAGGCGTGTCGAAGTAGTTGCCGCCCCAGGCAGGCGGTGTTCATTATACACCTCGCTATGAACCACATTAAATATATACATTCACATGACCTTCTCCACTCACTCTCCCACAAACCCCATCTACTTCATCTTAATACAAATAAACATATCCACAAATTACCTTATTACAATAGTCTGGTTCACCTGTTCCTTATTATCTTCGAAGTTAAGGGGCATTTTAAAGTCTAAAAGCTATAGGGTCGAAATTCCCGTGATTCTCCTCCATTTGTAAGTATCCAAATCTAGCCTTCTCTTCATGGGAAAATAGACCTTAGCAACAATCCATACTAAAAGCATGCGTTCCTAAGGTTTATTTTCCCATGAACAGCAGGCTAGATTTGCATAGCTATTAAATGATCCACAAGCACGGGAATTTCGACCTTATTATAATATATATCTCCATAGTTGAACCGTTTCAAGATATTCGTATAACCATGCACTGTATTACATTCACATGCTTTTCTGTACTCAGTTTTCTTTTAGGAAACACTGACACTTCCATCTGTACTCCCTTTTCTACAAAGAATTTTTACAATTTTCTATGTGATTCGAATAAAAATGCTAAGTCTTACATTCACACAGCTTTCTCTACTTACTCTTCTTTCTGCGCTGTTTGGAAGTGCCTTTTTATAGTGTTTTCCCGGTGTTTTTATTGATTTAGCTTGACAATTATATTAAAAATAAAAGCAAAATCTATCGAAGATGGGTGTTAGTTTAAGTAATTATAAATAAATACACATTAGATTGATATATCTGTTAATAGTATTAGGTATTAGTAAATAACGTGCAAATGTTTCGTTGTGTTGCAGATGTGAAGGTTATGGTTAAAATACAAGTAAGATATACACAAGAATCCCTGGGAGCGAAATCTGGTATCTCCTTTGACTGATGACCTCACATGATTTTCTCTACTCGTTTAAAATAATTGATTTCTTATTTGGTTCGATATTTAAAATATTTTTAAAACTACAGACAAATTTGAAAATTAATTTTTATCCATCTTAACCACTTCTTTCACAGAATTAGATTGATTTGAGCCCATATTTTGTTCAAATAACACCCAAAATTTAAGCAAAAAAGGGCACGTAGGACTTCATGTCTGCGTTAGACGCTTAAAAATGGCGAAATATAAAAATAATTATAACATTTATATACATAAACCAAAAAATCGTAATTTTTCTGTCGCAGTTCCCTTATTAAAAGAGTGTTGCTCCATAATTCACCCCTTTCCCTTCTACCATATCGGCAGGTCCCAGTACTCGCCGCCTAGGAAACCTCCGATTAGCATTATCAGCGATTTACAACAATTTAGGCTTCATATCTCATTGTTTAAACATTAAAGTTATTGATATTTCGGAAGCTATGATATATAATACTTCAATAGTAGCGAGGGAACTGTCAACATTCCTGATCTTCCACTTTGTGCACTTGCCAAATGTTTATTACAATAGACGTAATATAGTACATTTATTTCATATTATTTTGTGTCTAGATGATTCATTTTAACAACAAATACACATGATATAAGAGTGCCCTACACGCACGGGTCTCTAATAGGTGCAGCTAGTTCTTCAGCCCGGCGGAGTTCGAGGGAGTCACACAGAGCGCAGCACCAACCACCCCTGGCGGACGTCCATCGTACTTCCAGAACACAAGCACTACCATAGCGCATTCTACCGGCGATCCTGCTGACTTTTACAACCTACAAAGACCGGACAAAGAGAGAATGAAGTGATTCGTGGAATGTAAGGTAAATATATTCTCGAATCTTTTTCTAAAAATGCTTTTTCTGGACTCAGGTGTCTCTGAACTTAATGCTTGAAGTTTCATTTGTGTCACAGCTGCAGTGGGCTGCATTTCACGCATCTTTTTATGAGTCTCGTGTTTTGACATCAAAGACACAGAATCTGCTCATTAGAATTAAAATCACTAAACCAAATATATCTAACTAGACTCTAGCATTTATTAAATCCTTTTAAACTGATTAACAGTTTAGCTTTGCACCACTTCTAAGTTACGTCAGATGTAAAATAATTTAGTTTCCGTGATTTTATCTTCTTTACCAGCGTATGATACAGGTTGTACCAAAAGTTTAATAACATATTGCTTCAAAAATGGATTAAAAATCATTTTATAGTTTATTGAACCAACTTTCTCTTTGAAATACAGTAGATTTACTCTTCTGGGACACCTATAGAAGATTCTTACACTCGTAATGGTGTTCCAAGATTCAGATAATGCCTCTCAAACTTCCCAGCATACAACTGCCATAGGGCGATGGAACTCTTGGCATACCACTTCGCTCCAGATCTGAAAATGTGCCGCTTTTCCTATATTACTTTCTTCATTACCTACAGTATGTCGAGATTTCATAGAAAATATATGTTTTAAGGCCCTCTGAATCGAAAAAAGCATTTTTGAACAAGTTCCCTATGTGTGTCTGTCTTTGGACAACATAACCCAAATACTAAAAGTCGGTTAAAAGCCAAATTTGGTATTTAAGTTTCGGATATTTTAGGGACACGACAGTAAGATTTTGAAGAAAATTCCTCCACCCTAAACTACCCTTTACATGGAACATTTTTCGAAATTTTTTATTTTCTCGAAAATGGCTTGAACAATTTTTATTAAAATGCCATATATTTAAGATATTTTTATCAGAAATTAAATGTATATATTGAATTTTCTGTCTATAGCCCATATATTCGTGTTTACTCTTGATGACGTTTGTATAACGTAAACTGTAAGAGATAGACAAAATCTTACTATAAAAAAAGCGCAGATCTTGTTCAAACACACACTTTATGTAGAAATTTATTTTCCGTGAAATGACCAAGAAAAGGTTTTCTCGATATATTTCATCACAAGTCATAAATAATATTTTATTGATTCACTAGGGCGGAGTTTCAGAAAGATAAAAAGTAAAAAACGGCAATAAATCATATAATTCTTTCTTTGACTGTTAGGGAAAAGATTTAACGGTCCGAGATTTCACATTTAATTACTACTAATGAATTCGCTCTAATTATTTCCTAACTAATGATTTTATCTTTGTTTTCTCCCTTTGCTCATCATTATTATCGATAAAAATGGACTCTTTCTTTACGTTCTGACTTTTATTGCTCCCAATTTTGAAACAAATTATGGTACTGTATTATATTTTAGTTCTTCTAACGCCTAATGCAGAAATATATCTAATGTCTTTGCTCAACTAGCGGATTTAGCGTGTTTATGTTGGTAGCGCTATCAAAGAGGACATAACCTGTTAAAATATTACTGCTTATATAGTTTTGTATTTAAAAATGTAGACGTTTCCAAGAATATACGGGCACGGATGAGTAAATAGTGAGTAACTATTCAAATAATAACACAATCTGTATCAAGTTTTACCTGAAATACGTTAATTTTTAACATAAAACACTCCCGGTAAATATAACATCTGTGATCTAACCTATAAATTTTCATGAGAGACCATCGAATTATATTTATATGCTATATCTGACCTCAAAATGTTAAATTATAATTTTTTCGAAACTGACACAAATAAGCACAGTTTCTTTGTCATAAAAATATCTCAAACATACGACATTTTAATCAAAATCGATAAAGCCATTTTCAAGAAACTCAAAACTTTCGAAAAAGTTGCCATATAAAGATTAGTTTAGAGTGGAAGAATTTTCTTTAAAATTTTAGTGTCGCATCTGTGAAAGAAATTAAACTTAAATACCAAGTTTGGTTTTTAGCCGAGTTTTCGTTTCCTATACGTACTCGCCACGTACTTTTGTTCAACAAATTTCGAGAAAAGTTGCCGGAAATTGCCGAAGATAACCGAACCTCAGCTTCGCTCTTAAATACGGCGTTTAGACAAGACATTTCGTGTTTTCTTGAATGCCATTCGGATTATAGTTCCAAATATAGACATTGATTTGCCGGTATTGCTGAATATTTCGCAAGCAATGGCGTAAAAATAAATAAAGTAACTTTTTCTTTGTTTTTAGAGCTTAAATATTCATTGTGGGTGCCTGTATTGGGGAAGGGGTGTATTTCATTGTAAAACCCTTCACATCATGACAGTCCGATATATCGGCGGCCATTCAATTCCCCTCCCCAATCAAACTGATGACGTTTCATAACTCTTCCCCATCGATAACCACATTATATATCGATATATCGTTCCAATGGACACAACGGACCATGCAATTTCACTTCTACTCGAAATAAATAAATTGTTTTCTGCTGAAGATACAGACGCACACCACAAAAATGCTTTTGGACCATCATAAATACAACAAAATCAAAATTTTCGGAAAAGGCTCCATGTAAAGGTTACTTTACAATGCAGCAATTTTCTTTAAAATCTCCATGTCGCATCCTTAAAAGCCATTAAACCTAAATACTAACTTTGGTTAACACCCGACTTTTCGTTTTGTAGTTATACTGCTGTGAAATTTCGATATCGAAGTTTTCAGTCAAATACAACACTCCCCTACTTATTATATGTAGTAGAGAAAGTAAAAATATTATTTTAAATAGTTTTTGTGTTGTTTGCTCCACATAACAGTAGAAGTTATGTTGAGAGGTAATTTATCAGTGTCGCCAACAGAAGCACTTGAAACTTGGGCTGTGTTTAAAGTGCACTAGAGTTTTGAAACAAAAACTCGAACCACAGAATAAAGTTCCATCTTTACTTGCTGCACGATAAAATGTCAGAGGTACTCAGTTCGTTTCCCGTATCGGAGTTTTCGTACTTCTCCTATATCATATAGTATTCCTTATTATCTATATAAAAATGTAGATTTTGATAAAACACGTAATTTATATCTTATATTTTTTCGTGAAGTAAGTCATTTCCGAGATATTCCTTTTTATTTCTCACATATTCCCAATGCTTATACTTTCTCAAATATTAATGTGTTATTCTTTACCTTTTCATGTCTCGGCTATGAAATGGAATAAAATATCAAATCCATCACATAGCGATGAGCTCTTAAAATATGTGAACATTTCTACCCTATATCCATATTGCCATTGTATCTACAAAGGAAGTCGGTGTGTGTGCGCACGCATGTTCTACATAGACTTCGTAAAAGAAAATGGGATATAGAAAATAAATAATTATTTTGTTTATGAAAGAGTGAGTAGAGAAGGGGATGACGTCACACGAAGCTTTATCGAACTCCTTTAAACACGCCGGCTATGATTGTGTGCAGCATAACTCAAGAACTAAAAGGCGGTTAAAAACCAAACTTGGTATTTAAGTTTAATATCTTTTAAGGATCCGACACTAAGATTTTGAAGAAAATACCTCCACTCTAAACTACCCTTTACATGGAAGATTTTTCGAAAATTTTGATTTTATCAGGAATGGCTCGAATGATTTTGATGAAAATGAGGTATGTTTAAGATATTTTTGTAACAAATAAAATGTATATTTTGAATTTTCTGTCTATAGCCGCTGTAGTCGTATTTACTCTGGATGACTTGTGTATAACTCGTAAACCGCAAGAGATAGACAAAATCTTACTATACAAAAAATGTAGATCTTGCTAAAATACACAATTTATGTCTGAATAGATTTTCCTGTAGAGTGAACCATTTCGGAGATATTCCTTGTCATATGTGCCGCTATGGAAAGTAGTGCAATAAATCGGATTTTTCTGCTTTACAAAAGTTGAACTGCGGATATTTGTGTCAGGGTGTTCCCAGGGTGGTTTGTGTTTGTAATGGGAGCGTTCCTTACTAATTGTCGCCTGGAGAGAGAGGGAGACAGAGATAGAGACTGCTAATTTCTGAAATTACTCCGGCGCACGTTCAATTTGCTGAAGGAAATGAATCCAGCGATCGATGCGCCGAGGTGGAAAGTTCGCACTTCACTGACAATTGAAGAAACATCGTGCGAAACAATGGCCACAGTTCTCTTCCTGTTGTGAGTGAGCAAGCGGTAATTAAAACGCGTAAAATCGCCTCCGGAAACACGCCAAGGGTCAATTCTGTCTTAAAGAGAACTGCTTTTTAAGGATGATGCTCCAAGACGATTTCACCCGAAATGTATTTAAAAACCAAAGTTGGAATTTAAGTTTAATATCTTTCAAGGATGCGACACGTAGATTTTCAACAAAATTGCTCCACTATAAACTAACCTTTACATGGAAGATTTTTGAAAAAATTTGAATTTCTTGAAAATGGCTGCAATGATTTTGATTAAAATGCTGTAGGTTTAAGATATTTTTATCACAAATAAAATGTATATCTTGAATTTTCTGTCTATAGCCCCTGTAGTGCTGTTTACTCTGGATGACTTTTGTATAACTGCTAAACCGTAAGAGATAGACCAAATCTTACTACACAAAAAATGTAGATCTCATTAAAACATACAATTTATGTCTCAATAAATTTTTCTGTACAGTGAACCATTTCGGAGATATTCCTTATTATTTGTGTAAGTTTTATATATTCTCAAATGAGAGGTCGTAGAAGTGCGCAGTGCAAGAATGAGTTGAGAAAGTCATGTGAGTGCAACACATCAGATGTGGTTAAGGGTATTGCTCGCATTGCTGCCACCTTTGAAGAACCCTTCTATAAAGAAATGCCGCCAACTTGAGGGGTGTATTGCAGATGAGGAGATAACTTCCATTTGAAGTAGAGTCAAGCACCCTTGTCTTTCTACAGCCCTTGTACCTTTTAGTTACGCTCATATAATATCACCCCAAACCACCCCTAAACTTTGAGAACCTCAAAACAGACTCAGTATGGCTAATACGGGGCTAAATCATGTTAAAATATGTTAGCAATGAGAAAGCTACAAGTATCTGAAATTTAACACTAATAACAAGAAATATCTCGGAAATGGCTAACTGCACCGAAAAATTTATTTGACACAAGTTGTGTGTTTTAATGAGATATACTCTTTATGCAGTCTTATTTCGAAGTGGTAAATGAATACATAACTCTGGTTTGTTCATTACTGGCAGTGCTCATTTCCCCAAGCTCTGTTGAACAGTTTGACAATGCAAATGAACGATTTGACGTCCTTTGACATGAACTGCTGTTATGAAAGAGCATCCTAAATGATGTTTTATTGGAAAACAATCATGAAGCACCACTTGGAAACGCATATCGGTTTTCCCACCTATTCATCTTCTGTCCCAATCACAAAGCAATCCTTTACGCCTCTAACTTGACGCATGGCTGGGAAAAAACATGAGTGGAAAGTTACCACAAGGGTTATCTATACAGTAGGGTGTGTAACAATGTCAAATATCTCACGGACGCACTCCTAACCTCAACATAAGTCCACTAATTTTTCTATGGAACTAGCCATTTCCGAGATATTTCTTGTTAATGTTTCAATTTTGCAAGTACACACTTTTCACAAATGGGACGCTATTCTTAAGGCTAGATTTTTGCCATCCTTGGAAAACTGGTATTTATTCCAGTATTAAGCAACCAAAAGTAATGAAACAGTGGGTTACCTTTAAAATCTGTTCGCGAATGGGCAATTATTGCACATTTCCATCCGGTTCAATTCATTCTAATAGATTATTGATTAGAGTTAATAGCTTATCGACCTGCGCATGCGCAACACAGTTCTTAATGTCTCTCGCCTGCTGGAAGATAAATTACCTGACCTCACTTTTACAGCCTTGCTCAATAGCAAGGAATATCTCCGAAATGGTTCACTCTACGAAAAAATTTATTGGGACATAAATTGTGTGTTTTAACAAGATCTACATTTTTTGTACAGTAAGATTTTGTCTATCTCTTACGGTTTAGCAGTTATAGAAAAGTCATCCAGGTAAACGGGACTACAGGGGCTATAACTAAAAAATTCAAAATATACATTTTATTTGTCGTAGAAAGTATATTAAATATATGCTATTTTAATAAAAATCGTTGTAGCCATTTTTGAAAAAATCAAATTTTCGAAAAATGTTCCATGTAAAGGGTAGTTTAGAGTGGAGCAATTTTCTTCAAAACTTTTGTGTTGCATCCTTGAAAGACATTAAACTTAAATACCAAGTTTGGTTTTCAACAGAGTTTTAGTTTTTCAGTTATGCTGTTTTATCAGTTTGTAGTGGTTTACGCCTGAAGAGAGCTGGTTTGAGAGTTATTTATATTCCAACTCGCAGAGTCAGTTTTATGATGAATAGACCTTCTTCTCTCAATGGCCACTTGAACCTCTAGTCAAATTACCTTCTCTGCATCTCTGTTATATAAACTATCTGGCATTTTGCTTTGGAACCGAGCCGTATTTCTCCCGCTAGACTACAAAGGGAACCTTCTATCATATATTAAATAACTTTTGGATGGTAATTATTATTTATTTGTGTCAACAAACTTAGTTCTGGTGGATTTAAACACATAAACGCGTAGCATTAAATTTTTGAGTCCCAATTCTACCTCTCAAAGATTGCCTACACGCCGCTTCTGTGTTTAAAAACACCGTCAGTAAGTTTGTTAGCATAAATAACATAAATTTTATTTTTAATAAAAATATCTTAAAATACAGCATTTTATTTAAAAAAAAAAAAGTCCCTGTGTGTGTGTGTGTGTGTGTGTGTGTGTGTGTGTGTGTGTGTGTGTGTGTGTGTGTGTGTGTGTGTGTGTGTGTGCCAGTCTGTGGACAGTGTAGCTCAAAAACGAAAACTTGGTTAAAAACCAAACTTGGTATTTAAGTTTAATATCTTCTAAGGATGCGACACACAAATTTTGAAGAAAATTGCTCCACCCTAAACTACCCTTTACATGGAAAAAATTGCGAAAATTTCTATTTACTTCAAAACGGCTGCAACGATTTTGATTAAAGTGCTATATGTTCGAGATATTTTTATAATAAACAAAATGTATATGTTGAATTTTCTAGTTATAGCCCCTGTAGTCGTATTTACTCTGGACGACTTTTGTATAAGTGGTAAACCGTAAGAGATAGACAAAATCTTACTGTACAAAAAATGTGGATCTTGCTAAAATACACAATTTATGTCTAAGTAAAATTTTTTGTACAGTTAACCATTTCGGAGATATTTTATTAATTGTGTCAGTTTCGCCAAATTCAGAGAATATTTACAGAAAATTCAGTTTCTACGTTTTATTTTTTATGTATATATGTTAAACATGGCATTTTATTCAAAATCGTTAGTTTTTGCTCAGAAAATAGAAATTTTCGGAAATGTGTCCATGTAAAGTATACTCTAGGGTGGAAGGATTTTGTTTAAAAGACCAATGTGGTATGTATTCTAAATAATATACATAAATACCATGTTTGGTGTTTATTTGAGTACTCCTTTTTCACTTATTTACCTGTTGGAATGCAGTGTGTCGACAAGGGTGAAATACTTCGCTATTAACAGTGCAAGTTCTGGTCTTTGCTAATGATTATACAGGATTATAAAGACTCTCCCTCCACCCTTATGAAAAGGGAGATAACTAGTGACCGGAAATATTTAATGAGGAGAACCTTGAGCCAAGAATGCAAGAAGGCCACCTATTCATATTTCCAGCTAAGGTTAAGAAAGAATTTCAACTCGAGTAAAACCCACACAATTAACAAGCAATATCTCCGAAATGGCTCACTCTACAGAAAAATTTATTAAGATATAAATTATGTATTTTAATGAGATCTACATTTCTTGTATAGTAAGATTTTGTCTATCTCTTACGGTTTACCAGTTATACAAAACTCATCCAGAGTAAATACGACTACACGGGCTATACACAGAAAATTCAAGATATACATTTTATTTATTATAAAAATATCTCAAACATATAGCAGTTTAACTAAAATCGTTGCAGCCATTTTCGAGAAAATCAAAATTTTCGAAAAAATTTCCATGTAAAGGGTAGTTTAGCGTGGGGCAATTTTCTTTAAAATTTATCTGCCGCATCCTTGAAAGATACTAAACTTAAATACCAAGTTTCGTTTTTAACCGACTCTTCGTTTTTGAGTTACGTTGTGTGATATAAAATATAGACAGGTTCTGTTTCACTGAAATCAGCGAATAAATTGGAAACGGCTTTTAAACCGCCCCCTTTCACGGTAGACAGACAGGCAGAGCTGTATTTAATTATCGGACTGCCTTTGCAAACCAATAAATCGGAACAATACAACCCCTCTTTTTATTTGTTTTTAACTTCATCCCTTACGATTTTATCTGCCTCAACTGCAAACCTTTACTCAAAACTCCAGCCATTTCCATAAAAATAATATATAGTTAAGATATTTACATTACAAACAATATGTATACCTTAAGTCCGCAAAAGATTTTTTGAAGCATTAGCTATTTCCGAGATATTCGTTATTATTAGTTTATACACATGTTGAATTAAATATACTCTGACGTTTTCTTCATTGTGAGTAGCTTTTGTATGACTGTTAAACTGTAGCAGATAATTTATACAAATGTATATATCTACAAAACAAAGAATACATAGGAAGAAGTGTTTCTAAGGGCTCGTTTATATATAACGATGTGGATATGAACTGGCGCACATAGAATTTATCGCCTCTATTGTTCTTGAATATGGAACAAGTTTATCTCACATACACTCGAGGGATTTACCCCGGCACAAAGGGTAGCTAACAAACCCCTCCAACTGGGGTGACTCGATAATGTGAATCCCGTTTTGACCCCGTTCAGAAAACCCACACTTTTACATTACAGCAAGGAAAAATCGTATTCATACAACCACACAGTGAATCTCATATGAGTTTCTCAACTCAGTTTTGTACGAACTATTCTTATATAGTTATTAGATATGAAAAACCAATTAAATTTGCTACCAATCATCTTTTATGAGTCTTGATGCTGTTTTATGTGCTATAAAATCAGGAAACAACCGGATAGCGTCTTTCCGTTTAAGAAAATTATAACTAATTTAAAGTTCAAACTTTTTTTTAGTGGCAATACCTTAAACATATACCATTTTAATCAAAATATTTTGATGAATTTGTACGAAAATCAAAATTTACGAAAAAATGTTTCATATAAAGGGTGGTTTGTGGTGGAGCGATTTACTTCAAAATTTGTGTGCCGCATCCTTAGAAGATAGTGAACTTAAATACCAATTTTGGTTCTTAGCCAATAATTAGTTTTTTAGTTATGCCGATAGACAGATTCTCTTTCATTAATTTCTCGAAGTCTTACTGAAATAATGTATACGACAGAGAAAGGAAAGATTTTAAACTAACATTTCGTATACGTCATGTAATATTGGGAAAATCTGTCAATCTCGAGGTGTTCAATATCAGCACACGACAAATACTTGCAATATGTATATATACACACGCAAAATCGCTGTCAGAATCACTGGCTGTTTTATTATCAACTTTTTAATAAAAGTCTCTAACGTGAAGAGGTTCAACATCAAAATGAAACTTTTTATCTCGATATTTCAGATAAAATATAAAACTGAGCCACAGCGAAGGCAAAGAAAATAAAATTCATCTTAGAAATGAATTTTTCTCTTCAACAAGAAATATCTCGGAAATGGTTTACTCTACGAAAAAATCTATATAATCTTAAACATATGTTATTTTAATCAAAATAATTAGTTATTTTCGTGAAAATCAAAAATTTCCAAAAATTTTCCATGTAAAGGGTAGTGCTGCGGCCTTAATGACGCGAAATACTCTTTTACCACCAATATTCACAACTAGAATTCAAAACTGGTTAGAAGTGTCGTCAGCACACGGAGCATAGCGCATCAGAAATGCTTCCCGCACGGAAGCTCGGCGTTTAGTGTTGCATAGATGTTCTATGCCAACACCACATTTTTTTCGTAATGAAAATCAGGGTGTTAATGATATTTAAGAAAGTATTAGAGGAAATGTAACAAACTAAATAGCGACTTTTAGAGGAGAAAGACAAAGCTATTAGTAAATTTTGGATATATGATGGCTGTATGGAGCGGTAACATAACCTCAATATGTTTATTTTCATTAAGGTCTTCTGACGCACTCAGTTCATTGTTTATTATGTATTTGTACACTATAGGACATTAGTAATTAATTCCTTGTTCAAAGTTACGACCAGTTGTCAGAATTTACTTTAGTGGTCGGCAAGTCTGGTACAGAAATTTAATTACTCGAGAGCGATAATGGATACAATTAATTCTCCCCGGAACACCTGCTATACTTGGGCATATCCTAGTTCATCTATCATATGTACGGCGGCGATGTTAATGACGTCACAGATGTTAAAAGATGGATTTAAAACCTTAAAATATAGATGTTAAACTGACCGTATGAGCTTAAAATTATATATTTCCGACCCTAAAATATGTTTATGGCTTTGTGACCTTAAAATGTATTCAAATAGCCCTAAAATAATGATATTATAACCTCGAAATGTATTAAAAATGATCCCTACGCCGATAAAAGTAGTCGCAGAGTGTAAATTGTATTACATACAGAACTGCGCCACACTCGCCCATCGCCGACACTTCCGAAAGCTTCCCAATAAAAGTCTAACGTGCCGGGTGTTTGAAAGATTCGACAACAGAATCGAACCGACGACTTTTTGAACGGGTACTGAATTTTTCGGTGTGACGTTTATGCAGGCTATAAATAGTTTATGAAGAGAATGGCATTGCCACAAAGGCGACGCGAAAAATAATGTAAATAAAGGTCGACTAGCAGAACGCGGGCCTTTGTGATGGTAATACGGCGAGCATTTCCTCTCTTGAATGAGTCCTTTGTACCAGACACAAATACGAACGTATCCAATTTCAACTGCAGTTATACACACAGTATTTTGGTTTCAAGTTTACTTCTGTACTGTGTCTATCTGTGAACAACATAACCTAAAACACAATATCTTTAATATATTTTCATGACGAATGAGTTTATGTGAAATACATTTTGTGTAGCTAAACGTTTCCGAGATATTTTTTGTTATTTGTCTGAATATTCCAATACTCGTTATTGCGAGTGTTCAGACATTTGACTATGATTTAATTATGGCAAAAGGACAGCAATGACGTCATCACTAACACCACAATATAATTTTCTTCAATATGCTATTAGTTTCTAATTCTTCTATGAAGCAGGTATTAGAAGGAATCTAATAACTTCCCTTTATCCCTCTATATTGTCGATTATAAGCCCGTGTCAGTTGGAATTAATTTTCTGCGCACCTTACAGCTAATCGAAGGCGTTATCTACATAAACGGCGAAAGCAGGTAAGGAAGGGCTAATCCATGCTCCTTGTGGCACATTAACCGGAATTGCTCAATTATCGTATAGAGGTTAAGTGTATTTCAATAAGGGTGAAGCAACCCCACGTTAATCAATACTGACTCTCATTCTACCCCTCAGCAGGCTAAACTAGCTAACATCCCCCTCTCATATGTCTTTCTCCACTCAGTCTTGTACAAGCTCTCATTCCTATAAATACTTCATTTTAATAGAGATAAAGAGATCTATATTTTTTACCCTAAATGTATGTTTTGAGGCCCCCTGAATCCATAGAAGGCATTTTTAGATTACTTTTGTATAACTGGTAAACCGTAAGAGATAGACCAAATCTTACTATACTAATTAAGAATGGTTAGAGAAAGTCATGTGAGTGTAAGACATGAGGAATATAAGGAATGTGAAGAACCAAGGTTTTTTTTATTTAAATGAAGAAATTGAGGAAAAGAAGAATTAGAAGGAATATCTAAAGTGAGGTTAGAATACCCAGGATTGTGAACGGTTATAAACCGCAAGGTAAAACTGATGTTGAACGAGGTGGCATTGATTGAACAGGCAATCAGCCTAATCCCTAGACTGGGCATGAGCATGATGAACATAATTATCGCAGTTAACATGGAAACATGACGCAGTGCGAGAGACCCCTGATAAGGGTTTTCTTTCCGAGCTTTTCTCTTATCCGCAGAAGACAAATATCGGGTAACTTAAAGGTCTATGGATCTCGACGATCAATACGCAACTGTGATAAGACCATCTCCTCACAAAGAGATCCTCAAGAGGTCCCTACACCCTTATAGCAAAGAAAGGCTGGGAAATCATGACATCATCGCCTACCGATCATGGCAAACTACGAAAGAGAACATCAGTCAACCTGGGCGAGTGTTAAAACCTCGGAGCAACTAGAGATATAGTTGTTACAGCTGTGGGCCCCAAGCCTCCTTCCAAGTGGCACTTGCCGCATTGACGTCACAACTTACGGTGACGTCATTGCGTGAGCCTGCAGCACCAAGGTTACCAGCCCGGACCTAGGTCAAGGACGTACTCTACTCCCACTTTCAACTACATCTACTTATTCTCACCTTTATTCATACATCCACACCATGTTTTGAGACCCCTTGAACCCCCCCCCCCAAAAAAAAAAGTATTTTAACGACGTGTACTTTTTTAACTGGCTTCTCGTTTTTACTTTCTCTGCTGGGTATAGTAGAGAAACTATAGTACTCCACTAAAAAACTCGATGTCGATATTTCACCGGAAATATATGTTTTGAGGCCCTCTGAATCCAAAACAGTCTGTGGAGAGCGTAACTCAAAAACGAAAAGTCGGTTAAAAACCAAAGTCGATATTTAACTTTAATACCTTTCAAGGATGCCACACACAAACTGTGAAGACAATTGTTCCACCCTAAACTACCCTTAACATGGGAAATTTTTCGAAAATTTTGATTTTTTTGAAAACGGCTACATAAATTTTTATTAAAATGCCATATGTTTAAGATATTTTTACGACAAATGAAATGTATATCTTGAATTTTCTGGCTATAGCCCCTGTAGTCCTATTTACTCTGGATGACTTTTGTATAACTCGCAAACCGTAAGAGATAGACAAAATCTTACTATACAAAAATGTAGATCTTGCTAAAATACACAAGTTTGTCTCAGTAAATTTTTTGTAGGTTGAACCATTTCAGAGATATTCCTTGCTATTTGTGTTAGTTTGGGAAAAAAAGTTTCGTCAAATGGAACATCATTGTTCATTTTTTTATATGTTAAGCGTGCAAAGAGAACGGAATCTCAAGTCTATAGATTTAAGTCTACTGCATTGTACTATTTCCCTTGTACCTACAAGGAAATAAGCAATAAGATAATTTGTACAAATGTTTATCTCAACTAACACGAAGAAGATATAGGAATAAGAGTTTGTAAGAATGGTTAGTACAAGAGTAGAGAAAGTCTTGTGAGTGTTACAGTTCAGATTTTTTCTTGTTATTCTTCTTTACGTGACAGAGAAATTAAAAAGTTTACCGAGAACTGTTAAGGGAATTAAGAGCGAGTTGGCTGGCGCAGAAAGCATTGCGGATTTGGGGCGGAGCTAGTTTTCCTGCAGTTACATTTGGGGTATATAATGTGGGTCAAAGAGGTGCACGATAGGGCCAATGACCGCCCCTGCAGAGCCCTGCCGCCCACCTCTGACACCAACTCAAGCGCCTCGAACAGTTAAAATGCCTTAGTTTGTTGTCATTGCTCCAAAACAGCGTCAACATGCTTTAGTTTGTTGCCATACACTTGACGTACAGCAATATAACACAAGAATTCATGTTTTGAGGCCCCTGAATCCAAAAGAAGAATTTTTAAGAAGAAGTCCCAGTGTCTGGGTGTTAAAAACCAAAACTTGGTATATAAGTTTAATATCTTTCAAGGATGCGACACGAAGACTTTGAAGAAAATTCCTCCATCATAAGCTACGCTTTACATGGAACACTTTTTTAAAAATTTTAATATCTAGTAAACCGTAAGAGATAGACCAAATCTTATTATACAAAAAATGTAGATCTCCTTAAAACACACAAATGTAATTTTTTCGTACAGTGAGCCATTTCGGAGATATTCTTTGTTATTTTTTAAATTTTTCATTTAGCTTCTACCTACAAGAAAATTATGCAAGGGCATCATGCAACGTACAAGGCACTCTAATTAAGGCAGAAAGAACGCCACGCGTCTCTAACGACGCACGGACACGAAACAACTTACTCCCATAAGGGAATCGACATACATCCTGACAAAGTAAATATTAATACGATTCGTGTCTGCTACCTATTTATGCTTCTGCTCACTTTCTGTGACAAACACACAATTAACTTATACTTTTATGGATTTTAGGGATTCATAAATGTTATTCACATGTGTTTCTTTACTCATTCGTCTAGCAACATCGAGTTTTTAATAAAATTCCATAATTTTTTTATTAAATTGTATCTATATTTAACAGTTCACACACGTTTTTTTGGTGCAAAATAATAGTACGTAAAATCATAATATCGGTATTAATATCAAATTAATAAGGAAAGTCCATACTTTTTCTTCTAATTTTAACCGCTTACTCTCCCTATAAAATTCAATTTCTGCTGGAAAATATATTCCGTTTATTTATAACTCAAAAACGAAAAGTCGGTTAAAAGCCAAAGTTGGTATTTAACTTAAATGTCTTTCAAGGATGCCACACGAACATTTTAAAGAAAATTGCTCTACCCTAAACTACCCTTTACATGGAACATTTTTTGAAAATTTTGATTTTCTTGAAAATGACTCGAACGATTTTAATTAAAATGACATATGTTTAAGATATTTTTATGACAAATGAAATGTATATTTTGAATTTTCTACCTATAGCCTATGTAGTCCTGTAGATCTTGTTAAAACATACAATTTATATCTGAATGATTTTTTTGTACAGTGAACCATTTCGGAGATATTCCCTGTTATTTGTGAGAGCTTAGGAATGTATATCTGTAGAGGGTAGAGCGAGTAGAGAAGGTGGTGTGAGTGGTAGCGATCGTCAGGCAGGAAGTAGTACATGGATGCTAATAAACGTGGGGCCGAGAAGTCGGCAGTGGCGCCTGAATAGCTCGGCAACACGCAACACATTAACATAGTCGCAAGGAGCAAAGCTATGCGATCAATGCTGCAGATCCGTACAGTCACTGCACGCTCACAAATGGGGCACGAAAATCACATACCCAGACCAAATGTATAACTTACTTTTAGAGTGACCTTGAACCCCAAAAACTATCCGTGCTATGGATAACTCAAGAGCGAGAAGTTGGTTAAATACCAAACTTTGTATTTAACTTCACTACCTTCCTACGATGTTACGTGAAGATTTTGAAGAAAATCCTACCACCCAAAACCACCCCTTACATGGAACATTTTTAGAAAATTTTTATTTTCTTAAAAAGGCCTGCAAAGATTTTTACTAAAACAGCATATGTAAGAGGTATTTTTATAAGCGATCTGATGTGTATACTCACATGCCTTTCTCTACTCACTCTTGTACTAACCATTCTTACACACTCTTATCCCTATATCTTCTTCGTGTTAGTTGACATAAACATTTGTACAAATTATCTTATTGCTTATTTCCTTGTAGGTACAAGGGGAATATTAGAATACAAGATACTTTCTGCGATAGTCAAGTGTTTTAAAGCTTTGAGATTCCGCTCTCCAAGTTTTCCGAAACTCACACACACAACAAGGAATATCTCCGAAATGGTTCACCCTACAAAAAACTTTATCTGGACATAAATTGTGTATTTTAGCAAGATCTACATTTTTTGTATCGTAAGGTTTTGTCTATCTCTTACGGTTTACCAGTTATACAAAAGTCGTCCAGAGTAAATACGACTACAGGGGCTATAGCCAGAAAATTCAAGATATACATTTCATTTGTCATCAAAATATCTCAAACATATGACATTTTAATCAAAATCGTTAGAGCCATTTTCAAGAAAATCAAAATTTTCGAAAAATCTTCCATGTAAAGGGTAGTTTAGGGTGGGGCTATTTTCTTCAAAATCTTCGTGTCGCTTCCTTGAAAGACATTAAATTTAAATACCAACTTTGGTTTCTAACCAAGTTTTGGTTTTTGAGTTATGGTGTCCACAGACTGACACACACACGGACTTTTTTCTATAAATGCTTTCTTTGGATTCACGGGTTCTCAAAACATATATTTCTGGTGAAATTTCTACATCTAATAATACTTCCTTTACTTACCACTAGAGAAAGTAAAAACAAAATTGCTATCCTGAATACTCTCTATTTTTTAATACTTTTTCATTTTTTCGAGTTCCGGCATTTGTTTTTTATTCATTTTATATGTACAAAGAACTTTGTTATTTTTTAACTCACCGAATTCCTGGCCCTTCTTTTTCCTAGTTCTGGAGTCACTGTGGTTATGTTAGACTCCGATTTCTGTAAAAAAAAAAAAAAGTATATCTTTAATTAAAAATATACACTTTATTTTCCATAAAAATATTTTAAACATAAAGCATTTTAATAAAAAAAATTAGGAACCATTTTCGAGAAAATCAAAATATTCCATAAAGGGTAGTTTAGGGTGAAGGAATTTGTTAAAAATATTTCTTGCTGCATCCCTTGAAATTGCTATTTAAGACACAGACATTTACAGACAGACATCTTTAATCATAAAAAATAGCAATTTTTTAATTCAGGGAGCGTTTTTTTCAAGCTAAAAGACGGCGTAATTTGAAATGGCAATGTTCATTAAGGTAAAATATGGGACCAGTTTTAATAAAGCGAGGCTCCCACTTTATCCTGAAATTATATCACCAACGAAGGCATAAAAAATGAAAAAAGCACATCTATAAAAAATACAAGACCTGCGTCAGGTTAATGAAAAAACGAGGTAGTAAAATTTTCAAACACACACTAATGGAAATACAACTTGATTACTGGTCTATTATTAAACCAAGGTTTAAAAATTGAGATAGGAGTCATTAATACGTTTTTATTTTTTGTAGACAGTGTTGTATTCCACACAAAAATTATATATAGCTGTTCCTCATTATTCTTGGAAAAATGTAGCATTTTATATTCTAAAAGCAATAAGGTCGAAATTCCCATGTTCGTTCCCCATTTAGTAGGCATGTAAATCTAGCCCATTGTTCAAGGGAAAATAAACCTTAACAGCAGTCCATTGCTAAAGTCCATTTTCCCATGAAAAATAGGCTACATTTTCATAGCTAATAAATAGTCAACTACTACGCTAATTTCGACCTTATTGCTTTCTGAGTATGAACTGTCCAGTGTATTCCTAAAGCATATGCCGCTAAGGGTCATTTTCCCATGAACAGTTGGCTAGATTTACATGGCTACCAAATGGTCCATAAGCACGAGAATTTCGACCTTGATGCTTTCAGACTATGACGTATTGCCTAGCTTCAAAAATAACAAGGAACAGATGAACTACCTGGTATGTATAAGATATTAATGATATTTTTATAATAAATGAAATTATATTTTGAATTTTCTGTGAATAAATTTTAAATTTCGAGATTGTTATAAAAGAATTTATGATTTTTTTTTTTTTTTTTTTTTTTTTTTTATTAAACATTTCTAACCTATTCGCTGTTTTTATTTAGTTTTCAAATAGCTACATTTTTGTCAAATAAGACGTCACTCGTTTTTTATGTCTTGGTAGTACAAAGGGAAGAGAATTTCAATGCTTTAAAATGTTGCACCATCACTTAAACAACTTCAGTGGCGTATTGCAGTCTAGCAGAATAAAATCCACCCCTGAATATTGCTTCTTCACCCCTATAAGACATATATTTCCATTCTAAACATATTGTGAACTAACTCAAGAAATTCCGCACTCGCTTTCTTTATATTTCGTCCGGGTTTAAAAATTTATTACACTAACAACCTGTTTCTAAAATGCTGTTTTGTATTTAGGGGTCCTCAAAACATACTGGTAGCGAAATTTCTATATTTTATATTTAGCTTATGGTCCGAGTACTATACTTCCCCCGGTTACTATAGATAGTAGACCTTAATTAACGTCATTCTTTGTAAATACAACCCACGCATACCCTGTGATAGGAATCTAAGAGATTTATCGGCGGCAGGTGACCTGAGTTAAAGGATTTTGTGACATTTCTTCAACTAAGGTGCATATTCTTGTCTTCCCAACGCGCGGCATAATTTTGCTTCACTTATCTTAATTTTGAGGTTATGTATTTTATATTTTTATACTAAATGCTTACTCCAGTACATTTTAAGGTTATGTATGACATTATTTACCCACACACATTGACCTCAAGCGCCAGTAATGAAAATCAAAGGCCACTTCATGCATATCTGCATCATTATATGCAGGATACTGTTCAAAGTCACGCAACGCGAAATGTGGAACAACAAAAAGCGCCAACCAAGTTTTTATTCGCTGGAATGTTTATTAGATAAGAGAAGTCGATAAGGGTTTCTTCTTAATATCTGTCACCAGCTGCAGGAATCTATTTTATTATTAACGATCTACTGTGAAGAAAATGACTTCTGTAAGCTTAGTTTGTTTACATTAAAATTTTATTACTCACACGACTTTCTCTACTCACTAAAGTTTTCTATAAATTATCTTATTAATAGTTTTCTTGTAGATACAAGGGGAATATAGTAGACTTTAAGCGATAGTTAAATGTTTTGAAGCTCGTAACTGAAATTCCGTTCTATCTATATATCCAGGACATAAAGAACGAATAACGAGAAATATCTCGGAAATGGTTATGTGTTTTAACGAGATCTCAATCTCTGCATAGTAAGATTTTCTATATTTCTTACGGTTTATAGTATAAAAGGGGCCGTGCATTGAGACAAAGTGCTTTTATTTGCATCAGCGGCGTTTTTCAGGAAATGTGATCAGGTGGTAAAATCTATACGAGAGTCTTCTTGTGCGGGAATGTAATTTATGGAGTTGAGAATACACTCTCCGAATATCCAATCTCATTTTTATTCAAACAGATTTCGCTCTGAAGGCGGAACAAAACACATAAATATCTGTCAAATATTTTCCAATAAGATTACCACGATAATCCTTGTATCTAACCATTCTTACTTTGTTTTCCAGCTTAAATAAAATAAAGAAAGCAATAATATTTAAGATAGCGCCTTTTTAAAGATCGTCTTGTATTTAAAAGTGCATCTAACTGTGGGCTGGTAATTATAAACCTCGACACGTGGAGTGATTAATCGCATGGCCAGGTCATATATCATTGTAACCCCCCCCCCCCTCCCCTTGATGTGTGCAACCCTTGTTACATAACCTCACCACAGCAATTAGCTAATTCATCCCTCGTCCAAATCCGCGTCGACACTAATGTGCAGTTAATATCTGTCCGTCTGTCTATTTAAACATTAATTACAGCTTTAGTTGTCGGTGTAAGAAGAACAGACGGAAAAAAGATCGAATAGAGACTTCTCATTTCAAAATATATACGTATTTTAAAATAAAAACCAATATTTTCACTCTTCTCCACCTTATGCATCGTGTTACGACTCCCATTTCCAATAAAAATCAAGTTTTGCACAGTTGAAACCAATAACAAGAATACCTCGGAAGTGGTCAACTCCAGAAATAAATATATTTGACATAAATACATGTTTTAACGATATTTACATCTTTCTAAAATAACACCTCTTAAGGTTTACCAATTATACAATTTTTTTTTATTTTATCTTTGTCTTCCACCCAAAAATTCGAAGTCCAGAACGAAAAGTGCTATAAAAACCAAAGTTGGTACTTAAATTTAACATCTTTTAAGGATGGCACAAAAATATTTTAAAGAAAATTCCTCCACCCTAAACTACCCTTTACATGGAAAATTTTTAGAAAATTTTGAGTTTCTCGAAAATGACTACAACGATTTTGATTAAAATGACATATATTTAAGATATATTTTAAGACAAATGAAATGTATATTTTGAATTTTCTGACTATAGCCTATGTAGTCGTGTTTACTCTGGATGACTTTTGTGTATCTGGTAAACCGTAAGAAATAGACCAAATCTTACTCTACAAAAAATGTAGAGCTCACTAAAACACACAATTTGTGTCTCAGTAAATTTTTTTGTAGAGTGAACCATTTCGGAGATATCCATTTTCATTTGTGTAAGTTTACCAATAAACGGAATTTGAATACTATAAAACATTTGACTGTCGCTCAAAGCCCTTATACCTACAAGGAAATTACCAATAAGATAATTCCTACAACTAACACGAAGTAGATATAAGAATAAGAATTTGTATAACAGATCAGATTTTTTTAGTATTCATGGGACCTCAAAACATACATTTTCGGTGAAATGTGCACATTTGCTTCTACTTACAATATGAGATAGATAAAGTGAAGACGTGTAAGTAATTAGTGATGGTGCGAGCTTGAGTCTCCAGTCCAAGGGACGCGGGGGGGGGGGGGAGTGTTGTGCGACGCAGCTCTCATTATTTCTTATTGCAGACAGACAGACACACTTAAGACTGTGCACGCCTCGTTATCGCGCATCACATACTCTCAACAAGACTAACTTCCAGGGCTCTCATTACGTCACACGATAAACCTACTGAACTATGGCGTCATGCTCCACAAGACACACATATACACTACTTTCCTTAAGAATTATCAATAAATGCAAACACCACGCAATACACCTGCAATTTACACGTAAATAATCCTTATAAAATATGAAAAAACTTTAATACGTTTATTCTTTATCTGGCTACAATAACAAGAAATGTCTCGGAAATGGCTTCCTCCATAAAAATGCTACTGACATAAATTCCATATTTTAACAAGATGTACATTTTTGTACGGTAAGTTACTCTCTGTGTCAGATACATTTTTGAACCCATAACCATTTCCTAGATATTCCTTGCTACTTCTTAGCAAGTTGCTATAATTACATTTCTTATACGCTTAGAAAACGTCATATGATGTCACCTTACTAATTAAACTTTCCTAAAATTAACCATCCTTCCAAAGTTTTCCTTATTTTTCAATTTCATCATCTGCAGAATATGCAAGAGGGAAAGTTATAACTCTAGTATTAACTCGAGAGTTCTCCAACTAAATAACCTGGTTTGCGACACTCCCTTTCGAAACTGAAACCTTCTAATTATCTTGGCACAGAAATGAGGTTAGTGTTCCAGAGAAACTTGGGTTTTATCAAAACTTTTTATCAACTTATGAAACAAAATATTATGTGTTAGAAGCCAAAACTTTTAACAAGTCTGAGCTCAACTGAATCACCAAAAAAATGTTGGATTCAAATTACTTTCCCTACTCCCTCCTGTAAAAAATATTCATACAAATAGGTACAAGGAGAACATGGGAATATAATAGACTCTAACTGACAGTGAAATTTTTAAAGAGGTGTTCGCCATGTGAAGAGAAAATTATTGCAAAAGTCACAGAAATAACAACGAATATCTCAGAAACGGTTAATTCAATGAAAAAAGTGTTTATATAATCTCAGTGTTTAACCAGTTTTGTGCAATATTTTGTTTCTCTCTCACCGTTTATATGATTTAGAAAATACAATACAATTTCAGGGACAAAAAAGGGCACATATACATTTCATTTACTACGAAAATATCTTAAATATACAGTATTTTAGTAAAAATCGTTACAAGCAATCTTCCATATAAAGGGTAGTTTGGTGTGAACGGATTTTCATGAAAATTTTACTGAAGTATCATTGGACGATATTGAATCTATATACCAACTATGGTATTTAACCAACTTTTCGTTTTTGATTTATGTTCTTTTCAGACAGATAAACCTTTTTCTAAAACAGCTTTTATTGATCCCGGGAATCAATACAAGTATTATAGGTGACCTTTTGGCATTGTGGCACAGTTCGTATTGAAAATACTCGTATGTAATGGAGAAAATGATATAGCTACGACAGTAAAAAGTGATATTATCGAGTTCAACATCGTTTTGAGAAGGCAAGGGTTTAGTAAAAAATACTTGGTCAAGTCCACGTTATTAGATTCTGTGTAAACATAAGTTTGTGAATCCTTGGTCTCCAATTGGTGGCGAAATTAACTATCGACCCATGGCGCTCCAAAGATTCTGTCCCCCCACTTTAAGTCAACCCTTTGCAACACTTGCTGCACCCCTAAAACTTTCTTTTAATTTCCACCTCTCGGTCGTCTACCGTTAACAAAGTTTATTTATATAACGGAATGTATAATGTATATAACTTTAATAGTATCTCCCTATATCGTCTGTCTGTCAGTCTGTGAACAGCATAACTCAAAAACGAAAAGTTGATTAAATACGAAACTTGGTATTTAGGTTAAGTATCTTTCAAGGAAGCGACGATAAGATTTTGAAGAAAATTGTTCCACCCAAAACTACCCTTTACATGGAGCATTTTTCGAAAATGTTGATTTTCTTAAAAATGTTTCAAACTATTTTTATTAAAATTCAATATATTTAAAATGTCTTTATGACAAATGAAATGCACATTTTGAATTTTCTGGATATAGCCCATGTACGCCTGTTTACTCTTGATGATTTTTGTACAACTGATAAACCGTAAGAGATACAGCAAATCTTGATGTACAAAAATATAGATCTCATTAAAACACACAAGATAAATTCAAATGCATTTTCTGCGGGTTGAGCCATTTCCGAGATATTCGCTGTTATTTGTTGAAATACGAACGTCATGTGAGTTGTCTAGAAAACCAGTTACGGTTCTCAGACGTGGAAATTTTGGTATACTATGTAATAACATATTAGAGATAGCAGTAGAATGAAAGCCAGAGTTTAATTATAAAGGTAGAGAAAACGAGAATTTGCTATGAATATAAATTGAGGAACGCGCCAGTTGATACAGATCTCAATTTGGGGCGTGTCCCGTTTTTCATTGTAACTCCAGAGTGATTTCGCAGACAAAATTAATATTTCCATAAATAAGGAGAGAATTACCACTGAGGTTATCAGGAATTTTGAGTCGATAATTTCCGTTTGAAACAAGCTACTTTCCAAATTGTCAGGATTAACAAAGTTCACCCATAAACACATTCCTTTATCTACGTCATAGAAAATTCAAAATATATATTTAATTTGTCTTAAAAATGCCTTAAACACATGTCATTTTAATAAAAATCGTTAGAGCCATTTTTTACAAAATCAAAATTTTCGGAAAATGCTCCATGTAAAGGATAGTTTAGGGTGGAGTAATTTTCTTCAAAATCTTCGTGTCGCATCCTTGAAAGATATTAAACTTAAATACCAACTTTGGCTTTTAACTAAGTTGGGCCTGTATTTAGGGGATCTTAAAACATATTTTTGATACCATCTGGACATCGAAAGTGACAAGGGACCGTGTTGAACAGCAGTGAATATTGGAATTCCAAATGCTGGTGCTTAATTGCATTGCCTTTGACGTATGTTACCCGCGTGACATCACATTAAATCATTATTATGTATGTTTGAGGGTGTTAATAACATCAGGTCGATAAAGGGGAACCATGGATATTATCTCCATCGAAAATTTTATCTCAGTGAGTGGGGTTTACGGGTTGGTAGACAAGGTGGTGATTTGGACCCCAAGTCAAGTTCTAAAATCAAAGCTACCCTTGCTTAGCAGACCGCAGTGGTGTCCAGAATTGAGCGTAAAGTAACGTCCAGGCCCAGGACCTGGTGCTCGCGGTCCGCTGGCGCGTATCGTAGACAATCGAGGAAGATGTGCGCCTCTCAGAGGCGAAGGCCGCAAGTAAGACAGCTACGTCACCACGGAACAGGCGAGCCACGCCGCGACGATCTACGCAACTAAGTGGCAGTGAACACTTCCCATGACAGCAAATAGATGGCGACAGTTGTCTAAGCAGAGTACGGGTGTATAACTGTAGCAGGCGACATACAGCTCCAGCACCAGCATCCGCCTCCTCGTGCCGCAACAAAACTTCAGTGCCCCTCTCGTGTTTATGACACATTATTTATCATTATAGAAACCCATGGCCATTTCACTGCTCCGTTTAGGCTAAGACGCAACGAAAACTCATTCCTGCTGGTAAATACTTGCACTAAAACCACAAAAGGTTTTCAAAATAACATAAAAATATTGGTACACATAATTAAACACTTATTATAGCACAGGCCTTTAAAGGGGTTAAAATGTAGACCCAGAAAACCATACAAAATCTGCCGAAGATTTTCTTTGTCACTCTGTGTACACAGAGCATGTAGAACCATTGTATTATACCCAAAAAAATATCTGATATAGTGTACAATTTATATCACAAAAAAATTAATTTTTAGAAAAAAAAATTCCACGTGTATCAGACTCTGGACAGCATAACTCAAGAACGAAAAGTGCTTTAAAAACCAAAGTTGGTTTTTAAGTTTAGTATCTTTTAAGGATGCAACACTAAGAATTTGAAGAAAATTGCTCCACCCTAAACTACACTTTACATGGAAAATTTTTCGAAAATTTTGATTTTCTCGAGAATGACTATAATGATTGTGATTAAAATTACATATGTTTAAGATATTTTTATGACCAATAAAATGTATATTTTGAATTTTCTGTCTATAGCCTATGTAGTCCTGTTTACTCTTGATGACTTTTGTATAACTGGTAAACTGTAAGAGATAGACAAAATCTTACTGTACAAAAAATGTAGATCTTGCTAAAATACACAATTTATGTCTGAATGAATTTTTTAGTAGAGTGAACCATTTCAGAGATATTTCATGTTATTTCTGTGAGTTTTGGAGAACTCAACTTTCGTGAAATGGAAAATCGTTATTCGTATAGAAATGAAGTGTTTTAAAGCGCAGTTGTTTTCTGAAGGTGAACAGTAGAGAATAATTGGTTTATAGGCCCGTTCTGAGTCAGTGATTTACTTCCCCGAACATAACCTATCAATATACGATATCAGTCACTCTAGGAGACAGATGTGACAAACTCCATCTCTACACGACACACTCCGTCATGGACAATGACACATTACCACTTTAAGCCCCACCCTCACACCTTACTGTCACATCACTTTCTCTACTCACTCTTCTACTAAACATTCTTACAAACTCTTATTCTTCATGTTAATACAGATAAAGATTCGTATAAATTATCTTATTGATAATTTTCTTATACGTGCAACGGGAAACAAGTAACAAAGAATATCTCGGAAACGGTTTTTCTACAGAAAAAAAATTTGATATAAATTCTGAGTTGTAATGAGGTCTAGTTTTCTGTATAGTAATATATTACTACAAAAATATCTTAAATATATGGCATTTCAATCAAAATCGTTAGAGCTATTTTGAAAAAAATGAAAACTTTCGAAGAAATTTGCATGTAAATGTTACTTTAGGGAGCAAGAATTTTCCTGAAAATCTTAATGTGACAACCTTGGAAAATACTCAGCTTAAATACAAAGTTTAAGTTTTTAACAACTTTTCGTATTTGCATTATTGTTCACAGAAAGACACACAAACACACACCTTTTTATAAAAAAACGTTTTTTTATATAACGACCCTCAAAACATACATTTCCGTTGAAATATCAGCATCTAATATAATAATGTAAGTACGTAATACAGAAACAAAAAATTCAATAACAAAGAATATTTCGGAAATGGTTAATTCTACCAAAAAGAATCTCGAATTTAAAATCAAGAAATATTTTTGAGCAAACAATTTTGGAGAACTTTTGCATTTAAATATTTTATATTAGTTTTACAATGTCTGTAAACGTGAATTTCCCGTGAAATTTGGATATAATATTTTTGAGGTTATGTTTTTCAATTGAAATACACACATGTCCCATTTGAACGGATGTAATGCTCAAATATTCCCCCAAAATGCATCTTTTGTGGTGTGAAATAGAAGAGTGGGTAGAGCAAGTGATGTGAGTGGTTTTATCGCGTTACAGAGTGATGTATGAGAAGGGTTGGAGCTGTGATTTGGCCTGCAGCCAAACACGAGCAATTTCACTTCATTATCTGCACCACTACCAGCAAGAAACAGCTGCAGTCTATGTTCCTCTCCGATCAATTTACGTTAACCGTCTATCTTCAACCTCAATACGTCACTGCGTGCAATGGCAACAAACATCTTATTCTTCCACCATTACTCCTATATAAGTCAACTCGGTAAAACACACAAATAGCAACAAATATCTCCGAAATGCTTCACTCTACAAAAAAAAAAAAAAAAAAAAAAAAAAAAAAAAAAAAAAAAAAAAAAAATTATTCACACAAAAATTGTGTGTTTTAGCAAGCTCTACATTTTTTCTACAGTAAGATTTTGTCTATCTCTTACGGTTTGCGAGTTATACAAAAGTCAGCCAGAGTAAACAGGACTACGTGGGCTATAACCAGAAAATTTAAGATATACATTTCATTTGTCATAAAAATATCTCAAACATGTGTTATTTTAAACAAAATTATTATAGTAATTTTCCAGAAAATCAAAATTTTCCATGCAAAGTTTATATTTGCAATTTTCATCGCATATGGACAAACAAACATTGTTCTTCATAGGAAAATAGACCTTAAGAGCGCATGCTTTTGGAATGGGCTGCCGCTAAGGTCCATTTTCCCATGAAACGCAGGGTAGATTTACATGGTTACCGAATGGTCAGCCAGCACGGGAATTTCGACCTTGTTGCTTTCAGAGAATGAAGCGTTAGTTGTGTCCAAAAATAATAGGAAACAAGTAAATCCCCTGGTGTATTTATGATAGGTACAAGGGACAATTTCAGCTCACTTTTTAAAAGAGTCGAATTAGATTCTTCTACACATAAATATTATCAGCTTAAAGATCACACAAATATCTTATACCGTCTGGTTCACTTCAAAACTTATACAAACAACGTAACAGCTGAAGGTGAAAGTGCAGTGATGTACAAGAAACAGTTGAAACACGAAACGCGGTACATTTCTCTGTCAAGGAAGGAATGGAAGGTCGAAAAAGTGTCACTGTCACCTTCACATGACTTTTTCCACCCAAAATCGTTTAACTAAATAATTTTGCGTCTATTTAATAAAAAAATATTCCAAAAATTGCTTCACTTAATATTTGGTGGGACGGAGCAGAAAAGGAGAGCGGAGGGATAGAGGAGGACGGAAAAAGAGAATAGAGATAGGAATTGGAGAATCAGGGAGCTAAGCACATGGAGAAGGGGGGGGGGAGGTGGAAGGGGAGAAAGAGAATGAAAGAATGGGAGAGAGTAAGTTTGTGACTGGAGTAAGTGGGACTGACAGTCATACAGGGGGAGGGGGAGATTGACGGGGGCGGGGGGATGGAGATAAATGGGCAGAAGAGAGATACAAGCTGATAAATAAAATACCTCGGAAATGGATAACTCTCAATTTCTGAAAACTACCTTTTGTAATATTTATTTAAATGAATAATAGATTTAACTTAATTACCCTGAAATTAACTAAAAGTTGTGAAAATTTAATTTTAAATGACAAAATTTCAGTTACTTCAAAACTCACAGAAAGAACAAGGAATATCTCCGAAATGGTTGACTCTACAAAAAAAATTATTCAGACATAAATTGTGTGTTTTCTCAAGATCTACATTTTTTGTATAGTAAGATTTGTTCTATCTCTTATGGTTTACGAGTCATACAAAAGTCATCCAGAGTAAATACGACTACCTGGGCTATAGACAGAAAATTCAAAATATACATTTCATTTGTTATAAAAACATCTTAAACATATGTCATTTTAATCAGAATCTATGAAGCCATTTTTGAGAAAATAAAAATTTTCGAAAAAATTGCTCATGTAAAGGTTAGTTTAGGGTGGGGTTATTTTCTCCAAAATCTTTGTGTCGCATCCTTGAAATATGCTGAATTGGAATACCAAATAACGAAACTTTTGGTGCAATACTATACTATAACATGTTGGAACGAATTGACAAATTGATCAAGCGACAAAAACAGTTTGGCAATGTTGGCAATGTTGTGATCCCCGGGGCGCCGCATGGTATAACTGTATGGAGCATTGCCAACTGAACAAAATAGTTCCATAAATCTGTCGGACAATAACGACAAATTCTCTGGAGGCGCACAGCCAATCCACATAAATGTAACACCCCCAAGTACATACACACATACAGGGTAGCTCTAAAACCCTGCATTTGCATTTATATTACCCTCCACGACAATAATATAACAGCAGCTGCTTCAAGGCGAACACTTGCAACATAGGCAACCTTTACACTACGCCTTATAACAACTCCCTTATATGTTTAGCCTCGATGTTATAGTAATATTGATAAGTCGGGCTTGGTGCACAACAAAGGACGAACGGGGTAACACTTCACAACAGATAGCGTGGGGAAAGACATTTAGTTGCCTCGCGTGACTGTTGTGTGTAACTGACTTAGCAGATCGACCGAAAGATGTTTTGTGTTTATGTTGCTGATGGTGAATGGATCCTAAAGGAGCCCAGTGGCTCGCCTAATCACCTTGCTAAATTAAATTATTTTTTTGTTTAACGACGCTGCCAGGATCGTGCGGGAATTTCGCGGCCAAGGTCATTTTTCTCGGTTAGTTTAAATCTAACCAGAAGCATTCGACTGTGTTACGCAATAAATGAGATATAAAGGTGATAATAGTAGTAATAATAAGATTGAGTGAGTCACTAGTTACGCAGTAGACATAAGGAAGTGAAACTCAATATTGAGGTTATGGTCGAATAGGTGGGAAAGTCACACAATACCAGTTCCCGACCTTCTCTGACCTCCACTCACAAACATGCGCCATATTTCACAACATACTCTAGTAATTTTGTTTAAACTAACCCACAATTAAGGTATTTTTATAATAAACTACCTGAAATACTCCGATGCCCATATTTTTAACGGTTTATCCCTCTTAAACAAACACTAAACTCTTAATATACCATAGGAAGAAAAGTGAGTAGAGAAGAACATATGAATGTGTTATGTAAAAGCAGAGCACCAACACAGAAAACCATGTGAATGTAATAGGTTGTATAGTAAAATGGGTAGCATTAAAACCTTCTCCATGAAAAAATATATATACGCCTCAAATTATACTTACATTTTTTGTGTTGGTAGCTATATCCGAGATATTCTTGTTAATGTGAATTTTAGAAACGTATACTTTTCTGAAATAGGAAGTTCTTTATTTTCACTTTCTCTACTAGATATACGTCTCAAATTACATTTACATTTTTTGTGTTGGTAGCTATATCCGAGATATTCTTGTTAATGTGAATTTTAGAAACGTATACTTTTCTGAAATAGGAAGTTCTTTATTTTCACTTTCTCTACTAGATATACGTCTCAAATTACATTTACATTTTTTGTGTTGGTAGCTATATCCGAGATATTCTTGTTAATGTGAATTTTAGAAACGTATACTTTTCTGAAATAGGAAGTTCTTTATTTTCACTTTCTCTACTACGTATAGTAAGTAGAGGAAGTATTGTATTCCACCCAAAAATTCGATGTCAAGAATTCATCCAGAATATGTTTTGAGGACCCCTGAATATTAAAAAAAAAAAAAAAAAAAAAAAAAAAAAAAAGCATTCTTAGCTAAAAGTTCGTGTGTGTCTGTCTGTGGACAACATAGCTCAAAAACGAAAAGTCGGCTGAAAACCAAAGTTGGTTTTTAAGTTTAATATCTTTCAAGGATGCGACATGAAGATTTTGAAGACAATTCCTCTACCCTAAACTACCCTTTACAAGGAACATTTTTCGAAAAAGTTCATTCTCTCGAAAATGGCGGTAACGATTTTCATTAAATTGCCATATATTTAAGATATTTTTATCACAAATTAAATGTATATTTGAATTTTCGGGGAACAGTCTCGCAAGTTCTGGTTATTCTTAATAAATTTCAGTGCTAAGAATGGTTTTCTAAATTCGCGCCTGACAGAGGTCCAAATAGTTACAGCTGTGTACTACAGATGTCACCAAGGTGCAGGAGCAGCATCTAGCGGTAGACATATAAATCGATAAGGCATGCTTTAAGTTTGTAGGATATGCTAGAGATGTCGCTAGTGATTCCCTTCACTTCTTTTTATCAATTTTTTCAATCCTTCCCTGCTTTCTTTAACTTGTGGTTTAATTGTCTCCACCATACATTCAGAAATCTCTATAAACTAATATTGAGAAATGAATAATTAGATTAAATATCTACCATAAAGCACTTACATTCATATAATTTTGTCTAGTCACAGGGTTCTATAATAGAGTGTTCTGTGGGGTTTTTCGCAGCATTCCCTCAGCACAATTTAATGTCTGATCCATTTGTATGGGTAAAAATAAGAATTATACCAATAACAAAGAATATTTTGGACATTGTCAGTTATCTTCAACATGTTTTTAACTAAAATTGTTAGCAATTTTTGAGAAAAACCAAATTTTTTAAAGAAGTATTCCATGTAAGCGCTAGTTTGATTATATTGGTAATTTTTTAGAAGATTTTAAGCTTAAACAGTAAGTTTGGTATTTAAGGACCGCATTCGGGAGGTCATGGGTTCGATTCTCGGGCCCGATGAATAGCTAGATTCCTTGAATTTCTTATTCCTCCGTTTCATTGCGATTTCAAGGTTCCAAAGGTCGGCGAGATTTTCGGTGTGAGTCTGGTTGCTCCCTGTATTGCCACAGTACCAGCCGTCACTATGGTTTTACCACCCTTTATCGTCTCATCTTACTCCTTTTTGGTCTCAGGGATATTAATTTAATACAAGTTTTAAAATATTTATTAACGTAAACCATACCTAAATAATAATTTGCATTGAATTTATTAAACTTAAATTCTATTTCGTCTTCATTTTCAGAGACAATCACAAATAATGGGATTTAAGCTTCAAACACATTGGCTCTTCCCTGGATATTTAAAATTAACCACTAATCAAAAGCAAATACAGAAAATCTGATTGTATAACAAGTCGAGGACTTATAAATGATGTAAAAGTAATGAAAACTGTCCAAAATGAAAATGAAAAGGCAGCAGCAGTTAAAATATACATATTTCTTAGTTATATGAGTGATTACAGTAACTAAAATTCAGAAGAATAGTATTTTAATTAGTTTAAATTAAAGTTTATCACTTTCATTAATTATAATTTGTGATTTTACAATAATTACTGCAGTCTTCAATGTACAAAACGTTCTGTTTGCCCCAGATACTGAGTATGTAAGATTGTTAAGCTGCAGGTATACAGTCAGGTGACGGCTGATAACGCTTTTATGCGTAATATCAAGAAATGAAGCTGGAATAATCACAACTTGTAGTGGAAACTGACCAAACGTGAGGATATATTGGATAGATGGAGACTAAATTTTGGAACCGTTCGTTTCAGCGCAGGGATGAAACATTTGTCACCCTAAGTGCACATTAAAACATCCCTTACTTGAGCACATTATCATATATCTCACTTAATACAAGAGCTGTAGATTCTCCAGAGGCAAAACTTCCGTACCAAGGCACTTTACACAGCACCACAGTTTGTTTTTCCTTCCCTATGACGTACTTGTGTAGCGGTTCTACGTCATCTGGAAGTAACTTGCTAGCTTTTAGTTCAAATACAGCAAAGGAAAATGGACTTTTTCGTCCGCGTGGCCTTCTTCGTAAGGGTAGTAAAGCCAGTAGACACGTATATTTACAGCACATAAAACAACCTCAAGCCTAATAAATTAAGTGTCCAATATAGAAAAGGTCACTAAAAATCATACTTACAGAGGATCAATAAAACGACATAAGTCGAAAACGAAAAGTCGGTTAAAAACCAAAATTGGTATTTAAGTTTAATATCTTTCAAGTATACAACATAAAGATTTTGAACAAAATTGCTCCACCCTAAACTACCCTTTACATGGAAACTTTTTAAAAAATTTTGATTTTCTTGAAAATTTCTGTAACGATTTTGATTAAAATGCCATATGTTTGAGATATTTTTATGACAAATAAAATGTATATTTTGAATTTTCTCTCTATAGCCCAGGTAGTCGTATTTACTCTGGATGACTTTTGTGTAACTCGTAAACCGTAAGAGATAGACAAAATCTTACTATACAAAAAATGTAGATCTTGCTAAAACACACAATTTATGTCTCAATAAATTTTTCTGTAGGGTAAAGCATTTTGGATATATTCCTCGTTGTTTGTGTTGTGTAATATTTTCCTTAAATGGAAAGTCGTTTTTTATCTTTTAAATAGAGGAATAAGAGTTTGTAAAGATAGTAGAAGAATGAGTAGAGAAAGTGAGTGTGAGTGAAGACGCCGATGCTTGCGAATAAAGCACAATCCCCCCCCGGGTTACTGACCCTCCTTATTCCTCCCGGCGACGACTGGCGCCACGACGTCGAGGCGACGGTTTCATGATACTACCACTGCAATGTGAGGACTTGCTCTGAGAAATTCCCCGTTTATGGTTTGATCGTATTTCATCCCCTAGTGGGTTCCCTCTTACTGGGGAAAACACTAGCAGGGCTAGCTAGGTACTGAAAAACTTAATCACCACATGCCCTCGTGTTTACTTGCCTATAAAGTCCTGCACGATTAATTCCATTTACTAAAAATCTAGTTATTTCCTAGTAAAACACTCAGACGTCGTTATAAACCACAGTGACGTCATTACAGACGAGCATAGTTATCGTTAACATCTCACAAAAACAGAAAATTCCACCTTTGAACCAACTTTAATCATTATTTCGCTAACATAACCTTCAAAACACTTTTAGGTTACAAAACCTTCAATTTGAATACATTGGAGTTTTGGTAGACAAAGCCATAGAATAGAAAATAGTTGTTGTTGTTGTTATTGCATAGAATATTCATTGAAACGATTTATAACTGTTTGAAAACTCACACAAACAGCAACGAATATCTCCGAAATGGTTCACTCTACGAAAAAAATTATTGAGACATAAATTATGTGTTTTAGCAAGATCTACATTTTTTGTTCAGTAATATTTTGTCTATCTCTTACGGTTTACGAGTTATACAAAAGTCATCCAGAGTAAATAGGACTACAGGGGCTATAGACAGAAAATTCAAAATATATATTTTGTTTGTCGAAAAAATATCTTAAACATATTGCATTTTAATCAAAATGGGACGAAGCAGTTTTGAGAAAATCAGAATTTTCAAAAATTTTTCCATGTAAAGTGTAGTTTACAGTGGAGCTATTTTATTGAGAATCTTGGTGTCGTATCGTTGAAAGATATTAAACTTAAATACCAACTTTGGTTTTTAACCGACTTTTCGTTTTTGAGTTATGCTGTTCAGAGACAGACATACACAGAGACCTTTTTCCAAAAATGCTTTTATTGCAAAACATACATTTGTGGTGAAGAGTGAGTTAGTGGGATTTAAGGGCCCCATTTCTGGCAATAGTTCCTCTACTTGCTGTACGTGGTAGAGAAGTAAGAATGGACGTAGAGGTTGCTGAAGGTGAATGTACAGAGAGCTGCAGGCTGCTGATACCGCTGGGACGACCGACCGACCGACCGCCCGCCTGCCCCTTGTGATTCTGCTATTAGCACTGTTTGGTGCGTTTGTACACTCACCCACAACATGCTGTCACTCTCTCTGTCTCTTATTTCAACTTCTTATTTTCGTCACTCGCTTTTCTTTTACGTAATAAATTCGCACTTTCACTCTCTTTAAACATACAACTGTCTATGATTAATATAGAAATGCAAAGTCTTACGATCACACAAGTTTCTCTACTTGCTTTGCTTCCTCTGGTATTTGTAGTTGTTCAACAGGGCTTTTGCATAGTGTTTTCATTTATTTATTTTGTGTTCTTTATAGTCTGGAAACGTTTTAGGAATAAAATTAACAAAGTACGCCTGATACTTGAGCTAGAAATACAATAATTCCATACGTACTCTACATAGAGGAATAGAAATGGCGATAAAAGTGTGAGGATGAACTCCGGCTGTGTTTGGAACACAAACGAAATGTTGGAATTAATAACTAACACACGGCGAGAACCACAGCTCCTATTGATGCAGTCTATAGCAATATTACACTTCCTGAGGAGCCCACAACATGCACAACTTTGTATTTCTTTCATAAAACCCTATTTCGGAATATATATTCACATCTAAGGTTATGTACCTGCGTAAGGTTATGATTACATAGTTCTTTCAGGTTGTGTGGCTCATAAATTAACGTATATGATCGTATTGTGTAATTGTGATGAAATATCAGTGGAGTTTCATACTAATACCGGTAGATATAAGACAACTAGATGGACTCTGTATAATTCTACTCACTTGTGTCGTGGCAAAAGGTTATAAGAGTGCGGGAAACAAGACTAAGAAAGAGGAGTCTACCATCAGATTAGGTTAGGATCAAAGTACAAGGAGATAGTCGTAAATTGCTTAGTCTTCGTCGATAATATTGCAATCCTTGCTTAAACACCAATTAAATACATTAATCTACTGAGAAAGTTGGATTCAAAATGGTAGTGTTGTCGTATGCGGGTTTAGGGACCAGGGCGCCAACGTATGAGAAACGAAACGAGCTAGCGATAGTAAAACACCACTTGAACCACGCTGCAACTGTGTACATGCCGCACATATGTCAGGTAAATACGATAAATGCCAAAACTATTCTGTTCATGACAAATATCGGCAACTACAAGGTGAGAACTATCTTATTTACACATACATTCCTCAGTTCAACCCAAAATAGCTAACACAGTGATTCAAATGATGTTTTACCACCGCTAGCTGTTTTCGTTTCTGATACGTTGGCGCCCTGCTTCTGGCTAATTGGTGTTTCAGTAACGATTGCAATATTATGGACAAAGAACTAGCAATTTACGACGTAACAGTCGCTGAATAAATAATATCGCTAAATATTTCCACCAAAGAAATTAATTTATGAATCACATAACCTGAAATAATTATGATTGCAAGTGCAAGTAGGTAGGTAACCTTCAATGTGGATATATGTATGTATAACCTTAAATATACGTTTATAAAGGAAATGCAAACTTGCGTTTTGGAGGCATAAAGCGTATAACCTCAAATAACTGTAAAATCATAATCCCATGCAATAACCGTACTAGGCATATGAATATATTTTGTTTCACAAACGGAATGCTTTAAACATCGCAAATTACTGAGAGTTTAACCTTATATGAAATGAGGATTTTCATTAATAACTGCTAAAGGGAATAAGGAAAAAGAAAACGAAGCAAAGATTCTTACGTAATTGTAACATCTTCTTGGTTTATATTATTCTACTATTTCATTGTCAAGTCGACATGGTTTAGTGATATTGCACATCAAACAAGCCCGTATTCGTCAACACTAACCTCCAAATATAATTTAAAAAACTACGCAAAACATCAAAATATCAAAGGATAGAAACATAAATAAGGTTGATAAATTCAAGTATGTTGGTGAAATAATTCAAACTAATGGATTAGATAATGCAGCAAAAAGAATTGAGAAAAGTGGAATTTGCATATTTCGTTTTAATGTTTCAGACTACGTAGTGTGGAGGGCTGCCTGGTTGAAATGGTCGTTCATCGCCCTCTCTCGCCCCCGAAGTATTCTATACCATCCAAAAATTCAATATCGAAATTTCATTAAGAATACATGTTTTGAAATCTTCAGTTCAAAATCTCCCCCATACTAAGCTACACTTTACGTGGAAGATTTTTCTAATATTAATACATAAAAACGTAGATTTCGTTGAAACACAAAGGATGTGGCAAATATGTATCTCTTGTTGCCTAAGCCTAAACCACTTCCCAGATATTCTCTGTTATTTGAATGAATTTTGCAATACTTATACTTCTTTCGAATGCGAGGTCGTTATTCATTTTTTACGCCCTAGCCATGGGAATACTAGTGAATCTCTAAGTCATTACATAGCGAGCACCTCTTATCAGTTATAGTTTATACTTGAATAAATTTGCTTACATTATGAATTACTAGACCAGCACATATAAATAATAACGCTTTAAAGAAAGTACGAGCCAGGAAGTGAAAATAGCTAAGTCGTATTGCCATTGTACCTACAAGAAAATAAGATAAATTGTGAAATCTTTATGTTTATAAGAATAGTTAGTAGAACAGTGAGTAGAGAATGTCATGTGAGTACAAGGCAGTGTACGCTAGCTGCTGTTACTGCAAGCGCTTAGAGGCGTCCTTTGTTCGACTGCACAGCGACTATGGAATATCTGTATGCAAGCCAAACCTATGTAAGACAAAAGTAAGTAAACAAGGAGAGTTGGGATGTGATAATAGTGTTGACTGTACAGAAATCCCCTAGTTTGGGGATAGGTGGTGGGGGGGGGGGGGGGGGGTACCCCTGACATTTCCCTCCCTCGCACGCCTCTTCACATCGATCTGATCTCCCAGCAGCACATGGAGTCTGTTTCCAGGGTAACGGCGCACCCGCCCGCCCGCCGTGCGCTCTGCAAGACATCATCTGTCTCCAAAAAGGCTATAATTTAATTCTCCTTCTGGACCCGCACACATACACAGCAAACTTCCCTCGCTATTCGAGAACAGTCGTCAGAAAGTAAACAACCACTGCTTTTAAACTATTTAAATTACTAATATTTTGAAAATATTCCCCCTTACATGAATACATATATGTTTTGAGTCCCCCCTGATAGTTCCCAGCGACTCAGGGAAACCTATGAAAAAAAAGGTGGGTCAGGAAGGTCGGCAAACCGTATTGGTAGAGAAAGAAGTATAATAGAAAACAGAATTTAAGAAGTTTATTGAGAAATTGAAACATTTTGAAGACAGTTATGTTATATCGTCCTTGAGAAGGTCGAATGTTTAACAGTAGAGGAATCTAGTAAAACATGATCATACGAGGCAACGCCTCATAGATATGACGCATAGATTGTTAATTGCACTAGAAGTCTATACTTGCTTATGATGTGCGAGTCGTGTTCGAGGTCTAGGCGCATGCGCACTCCGTACTTTGGGTGAATGAGTTCATATTTTGTTCTCGTAACGTTGGTGTGATTTCATAGTGTTTGTTATAAGTGTATTGTGAAGGTTAGTTAGTCCTTCTGTAGTGCTATCATTGAAGTCGAATCCTCGCGAACGTTTTTGATTGTATTTGTTCCTGCCGCCTGATTGTTTACAGCCGCGCATGTGCTCTGAAACAGCTTGGCACCGCTCGTGTATTATTGTATGGTGCAGAAATGTCAGAATATCACAAGTAGAGTCCGGATTTTTGTATCTATAAGGGGTTAAGGCATGATTTAGTAACTTCTGGATATATTTTAGTTTTTGATAATGATTTTTGAAATACTTTTACTTTAAGAAGAAAACGAAGACGAAAAGAAATAAAATGTTTTTTTATAGTTTTGTTGGTGTAGGACTAGTGTGTGTGTGTGTGTGTGTGTGTGTGTGTGTGTGTGTGTGTGTGTGTGTAAAAGGGCACCGAATAATTACAAGGGAAGTATTAACAATGAGGGTTTTTTGATATCATTATTGTAGAGATGTATGAAGTAGATGTAATTTTTTGAGTGTTATAAAAACGTGTGAATTATCATTTTTTTTTAAATGGAAAGAAAATTCTACAATGAAAACATAAAACGTAAAAAAGAAAATAAATATTTAGGTTCTTTTTTTTTTTTTTTTTTTTTTATGAAAAATTTAATTTTAGTGAACATGTTATCTATATAGGAACTAAACCAGAAATAATAAATTCATGTCTCAACACATTTTCTGTGCAATAAACCACTTCCCACATATTCCTTATTATTTCTGTCACTTCTACAATACGTAAAATGTTCCTAACTACAAGGAAAAGTCTATTGCTTCAATAATTTAAACTCAATTTCAAGGAAATTACATATATTCCGATAACTTCCAATCTTCTAGTTAGCCCAGTTAAAGTTTACGACACACTCCAGCGTATTTTACAGTAAATTCCCCTTATATAAGCCTTTTACTGGACAATTCTTTAATATTACCGTCTCTGTGGTAAATATACTAAACTCTAATCTCCCCTGGGACGTAGACTTCCCCTCCAACACCTGCTACCAAATAAAACACCGAGACAAACTCCTCCAGTGGCGGCTCCACACTTCAAAATACACTACACCTTATCAGAACTTTGAAATTGCATTCTCTTTGTACGGCCAACATATAAAAATGTGAATAACCATCTTCCGTTTCAGAAAATTATAAGTATTCAAAAATTCAAGACAATAACAAAAAGTATCTCGGAAATGGTTATTGCTACTCTCTGGTTTAACGAGGAGAAATGCAAGAGTGAAAGTTTATTTCATTGTAGTGCGTTCAAGTTCAATAAATATAACAAACTGAGTCTTTCAATTGGTAAATATGTTGTTCTTCCTGTAATTCCTAAACTAGTTTTCAAAATAATCCGTTTTAGAGTCAGCTTAGTAATATCCATTCAAAAACAAACGTCGCGAATTCGAATTCCCATGTCTCTAATAAAGAATGGGGAGGGCCCAAGAAAAATACGCGGTGTCAAGGCACACTTCTATTATAAGAGCTTACATTTGACTGCGGTTGTATAGATTTTTGGTTCTTATTTTTAAAAATACATTATATTTTTATTAATTTAGGTCATCATAACAATAAATTAGAAAGAAACAATACGATATTTTATAAATCAACAAATTTATGTTTAAAGATATTTTTATGTTTTTTCGAGGTCATCTTCAGACAGACACAAAACATAAAGGAACAGATATCCTGGTTCCTCCGTATTAACAGTTTGAACCGACACTGTGAACAGCACTCTGTAATACTACGAAACCAAATGGCGGCCTTGCGCATGGTGCGCATGCGCGTTTCAACATTAAATGAGCTAGCGTTATTGGGAGGTTAGTTTACTATATATTATGGTAAACACGGACAAACAGATAACATTATTGATCTTCATTTGTTTTTAACATGCGTCTTGGATTGTCTCTACCATATTCTCTAAGTGAGGTTATTTCTGATACATAATTTTCAACACTTGCTTCTGCATTATTACGTCACAAGGAATACAAAGGTAAGTTTAAGTTACATGAACATCCTCATATTGCTCCACTTACTAGTAATGGACCTAAATTTAATTTGAAAACTGATAGCGATAGCGATTTTCCGTAAATACGAAAAAATATATGTTGTCTTATTGATTGACGATCTCAAGTTCAAACTTGTGTTTCATTTCCCAAAAAGTCTAAACATGACGTCACAGCGCAACAATTAGTCCCACATTATATTATTCTGTCAAATTTTACACTTGGCTACATCAAAAATTCAATATAAGTGTCTTTTTGTTAATAAAAACTGCAAATGTATGAAGTTATAGTTTGCAGAGCCATTTAGCAGAGTCTGTATGAACTATTTCAGTATAGTTGCTATATTTATGCATGGAGTATGGTTTGTAGTTGTATTTTGTGTTCCTAACTCTCAAGTTATGACTTAAGATGCCTGTTATTTAAGTGCACACTAAATTATTTCGAAAATAAGATAAAATGCACAGGGTGAGATTTTAAATAACACATATTTGCCAAGATAAACTCAAGACTCATAATTTCACAAATCACAATTTATTCAAATAGAAGATTCGCACGCCATTTAAAAACGACGGGCGACATAGTTTTGAAATTCTCGTTTATTTTCCTAAGAATTCGAAACATGACGTAATTAGGCCATAATGTTGTAATTGTATTATTATTTTAAATTTTCCACTAGTGTGAGTAAAAATTTTAATATAATTGTTTTTTTTTTTTTTGTTTTTTTTTTTTTTCAATAAGTGTTGGAAATATATTTAGTAATAACATACAGAGCCATCTAGCAGACACTGTATAAACTATTTCAGTATAAGTGCTATCCTGATGTATCGAATATGCTTTATAATTGTATTTAGTGTTTAAAAGTTTTTCGAACGAGGCTATGACGAACAGTTCAATTAATTATATTAGTTAATTCGAATTATCTTAACTAATTGTATTAGTAATATTGTATTTCTATTGTATTACTTATCAGTTATCTTTGGTGATTTTGATTGTGAAATTAGACAATGACCTCCAAGTGGAACATTCTAGAGACCGCCTAGTACAATACACTTCACAATCGACATCACTTTCATACGATTTTCAGTATGACTTTCGAATGTTTTCCCTGATACACTTTTATAAAATTCTTGCTTTTAGGCAGAGCTCTTTTGTGAGTCTTCCCTAAATAGTTTGAGCAGTTTTTTAAATTCCATTAGACTCACCTAGTTCACCACCATATTATCCCTAAGTTAAAAAACTTTTTGAATTTTTACCGCCCACGCTAGGAAATGACACACTGTACCCCAATGGGGATAAGCACTGAAACACCATCATCATGATCGATGTTTTATCCACGTTATTCGCTAATACACTAATAACTGCACTGCTGAAACATTCCTGGTCCTCAAAAATAAAATCACAGACTATATCTCTACATCGATTCTAACAAACACTTTAAACCTACACTCTGAGCAGAACTAGCAAATAGCGTCATTTTACGTGCAAAACATACTTGGAATTCGTGCGCATGCGCGTTTCAATATTCGATGATGTACAGACTGACTCGAGGCTCTCCTTAATAATCGCCTTTCTACGAATAACCACAATTAGAATTGTAACAGAAGCTACATCAAGCGTCCTGAAATAGGGAACTGCAAGATGGATGGATTCATAACGATTTTCAAATTTCGCTGATTTACTACTTAAAAGTCAATACCACTCTCATGTAATAAACACACACTCTCTTTTTACGTTTAATTTCCCAACAAGTCCAAACATGACGTCACACACCAACAATTACTGTGAACATAGTATTATTCTATCAAATTTTTTACTTATCTACATAAAAAATTCAGTATAACTGTGTTTCTGCAAATAAAAACTTGAAATCTAGGAACTCATAACCTGCAGAGCCATCTACCACAGTCTATATGAACTATTACAGTATAATTCCCATACTAATGTATACAGCATGCTTTGTAAATAATCTATATCAATTTTATTGTAACAAATTCACATTTAGAAACTTTCATATAAGGAAAGTTTAAACATAACATACAAATAACGCATTAATATATTATTTTTTAAAAAATATCATAAACAATAACACAATCTTATGTTGGAAAAGCCTTTTACATCGCTAGCTAGCTTTATGTCGGGAAAGATAAGTTTAAAGTTCACTCACACAGTTCCTCACTAACTCCTAAGTAAACATCTGAAATGTTCTTATTGTCAGAAACCAAATTAATGATCATATTTCAGAGTCGGTGTTCGACCGACACTGTGAACAGCACTACCAATCCAAATGTCGTCATTTTACTCGGAAACTCTCCGAGAGAGATTAACTGTGAGATGCAAATATATCATTTTCTCTATTATTACGTAAAAAAAGATAAATCCCATGAATTGCAGGGACATTAGTGTTTTCTCTTGACAAAATGGAAGAGTGCCGGTCAGAAAATGCCACTAAAAGTGAATAATTAGACTATTTACAGTCTATCATTCAATTAATTATAGGTTAGGACGGACAAGACATAGAATTCCTAACCCCTAGGGCTATAGATGCACTTGAGGATTAAAAATTAATTTTGACTACACAGAATATATGGTAGTTACAGAAAGGGACACTCTAGAAATAGAATAACGATGTTCCATTTGACAAAAGTTTAAGTTCTCCACGACTTGCACAAACAATGAGCAATATCTCCGAAATGGTTCACTCTACAGAAAAAATTACTGAGACACAAATTGTGCGTTTTACCAAGATCTACATTTTTTGTATAGTAAGATTTTGTCTATGTCTTACGGTTTAGCGGTTAGACAAAAGTCATCCAGAGTAAACAGCACTACATAGGCTATAGCCAGAAAATTCAAGATATACATTTCATTTGTCATACAAATATTTCAAACATATTACATTTTAAACAAAATCGTTGCAGCCATTTTTGAGAAAATCAAAATTTTCGAAAAATTTTCCATGTAAAGGGTAGTTTAGGGTGGAGCAATTTTCTTCAAAATCGTTGTGTCGCATCCTTGAAAGATCTTAAACTTAAATACCAAGTTTGGTTCTCGGGCGACTTTTCGCTTTTCAGTTATGTCTAGACTGACACAGACCATTTGTTAAGAATGCTCTTTCTGGATTCAGGACATAGAAGGTTAGAAACAAGTATTTTCAAATGGCACAGAGCTATGTTTGGAACTTTCACCAAACGAAATTCAAACATTCTTGAAGTGCAAAATACTTACTGCAAAATAGCAGTGTTCTGGAATGAAGACATGCTCTGTTTTTATGTCTAATTTCCCAACAAGTCTATACATGACGTCATATATCAACAATAATTACCGATACTGTATTATTCTATCAAATGTTCCACTTGGGTAGATAAAAAATGCAATATAACTCTCTCCTTTTGAATAAAAACTGGAAATCTGTGAAATGATAACCTGCAGAGCGATCTAGCGTGTTCTGTGTGAACTATTTCAGTAAAGTTGTTATACTAATGTATGGTTATTGTATTTTGCAGTCATAACTCAGTGATTTTTGTTCATTTGTCAAGCTAATATTTCCCTTTTATGTCATTGGTTATAACTGTCCAGGCAATACTGCTGTCATTGGAGAGGGATAAACATTTGAAAGTGAAGAAAGAGTGAGTCAAGGTTATGAGAAGTAAACAGTTGTGAGTTGTTAATGTCAGTATAACATAACTGTGTATTTTAGAAGAGAATAAGCTGATAGAAAGTAACCAGAGTGATGGTGTCAGAGTGGGACTGGTGAAATTGCCGTATTGTTAGTGATATTAAGCGGACAGCCTGTAGAGGGGGATATCTGCAATACAGACGTCACTAATCGCTTTATGTGCGGTGGTGGCGCCCTGCACAGAATACGCTCCGCTGCATCCCTACTTAATTCTGAGTAGCATCTGACTACCAGCGATAACATACACAGTAGCGGATGAAAAACAAACTGCAGGCGACCAATTGTCTCACAGGCCTTTTGTCCACCACTCCTCAGTTTCCAGCATACACACAACCGCCTTATACAGAGATTGTCTTTTTTAATACAGCTACTCACGTTTTTCAACCTGTTCGCTATATCACGGCTTTGAAATTACTTTCCTTTTGCACACCCAAGAGATAAAAAGATCAATAAAGACGTTCTATTAAAGAAAAGTTTCTTTTCCGAACCTGACACAAATAACAAGGAATATCTCCGAAATGGTTCACTGTACAAAAAAATTTATTCGGACATAATTGTGTATTTTAGTGAGATCTACATTTTTTGTACGGTAACATTTTGTCTATCTCTTACGGTTTACCAGTTATACAAAAGTCATCCAGAGTAAACAGGACTACATAGGCTATAGACAGAACATTCAAAATATACATTTCATGTCATACAAATATCTCAAACATGACATTTTAAGCATAATCGTTGCAGCCATTTTTGAGAAAATCACAATTTTCGAAAAATTTTCCATGTAAAGGGTAGTTTAGGGTGGAGCAATTTTCTTCAAAATCATTGTGTCGCATCCTTGAAAGACATTAAACTTAAATAACAGCTTTGGTTCTTAACCGACGTTTCGTTTTTTAGTTATACTGCTTTTTTCTGTTCAGTGGTCCTCAAAACATAATTCCGGTGAACTATCGACATTGAATTTTTGGATGGAATACAATACTTGTTCTCATTTACTATATGCAGTAGAAAAAGTAAACAGAAATTACTTCGAATTGCATATCGTCGCATAAATGAGAAGGAAAGAGTCTTGCAGCTTTACGACTGTAGCTAGATCGAGCTTCCAAATTAATATCTTTTCAAATTTGGGACGAGTTGTCCCTCAACGTGGGAACAGTTCAAATAAAAAGTTCATTAAATGATTTTTTTTTAAATTGAGGGAGTTCTAAAATACATATTTCCATTGAAACGTCATAAAGGTTGCGTATCTGTTTGTGAACAGTATAACTCAAAACGAAATAGCTGGTGTAATGCCAAAATTGGTATTTAAGTTTAACTTTCTCCAACGATATCACACGATATTTTTGAACCAAATTGCTGAACCGTAAAACAGCGTTTACATGGAACATTTTTCGAAAAATTTTATTTTCTTGCAAATGATCTTACTGTACAAAAAATGTAGATCTCGTTAAAACAGAAAACTTATGTCTAATGAATATTTTTGTAGCATTCACCATTTCCGAGGTACTATTTGTTTACAGATTTGATTATCACTTTAAGTCTATATTCCTTATGAGAGATAAAGGATTTAAATCAGATATCTATTGTAGAGTTTTCGACTCCCAGAAGAAGCGATGCTTTGTAAGTTGTGTCGTTGTTAAGTTGGGAAACCTGGTGGTGACTCGGGCTTGCCAACGTAATGAATTAGAAAGTTGAAGTATCTTCATAACGAACATGCGTCCTTGTGAATGTTGAGCATTCTTTAAGTGTGTTGCCGCAAGGGTCGATATTACGCCCAGTGTTCTACTGCACAAGGCAACACTGAAAAACTTTAAAATGCGATGTTTTAAAATTATTTTTATGTCTGAGAGGTACTTTTTAATGCTTTACGAGTTGATTATTATGTAGTTTGTTCGATTTTTGTAATGATTAGTTAATTATCATCATTTAATGGTGTTATATGCAGTGAAAAATGAATATTTCTGGGCTATGGATTCAAGAAGTGCATTTGACAAGTTGGAATGTGATTGATTAATTTCATGAAGATGACGTCATTGGTTGAAGGTCAGGGCGACATTTTATATCAACAGTTGGACGTGAGAAAACTTTGTTGTCGATGTATTACTGATAAACCGGCTCCAGATAAAATAGGTGCAGAAAAAACTGAAAAAGTTCTAAGGTGGCAGCTAACATAACCTCACTTTACAAAAGTCCGAAGAATTCACAGTGATGGAGAAAGATGGTTCTTAAAACGGACGGTATCACTATTAGTGGTCTTTGGTTCACAAACGTATGTGATTCAGTCAGAGTCAACAGGTAGAGTCCAGGGACGCGTGCGAGGCAATAACCTATACTCTCATTCTCTATCAGGTTGGAAAGTATATGATGCACCAAATTAAAACTACAATTACGTTTGTAATTTTTGTAAAAATTGTTTAAACTGACGTTTTATTGTCCGGCCACGATGTGGTCGGCAGTTGTAATGAGGTGGGGAACATAAGGTCGCGTGTGCAGCTCTTATATAAACAGAGTTCTGCTAGTTCCGAGGCCAAACACTTAACCGAGAGTTCGCTATATGTGGGCGCCATATTAACATTTTCCCTTTCGTTTCATTCTTTGTTAACAATTCGTTTAAAATAACGTCAATAATAATTGTATGTGATACGTAAGTAATGTGATGTAATCAATTAAATGAAAACAATACATTTAACTTTTGACTTCACTGGCACGTGTTAACGCAGCAGTGCGCCGGTGCGCATGCCAGCTTGCAGCGTAGCCAAGTTCAATGTTAAACTCCTAGACTTACATTAACTGAAATGAGCTCACTGGAGCGTTCTAGAACTAGTTAGCTGTAGTGATGACGTCACTTACCTCTGAGGGAAGTCCGGAAGTGCTGCCGTGCTTGTGTAGCTCAATGTAGTGCGGAGGGTGTCTTGGCGGCTTGCTGCTGGAGGGTGTAGGTGGGGTCGGGGGGTGGTGATGCGGGTGGTGCTGATGCATGTGAGCCGTCTCGGCCAGGGTAGGCTGGATGTGCGTCACAAACTGAGCCATCGTGCTGCAGCCATAAGAAGCAAGCAAGCGGTTCAGCACAAGCCAACACTCTTATACACTATACACTCTTGTACCAACTATTCCTACAAACTCTTCTACCGTCATCTTAATACCTTCTTGTAGGTACAAGGGCAATATGGCAATACACTAGATCTTAAATAATAGTGAAATCCTTTAACAGGACAGCTGTTACCTTGACCGCCTCCATAGTCAGTTCCTGAAGTACGTATCCGGTCAGGAGGTTCACCAGAGCTTTAATCACTACTTCATTCTCAACACCGAACTCCTGCAGCAACTCCCTTGCTTGTTCCAGATTTCACTTGAGCCGACGTCTTTCACTGTTTCCTCGGAAATCTGGTTTTTCATTTCCTCTATTATACTTAACATTTGCTTCATCAGTTCTTTCATTTTACAGTAATTTCGTCCCACTTCTGACACCAAAATAACAATGTTCACTTTTTACTTATGTATGTATTTCCTTTTATTTAACCAACTATAACCTAACTCTAGATAAATCAACACTTTTTTTCCATGAACTTCGTCGAACTGGTCTTTTCTACTCGCAAAATTAGCCTCTGCCTGTTCGGCAACGTGACGTCATATGTAATTCATTAACGTCTATGATATAAGCAAAATAAACCATGCTGCTTTAAGTTATGATAATAATAAGCAGATAAACTTTCAAATACGTTGCATATATGTATTCAAAGATAAGCTTTTTTTCTCTCAAAGGAGAAAAACTACATTTTGTAGGTTAAGACCAGCTTTAACTCCGTCTGAAGATTGTTGGTTATGTATTTGACTCCCTTTCAGGATGGCGTTATTTCTCCTGGGAAATTTCCTTCGCCTGTGATAACGAATCTGGTAATGGAAATAAACTCCACACGATCATATTCCAAATGTTTCCTTCTTATTTTGATAAAATGAACACTCTAGCGGTTTTCTTTCACACTAAGGCCACGTGTTTTATCGTAGATGTTGGAAATTTTGTTGTTTGTCCACACATTTCTGGTAATTTTCCATTTACACTGTCACAGAACTTCTTTGGTAACAATAGGAAGTCAAATATTGTCGGGACTTGCATAGATCGGTACAGTATTTTATATAAGTACCGGTAATATCAGGGGTAAATAGCAACTCAGACTTTCTAAAACATTACTTAGGTTAAATTACTTCTGATTAACCTAACTGTCCTTCCCTTACCCAATAAGCAAGCTGAGGAACCCAGCGTCATTATACACAAAATCACGCTAAATCCCCAATACACCACAATATAAGATATTAATATTACATCGAGTATGTCTAACCTGCTAGCGATGCTCCAGCGTGTTTCAGCGTGTTTATGTTGGTAGCGTTAGTAAACACGCACTTATTTCTTACACCATTAGCGATTGTATTGGTTTATATTTAAAAGTACAAATGTTCCTCGGCATATACGTTAACAGCAACTAATTATTCAAATAGTAATACTTTTTGTGTGAAGTTTCACTTGTAATCGAACTATTTTAATGTAAAATACTTAACATAAAATTAACAATGCTTATCAAATATAACAACATGGCGAATTTCCGATTGATTTTTCCACACATTTACTGAGTAAGTAATTAAGCAACTAAGTAAGCAAGTAAGTAAATAATTAGTAATAATAATTATTATTATAACTATAATAATATTTTATTCTCGGTCTGGGAGGCCCAATGGGCTAGAACTTGACCTAACCTATTGACATATAAAAGAATTCCTATAGGACCAAACTGTGGCACACCGGCATCGAACCCGGGAATTAACAACCTCGTTAAACAACTAAATATATTAAAAAAACATTTATTACTTGAGCAAAGGTCTCCTAGAATGTACTAAATTACTTTTTCTTGCGTCTTCTAGCTTCTAAGAAATCCTAAAACTTACATATACGTATGCCATAAGGTTATGTATTGTTCACAAAAACACAAGTTTTCTTACTTTAATTCCATAACTCAGATATTCGTCAATGTAATAAGAACATAATTTGTTACAAGACTTTATTTTTAAATACACTACTCCATGTTGAATATATTTTAACGTGACTTAAGCACCAAAATATGTTATAACTGTTTTCTCGATATTGATATTTTGAATTGCGCTAATGAATTTTTTTATGCAGAGAGATAACAAAAAATGACCAAAATTTTATTGCCAGATGTAATTAAGTATATATGTTTAATTTTTAAACACATTTGTCGAAAGAATGCATCCATTCGTGGCATTTCAAATATAAATAAAAATAATATTTTAAACACTTCGCCGATATAATAACGATAACATATTTATGTGAATATTTAAAAAGTTAATCGCATCATAAATAAAATGAATAAATTAAACAGAATAATGTTTTAATATTCAGGGGTATCATACCAGTATTGCCACAATACTCAATATTTCAACATCGAACTGTTATGTTGGCAGTTCTTGGAGTATGTAGGAGTTTGTTTACACACAGCTTGTTTTGCACGTGATCATCAGACCGAGGTTAATTTCTGTAATTAACTGTAATGAAGCACGTTTAATCTTCTTCCACTTGAAACATGGCTCAATTTATATGGCTATAAACTTGGAAAATTGCACACGATTTTACACATTAGTACCTCCTTCCTGACACCATAATTTCCTATCAAGATTTCACCCGTTTTGACACTTCCTCAATCCAAACTAACAAACTTATCTGCACGTGCCCTTCAATACCACATCTCAACGAACATTCTTTAAAATATTGCATTTTCTCAAAAATAACTAGCATATAGCTCTCGTTAAAACACGCAATTTACGTTAAATATATTTTCTATACAGTCAACCATTTCCTAGATATTCTTTGTTATTGGTTTCAGTTTTCTAATTTTCATGCTTTCCTCAAATGGGAGGTTCTTAGTTTTTGTCAAGTAACACGAAGAAGATATAGGAATAAGAGTTTGTAACAATAGTTAGTACAAGAGTAGAGAAAGTCATGTGAGTGCAACACATAAGTTATTCTCTTCAAAGACAGAAACACAAACCTCTTCATAAAAATATCATTTTTTATTCAAGAAGCCTCTAAACGCGTACCTCCGGCAAAATCTCTATAGGTACTAAACTTTTAGGTGCAATGCTAGAGACAAAAATAGAATATCTCGGAAACGGTTAACTCCATCAAAAAAAAGTTTCATTTAAATTGTGTGTTTTAATGAGATCTACATTTTTGTGCTGTAATATTTTACGTATACAAAACTCATATTAATGAAAATTGTTAAAGCTATTTTTGATAAAATAAAAATTTTCGGAAAATGCTCCATGTAAAGGGTATTCTTGGGTGGCAGTATTTTCTTGAAAATCTTTGTGTCGTATTCTTAAAAGATGCTGAGTTTGGTATTGAACCGACTTTTTGTTTTTAGGTTATGTTTTTCACAGACAGACGTACACACACACACACACACGGATATTTACTGCTGTATCAAAGTCTGCTTCAGAAGTTATAAGTTTGTATAAATATTCTCGCTCGTGCAGCTATTCGCTCAAGTCTGTTCTCTGTCTCACTTCCTATTATTTCCTCGTGCGAGACTTTTTTCTGTTTATTTTCTTTTCCTCTTCAACATTTAGTGCCTTTCCTTTGATCTCGACAATCGCTCTTTGTGCTTTGCACGAGCATGATAATTCCACTCTTGTTCCTAGACTCTGATAAGCTTTTGATGAAGAGCTTTCATCATCTTAATACGTTTGCTTCCCTCGGCGACAGGCGGTCTGTTTCAAAGCATCACAAGAAATAAGGGAACTTTCTTTTACGTGTTGTTTAGACAATCTGAGCGCCTCTGTCGCGGAGGACCTAAAATCTACTGACGTGGAGCTGTCGTTTTTAACCTCACTTAAAAACCATCGGTCTGGGCCGGGTTTGAACTCGCGACCTTGGGAGTCACCCAGACCGACTGATATTCACAATTATGAACATGATTAATTACAAGGAATCTCAAACTTCAAGTAATAACTTGTATTTTTTACTAAAATTTCTGCAAAACCGGACAAGCTCAAATATTTTTTTCATATTTTCTCAACACTCCCGCTAAAACTATATACATATATCTTTTATTTAGAATAAAAAGCTGCTAAGAAGCAAATACGAGTAGTATAAAACGAATATTAACCCTTTTCATTTAATACTAATGAAACTAGACTGTTTTCTTAAGTTTAGCGTTCGTTTACTACCAACAAAATACCAAACAAAGCGCTGAGTGTGTCTAAATTATTACGAGCTTCTTTATTACAAACGTTATTTTTTGGTTATGAATGGCCAGGTTAATTTAACGCTAAATTTTTCGCTAAATCGCCATTATATCAAAATATAAACGTTCTTTGTTAGGTAGCAGGTCTACCAACATATGAGATCGTCTTCAGATCCCCTAACCTCAACTTTATAAAACGACATTCGCAGTTGAACTTTTGGTTTGGTTTAACTAAACTTGCAGTCACCTCACGTTTATATTACCGACCGGGTCTTAGTCAAATAAATGTCAATCTGTGGATGAGTTCGCATGGATATGCAGGAAGTAATCAAATGTCTGACGGCAATTGCTTCCTGTACAGTTATTAACGGAGCTATTTCCAGATAACGAAAAAAAACTCAATAAAACACATTTCCTGGACTCAAATAGAATCGTGCTGTCTTCTAATATGGCGATGAGCAGTTATTTATGTAACTAGTACTGACTGTGACACAAGTATACGTCACAATGCACGTACGTTTTTTTTTTTATATAAGTTTATCATTAAAATATACGCGCTGTACGCTCGTATTTAATTTTATTAACAAAAGGGGTGTAATAAATCACAACAAAGTCATTTTTATTGTTTCTATAATCTCGCAACACGCCTAATCTTCTAAAAAACATTCTCTAACCTCAAAACCTGCTTAAAATTCACACAAAACATATTTTATACAGGTTCGCCAACATAAACGAAGTGACCATTGAATTGTTGTGTTCGTATCCAAATCAATCTCAATACGAATTGAATTCAGCATGAGACTAGACTCAAATGGATTTCAATTACCCATGGAAACGTAATGTATGACTGAGAACTCATATAATTTTACATTTCTACTTCATGCAAGGTTAGGTTAGGTTAGTAGGTTTAACTATTTTTTATTTAAACTTGTGGTGACACCAAATCACGTGAGGGAAGCGACCGTTTGTTTATGTTATTGAAAATGTATAAGCCGGAGAATCTGGATAAATAACTAAAGCTAACATAGCCTCGCGTGAATTAGAAACCTAAGTTTGTGCGAATATTCAAGTACAGCTTCGCTCGCGTGCTTTGGCGTATTTTCACATGTTGGCCGCAGTTTATATTAAGAGTCTCAAACTATGTAGGTATTTCTGGTGAACTGTCGATATTAATTTTTGGGTGAAATACAATACTTTCGCTACTTACTGCAAGTTCATAGTGGAGAAAGTAAAAATTTAGGTTATAAAAAATGTTTTGCCCAAAATGACAGTCGCAATATATTTAAGTGGTAGAAATGGCCGCGTCCTGAAGTGAAGATTTGTGGGAGTAACCGATCGCCACGCCTCCTTTCTGCAAAACACGCCACGCCCACAAGCTACACTCAACAAACAGAATCGATCGATCGATAGATCGCACATCTGAGTGCCTTTCTACCACTAATTGACAAATTGCCACAAAGAAAACAAGATATTATTGGCTGAGGCGCCAGCCAAGTAAATGTCTCAGAGGAAAGCTGTTTTACGTTCAACAATTATCTCGTTAAACGGATTATCATTTAGAATTTAGTACTATCTAAACGTTCACTAAATACAACTTTGAGGTTATCCAAATGCGATTATATAAACAATGAAGGAATGGAATGCATTACAAACATAGCCCTGGTATAGCGTTTACAGGAGCGCCAACATCACCAATGTTTTTAACGCCAGATCAATTCAGCGAGTTTACTAACACAGGATTTCCCACAGAAGTACGCAAGAAAACGTTTTTAGGAATTTTTTTTTTTTTTTTAGTTTTTCGGATATAATTTAACATTAATTCATACATAAACACTCTCAGCTGAGGCTGAAACGTTTCAAAATACGATACTATGTTACTGATAGTAATTGGAGGTTAGGATGCATTTACCTAATTAATCAGAAATACATTTTTAATTAACCTCAGTTCTAAAAAGGTATTTTTATGAAACGTCCGTGTCTGTATGTGTGTGTGTGTGTCAAGGACGAATAAATACCGGAAATACTAACTTCCAAAGTGAATTTCAATAAAATCACATCATGCCAAATAGGTTAGCTTTGTAAAATATCTGATTTTCTCAAAAACAATCCTAACAATTCTGTTTAAATACCGTATATATATAAGATATTTACAAGCCGAATAAAATATATATCTTGTGTTTCCTGAAGTTTTGTGAAGGAGATGCATTAAAAGAGTTATTTTTTATCCTCAGCCTCTTCTGATATGTGACGTAAAACTCCTCGAAAAACTCCTCGCATCCGAAACTACCTTTGCATGCAAAATTAGCAGGTTTTTTATTTTATAAACATGGTTTAACAGTTTTTGTTAATATATTAGTGTTTATCTTGAATTTTATGGGAAGAGCATTCGAAGTATTTTTAACTTTAAATATTTTTATATAATTGCTAATTCCTAAGAGACAATCTAACTACAAAAAATATATACCACGTTGAACTGTATTTATGTCAAATAAAAACTCCTGTAGCAATAGCAATTTCCGAATATTTTTGTTATTGGGTTAAAGTTCTAATATTCGCCATTTTTCGTGGTCATTTAGCCTTCTGTATTCTTCTTATGCATACATTAAATGTGCAGCTAGCAAGAGTTTATAAGTAAATAGACGAATAAGCGTTTGTAACAATAGTTTGTACAAGAGTGAATAAATGTTCTTACATAAAATGTATTTGAGGAGTGAATGAATGGGAACAAAACATCAAGGGGAAACATTGAAACAAGACAACATCGAAACAGGACAAACATAAAACAAATGACATCGATTACGTAGCCAGCCTACCATATTCAAAATGTGTCAAGTGATATCCGCCAGGCGCCGAAAACACGGGAGCAATAATTCACCTCTCTCTCTGTCTGCGTGCGTACGCGATACTCGCCGAGGTCGAACTGAAGGACAGCCATGCTGGACAGGGGTAAGTAGGGATGCATCCCTCGCGCATGCGCACCTCGCTTCCCGCCAACCTGCACTCGCATCGCCTTCTCCACTCACTCCTCTATCTTACTGTAGCTACAAGGGTAACAATAACACATCCCTAGGCCCTGAGCTAATCGCTGCTCTCTTTTCAAGTGCTTGTTCCATTTATCTCGCTATTTGGAACACTTTTTCTATCTTACGTTTTTGTCTCTGAACATTTCCTACGGAGATATTTTAGTTTTCTCGCAAACAACTTGTCGTGGTGTGTCGTGAACATAAACAAACACCCTGCCATGTTTAGACCAATCAGAATCGTTAGCTATACATCCATAAGCCGGTTCAATTCCCTGACCAACGTTGTCGAGTTACTTCACGCCTTTAATTCTTTTAAGTGATTAATTATTTGGGAACTATTTCATGTTCCATGCGCACCTTACAAGAAACAGTTATCTTTATATATTATTGTGGAATTATACTGAAGAGCGTCGAAATTTGAGAACGAACGGTTGTGATAAATTGTTAACATCCGTTTTGGTATGTTAATAACGAAGGTTGCACACCTGTGTACTGGGATGAACAAGCTGAGCATAGTAATATTCCTGCGCATGCGCTAAATTCCTATGAAAATGGTGTACAAAAACAAATTTGGTTTATACACAGAAAACTGCTAATAAGAACATAATTCAGTGAACAAGATACCAGCTTTGTAAACCGAGGATTGAGTGTCGATGCTTAAAAATAAGTATCAGTAAATATTATCGAAAAATAGTGATATCGTAACCACTACCATCATTGCAACATTGGGTAAGTTACTTTTGTTAGAAAATAAATAAATACAGAGAAAAGAAATAGTATTTTAAACTGAGTATTTAGTTCAAGGCGCAATACTCGACGGTTTTCTAATAATTTACGTCTTGTGGTTAGTGTTGCTGAAGTTAAAATTAAGTAACATATCTCCGCACATAACCAAACTATGGACACTAACATTAGCGTGTTTAGAAACAGTGTAACAATGTCGGGAAATGTTCACTTGAAAAAGTGGATGAAATATTAGAACATTATAAACACCAACAGAAACATAACCTTGTTTAGTAATATGCAGCTTCAAAGGTTCCTAACAATGACAAAGATAAACTCCATAAGGCTACGAACGTACTTGGAGGTTATGCTATTACTAAGATGAAATTATTGAGTTATTCGCAGTCGCTCGCAAGTTTTTCGCAGTTACGTATATTACTTAATGAAAATTGCCCAAAAGGTGAAGTGAAGACCAGGCGATATGTAATCAGGTGACGTAAAACAAATCGCTGGCGAGGGTTAGATAACAGTCACGAGAGATTATCTATCAGTAACCAGCTGTCTTCTTCATCGTACAACACACTACAAGTAAGTTCTCCAACCAGTTCATTATATCGCAGCCAAAACATTAACCAAACTGCTTCTGTAATTTAACATAAATCTCGGAAATATTATACTACGTAAACTGAAAATCAGTGTTGTCTTTTTATAATATAAATACATACGTTTATATGACGTAGGTTAAAAATACAGAATAAAAGCTTCTTTATTTTTCAAAATTCACCAACGAACTGTGAGATTCCCCACCCCCTCCCTCCCATTATGACGCGGTCATGTGTTAGGTTGCATCAGTACTGCCAACTGTTGGTGAAACATAACAATGGTAAAGCTACGGCCATAGTTGGTGTTATTGCATCCGTTATGTTGTCACAGCTGTTGCAGGGAAAGCAACCAATACATTTTAAAACAAGATGCTTCTGTCTTCAGTTGTTTTACAGCATTGTTATTGTCGTTCGCAACATAGTGGTGTTAGCAAGTCACTTTACCCCTGTGATATTTGAGGTTAGAAATAACCGTTTTAATGTGTAGGTTGGCATTACTGCTTTCTGGTGAAATAACCATTGCAGTCGGCCATATTGAATTGTTGCGAAGTGTCGGAGAGGTATTTCCCCTACTGTAGCATACGTAACGTCCGGAAATTCCCGACATGCCCTGCATTTTAACCATATGCCCAGCGTCCGGGGGGGGGGGGGTTGAAAAGTCTCTAATGTCCCACATTTTCAGAAAAATCAGTGATTGTCAGAAAATGAACTGGCAATTGAGAAAATATAAATGAATAGTTGGTTATCAGCCGCGCATGCGCAGTAAGTAGATTTGGATATACCTCGTATGCATTTCATGTATGTCTTTCAATAACCTCACATTTTCGCGGAATTTTCTGGGTCTCTGCCCAGTAGCAAAACAACTGAATTCAATTCATAGCTAACGTTACTTTTAATGGTTTTTATCGAACATTAGAATAGTTCATTGTCTTATCGGCAGAAATAAATTACAGGACCAACAAGTGGGACGACGTTGCCACATACATACAGTTAGCATTGAAATACATTAAACTTAAATACCAACTTTGATGTTTAACCGACTTTTCATTTCTGACTTACGGTGTCCACAGAGTGACCAACCTTACCTACTTCCTCTACTTACTATACGTAGTAGAGAAAATAAAAATGCATAGTTGTAATTGAGTATGACATGATATACGATGTCTGTGTCACAGATTTATTGCAGATGTCTGCCTCCATCCAGTAAACATATGTAACCCGCATTGCACTAAGTGAAATTCCTATTAAGAACAATGCTGTTGGTATTAATTATTTATTATACTTGTACACGGGGCGAAGCGGCGCCATGGGTTCGTATTACGTAGATCGTGGGTTCAATATCAAACCCCCAACTTTCTGACCTAAGTCATTTTGGAGGTTTTCTTGGGTGCAGCTATCTTTAGTAGTTTTCAAGTTGCCATGAAATGCCTTAGCTCGGCGGTGCTCAACCGCAGGCAAGTTAGGGGAGGTTGAAATCACCCCCTTCCACCCAATGGGACAGAAAGACGCATTTATCCGTGGTTACCTACTGACTTGCAAACGTAATCTCGTATACAGTAGCTCTCACTACATGAAAACTTCAAAAGTACAAAATAATTGGATTTTGCTTTTAGAAGTTTTTAGGTCTTCAAATTGTGAAGAGAATGTGTAACAGAATTTCTTCAAAAGTTCGTTATATTTTTCTGCAACTACCACTCTTACAAATCAAGCACTTAACATTGTATTGCTACTCCGTGCCATCCGCCTCTGAATGCCTGTCATTCCCTTGCTTACTTGTGGGGGGAAATAACACGTGTAGGGGAAGCGAGCGTGTGCTGCACTGTGGAGGTGCAAGGGGAGGGGATACACCAGTTAGTACCTGTCACGACCATCGCTGGCAGCACATGTCAATCATACGAGTATACACACGTAAGACAAAGAGACGTTCACTTTTGAATTGTATTTTATTTCTGGTTTGTTTCAGTTCCTGAAAATGTCCGGAAAGTTGGATAAGGAAGCGATTGGCGAACATTACAAAATATCAAACTCTTCTGACAGTTTGACGTAAGTACATTCTGAGTATTTATACTAAAAGTTCCTGCTCTCACTCACAGATGTCGCGAGTATCCAGCTGCGTCGATTGTTGTCCATTATCAAGTCCTTTGAAGGCCGCTCCAATACGAACGAACCAGCAGAGGGAATTATGCGATGTTTAATAGGTAAATAATTTTTAGTGCCGGAAAATCTTAGGGGAGGGAAATATGGGAGAGGCGAGGGGTTTTATGCGATAAAATACGGTAAATCTAAACGGAGGTTGTAGTTGTGCAATTTGAGGCATTTTCTGATAGGTATTTCTCATATTTTTCTCAATTTTCGGTTGTGTATTTTAGACACAATGCAATTTGTAACTTCCATAGCGAAGCTCCGGAAATAGTTTCCCCAATATGTGTCAAACAGAATTTGCAATGCGGTTATTAATATAAGGAAAGTATGTTAGGCCAACATCTATGCTTGTAAGACTTGGTATAGAGGAGTTGACATTCCAAGTTCTACCGGCAGAGTGCACTAACACATAACAGCCTAGGCTTGTAAGACTTGGTATAGAGGAGTTGACATTCCAAGTTCTACCGGCAGAGTGCACTAACACATAACAGCCTAGGCTTGTAAGTCTTGGTATAGAGGAGTAGACATTCCAAGCTCTACCGGCAGAGTGCACTAACACATAACAGCCTAGGCTTGTAAGACTTGGTATAGAGGAGTAGACATTCCAAGTTCTACCGGCAGAGTGCACTAACGCATAACAGTCTAGGCTTGTATGACTTGGTATAGAGGAGTAGACATTCCAAGTTCTACCGGCAGAGTGCACTAACGCATAACTGCCTAGGTTTGTAAGTCTTGGTAGAGAGGAGTTGACATTCCAAGTTCTACCGGCAGAGTGCACTAAAGCATAACAGCTAGGCTTGTAAGTCTTGGTAGAGAGGAGTTGACATTCCAAGTTCTACCGGCAGAGTACACTAACGCATAACAGCCTAGGCTTGTACGACTTGGTATACAGGAGTAGACATTCCAAGTTCTACCGGCAGAGTGCACTAACGCATCACAGCCTAGGCTTGTAAGACTTGGTATAGAGGAGTAGACATTCCAAGTTCTACCGGCAGAGTGCACTAACGCATAACAGCCTAGGCTTGTAAGTCTTGGTAGAGAGGAGTTGACATTCCAAGTTCTACCGGCAGAGTGCACTAACACATAACAACCTAGGCTTGTAAGACTTGGTATAGAGGAGTTAACATTCCAAGTTCTACCGGCAGAGTGCACTAACGCATAACAGCCTAGGCTTGTAAGACTTGGTATAGAGGAGTAGACATTCCAAGATCTACCGGCAGAGTGCACTAACGCATAACAGCCTAGGCTTGTAAGACTTGGTATAGAGGAGTTGACATTCCAAGTTCTACCGGCAGAGTGCACTAACACATAACAGCCTAGGCTTGTAAGACTTGGTAGAGAGGAGTTGACATTCCACGTTCTACCGGCAGAGTGCACTAACACATAACAGCCTAGGCTTGTAAGACTTGGTATAGAGGAGTAGACATTCCAAGTTCTACCGGCAGAGTGCACTAACGCATAACAGCCTAGGCTTGTAAGTCTTGGTAGGGAGGAGTTGACATTCCAAGTTCTACCGGCAGAGTGCACTAGCGCATAACAGCATAGGCTTGTAAGTCTTGGTATAGAGTAGATATTCCAAGTTCTACCGGCAGAGTGCACTAACGCATAACAGCCTAGGCTTGTAAGTCTTGGTAGAGAGGAGTTGACATTCCAAGTTCTACCGGCAGAGTGCACTAACACATAACAGCCTAGGCTTGCAAGACTTGGTATAGAGGAGTTGACATTCCAAGTTCTAGCGGCAGAGTGCACTAACGCATAACAGCCTAGGCTTGTAAGTCTTGGTAGAGAGGAGTTGACATTCCAAGTTCTACCGGCAGAGTGCACTAACACATAACAGCCTAGGCTTGTAAGACTTGGTATAGAGGAGTTGACATTGCAAGTTCTACCGGCAGAGTGCACTAACGCATAACAGCCTAGGCTTGTAAGTCTTGGTAGAGAGGACTTGACATTCCAAGTTCTACCGGCAGAGTGCACTAAGGCATAACAGCCTAGGCTTGTAAGTCTTGGTATATAGGAGTAGACATTCCAAGTTCTACCGGCAGAGTGCACTAACGCATAACAGCCTAGGCTTGTAAGTCTTGGTAGAGAGGAGTTGACATTCCAAGTTCTACCGGCAGAGTGCACTAACACATAACAGCCTAGGCTTGTAAGACTTGGTATAGAGGAGTTGACATTCCAAGTTCTACCGGCAGAGTGCACTAACGCATAACAGCCTAGGCTTGTAAGACTTGGTAGAGAGGCGTTGACATTCCAAGTTCTACCGGCAGAGTGCACTAACACATAACAGCCTAGGCTTGTAAGACTTGGTATAGAGGAGTAGACATTCCAAGCTCTACCGGCAGAGTGCACTAACGCATAACAGCCTAGGCTTGTAAGACTTGGTAGAGAGGAGTAGACATTCCAAGTTCTACCGGCAGAGTGCACTAACACATAACAGCCTAGGCTTGTAAGACTTGGTATAGAGGAGTAGACACACTCAAGCTCTACCGGCAGAGTGCACTAACGCATAACAGCCTATGCTTGTAAGACTTGGTATAGAGGAGTTGACATTCCAAGTTCTACCGGCAGAGTGCACTAACGCATAACAGCCTAGGCTTGTAAGTCTTGGTAGAGAGGAGTTGACATTCCAAGTTCTACCGGCAGAGTGCACTAACGCATAACAGCCTAGGCTTGTAAGACTTCGTAGAGAGGAGTTGACATTCCAAGTTATACCGGCAGAGTGCACTAACGCATAACAGCCTAGGCTTGTAAGTCTTGGTAGAGAGGAGTTGACATTCCAAGTTCACCCGGCAGAGTGCACTAACACATAACAGCCTAGGCTTGTAAGACTTGGTGTAGAGGAGTTGACATTCCAAGTTCTACCGGCAGAGTGCACTAACACATAACAGCCTAGGTTTGTAAGTCTTGGTATAGAGGAGTTGACATTCCAAGTTCTACCGGCAGAGTGCACTAACACATAACAGCCTAGGTTTGTAAGTCTTGGTAGAGAGGAGTTGACATTCAAAGTTCTACCGGCAGAGTGCACTAACACATAACAGCCTAGGTTTGTAAGACTTATTATAGAGGAGTTGACATTCCAAGTTCTACCGGCAGAGTGCACTAACACATAACAGCCTAGGTTTGTAAGACTTATTATAGAGGAGTTGACATTCCAAGTTCTACCGGCAGAGTGCACTAACACATAACAGCCTATGCTTGTAAGTCTTGGTAGAGAGGAGTTGACATTCAAAGTTCTACCGGCAGAGTGCACTAACACATAACAGCCTATGCTTGTAGGTCTTGGTAGAGAGGAGTAGACATTCCAAGTTCTACCGGCAGAGTGCACTAACACAGAACAGCCTAGGTTTGTAAGACTTGGTATAGAGGAGTTGACATTCAAAGTTCTACCGGCAGAGTGCACTAACAATTAGCATATGCTTGTAGGTCTTGGTAGAGAGGAGTAGACATTCCAAGTTCTACCGGCAGAGTGCACTAACATATAGCCTATGCTTGTAAGCCTTGGTATAGAGGAGTTGACATTCCAACTTCTACCGACAGAGTGCACTAACACATAACAGCCTAGGCTTGTAAGACTTGGTAGAGAGGAGTTGACATTCCAAGTTCTACCGGCAGAGTGCACTAACACATAACAGCCTAGGCTTGTAAGTCTAGGTAAAGAGGAATTGACATTCCAAGTTCTACCGGCACAGTGCACTAACGCATAACAGCCTAGGCTTGTAAGACTTGGTATAGAGTAGTTGACATTCCAAGTTGTACCGACAGAGTGCACTAACACATAACAGCCTAGGTTTGTAAGACTTGGTATAGAGTAGTTGACATTCCAAGTTCTACCGGCAGAGTGCACTAACACATAACAGCCTATGCTTGTAAGTCTTGGTAGAGAGGAGTTGACATTCCAAGTTCTACCGGCAGAGTGCACTAAGACATAACAGCCTAGGTTTGTAAGTCTTGGTAGAGAGGAGTTGACATTCCAAGTTCTACCGGCAGAGTGCACTAACACATAACAGCCTATGCTTGTAAGTCTTGGTAGAGAGGAGTTGACATTCCAAGTTCTACCGGCAGAGTGCTCTAACACATAACAGCCTAGGTTTGTAAGTCTTGGTATAGAGGAGTTGACATTCCAAGTTCTAACGGCAGAGTGCACTAACACATAACAGCCTAGGCTTGTAAGTCTTGGTATAGAGGAGTAGACATTCCAAGCTCTACCGGCAGAGTGCACTAACACATAACAGCCTAGGCTTGTAAGTCTTGGTATAGAGGAGTTGACATTCCAAGTTCTACCGGCAGAGTGCACTAACACATAACAGCCTAGGCTTGTAAGTCTTGGTATAGAGGAGTAGACATTCCAAGTTCTACCGACAGAGTGCACTAACACATAACAGCCTAGGCTTGTAAGTCTTGGTATAGAGGAGTAGACATTCCAAGTTCTACCGGCAGAGTGCACTAACACATAACAGCCTAGGCTTGTAAGTCTTGGTATAGAGGAGTTGACATTCCAAGTTCTACCGGCAGAGTGCACTAACACATAACAGCCTAGGCTTGTAAGTCTTGGTATAGAGGAGTAGACATTCCAAGTTCTACCGACAGAGTGCACTAACACATAACAGCCTATGCTTGTAAGTCTTGGTAGAGAGGAGTTGACATTCCAAGTTCTACCGGCAGAGTGCTCTAACACATAACAGCCTAGGTTTGTAAGTCTTGGTAGAGAGGAGTTGACATTCCAAGTTCTACCGGCAGAGTGCTCTAACACATAACAGCCTAGGTTTGTAAGTCTTGGTAGAGAGGAGTTGACATTCCAAGTTCTACCGGCAGAGTGCTCTAACACATAACAGCCTATGCTTGTAAGTCTTGGTAGAGAGGAGTTGACATTCCAAGTTCTACCGGCAGAGTGCTCTAACACATAACAGCCTAGGTTTGTAAGTCTTGGTATAGAGGAGTTGACATTCCAAGTTCTAACGGCAGAGTGCACTAACACATAACAGCCTAGGCTTGTAAGTCTTGGTATAGAGGAGTAGACATTCCAAGCTCTACCGGCAGAGTGCACTAACACATAACAGCCTAGGCTTGTAAGTCTTGGTATAGAGGAGTTGACATTCCAAGTTCTACCGGCAGAGTGCACTAACACATAACAGCCTAGGCTTGTAAGTCTTGGTATAGAGGAGTAGACATTCCAAGTTCTACCGACAGAGTGCACTAACACATAACAGCCTAGGCTTGTAAGTCTTGGTATAGAGGAGTAGACATTCCAAGTTCTACCGGCAGAGTGCACTAACACATAACAGCCTAGGCTTGTAAGTCTTGGTATAGAGAAGTTGACATTCCAAGTTCTACCGGCAGAGTGCACTAACACATAACAGCCTAGGCTTGTAAGTCTTGGTATAGAGGAGTAGACATTCCAAGTTCTACCGACAGAGTGCACTAACACATAACAGCCTAGGCTTGTAAGTCTTGGTATAGAGGAGTAGACATTCCAAGTTCTACCGGCAGAGTGCACTAACACATAACAGCCTAGGCTTGTAAGTCTTGGTATAGAGGAGTTGACATTCCAAGTTCTACCGGCAGAGTGCACTAACACATAACAGCCTAGGCTTGTAAGTCTTGGTATAGAGGAGTAGACATTCCAAGTTCTACCGACAGAGTGCACTAACACATAACAGCCTAGGCTTGTAAGTCTTGGTATAGAGGAGTAGACATTCCAAGTTCTACCGACAGAGTGCACTAACACATAACAGCCTAGGCTTGTAAGACTTGGTATAGAGGAGTTGACATTCCAAGTTCTACCGGCAGAGTGCACTAACACATAACAGCCTAGGCTTGTAAGTCTTGGTATAGAGGAGTAGACATTCCAAGTTCTACCGACAGAGTGCACTAACACATAACAGCCTATGCTTGTAAGTCTTGGTAGAGAGGAGTTGACATTCAAAGTTCTACCGGCAGAGTGCACTAACACATAACAGCCTATGCTTGTAAGTCTTGGTAGAGACGAGTAGACATTCCAAGTTCTACCGGCAGAGTGCACTAACACATAACAGCCTATGCTTATAAGACTTGGTATAGAGGAGTTGACATTCCAAGTTCTACCGGCAGAGTGCACTAACACATAACAGCCTAGGCTTGTAAGACTTGGTAGAGAGGAGTTGACATTCCAAGTTCTACCGGCAGAGTGCACTAACTCATAACAGCCTAGGCTTGTAAGACTTGGTAGAGAGGAGTGGACATTCCAGGTTCTACCGGAAGAGTGCACTAACACATAACTACCTATGCTTGTAAGACTTGGTAAACAGGAGTTGACATTGCAAGTTCTACCGGCAGAGTGCACTAACACATAACAGCCTATGCTTGTAAGACTTGGTAAAGAGGAGTTGACATTCCAAGTTCTACCGGCAGAGTGCACTAACACATAACAGCCTAGGCTTGTAAGACTTGGTAAAGAGGAGTTGACATTCCAAGATCTACCGGCAGAGTGCACTAACACATAACTACCTATGCTTGTAAGACTTGGTAAAGAGGAGTTGACATTCCAAGTTCTACCGGCAGATTGCACTAACACATAACTACCTATGCTTGTAAGACTTGGTAGACAGGAGTTGACATTCCAAGTTCTACCGGCAGAGTGCACTAACACATAACAGCCTAGGCTTGTAAGACTTGGTATAGAGGAGTTGACATTCCAAGTTCTACCGGCAGAGTGCACTAACACATAAAAGCCTAGCTTTGTAAGACTTGGTAAAGAGGAGTTGACATTCCAAGTTCTACCGGCAGAGTGCACTAACACATAACAGCCTAGGCTTGTAAGACTTGGTATAGAGGAGTTGACATTCCAAGTTCTACCGGCAGAGTGCACTAACGCATAAAAGCCTAGCTTTGTAAGACTTGGTAAAGAGGAGTTGACATTCCAAGTTCTACCGGCAGAGTGCACTAACACATAGCAGCCTAGGCTTGTAAGACTTGGTAGAGAGGAGTTGACATTCCAGGTTCTACCGGCAGAGTGCACTAACACATAACAGCCTAGGCTTGTAAGACTTGGTAGAGAAGAGTTGACATTCCAAGTTCTACCGGCAGAGTGCACTAACACATAACAGCCTAGGCTTGTAAGACTTGGTATAGAGGAGTTGACATTCCAAGTTCTACCGGCAGAGTGCACTAACACATAACAGCCTAGGCTTGTAAGTCTTGGTATAGAAGAGTTGACATTCCAAGTTCTACCGGCAGAGTGTACTAACGCATAACAGCCTATGCTTGTAAGACTTGGTATAGAGGAGTTGACATTCCAAGTTCTACCGGCAGAGTGTACTAGCACATAACAGCCTATGCTTGTAAGACTTGGTATAGAGGAGTTGACATTCCAAGTTCTACCGGCAGAGTGCACTAACACATAACTACCTATGCTTGTAAGACTTGGTAAACAGGAGTTGACATTGCAAGTTCTACCGGCAGAGTGCACTAACACATAACAGCCTATGCTTGTAAGACTTGGTAAAGAGGAGTTGACATTCCAAGTTCTACCGGCAGAGTGCACTAACACATAACAGCCTAGGCTTGTAAGACTTGGTAAAGAGGAGTTGACATTCCAAGATCTACCGGCAGAGTGCACTAACACATAACTACCTATGCTTGTAAGACTTGGTAAAGAGGAGTTGACATTCCAAGTTCTACCGGCAGATTGCACTAACACATAACTACCTATGCTTGTAAGACTTGGTAGACAGGAGTTGACATTCCAAGTTCTACCGGCAGAGTGCACTAACACATAACAGCCTAGGCTTGTAAGACTTGGTATAGAGGAGTTGACATTCCAAGTTCTACCGGCAGAGTGCACTAACACATAAAAGCCTAGCTTTGTAAGACTTGGTAAAGAGGAGTTGACATTCCAAGATCTACCGGCAGAGTGCACTAACACATAACTACCTATGCTTGTAAGACTTGGTAAAGAGGAGTTGACATTCCAAGTTCTACCGGCAGATTGCACTAACACATAACTACCTATGCTTGTAAGACTTGGTAGACAGGAGTTGACATTCCAAGTTCTACCGGCAGAGTGCACTAACACATAACAGCCTAGGCTTGTAAGACTTGGTATAGAGGAGTTGACATTCCAAGTTCTACCGGCAGAGTGCACTAACACATAAAAGCCTAGCTTTGTAAGACTTGGTAAAGAGGAGTTGACATTCCAAGTTCTACCGGCAGAGTGCACTAACACATAACAGCCTAGGCTTGTAAGACTTGGTATAGAGGAGTTGACATTCCAAGTTCTACCGGCAGAGTGCACTAACGCATAAAAGCCTAGCTTTGTAAGACTTGGTAAAGAGGAGTTGACATTCCAAGTTCTACCGGCAGAGTGCACTAACACATAGCAGCCTAGGCTTGTAAGACTTGGTAGAGAGGAGTTGACATTCCAGGTTCTACCGGCAGAGTTCACTAACACATAACAGCCTAGGCTTGTAAGACTTGGTAGAGAAGAGTTGACATTCCAAGTTCTACCGGCAGAGTGCACTAACACATAACAGCCTAGGCTTGTAAGACTTGGTATAGAGGAGTTGACATTCCAAGTTCTACCGGCAGAGTGCACTAACGCATAAAAGCCTAGCTTTGTAAGACTTGGCAAAGAGGAGTTCACATTCCAAGTTCTACCGGCAGAGTGCACTAACACATAGCAGCCTAGGCTTGTAAGACTTGGTAGAGAGGAGTTGACATTCCAAGTTCTACCGGCAGAGTGCACTTACGCATAAAAGCCTAGCTTTGTAAGACTTGGTAAAGAGGAGTTGACATTCCAAGTTCTACCGGCAGAGTGCACTAACACATAGCAGCCTAGGCTTGTAAGACTTGGTAGAGAGGAGTTGACATTCCAGGTTCTACCGGCAGAGTGCACTAACACATAACAGCCTATGCTTGTAAGACTTGGTAGAGAAGAGTTGACATTCCAAGTTCTACCGGCAGAGTGCACTAACACATAACAGCCTAGGCTTGTAAGACTTGGTATAGAGGAGTTGACATTCCAAGTTCTACCGGCAGAGTGCACTAACGCATAAAAGCCTAGCTTTGTAAGACTTGGTAAAGAGGAGTTGACATTCCAAGTTCTACCGGCAGAGTGCACTAACACATAGCAGCCTAGGCTTGTAAGACTTGGTAGAGAGGAGTTGACATTCCAAGTTCTACCGGCAGAGTGCACTTACGCATAAAAGCCTAGCTTTGTAAGACTTGGTAAAGAGGAGTTGACATTCCAAGTTCTACCGGCAGAGTGCACTAACACATAGCAGCCTAGGCTTGTAAGACTTGGTAGAGAGGAGTTGACATTCCAGGTTCTACCGGCAGAGTGCACTAACACATAACAGCCTATGCTTGTAAGACTTGGAATAGAGGAGTTGACATTCCAAGTTCTACCGGCAGAGTGCACTTACGCATAAAAGCCTAGCTTTGTAAGACTTGGTAAAGAGGAGTTGACATTCCAAGTTCTACCGGCAGAGTGCACTAACACATAGCAGCCTAGGCTTGTAAGACTTGGTAGAGAGGAGTTGACATTCCAAGTTCTACCGGCAGAGTGCACTAAGACATAAAAGCCTAGGCTTGTAAGACTTGGTATAGAGGAGTTGACATTCCAAGTTCTACCGGCAGAGTGCACTAACACATAAAAGCCTAGCTTTGTAAGACTTGGTAAAGAGGAGTTGACATTCCAAGTTCTACCGGCAGAGTGCACTAACACATAACAGCCTAGGCTTGTAAGACTTGGTATAGAGGAGTTGACATTCCAAGTTCTACCGGCAGAGTGCACTAACGCATAAAAGCCTAGCTTTGTAAGACTTGGTAAAGAGGAGTTGACATTCCAAGTTCTACCGGCAGAGTGCACTAACACATAGCAGCCTAGGCTTGTAAGACTTGGTAGAGAGGAGTTGACATTCCAGGTTCTACCGGCAGAGTGCACTAACACATAACAGCCTAGGCTTGTAAGACTTGGTAGAGAAGAGTTGACATTCCAAGTTCTACCGGCAGAGTGCACTAACACATAACAGCCTATGCTTGTAACACTTGGTAGAGAGGAGTTGATATTCCAAGTTCTACCGGTTGAGTGCACTAACACATAGCAGCCTATGCTTGTAAGACTTGGTAGAGAGGAGTTGACATTCCAAGTTCTACCGGCAGAGTGCACTAACACATAAGAGCCTATGCTTGTAAGACTTGGTAAAGAGGAGTTGACATTCCAAGTTCTACCGGCAGAGTGCACTAACACATAACAGCCTAGGCTTGTAAGACTTGGTAAAGAGGAGTTGACATTCCAAGATCTACCGGCAGAGTGCACCAACACATAACTACCTATGCTTGTAAGACTTGGTAAAGAGGAGTTGACATTCCAAGTTCTACCGGCAGAGTGCACTAACACATAACAGCCTATGCTTGTAAGACTTGGTATAGAGGAGTTGACATTCCAAGTTCTACCGGCAGAGTGCACTAACACATAAAAGCCTAGCTTTGTAAGACTTGGTAAAGAGGAGTTGACATTCCAAGTTCTACCGGCAGAGTGCACTAACACATAACAGCCTAGGCTTGTAAGACTTGGTATAGAGGAGTTGACATTCCAAGTTCTACCGGCAGAGTGCACTAACACATAACAGCCTAGGCTTGTAAGTCTTGGTATAGAAGAGTTGACATTCCAAGTTCTACCGGCAGAGTGTACTAACACATAACAGCCTATGCTTGTAAGACTTGGTATAGAGGAGTTGACATTCCAAGTTCTACCGGCAGAGTGTACTAACACATAACAGCCTATGCTTGTAAGACTTGGTATAGAGGAGTTGACATTCCAAGTTCTACCGGCAGAGTGCACTAACACATAACTACCAATGCTTGTAAGACTTGGTAAACAGGAGTTGACATTGCAAGTTCTACCGGCAGAGTGCACTAACACATAACAGCCTATGCTTGTAAGACTTGGTAAAGAGGAGTTGACATTCCAAGTTCTACCGGCAGAGTGCACTAACACATAACAGCCTAGGCTTGTAAGACTTGGTAAAGAGGAGTTGACATTCCAAGATCTACCGGCAGAGTGCACTAACACATAACTACCTATGCTTGTAAGACTTGGTAAAGAGGAGTTGACATTCCAAGTTCTACCGGCAGATTGCACTAACACATAACTACCTATGCTTGTAAGACTTGGTAGACAGGAGTTGACATTCCAAGTTCTACCGGCAGAGTGCACTAACACATAACAGCCTAGGCTTGTAAGACTTGGTATAGAGGAGTTGACATTCCAAGTTCTACCGGCAGAGTGCACTAACACATAAAAGCCTAGCTTTGTAAGACTTGGTAAAGAGGAGTTGACATTCCAAGTTCTACCGGCAGAGTGCACTAACACATAACAGCCTAGGCTTGTAAGACTTGGTATAGAGGAGTTGACATTCCAAGTTCTACCGGCAGAGTGCACTAACGCATAAAAGCCTAGCTTTGTAAGACTTGGTAAAGAGGAGTTGACATTCCAAGTTCTACCGGCAGAGTGCACTAACACATAGCAGCCTAGGCTTGTAAGACTTGGTAGAGAGGAGTTGACATTCCAGGTTCTACCGGCAGAGTGCACTAACACATAACAGCCTAGGCTTGTAAGACTTGGTAGAGAAGAGTTGACATTCCAAGTTCTACCGGCAGAGTGCACTAACACATAACAGCCTAGGCTTGTAAGACTTGGTATAGAGGAGTTGACATTCCAAGTTCTACCGGCAGAGTGCACTAACGCATAAAAGCCTAGCTTTGTAAGACTTGGTAAAGAGGAGTTGACATTCCAAGTTCTACCGGCAGAGTGCACTAACACATAGCAGCCTAGGCTTGTAAGACTTGGTAGAGAGGAGTTGACATTCCAAGTTCTACCGGCAGAGTGCACTAACGCATAAAAGCCTAGCTTTGTAAGACTTGGTAAAGAGGAGTTGACATTCCAAGTTCTACCGGCAGAGTGCACTAACACATAGCAGCCTAGGCTTGTAAGACTTGGTAGAGAGGAGTTGACATTCCAGGTTCTACCGGCAGAGTGCACTAACACATAACAGCCTAGGCTTGTAAGACTTGGTAGAGAAGAGTTGACATTCCAAGTTCTACCGGCAGAGTGCACTAACACATAACAGCCTATGCTTGTAACACTTGGTAGAGAGGAGTTGATATTCCAAGTTCTACCGGTTGAGTGCACTAACACATAGCAGCCTATGCTTGTAAGACTTGGTAGAGAGGAGTTGACATTCCAAGTTCTACCGGCAGAGTGCACTAACACATAACAGCCTAGGCTTGTAAGACTTGGTAGAGAGGAGTTGACATTCCAAGTTCTACCGGCAGAGTGCACTAACACATAACAGCCTATGCTTGTAAGACTTGGTATAGAGGAGTTGACATTCCAAGTTCTACCGGCAGAGTGCACTAACACATAACAGCCTAGGCTTGTAAGTCTTGGTATAGAAGAGTTGACATTCCAAGTTCTACCGGCAGAGTGTACTAACACATAACAGCCTATGCTTGTAAGACTTGGTATAGAGGAGTTGACATTCCAAGTTCTACCGGCAGAGTGTACTAACACATAACAGCCTATGCTTGTAAGAGTTGACATTCCAAGTTCTACCGGCAGAGTGCACTAACACATAATTACCTATGCTTGTAAGACTTGGTAGACAGGAGTTGACATTCCAAGTTCTACCGGCAGAGTGCACTAACACATAACAGCCTAGGCTTGTAAGACTTGGTATAGAGGAGTTGACATTCCAAGTTCTACCGGCAGAGTGCACTAACACATAAAAGCCTAGCTTTGTAAGACTTGGTAAAGAGGAGTTGACATTCCAAGTTCTACCGGCAGAGTGCACTAACACATAACAGCCTAGGCTTGTAAGACTTGGTATAGAGGAGTTGACATTCCAAGTTCTACCGGCAGAGTGCACTAACGCATAAAAGCCTAGCTTTGTAAGACTTGGTAAAGAGGAGTTGACATTCCAAGTTCTACCGGCAGAGTGCACTAACACATAGCAGCCTAGGCTTGTAAGACTTGGTAGAGAGGAGTTGACATTCCAGGTTCTACCGGCAGAGTGCACTAACACATAACAGCCTAGGCTTGTAAGACTTGGTAGAGAAGAGTTGACATTCCAAGTTCTACCGGCAGAGTGCACTAACACATAACAGCCTAGGCTTGTAAGACTTGGTATAGAGGAGTTGACATTCCAAGTTCTACCGGCAGAGTGCACTAACACATAACAGCCTAGGCTTGTAAGTCTTGGTATAGAAGAGTTGGCATTCCAAGTTCTACCGGCAGAGTGTACTAACACATAACAGCCTATGCTTGTAAGACTTGGTATAGAGGAGTTGACATTCCAAGTTCTACCGGCAGAGTGTACTAGCACATAACAGCCTATGCTTGTAAGACTTGGTATAGAGGAGTTGACATTCCAAGTTCTACCGGCAGAGTGCACTAACACATAACTACCTATGCTTGTAAGACTTGGTAAACAGGAGTTGACATTGCAAGTTCTACCGGCAGAGTGCACTAACACATAACAGCCTATGCTTGTAAGACTTGGTAAAGAGGAGTTGACATTCCAAGTTCTACCGGCAGAGTGCACTAACACATAACAGCCTAGGCTTGTAAGACTTGGTAAAGAGGAGTTGACATTCCAAGATCTACCGGCAGAGTGCACTAACACATAACTACCTATGCTTGTAAGACTTGGTAAAGAGGAGTTGACATTCCAAGTTCTACCGGCAGATTGCACTAACACATAACTACCTATGCTTGTAAGACTTGGTAGACAGGAGTTGACATTCCAAGTTCTACCGGCAGAGTGCACTAACACATAACAGCCTAGGCTTGTAAGACTTGGTATAGAGGAGTTGACATTCCAAGTTCTACCGGCAGAGTGCACTAACACATAAAAGCCTAGCTTTGTAAGACTTGGTAAAGAGGAGTTTACATTCCAAGTTCTACCGGCAGAGTGCACTAACACATAACAGCCTAGGCTTGTAAGACTTGGTATAGAGGAGTTGACATTCCAAGTTCTACCGGCAGAGTGCACTAACGCATAAAAGCCTAGCTTTGTAAGACTTGGTAAAGAGGAGTTGACATTCCAAGTTCTACCGGCAGAGTGCACTAACACATAGCAGCCTAGGCTTGTAAGACTTGGTAGAGAGGAGTTGACATTCCAGGTTCTACCGGCAGAGTGCACTAACACATAACAGCCTAGGCTTGTAAGACTTGGTAGAGAAGAGTTGACATTCCAAGTTCTACCGGCAGAGTGCACTAACACATAACAGCCTAGGCTTGTAAGACTTGGTATAGAGGAGTTGACATTCCAAGTTCTACCGGCAGAGTGCACTAACGCATAAAAGCCTAGCTTTGTAAGACTTGGTAGAGAAGAGTTGACATTCCAAGTTCTACCGGCAGAGTGCACTAACACATAACAGCCTAGGCTTGTAAGACTTGGTATAGAGGAGTTGACATTCCAAGTTCTACCGGCAGAGTGCACTAACGCATAAAAGCCTAGCTTTGTAAGACTTGGTAAAGAGGAGTTGACATTCCAAGTTCTACCGGCAGAGTGCACTAACACATAGCAGCCTAGGCTTGTAAGACTTGGTAGAGAGGAGTTGACATTCCAAGTTCTACCGGCAGAGTGCACTAACGCATAAAAGCCTAGCTTTGTCAGACTTGGTAAAGAGGAGTTGACATTCCAAGTTCTACCGGCAGAGTGCACTAACACATAGCAGCCTAGGCTTGTAAGACTTGGTAGAGAGGAGTTGACATTCCAGGTTCTACCGGCAGAGTGCACTAACACATAACAACCTATGCTTGTAAGACTTGGAATAGAGGAGTTGACATTCCAAGTTCTACCGGCAGAGTGCACTAACACATAGCAGCCTATGCTTGTAAGACTTGGTATAGAGGAGTTGACATTCCAAGTTCTACCGGCAGAGTGCACTAAGACATAAAAGCCTAGGCTTGTAAGACTTGGTATAGAGGAGTTGACATTCCAAGTTCTACCGGCAGAGTGCACTAACACATAAAAGCCTAGCTTTGTAAGACTTGGTAAAGAGGAGTTGACATTCCAAGTTCTACCGGCAGAGTGCACTAACACATAACAGCCTAGGCTTGTAAGACTTGGTATAGAGGAGTTGACATTCCAAGTTCTACCGGCAGAGTGCACTAACGCATAAAAGCCTAGCTTTGTAAGACTTGGTAAAGAGGAGTTGACATTCCAAGTTCTACCGGCAGAGTGCACTAACACATAGCAGCCTAGGCTTGTAAGACTTGGTAGAGAAGAGTTGACATTCCAAGTTCTACCGGCAGAGTGCACTAACACATAACAGCCTATGCTTGTAAGACTTGGTAGAGAGGAGTTGACATTCCAAGTTCTACCGGCAGAGTGCACTAACACATAAGAGCCTATGCTTGTAAGACTTGGTAAAGAGGAGTTGACATTCCAAGTTCTACCGGCAGAGTGCACGAACACATAACAGCCTAGGCTTGTAAGACTTGGTAAAGAGGAGTTGACATTCCAAGATCTACCGGCAGAGTGCACCAACACATAACTACCTATGCTTGTAAGACTTGGTAAAGAGGAGTTGACATTCCAAGTTCTACCGGCAGAGTGCACTAACACATAACAGCCTATGCTTGTAAGACTTGGTATAGAGGAGTTGACATTCCAAGTTCTACCGGCAGAGTGCACTAGCACATAAAAGCCTAGCTTTGTAAGACTTGGTAAAGAGGAGTTGACATTCCTAGTTCTACCGGCAGAGTGCACTAACACATAACAGCCTAGGCTTGTAAGACTTGGTATAGAGGAGTTGACATTCCAAGTTCTACCGGCAGAGTGCACTAACGCATAAAAGCCTAGATTTGTAAGACTTGGTAAAGAGGAGTTGACATTCCAAGTTCTACCGGCAGAGTGCACTAACACATAACAGCCTAGGCTTGTAAGACTTGGTAGACAGGAGTTGACATTCCAAGTTCTACCGGCAGAGTGCACTAACACATAAAAGCCTAGCTTTGTAAGACTTGGTAAAGAGGAGTTGGCATTCCAAGTTCTACCGACAGAGTGCACTAACACATAACAGCCTAGGCTTGTAAGACTTGGTAGAGAGGCCTTGACATTCCAAGTTCTACCGGCAGAGTGCACTAAGACATAACAGCCTAGGCTTGTAAGACTTGGTAGAGAGGCGTTGACATTCCAAGTTCTACCGGCAGAGTGCACTAACACATAACAGCCTAGCTTTGTAAGACTTGGTATAGAGGAGTGGACATTCCAAGTTCTACCGGCAGAGTGCACTAACACATAACAGCCTATGCTTGTAAGACTTGGAATAGAGGAGTTGACATTCCAAGTTCTACCGGCAGAGTGCACTAACACATAAAAGCCTAGCTTTGTAAGACTTGGTAAAGAGGAGTTGACATTCCAAGTTCTACCGGCAGAGTGCACTAACACAGAACAGCCTAGGCTTGTAAGTCTTGGTAAACAGGACTTGACATTCCAAGTTCTACCGACAGAGTGCACTAACACATAACAGCCTAGGCTTGTAAGACTTGGTAGAGAGGCGTTGACATTCCAAGTTCTACCGACAGAGTGCACTAACGCATAACAGCCTAGGCTTGTAAGTCTTGGTAGAGAGGAGTTGACATTCCAAGTTCTACCGGCAGAGTGCACTAACGCATAACAGCCTAGGCTTGTAAGTCTTGGTAGAGGGGAGTTGATATTCCAAGTTCTACCGGCAGAGTGCACTAACACATAACAGCCTAGGCTTGTAAGACTTGATATAGAGGAGTTGACATTCCAAGTTCTACCGGCAGAGTGCACTAACACATAACAGTCTATGCTTGTAAGCCTTGGTATAGAAGAGTTGACATTTCAAGTTCTACCGGCAGAGTGCACTAACACATAACAGTCTATGCTTGTAAGCCTTGGTATAGAAGAGTTGACATTTCAAGTTCTACCGGCAGAGTGCACTAACACATAACAGCCTAGGCTTGTAAGACTTGGTAGAGAGGAGTTGACATTCCAAGTTCTACCGACAGAGTGCACTAACACATAACAGTCTATGCTTGTAAGACTTGGTATAGAGGAGTTGACATTCCAAGTTCTACCGGCAGAGTGCACTAACACATAACAGCCTAGGCTTGTAAGTCTTGGTATAGAAGAGTTGACATTCCAAGTTCTACCGGCAGAGTGTACTAACACATAACAGCCTATGCTTGTAAGACTTGGTATAGAGGAGTTGACATTCCAAGTTCTACCGGCAGAGTGTACTAACACATAACAGCCTATGCTTGTAAGACTTGGTATAGAGGAGTTGACATTCCAAGTTCTACCGGCAGAGTGCACTAACACATAACTACCAATGCTTGTAAGACTTGGTAGACAGGAGTTGACATTGCAAGTTCTACCGGCAGAGTGCACTAACACATAACAGCCTATGCTTGTAAGACTTGGTAAAGAGGAGTTGACATTCCAAGTTCTACCGGCAGAGTGCACTAACACATAACAGCCTAGGCTTGTAAGACTTGGTAAAGAGGAGTTGACATTCCAAGATCTACCGGCAGAGTGCACTAACACATAACTACCTATGCTTGTAAGACTTGGTAAAGAGGAGTTGACATTCCAAGTTCTACCGGCAGATTGCACTAACACATAACTACCTATGCTTGTAAGACTTGGTAGACAGGAGTTGACATTCCAAGTTCTACCGGCAGAGTGCACTAACACATAACAGCCTAGGCTTGTAAGACTTGGTATAGAGGAGTTGACATTCCAAGTTCTACCGGCAGAGTGCACTAACACATAAAAGCCTAGCTTTGTAAGACTTGGTAAAGAGGAGTTGACATTCCAAGTTCTACCGGCAGAGTGCACTAACACATAACAGCCTAGGCTTGTAAGACTTGGTATAGAGGAGTTGACATTCCAAGTTCTACCGGCAGAGTGCACTAACGCATAAAAGCCTAGCTTTGTAAGACTTGGTAAAGAGGAGTTGACATTCCAAGTTCTACCGGCAGAGTGCACTAACACATAGCAGCCTAGGCTTGTAAGACTTGGTAGAGAGGAGTTGACATTCCAGGTTCTACCGGCAGAGTGCACTAACACATAACAGCCTAGGCTTGTAAGACTTGGTAGAGAAGAGTTGACATTCCAAGTTCTACCGGCAGAGTGCACTAACACATAACAGCCTAGGCTTGTAAGACTTGGTATAGAGGAGTTGACATTCCAAGTTCTACCGGCAGAGTGCACTAACGCATAAAAGCCTAGCTTTGTAAGACTTGGTAAAGAGGAGTTGACATTCCAAGTTCTACCGGCAGAGTGCACTAACACATAGCAGCCTAGGCTTGTAAGACTTGGTAGAGAGGAGTTGACATTCCAAGTTCTACCGGCAGAGTGCACTAACGCATAAAAGCCTAGCTTTGTAAGACTTGGTAAAGAGGAGTTGACATTCCAAGTTCTACCGGCAGAGTGCACTAACACATAGCAGCCTAGGCTTGTAAGACTTGGTAGAGAGGAGTTGACATTCCAGGTTCTACCGGCAGAGTGCACTAACACATAACAGCCTATGCTTGTAAGACTTGGAATAGAGGAGTTGACATTCCAAGTTCTACCGGCAGAGTGCACTAACACATAGCAGCCTATGCTTGTAAGACTTGGTATAGAGGAGTTGACATTCCAAGTTCTACCGGCAGAGTGCACTAAGACATAAAAGCCTAGGCTTGTAAGACTTGGTATAGAGGAGTTGACATTCCAAGTTCTACCGGCAGAGTGCACTAACACATAAAAGCCTAGCTTTGTAAGACTTGGTAAAGAGGAGTTGACATTCCAAGTTCTACCGGCAGAGTGCACTAACACATAACAGCCTAGGCTTGTAAGACTTGGTATAGAGGAGTTGACATTCCAAGTTCTACCGGCAGAGTGCACTAACGCATAAAAGCCTAGCTTTGTAAGACTTGGTAAAGAGGAGTTGACATTCCAAGTTCTACCGGCAGAGTGCACTAACACATAGCAGCCTAGGCTTGTAAGACTTGGTAGAGAGGAGTTGACATTCCAGGTTCTACCGGCAGAGTGCACTAACACATAACAGCCTAGGCTTGTAAGACTTGGTAGAGAAGAGTTGACATTCCAAGTTCTACCGGCAGAGTGCACTAACACATAACAGCCTATGCTTGTAACACTTGGTAGAGAGGAGTTGATATTCCAAGTTCTACCGGTTGAGTGCACTAACACATAGCAGCCTATGCTTGTAAGACTTGGTAGAGAGGAGTTGACATTCCAAGTTCTACCGGCAGAGTGCACTAACACATAACAGCCTAGGCTTGTAAGACTTGGTAGAGAGGAGTTGACATTCCAAGTTCTACCGGCAGAGTGCACTAACACATAACAGCCTAGGCTTGTAAGACTTGGTAGAGAAGAGTTGACATTCCAAGTTCTACCGGCAGAGTGCACTAACACATAACAGCCTAGGCTTGTAAGACTTGGTAAAGAGGAGTTGACATTCCAAGTTCTACCGGCAGAGTGCACTAACACATAACAGCCTATGCTTGTAAGACTTGGAATAGAGGAGTTGACATTCCAAGTTCTACCGGCAGAGTGCACTAACACATAACAGCCTATGCTTTTTAGACTTGGTATAGAGGAGTTGATATTCCAAGTTCTACCGGCAGAGTGCACTAACACATAACAGCCTAGGCTGGTAAGACTTGGCAGAGAAGAGTTGACATTCCAATTTCTACCGGCAGAGTGCACTAACACATAACAGCCAAGCCTCTTAAGACTTGGCAGAAAAGAGTTGACATTCCAAGTTCTACCGGCAGAGTGCACTAACACATAACAGCCTATGTTTGCAAGACTTGGTAAAGAGGGGTTGACATTCCAAGTTCTACCGGCAGAGTGCACTAACACATAACAGCCTATGCTTGTAAGACTTGGTAGAGAGGAGTTGACATTCCAAGTTCTACCGGTAGAGTGCACTACCACATAACAGCCTAGGCTTGTAGGACTTGGTAGAGAGGAGTTGACATTCCAAGTTCTACCGGCAGAGTGCACTAACACATAGCAGCCTATGCTTGTAACACTTGGTAGAGAGGAGTTGACATTCCAAGTTCTACCGGTAGAGTGCACTAACACATAACAGCCTAGGCTTGTAAGACTTGTTAGAGAGGAGTTGACGTTCCAAGTTCTACCGGAAGGGTGCACTAACACATAACAGCCTATGCTTGTAAGACTTGGTAAAGAGGAGTTGACATTCCAAGTTCTACCGGTAGAGTGCACTAACACATAGCAGCCTATGCTTGTAACACTTGGTAGAGAGGAGTTGGTATTCCAAGTTCTACCGGTAGAGTGCACTAACACATAGCAGCCTATGCTTGTAAGACTTGGTAGAGAGGAGTTGACATTCCAAGTTCTACCGGCAGAGTGCACTAACACATAGCAGCCTATGCTTGTAGGACTTGGGAGAGAGGAGTTGACATTCCAAGCTCTACCGGCAGAGTGCACTAACACATAACAGCCTATCCCCTTAAGACTTGGTAAAGAGGAGTTGACATTCCAAGTTCTACCGGCAGAGTGCACTAACACATAACAGCCTAGGCCTGTAAGACTTGGTAGAGAGGAGTTGACATTCCAAGTTCTACCGGCAGAGTGCACTAACACATAACAGCCTATGCTTGTAAGACTTGGTAGACAGGAGTTGACATTCCAAGTTCTCCCGGTAGAGTGCACTAACACATAACAGCCTAGGCTTGTAATACTTGGTAAAGAGGAGTTGCCATTCCAAGTTCTACCGGCAGAGTGCACTAACACATAACTACCTATGCTTGTAAGATTTGGTAAACAGGAGTTGACATTCCAAGTTCTACCGGCAGAGTGCACTAGCACATAAGAGCCTATGCTTGAAAGACTTGGTAAAGAGGAGTTGACATTCCAAGTTCTACCGGCAGAGTGCACTAACACATAACAGCCTAGGCTTGTAAGACTTGGTAAAGAGGAGTTGACATTCCAAGATCTACCGGCAGAGTGCACTAACACATAACTACCTATGCTTGTAAGACTTGGTAAAGAGGAGTTAACATTCCAAGTTCTACCGGCAGAGTGCACTAACACATAACTACCTATGCTTGTAAGACTTGGTAGAGAGGAGTTGACATTCCAAGTTCTACCGGTAGAGTGCACTAACACATAGCAGCCTATGCTTGTAGGACTTGGGAGAGAGGAGTTGACATTCCAAGCTCTACCGGCAGAGTGCACTAACACATAACAGCCTATCCCCTTAAGACTTGGTATAGAGGAGTTGACATTCCAAGTTCTACCGGCAGAGTGCACTAACACATAACAGCCTAAGTTTGTAAGTCTTGGTATAGAGGAGTTGACATTCCAAGTTCTACCGACAGAGTGCACTAACACATAACAGTCTATGCTTGTAAGACTTGGTATAGAGGAGTTGACATTCCAAGTTCTACCGGCAGAGTGCACTAACACATAACAGCCTAGGCTTGTAAGTCTTGGTATAGAAGAGTTGACATTCCAAGTTCTACCGGCAGAGTGTACTAACACATAACAGCCTATGCTTGTAAGACTTGGTATAGAGGAGTTGACATTCCAAGTTCTACCGGCAGAGTGCACTAACACATAAAAGCCTAGCTTTGTAAGACTTGGTAAAGAGGAGTTGACATTGCAAGTTCTACCGGCAGAGTGCACTAACACATAACAGCCTATGCTTGTAAGACTTGGTAAAGAGGAGTTGACATTCCAAGTTCTACCGGCAGAGTGCACTAACACATAACAGCCTAGGCTTGTAAGACTTGGTAAAGAGGAGTGGACATTCCAAGATCTACCGGCAGAGTGCACTAACACATAACAGCCTATGCTTGTAAGACTTGGAATAGAGGAGTTGACATTCCAAGTTCTACCGGCAGAGTGCACTAACACATAGCAGCCTATGCTTGTAAGACTTGGTATAGAGGAGTTGACATTCCAAGTTCTACCGGCAGAGTGCACTAAGACATAAAAGCCTAGGCTTGTAAGACTTGGTATAGAGGAGTTGACATTCCAAGTTCTACCGGCAGAGTGCACTAACACATAAAAGCCTAGCTTTGTAAGACTTGGTAAAGAGGAGTTGACATTCCAAGTTCTACCGGCAGAGTGCACTAACACATAACAGCCTAGGCTTGTAAGACTTGGTATAGAGGAGTTGACATTCCAAGTTCTACCGGCAGAGTGCACTAACGCATAAAAGCCTAGCTTTGTAAGACTTGGTAAAGAGGAGTTGACATTCCAAGTTCTACCGGCAGAGTGCACTAACACATAGCAGCCTAGGCTTGTAAGACTTGGTAGAGAGGAGTTGACATTCCAGGTTCTACCGGCAGAGTGCACTAACACATAACAGCCTAGGCTTGTAAGACTTGGTAGAGAAGAGTTGACATTCCAAGTTCTACCGGCAGAGTGCACTAACACATAACAGCCTATGCTTGTAACACTTGGTAGAGAGGAGTTGATATTCCAAGTTCTACCGGTTGAGTGCACTAACACATAGCAGTCTATGCTTGTAAGACTTGGTAGAGAGGAGTTGACATTCCAAGTTCTACCGGCAGAGTGCACTAACACATAACAGCCTAGGCTTGTAAGACTTGGTAGAGAGGAGTTGACATTCCAAGTTCTACCGGCAGAGTGCACTAACACATAACAGCCTAGGCTTGTAAGACTTGGTAGAGAAGAGTTGACATTCCAAGTTCTACCGGCAGAGTGCACTAACACATAACAGCCTAGGCTTGTAAGACTTGGTAAAGAGGAGTTGACATTCCAAGTTCTACCGGCAGAGTGCACTAACACATAACAGCCTATGCTTGTAAGACTTGGAATAGAGGAGTTGACATTCCAAGTTCTACCGGCAGAGTGCACTAACACATAACAGCCTATGCTTTTTAGACTTGGTATAGAGGAGTTGATATTCCAAGTTCTACCGGCAGAGTGCACTAACACATAACAGCCTAGGCTGGTAAGACTTGGCAGAGAAGAGTTGACATTCCAATTTCTACCGGCAGAGTGCACTAACACATAACAGCCTAGCCTCTTAAGACTTGGCAGAAAAGAGTTGACATTCCAAGTTCTACCGGCAGAGTGCACTAACACATAACTGCCTATGTTTGCAAGACTTGGTAAAGAGGGGTTGACATTCCAAGTTCTACCGGCAGAGTGCACTAACACATAACAGCCTATGCTGGTAAGACTTGGTAGAGAGGAGTTGACATTCCAAGTTCTACCGGTAGAGTGCACTACCACATAACAGCCTAGGCTTGTAGGACTTGGTAGAGAGGAGTTGACATTCCAAGTTCTACCGGCAGAGTGCACTAACACATAGCAGCCTATGCTTGTAACACTTGGTAGAGAGGAGTTGACATTCCAAGTTCTACCGGTAGAGTGCACTAACACATAACAGCCTAGGCTTGTAAGACTTGTTAGAGAGGAGTTGACGTTCCAAGTTCTACCGGAAGGGTGCACTAACACATAACAGCCTATGCTTGTAAGACTTGGTAAAGAGGAGTTGACATTCCAAGTTCTACCGGTAGAGTGCACTAACACATAGCAGCCTATGCTTGTAACACTTGGTAGAGAGGAGTTGGTATTCCAAGTTCTACCGGTAGAGTGCACTAACACATAGCAGCCTATGCTTGTAAGACTTGGTAGAGAGGAGTTGACATTCCAAGTTCTACCGGCAGAGTGCACTAACACATAGCAGCCTATGCTTGTAGGACTTGGGAGAGAGGAGTTGACATTCCAAGCTCTACCGGCAGAGTGCACTAACACATAACAGCCTATCCCCTTAAGACTTGGTAAAGAGGAGTTGACATTCCAAGTTCTACCGGCAGAGTGCACTAACACATAACAGCCTAGGCCTGTAAGACTTGGTAGAGAGGAGTTGACATTCCAAGTTCTACCGGCAGAGTGCACTAACACATAACAGCCTATGCTTGTAAGACTTGGTAGAGAGGAGTTGACATTCCAAGTTCTCCCGGTAGAGTGCACTAACACATAACAGCCTAGGCTTGTAATACTTGGTAAAGAGGAGTTGCCATTCCAAGTTCTACCGGCAGAGTGCACTAACACATAACTACCTATGCTTGTAAGATTTGGTAAACAGGAGTTGACATTCCAAGTTCTACCGGCAGAGTGCACTAGCACATAAGAGCCTATGCTTGAAAGACTTGGTAAAGAGGAGTTGACATTCCAAGTTCTACCGGCAGAGTGCACTAACACATAACAGCCTAGGCTTGTAAGACTTGGTAAAGAGGAGTTGACATTCCAAGTTCTACCGGCAGAGTGCACTAACACATAACAGCCTATGCAGGTAAGACTTGGAATAGAGGAGTTGACATTCCAAGTTCTACCGGCAGAGTGCACTAACACATAACAGCCTATGCTTTTTAGACTTGGTATAGAGGAGTTGATATTCCAAGTTCTACCGGCAGAGTGCACTAACACATAACAGCCTAGGCTGGTAAGACTTGGCAGAGAAGAGTTGACATTCCAATTTCTACCGGCAGAGTGCACTAACACATAACAGCCTAGCCTCTTAAGACTTGGCAGAAAAGAGTTGACATTCCAAGTTCTACCGGCAGAGTGCACTAACACATAACTGCCTATGTTTGTAAGACTTGGTAAAGAGGGGTTGACATTCCAAGTTCTACCGGCAGAGTGCACTAACACATAACAGCCTAGGCTTGTAAGACTTGGTAGAGAGGAGCTGACATTCCAAGTTCTACCAGCAGAGTTGCACTAAAACATAACAGCCTATGCTTGTAAGACTTGGTAGAGAGGAGTTGACATTCCAAGTTCTACCGGTAGAGTGCACTACCACATAACAGCCTAGGCTTGTAGGACTTGGTAGAGAGGAGTTGACATTCCAAGTTCTACCGGTAGAGTGCACTAACACATAACAGCCTAGGCTTGTAAGACTTGTTAGAGAGGAGTTGACGTTCCAAGTTCTACCGGAAGGGTGCACTAACACATAACAGCCTATGCTTGTAAGACTTGGTAAAGAGGAGTTGACATTCCAAGTTCTACCGGTAGAGTGCACTAACACATAGCAGCCTATGCTTGTAACACTTGGTAGAGAGGAGTTGGTATTCCAAGTTCTACCGGTAGAGTGGACTAACACATAGCAGCCTATGCTTGTAAGACTTGGTAGAGAGGAGTTGACATTCCAAGTTCTACCGGCAGAGTGCACTAACACATAGCAGCCTATGCTTGTAGGACTTGGGAGAGAGGAGTTGACATTCCAAGCTCTACCGGCAGAGTGCACTAACACATAACAGCCTATCCCCTTAAGACTTGGTAAAGAGGAGTTGACATTCCAAGTTCTACCGGCAGAGTGCACTAACACATAGCAGCCTAGGCCTGTAAGACTTGGTAGAGAGGAGTTGACATTCCAAGATCTACCGGCAGAGTGCACTAACACATAACTACCTATGCTTGTAAGACTTGGTAAAGAGGAGTTGACATTCCAAGTTCTACCGGCAGAGTGCACTAACACATAACTACCTATGCTTGTAAGACTTGGTAGAGAGGAGTTGACATTCCAAGTTCTACCGGCAGAGTGCACTAACACATAACAGCCTAGGCTTGTAAGACTTGGTAAAGAGGAGTTGACATTCCAAGATCTACCGGCAGAGTGCACTAACACATAACTACCTATGCTTGTAAGACTTGGTAAAGAGGAGTTGACATTCCAAGTTCTACCGGCAGAGTGCACTAACACATAACTACCTATGCTTGTAAGACTTGGTAGAGAGGAGTTGACATTCCAAGTTCTACCGGCAGAGTGCACTAACACATAACAGCCTAGGCTTGTAAGACTTGGTATAGAGGAGTTGACATTCCAAGTTCTACCGGCAGAGTGCACTAACACATAAAAGCCTAGCTTTGTAAGACTTGGTAAAGAGGAGTTGACATTCCAAGTTCTACCGGCAGAGTGCACTAACACATAACAGCCTAGGCTTGTAAGACTTGGTATAGAGGAGTTGACATTCCAAGTTCTACCGGCAGAGTGCACTAACGCATAAAAGCCTAGCTTTGTAAGACTTGGTAAAGAGGAGTTGACATTCCAAGTTCTACCGGCAGAGTGCACTAACACATAACAGCCTAGGCTTGTAAGACTTGGTAGACAGGAGTTGACATTCCAAGTTCTACCGGCAGAGTGCACTAACACATAAAGGCCTAGCTTTGTAAGTCTTGGTAAAGAGGAGTTGACATTCCAAGTTCTACCGACAGAGTGCACTAACACATAACAGCCTAGGCTTGTAAGACTTGGTAGAGAGGCCTTGACATTCCAAGTTCTACCGGCAGAGTGCACTAACACATAACAGCCTAGGCTTGTAAGTCTTGGTATAGAGGAGTTGACATTCCATGTTCTACCGGCAGAGTGCACTAAGACATAACAGCCTAGGCTTGTAAGACTTGGTAGAGAGGCGTTGACATTCCAAGTTCTACCGGCAGAGTGCACTAACACATAACAGCCTAGCTTTGTGAGACTTGGTATAGAGGAGTGGACATTCCAAGTTCTACCGGCAGAGTGCACTAACACATAACAGCCTATGCTTGTAAGACTTGGAATAGAGGAGTTGACATTCCAAGTTCTACCGGCAGAGTGCACTAACACATAAAAGCCTAGCTTTGTAAGACTTGGTAAAGAGGAGTTGACATTCCAAGTTCTACCGGCAGAGTGCACTAACACAGAACAGCCTAGGCTTGTAAGTCTTGGTAAACAGGACTTGACATTCCAAGTTCTACCGACAGAGTGCACTAACACATAACAGCCTAGGCTTGTAAGACTTGGTAGAGAGGCGTTGACATTCCAAGTTCTACCGACAGAGTGCACTAACGCATAACAGCCTAGGCTTGTAAGTCTTGGTAGAGAGGAGTTGACATTCCAAGTTCTACCGGCAGAGTGCACTAACACATAACAGCCTAGGCTTGTAAGTCTTGGTAGAGGGGAGTTGATATTCCAAGTTCTACCGGCAGAGTGCACTAACACATAACAGCCTAGGCTTGTAAGACTTGATATAGGGCAGTTGACATTCCAAGTTCTACCGGCAGAGTGCACTAACACATAACAGTCTATGCTTGTAAGTCTTGGTATAGAGGAGTTGACATTCCAAGTTCTACCGGCAGAGTGCACTAACGCATAAAAGCCTAGCTTTGTAAGACTTGGTAAAGAGGAGTTGACATTCCAAGTTCTACCGGCAGAGTGCACTAACACATAGCAGCCTATGCTTGTAACACTTGGTAGAGAGGAGTTGATATTCCAAGTTCTACCGGTAGAGTGCACTAACACATAGCAGCCTATGCTTGTAAGACTTGGTAGAGAGGAGTTGACATTCCAAGTTCTACCGGCAGAGTGCACTAACACATAACAGCCTAGGCTTGTAAGACTTGGTAGAGAGGAGTTGACATTCCAAGTTCTACCGGCAGAGTGCACTAACACATAACAGCCTAGCCTTGTAAGACTTGGTAGAGAAGAGTTGACATTCCAAGTTCTACCGGCAGAGTGCACTAACACATAACTGCCTATGCTTGTAAGACTTGGTAGAGAGGAGTTGACATTCCAAGTTCTACCGGCAGAGTGCACTAACACATAACAGCCTAGGCTTGTAAGACTTGGTATAGAGGAGTTGACATTCCAAGTTCTACCGGCAGAGTGCACAAACACATAAAAGCCTAGCTTTGTAAGACTTGGTAAAGAGGAGTTGACATTCCAAGTTCTACCGGCAGAGTGCACTACCACATAACAGCCTAGGCTTGTAAGCCTTGGCAGAAAAGAGTTGACATTCCAAGTTCTACCGGCAGAGTGCACTAACACATAACTGCCTATGTTTGTAAGACTTGGTAAAGAGGGGTTGACATTCCAAGTTCTACCGGCAGAGTGCACTAACACATAACAGCCTAGGCTTGTAAGACTTGGTAGAGAGGAGCTGACATTCCAAGTTCTACCAGCAGAGTGCACTAAAACATAACAGCCTATGCTTGTAAGACTTGGTAGAGAGGAGTTGACATTCCAAGTTCTACCGGTAGAGTGCACTACCACATAACAGCCTAGGCTTGTAGGACTTGGTAGAGAGGAGTTGACATTCCAAGTTCTACCGGCAGAGTGCACTAACACATAGCAGCCTATGCTTGTAAGACTTGGTAGAGAGGAGTTGACATTCCAAGCTCTACCGGCAGAGTGCACTAACACATAGCAGCCTATGCTTGTAGGACTTGGGAGAGAGGAGTTGACATTCCAAGCTCTACCGGCAGAGTGCACTAACACATAACAGCCTATCCCCTTAAGACTTGGTAAACAGGAGTTGACATTCCAAGTTCTACCGGCAGAGTGCACTAACACATAACAGCCTAGGCCTGTAAGACTTGGTAGAGAGGAGTTGACATTCCAAGTTCTACCGGCAGAGTGCACTAACACATAACAGCCTATGCTTGTAAGACTTGGTAGAGAGGAGTTGACATTCCAAGTTCTACCGGTAGAGTGCACTAACACATAACAGCCTAGGCTTGTAAGACTTGGTAAAGAGGAGTTGACATTCCAAGTTCTACCGGCAGAGTGCACTAACACATAACTACCTATGCTTGTAAGACTTGGTAAACAGGAGTTGACATTCCAAGTTCTACCGGCAGAGTGCACTAACACATAAGAGCCTATGCTTGTAAGACTTGGTAAAGAGGAGTTGACATTCCAAGTTCTACCGGCAGAGTGCACTAACACATAACAGCCTAGGCTTGTAAGACTTGGTAAAGAGGAGTTGACATTCCAAGATCTACCGGCAGAGTGCACTAGCACATAACTACCTATCTTGTAAGACTTGGTAAAGAGGAGTTGACATTCCAAGTTCTACCGGCAGAGTGCACTAACACATAACAGCCTATGCTTGTAAGACTTGGTAGAGAGGAGTTGACATTCCAAGTTCTACCGGTAGAGTGCACTAACACATAACAGCCTAGGCTTGTAAGACTTGGTAAAGAGGAGTTGACATTCCAAGTTCTACCGGCAGAGTGCACTAACACATAACTACCTATGCTTGTAAGACTTGGTAAACAGGAGTTGACATTCCAAGTTCTACCGGCAGAGTGCACTAACACATAAGAGCCTATGCTTGTAAGACTTGGTAAAGAGGAGTTGACGTTCCAAGTTCTACCGGCAGAGTGCACTAACACATAACAGCCTAGGCTTGTAAGACTTGGTAAAGAGGAGTTGACATTCCAAGATCTACCGGCAGAGTGCACTAACACATAACTACCTAGGCTTGTAAAACTTGGTAGACAGGAGTTGACATTCCAAGTTCTACCGGCAGAGTGCACTAACACATAAAAGCCTAGCTTTGTAAGACTTGGTAAAGAGGAGTTGACATTCCAAGTTCTACCGACAGAGTGCACTAACACATAACAGCCTAGGCTTGTAAGACTTGGTAGAGAGGCCTTGACATTCCAAGTTCTACCGGCAGAGTACACTAACACATAACAGCCTAGGCTTGTAAGTCTTGGTATAGAGGAGTTGACATTCCATGTTCTACCGGCAGAGTGCACTAAGACATAACAGCCTAGGCTTGTAAGACTTGGTAGAGAGGCGTTGACATTCCAAGTTCTACCGGCAGAGTGCACTAACACATAACAGCCTAGCTTTGTAAGACTTGGTATAGAGGAGTGGACATTCCAAGTTCTACCCGCAGAGTGCACTAACACATAACAGCCTATGCTTGTAAGACTTGGAATAGAGGAGTTGACATTCCAAGTTCTACCGGCAGAGTGCACTAACACATAAAAGCCTAGCTTTGTAAGACTTGGTAAAGAGGAGTTGACATTCCAAGTTCTACCGGCAGAGTGCACTAACACAGAACAGCCTAGGCTTGTAAGTCTTGGTAAACAGGACTTGACATTCCAAGTTCTACCGACAGAGTGCACTAACAGATAACAGCCTAGGCTTGTAAGACTTGGTAGAGAGGCGTTGACATTCCAAGTTCTACCGACAGAGTGCACTAACGCATAACAGCCTAGGCTTGTAAGTCTTGGTAGAGAGGAGTTGACATTCCAAGTTCTACCGGCAGAGTGCACTAACGCATAACAGCCTAGGCTTGTAAGTCTTGGTAGAGGGGAGTTGATTTTCCAAGTTCTACCGGCAGAGTGCACTAACACATAACAGCCTATGCTTGTAAGACTTGGAATAGAGGAGTTGACATTCCAAGTTCTACCGGCAGAGTGCACTAACACATAAAAGCCTAGCTTTGTAAGACTTGGTAAAGAGGAGTTGACATTCCAAGTTCTACCGGCAGAGTGCACTAACACAGAACAGCCTAGGCTTGTAAGTCTTGGTAGAGAGGAGTTGACATTCCAAGTTCTACCGGCAGAGTGCACTAACACATAACAGCCTAGGTTTGTAAGACTTGGTATAGAAGAGTTGACATTTCAAGTTCTACCGGCAGAGTGCACTAACACATAACAGCCTAGGCTTGTAAGACTTGATATAGAGGAGTTGACATTCCAAGTTCTACCGGCAGAGTGCACTAACACATAACAGCCTAGGTTTGTAAGACTTGGTATAGAAGAGTTGACATTCCAAGTTCTACCGGCAGAGTGCACTAACACATAACAGCCTAGGCTTGTAAGACTTGGTATAGAAGAGTTGACATTCCAAGTTCTACCGGCAGTGTGCACTAACACATAACAGCCTAGGCTTGTAAAACTTGACAGATAAGAGTTGACATTCCAAGTTCTACCGGCAGAGTGCACTAACACATAACAGTCTATGCTTGTAAGTCTTGGTATAGAGGAGTTGACATTCCAAGTTCTACCGGCAGAGTCCACTAACACATAACAGCCTAAGTTTGTAAGTCTTGGTATACAGGAGTTGACATTCCAAGTTCTACCGACAGAGTGCACTAACACATAACAGTCTATGCTTGTAAGACTTGGTATAGAGGAGTTGACATTCCAAGTTCTACCGGCAGAGTGCACTAACACATAACAGCCTAGGCTTGTAAGTCTTGGTATAGAAGAGTTGACATTCCAAGTTCTACCGGCAGAGTGTACTAACACATAACAGCCTATGCTTGTAAGACTTGGTATAGAGGTGTTGACATTCCAAGTTCTACCGGCAGAGTGTACTAACACATAACAGCCTATGCTTGTAAGACTTGGTATAGAGGAGTTGACATTCCAAGTTCTACCGGCAGAGTGCACTAACACATAACAGCCTATGCTTGTAAGTCTTGGTAGAGAGGAGTTGACATTCCAAGTTCTACCGGTAGAGTGCACTAACAAATAACAGCCTAGGCTTGTAAGACTTGGTAAAGAGGAGTTGACATTCCAAGTTCTACCGGCAGAGTGCACTAACACATAACTACCTATGCTTGTAAGACTTGGTAAACAGGTGTTGACATTGCAAGTTCTACCGGCAGAGTGCACTAACACATAACAGCCTATGCTTGTAAGACTTGGTAAAGAGGAGTTGACATTCCAAGTTCTACCGGCAGAGTGCACTAACACATAACTGCCTATGCTTGTAAGACTTGGTAAAGAGGAGTTGACATTCCAAGTTCTACCGGCAGAGTGCACTAACACATAACAGCCTATGCTTGTAAGACTTGGTAAACAGGTGTTGACATTCCAAGTTCTACCGGCAGAGTGCACTAACACATAACAGCCTATGCTTGCAAGACTTGGTAAAGAGGAGTTGACATTCCAAGTTCTACCGGCAGAGTGCACTAACACATAACAGCCTAGGCTTGTAAGACTTGGTAAAGAGGAGTTGACATTCCAAGATCTAGCGGCAGAGTGCACTAACACATAACTACCTATGCTTGTAAGACTTGGTAAAGAGGAGTTGACATTCCAAGTTCTACCGGCAGATTGCACTAACACATAACTACCTATGCTTGTAAGACTTGGTAGACAGGAGTTGACATTCCAAGTTCTACCGGCAGAGTGCACTAACACATAACAGCCTAGGCTTGTAAGACTTGGTATAGAGGAGTTGACATTCCAAGTTCTACCGGCAGAGTGCACTAACACATAAAATCCTAGCTTTGTAAGACTTGGTAAAGAGGAGTTGACATTCCAAGTTCTACCGGCAGAGTGCACTAACACATAACAGCCTAGGCTTGTAAGACTTGGTAGAGAGGAGTTGACATTCCAAGTTCTACCGGCAGAGTGCACTAACGCATAAAAGCCTAGCTTTGTAAGACTTGGTAAAGAGGAGTTGACATTCCAAGTTCTACCGGCAGAGTGCACTAACACATATTAGCCTATGCTTGTAACACTTGGTAGAGAGGAGTTGATATTCCAAGTTCTACCGGTTGAGTGCACTAACACATAGCAGCCTATGCTTAAGACTTGGTAGAGAGGAGTTGACATTCCAAGTTCTACCGGCAGAGTGCACTAACACATAACAGCCTAGGCTTGTAAGACTTGGTAGAGAGGAGTTGACATTCCAAGTTCTACCGGCAGAGTGCACTAACACATAACAGCCTAGGCTTGTAAGACTTGGTAGAGAAGAGTTGACATTCCAAGTTCTACCGGCAGAGTGCACTAACACATAACAGCCTAGGCTTGTAAGACTTGGTAAAGAGGAGTTGACATTCCAAGTTCTACCGGCAGAGTGCACTAACACATAACAGCCTATGCTTTTTAGACTTGGTATAGAGGAGTTGATATTCCAAGTTCTACCGGCAGAGTGCACTAACACATAACAGCCTAGGCTGGTAAGACTTGGCAGAGAAGAGTTGACATTCCAATTTCTACCGGCAGAGTGCACTAACACATAACAGCCTAGCCTCTTAAGACTTCGCAGAAAAGAGTTGACATTCCAAGTTCTACCGGCAGAGTGCACTAACACATAACTGCCTATGTTTGTAAGACTTGGTAAAGAGGGGTTGACATTCCAAGTTCTACCGGCAGAGTGCACTAACACATAACAGCCTAGGCTTGTAAGACTTGGTAGAGAGGAGCTGACATTCCAAGTTCTACCAGCAGAGTGCACTAAAACATAACAGCCTATGCTTGTAAGACTTGGTAGAGAGGAGTTGACATTCCAAGTTCTACCGGTAGAGTGCACTACCACATAACAGCCTAGGCTTGTAGGACTTGGTAGAGAGGAGTTGACATTCCAAGTTCTACCGGCAGAGTGCACTAACACATAGCAGCCTATGCTTGTAACACTTGGTAGAGAGGAGTTGACATTCCAAGTTCTACCGGTAGAGTGCACTAACACATAACAGCCTGGGCTTGTAAGACTTGTTAGAGAGGAGTTGACGTTCCAAGTTCTACCGGCAGAGTGCACTAACACATAACAGCCTATGCTTGTAAGACTTGGTAAAGAGGAGTTCACATTCCAAGTTCTACCGGTAGAGTGCACTAACACATAGCAGCCTATGCTTGTAACACTTGGTAGAGAGGAGTTGGTATTTCAAGTTCTACCGGTAGAGTGCACTAACACATAGCAGCCTATGCTTGTAAGACTTGGTAGAGAGGAGTTGACATTCCAAGTTCTACCGGCAGAGTGCACTAACACATAGCAGCCTATGCTTGTAGGACTTGGGAGAGAGGAGTTGACATTCCAAGCTCTACCGGCAGAGTGCACTAACACATAACAGCCTATCCCCTTAAGACTTGTTAAAGAGGAGTTGACATTCCAAGTTCTACCGGCAGAGTGCACTAACACATAACAGCCTAGGCCTGTAAGACTTGGTAGAGAGGAGTTGACATTCCAAGATCTACCGGCAGTGTGCACTAACACATAACAGCCTATGCTTGTAAGACTTGGTAGAGAGGAGTTGACATTCCAAGTTCTCCCGGTAGAGTGCACTAACACATAACAGCCTAGGCTTGTAATACTTGGTAAAGAGGAGTTGACATTCCAAGTTCTACCGGCAGAGTGCACTAACACATAAGAGCCTATTCTTGTAAGACTTGGTAAAGAGGAGTTGACATTCCAAGTTCTACCGGCAGAGTGCACTAACACATAACAGCCTAGGCTTGTAAGACTTGGTAAAGAGGAGTTGACATTCCAAGATCTACCGGCAGAGTGCACTAACACATAACTACCTATGCTTGTAAGACTTGGTAAAGAGGAGTTGACATTCCAAGTTCTACCGGCAGAGTGCACTAACACATAACTACCTATGCTTGTGAGACTTGGTAGAGAGGAGTTGACATTCCAAGTTCTACCGGCAGAGTGCACTAACACATAACAGCCTAGGCTTGTAAGACTTGGTATAGAGGAGTTGACATTCCAAGTTCTACCGGCAGAGTGCACTAACACATAAAAGCCTAGCTTTGTAAGACTTGGTAAAGAGGAGTTGACATTCCAAGTTCTACCGGCAGAGTGCACTAACACATAACAGCCTAGGCTTGTAAGACTTGGTATAGAGGAGTTGACATTCCAAGTTCTACCGGCAGAGTGCACTAACGCATAAAAGCCTAGCTTTGTAAGACTTGGTAAAGAGGAGTTGACATTCCAAGTTCTACCGGCAGAGTGCACTAACACATAACAGCCTAGGCTTGTAAGACTTGGTAGACAGGAGTTGACATTCCAAGTTCTACCGGCAGAGTGCACTAACACATAAAAGCCTAGCTTTGTAAGACTTGGTAAAGAGGAGTTGACATTCCAAGTTCTACCGACAGAGTGCACTAACACATAACAGCCTAGGCTTGTAAGACTTGGTAGAGAGGCCTTGACATTCCAAGTTCTACCGGCAGAGTGCACTAACACATAACAGCCTAGGCTTGTATGTCTTGGTATAGAGGAGTTGACATTCCATGTTCTACCGGCAGAGTGCACTAAGACATAACAGCCTAGGCTTGTAAGACTTGGTAGAGAGGCGTTGACATTCCAAGTTCTACCGGCAGAGTGCACTAACACATAACAGCCTAGCTTTGTAAGACTTGGTATAGAGGAGTGGACATTCCAAGTTCTACCGGCAGAGTGCACTAACACGTAACAGCCTATGCTTGTAAGACTTGGAATAGAGGAGTTGACATTCCAAGTTCTACCGGCAGAGTGCACTAACACATAAAAGCCTAGCTTTGTAAGACTTGGTAAAGAGGAGTTGACATTCCAAGTTCTACCGGCAGAGTGCACTAACACATAAAAGCCTAGGCTTGTAAGTCTTGGTAAACAGGACTTGACATTCCAAGTTCTACCGACAGAGTGCACTAACACATAACAGCCTAGGCTTGTAAGACTTGGTAGAGAGGCGTTGACATTCCAAGTTCTACCGACAGAGTGCACTAACGCATAACAGCCTAGGCTTGTAAGTCTTGGTAGAGAGGAGTTGACATTCCAAGTTCTACCGGCAGAGTGCACTAACGCATAACAGCTTAGGCTTGTAAGTCTTGGTAGAGGGGAGTTGATATTCCAAGTTCTACCGGCAGAGTGCACTAACACATAACAGCCTAGGCTTGTAAGACTTGATATAGAGGAGTTGACATTCCAAGTTCTACCGGCAGAGTGCACTAACACATAACAGTCTATGCTTGTAAGTCTTGGTATAGAGGAGTTGACATTCCAAGTTCTACCGGCAGAGTGCACTAACGCATAACAGCCTAGCCTTGTAAGTCTTGGTAGAGAGGAGTTGACATTCCAAGTTCTACCGGCAGAGTGCACTAACACATAACAGCCTAGCTTTGTAAGACTTGGTATAGAAGAGTTGACATTTCAAGTTCTACCGGCAGAGTGCACTAACACATAACAGCCTACGCTTGTAAGACTTGGTATAGAGGAGTTGACATTCCAAGTTCTACCGGTAGAGTGCAATAACACATAACAGCCTAGGCTTGTAAGACTTGGTAGAGAGGAGTTGACATTCCAAGTTCTACCGGCAGAGTGCACTAGCACATAACAGTCTAGGCTTGTAAAACTTGACAGATAAGAGTTGACATTCCAAGTTCTACCGGCAGAGTGCACTAACACATAACAGCATAGGTTTGTAAGTCTTGGTATAGAGGAGTTGACATTCCAAGTTCTACCGGCAGAGTGCACTAACACATAACAGTCTATGCTTGTACGTCTTGGCATAGAGGAGTTGACATTCCAAGTTCTACCGGCAGAGTGCACTAACACATAACAGCCTAAGTTTGTAAGTCTTGGTATAGAGGAGTTGACATTCCAAGTTCTACCGACAGAGTGCACTAACACATAACAGTCTATGCTTGTAAGACTTGGTATAGAGGAGTTGACATTCCAAGTTCTACCGGCAGAGTGCACTAACACATAACAGCCTAGGCTTGTAAGTCTTGGTATAGAAGAGTTGACATTCCAAGTTCTACCGGCAGAGTGTACTAACACATAACAGCCTATGCTTGTAAGACTTGGTATAGAGGAGTTGACATTCCAAGTTCTACCGGAAGAGTGTACTAACACATAACAGCCTATGCTTGTAAGACTTGGTATAGAGGAGTTGACATTCCAAGTTCTACCGGCAGAGTGCACTAACACATAACAGCCTATGCTTGTAAGTCTTGGTAGAGAGGAGTTGACATTCCAAGTTCTACCGGTAGAGTGCACTAACACATAACAGCCTAGGCTTGTAAGACTTGGTAAAGAGGAGTTGACATTCCAAGTTCTACCGGCAGAGTGCACTAACACATAACTACCTATGCTTGTAAGACTTGGTAAACAGGAGTTGACATTCCAAGTTCTACCGGCAGAGTGCACTAACACATAACAGCCTATGCTTGTAAGACTTGGTAAAGAGGAGTTGACATTCCAAGTTCTACCGGCAGAGTGCACTAACACATAACAGCCTATGCTTGTAAGACTTGGTAAAGAGGAGTTGACATTCCAAGTTCTACCGGCAGAGTGCACTAACACATAACAGCCTATGCTTGTAAGACTTGGTAAAGAGGAGTTGACATTCCAAGTTCTACCGGCAGAGTGCACAAACACATAACAGCCTAGGCTTGTAAGACTTGGTAAAGAGGAGTTGACATTCCAAGATCTACCGGCAGAGTGCACTAACACATAACTACCTATGCTTGTTAGACTTGGTAAAGAGGAGTTGACATTCCAAGTTCTACCGGCAGATTGCACTAACACATAACTACCTATGCTTGTAAGACTTGGTAGACAGGAGTTGACATTCCAAGTTCTACCGGCAGAGTGCACTAACACATAACAGCCTAGGCTTGTAAGACTTGGTATAGAGGAGTTGACATTCCAAGTTCTACCGGCAGAGTGCACTAACACATAAAAGCCTAGCTTTGTAAGACTTGGTAAAGAGGAGTTGACATTCCAAGTTCTACCGGCAGAGTGCACTAACACATAACAGCCTAGGCTTGTAAGACTTGGTATAGAGGAGTTGACATTCCAAGTTCTACCGGCAGAGTGCACTAACGCATAAAAGCCTAGCTTTGTAAGACTTGGTAGAGAGGAGTTGACATTCCAAGTTCTACCGGCAGAGTGCACTAACACATAACAGCCTAGGGTTGTAAGACTTGGTAGAGAGGAGTTGACATTCCAAGTTCTACCGGCAGAGTGCACTAACACATAACAGCCTAGGCTTGTAAGACTTGGTATAGAGGAGTTGACATTCCAAGTTCTACCGGCAGAGTGCACTAACACATAACAGCCTATGCTTGTAAGACTTGGTAGAGAGGAGTTGACATTCCAAGTTCTACCGGCAGAGTGCACTAACACATAACAGCCTAGGCTTGTAAGACTTGGTAAAGAGGAGTTGACATTCCAAGTTCTACCGGCAGAGTGCACTAACACATAACAGCCTATGCTTGTAAGACTTGGTATAGAGGAGTTGACATTCCAAGTTCTACCGGCAGAGTGCACTAACACATAACAGCCTATGCTTTTTAGACTTGGTATAGAGGAGTTGATATTCCAAGTTCTACCGGCAGAGTGCACTAACACATAACAGCCTAGGCTGGTAAGACTTGGCAGAGAAGAGTTGACATTCCAATTTCTACCGGCAGAGTGCACTAACACATAACAGCCTAGCCTCTTAAGACTTGGCAGAAAAGAGTTGACATTCCAAGTTCTACCGGCAGAGTGCACTAACACATAACTGCCTATGTTTGTAAGACTTGGTAAAGAGGGGTTGACATTCCAAGTTCTACCGGCAGAGTGCACTAACACATAACAGCCTAGGCTTGTAAGACTTGGTAGAGAGGAGCTGACATTCCAAGTTCTACCAGCAGAGTGCACTAAAACATAACAGCCTATGCTTGTAAGACTTGGTAGAGAGGAGTTGACATTCCAAATTCTACCGGTAGAGTGCACTACCACATAACAGCCTAGGCTTGTAGGACTTGGTAGAGAGGAGTTGACATTCCAAGTTCTACCGGCAGAGTGCACTAACACATAGCAGCCTATGCTTGTAACACTTGGTAGAGAGGAGTTGACATTCCAAGTTCTACCGGTAGAGTGCACTAACACATAACAGCCTAGGCTTGTAAGACTTGTTAGAGAGGAGTTGACGTTCCAAGTTCTACCGGCAGAGTGCACTAACACATAACAGCCTATGCTTGTAAGACTTGGTAAAGAGGAGTTGACATTCCAAGTTCTACCGGTAGAGTGCACTAACACATAGCAGCGTATGCTTGTAACACTTGGTAGAGAGGAGTTGGTATTCCAAGTTCTACCGGTAGAGTGCACTAACACATAGCAGCCTATGCTTGTAAGACTTGGTAGAGAGGAGTTGACATTCCAAATTCTACCGGCAGAGTGCACTAACACATAGCAGCCTATGCTTGTAGGACTTGGGAGAGAGGAGTTGACATTCCAAGCTCTACCGGCAGAGTGCACTAACACATAAGAGCCTATGCTTGTAAGACTTGGTAAAGAGGAGTTGACATTCCAAGTTCTACCGGCAGAGTGCACTAACACATAACAGCCTATGCTTGTAAGACTTGGTAGAGAGGAGTTGACATTCCAAGTTCTACCGGTAGAGTGCACTAACACATAACAGCCTAGGCTTGTAAGACTTGGTAAAGAGGAGTTGACATTCCAAGTTCTACCGGCAGAGTGCGCTAACACATAACTACCTAGGCTTGTAAGACTTGGTAAACAGGAGTTGACATTCCAAGTTCTACCGGCAGAGTGCACTAACACATAAGAGCCTATGCTTGTAAGACTTGGTAAAGAGGAGTTGACATTCCAAGTTCTACCGGCAGAGTGCACTAACACATAACAGCCTAGGCTTGTAAGACTTGGTAAAGAGGAGTTGACATTCCAAGATCTACCGGCAGAGTGCACTAACACATAACAGCCTAGGCTTGTAAGACTTGGTAAAGAGGAGTTGACATTCCAAGTTCTACCGGCAGAGTGCACTAACACATAACTACCTATGCTTGTAAGACTTGGTAGAGAGGAGTTGACATTCCAAGTTCTACCGGCAGAGTGCACTAACACATAACAGCCTAGGCTTGTAAGACTTGGTATAGAGGAGTTGACATTCCAAGTTCTACCGGCAGAGTGCACTAACACATAAAAGCCTAGCTTTGTAAGACTTGGTAAAGAGGAGTTGACATTCCAAGTTCTACCGGCAGACTGCACTAACACATAACAGCCTAGGCTTGTAAGACTTGGTATAGAGGAGTTGACATTCCAAGTTCTACCGGCAGAGTGCACTAACGCATAAAAGCCTAGCTTTGTAAGACTTGGTAAAGAGGAGTTGACATTCCAAGTTCTACCGGCAGAGTGCACTAACACATAACAGCCTAGGCTTGTAAGACTTGGTAGACAGGAGTTGACATTACAAGTTCTACCGGCAGAGTGCACTAACACATAAAAGCCTAGCTTTGTAAGACTTGGTAAAGAGGAGTTGACATTCCAAGTTCTACCGACAGAGTGCACTAACACATAACAGCCTAGGCTTGTAAGACTTGGTAGAGAGGCGTTGACATTCCAAGTTCTACCGGCAGAGTGCACTAACACATAACAGCCTAGGCTTGTAAGTCTTGGTATAGAGGAGTTGACATTCCATGTTCTACCGGCAGAGTGCACTAAGACATAACAGCCTAGGCTTGTAAGGCTTGGTAGAGAGGCGTTGACATTCCAAGTTCTACCGGCAGAGTGCACTAACACATAACAGCCTAGCTTTGTAAGACTTGGTATAGAGGAGAGGACATTCCAAGTTCCACCGGCAGAGTGCACTAACACATAAAAGCCTAGCTTTGTAAGACTTGGTATAGAGAAGTTGACATTCCAAGTTCTACCGGCAGAGTGCACTAACACATAACAGCCTATGCTTGTAAGACTTGGAATAGAGGAGTTGACATTCCAAGTTCTACCGGCAGAGTGCACTAACACATAAAAGCCTAGCTTTGTAAGACTTGGTAAAGAGGAGTTGACATTCCAAGTTCTACCGGCAGAGTGCACTAACACAGAACAGCCTAGGCTTGTAAGTCTTGGTAAACAGGACTTGACATTCCAAGTTCTACCGACAGAGTGCACTAACACATAACAGCCTAGGCTTGTAAGACTTGCTAGAGAGGCGTTGACATTCCAAGTTCTACCGACAGAGTGCACTAACGCATAACAGCCTAGGCTTGTAAGTCTTGGTAGAGAGGAGTTGACATTCCAAGTTCTACCGGCAGAGTGCACTAACGCATAACAGCCTAGGCTTGTAAGTCTTGGTAGAGGGGAGTTGATATTCCAAGTTCTACCGGCAGAGTGCACTAACACATAACAGCCTAGGCTTGTAAGACTTGATATAGAGGAGTTGACATTCCAAGTTCTACCGGCAGAGTGCACTAACACATAACAGTCTATGCTTGTTAGTCTTGGTAAAGAGGAGTTGACATTCCAAGTTCTACCGGCAGAGTGCACTAACACATAACAGCCTAGGCTTGTAAGACTTGGTAGACAGGAGTTGACATTCCAAGTTCTACCGGCAGAGTGCACTAACACATAAAAGCCTAGCTTTGTAAGACTTGGTAAAGAGGAGTTGACATTCCAAGTTCTACCGACAGAGTGCACTAACACATAACAGCCTAGGCTTGTAAGACTTGGTAGAGAGGCGTTGACATTCCAAGTTCTACCGGCAGAGTGCACTAACACATAACAGCCTAGGCTTGTAAGTCTTGGTATAGAGGAGTTGACATTCCATGTTCTACCGGCAGAGTGCACTAAGACATAACAGCCTAGGCTTGTAAGGCTTGGTAGAGAGGCGTTGACATTCCAAGTTCTACCGGCAGAGTGCACTAACACATAACAGCCTAGCTTTGTAAGACTTGGTATAGAGGAGAGGACATTCCAAGTTCTACCGGCAGAGTGCACTAACACATAAAAGCCTAGCTTTGTAAGACTTGGTAAAGAGGAGTTGACATTCCAAGATCTACCGGCAGAGTGCACTAACACATAACTACCTATGCTTGTAAGACTTGGTAAAGAGGAGTTGACATTCCAAGTTCTACCGGCAGATTGCACTAACACATAACTACCTATGCTTGTAAGACTTGGTAGACAGGAGTTGACATTCCAAGTTCTAACGGCAGAGTGCACTAACACATAACAGCCTAGGCTTGTAAGACTTGGTATAGAGGAGTTGACATTCCAAGTTCTACCGGCAGAGTGCACTAACACATAAAAGCCTAGCTTTGTAAGACTTGGTAAAGAGGAGTTGACATTCCAAGTTCTACCGGCAGAGTGCACTAACACATAACAGCCTAGGCTTGTAAGACTTGGTATAGAGGAGTTGACATTCCAAGTTCTACCGGCAGAGTGCACTAACGCATAAAAGCCTAGCTTTGTAAGACTTGGTAAAGAGGAGTTGACATTCCAGGTTCTACCGGCAGAGTGCACTAACACATAGCAGCCTATGCTTGTAACACTTGGTAGAGAGGAGTTGATATTCCAAGTTCTACCGGTAGAGTGCACTAACACATAGCAGCCTATGCTTGTAAGACTTGGTAGAGAGGAGTTGACATTCCAAGTTCTACCGGCAGAGTGCACTAACACATAACAGCCTAGGGTTGTAAGACTTGGTAGAGAGGAGTTGACATTCCAAGTTCTACCGGCAGAGTGCACTAACACATAACAGCCTAGGCTTGTAAGACTTGGTATAGAGGAGTTGACATTCCAAGTTCTACCGGCAGAGTGCACTAACACATAACAGCCTATGCTTGTAAGACTTGGTAGAGAGGAGTTGACATTCCAAGTTCTACCGGCAGAGTGCACTAACACATAACAGCCTAGGCTTGTAAGACTTGGTAAAGAGGAGTTGACATTCCAAGTTCTACCGGCAGAGTGCACTAACAAATAACAGCCTATGCTTGTAAGACTTGGTATAGAGGAGTTGACATTCCAAGTTCTACCGGCAGAGTGCACTAACACATAACAGCCTATGCTTTTTAGACTTGGTATAGAGGAGTTGATATTCCAAGTTCTACCGGCAGAGTGCACTAACACATAACAGCCTAGGCTGGTAAGACTTGGCAGAGAAGAGTTGACATTCCAATTTCTACCGGCAGAGTGCACTAACACATAACAGCCTAGCCTCTTAAGACTTGGCAGAAAAGAGTTGACATTCCAAGTTCTACCGGCAGAGTGCACTAACACATAACTGCCTATGTTTGTAAGACTTGGTAAAGAGGGGTTGACATTCCAAGTTCTACCGGCAGAGTGCACTAACACATAACAGCCTAGGCTTGTAAGACTTGGTAGAGAGGAGTTGACATTCCAAGTTCTACCGGTAGAGTGCACTACCACATAACAGCCTAGGCTTGTAGGACTTGGTAGAGAGGAGTTGACATTCCAAGTTCTACCGGCAGAGTGCACTAACACATAGCAGCCTATGCTTGTAACACTTGGTAGAGAGGAGTTGACATTCCAAGTTCTACCGGTAGAGTGCACTAACACATAACAGCCTAGGCTTGTAAGACTTGTTAGAGAGGAGTTGACGTTCCAAGTTCTACCGGCAGAGTGCACTAACACATAACAGCCTATGCTTGTAACACTTGGTAAAGAGGAGTTGACATTCCAAGTTCTACCGGCAGAGTGCACTAACACATAACAGCCTAGGCTTGTAAGACTTGGTAAAGAGGAGTTGACATTCCAAGTTCTACCGGCAGAGTGCACTAACAAATAACAGCCTATGCTTGTAAGACTTGGTATAGAGGAGTTGACATTCCAAGTTCTACCGGCAGAGTGCACTAACACATAACAGCCTAGGCTTGTAAGACTTGGTAGAGAGGAGTTGACATTCCAAGTTCTACCGGTAGAGTGCACTACCACATAACAGCCTAGGCTTGTAGGACTTGGTAGAGAGGAGTTGACATTCCAAGTTCTACCGGCAGAGTGCACTAACACATAGCAGCCTATGCTTGTAACACTTGGTAGAGAGGAGTTGACATTCCAAGTTCTACCGGTAGAGTGCACTAACACATAACAGCCTAGGCTTGTAAGACTTGTTAGAGAGGAGTTGACGTTCCAAGTTCTACCGGCAGAGTGCACTAACACATAACAGCCTATGCTTGTAAGACTTGGTAGAGAGGAGTTGACATTCCAAGTTCTACCGGCAGAGTGCACTAACACATAACAGCCTAGGCTTGTAAGACTTGGTAAAGAGGAGTTGACATTCCAAGTTCTACCGGCAGAGTGCACTAACAAATAACAGCCTATGCTTGTAAGACTTGGTATAGAGGAGTTGACATTCCAAGTTCTACCGGCAGAGTGCACTAACACATAACAGCCTATGCTTTTTAGACTTGGTATAGAGGAGTTGATATTCCAAGTTCTACCGGCAGAGTGCACTAACACATAACAGCCTAGGCTGGTAAGACTTGGCAGAGAAGAGTTGACATTCCAATTTCTGCCGGCAGAGTGCACTAACACATAACAGCCTAGCCTCTTAAGACTTGGCAGAAAAGAGTTGACATTCCAAGTTCTACCGGCAGAGTGCACTAACACATAACTGCCTATGTTTGTAAGACTTGGTAAAGAGGGGTTGACATTCCAAGTTCTACCGGCAGAGTGCACTAACACATAACAGCCTAGGCTTGTAAGACTTGGTAGAGAGGAGTTGACATTCCAAGTTCTACCGGTAGAGTGCACTACCACATAACAGCCTAGGCTTGTAGGACTTGGTAGAGAGGAGTTGACATTCCAAGTTCTACCGGCAGAGTGCACTAACACATAGCAGCCTATGCTTGTAACACTTGGTAGAGAGGAGTTGACATTCCAAGTTCTACCGGTAGAGTGCACTAACACATAACAGCCTAGGCTTGTAAGACTTGTTAGAGAGGAGTTGACGTTCCAAGTTCTACCGGCAGAGTGCACTAACACATAACAGCCTATGCTTGTAACACTTGGTAAAGAGGAGTTGACATTCCAAGTTCTACCGGTAGAGTGCACTAACACATAGCAGCCTATGCTTGTAACACTTGGTAGAGAGGAGTTGGTATTCCAAGTTCTACCGGTAGAGTGCACTAACACATAGCAGCCTATGCTTGTAAGACTTGGTAGAGAGGAGTTGACATTCCAAATTCTACCGGCAGAGTGCACTAACACATAGCAGCCTATGCTTGTAGGACTTGGGAGAGAGGAGTTGACATTCCAAGCTCTACTGGCAGAGTGCACTAACACATAAGAGCCTATGCTTGTAAGACTTGGTAAAGAGGAGTTGACATTCCAAGTTCTACCGGCAGAGTGCACTAACACATAACAGCCTATGCTTGTAAGACTTGGTAGAGAGGAGTTGACATTCCAAGTTCTACCGGTAGAGTGCACTAACACATAACAGCCTAGGCTTGTAAGACTTGGTAAAGAGGAGTTGACATTCCAAGTTCTACCGGCAGAGTGCGCTAACACATAACTACCTAGGCTTGTAAGACTTGGTAAACAGGAGTTGACATTCCAAGTTCTACCGGCAGAGTGCACTAACACATAAGAGCCTATGCTTGTAAGACTTGGTAAAGAGGAGTTGACATTCCAAGTTCTACCGGCAGAGTGCACTAACACATAACAGCCTAGGCTTGTAAGACTTGGTAAAGAGGAGTTGACATTCCAAGATCTACCGGCAGAGTGCACTAACACATAACAGCCTAGGCTTGTAAGACTTGGTAAAGAGGAGTTGACATTCCAAGTTCTACCGGCAGAGTGCACTAACACATAACTACCTATGCTTGTAAGACTTGGTAGAGAGGAGTTGACATTCCAAGTTCTACCGGCAGAGTGCACTAACACATAACAGCCTAGGCTTGTAAGACTTGGTATAGAGGAGTTGACATTCCAAGTTCTACCGGCAGAGTGCACTAACACATAAAAGCCTAGCTTTGTAAGACTTGGTAAAGAGGAGTTGACATTCCAAGTTCTACCGGCAGACTGCACTAACACATAACAGCCTAGGCTTGTAAGACTTGGTATAGAGGAGTTGACATTCCAAGTTCTACCGGCAGAGTGCACTAACGCATAAAAGCCTAGCTTTGTAAGACTTGGTAAAGAGGAGTTGACATTCCAAGTTCTACCGGCAGAGTGCACTAACACATAACAGCCTAGGCTTGTAAGACTTGGTAGACAGGAGTTGACATTCCAAGTTCTACCGGCAGAGTGCACTAACACATAAAAGCCTAGCTTTGTAAGACTTGGTAAAGAGGAGTTGACATTCCAATTTCTACCGACAGAGTGCACTAACACATAACAGCCTAGGCTTGTAAGACTTGGTAGAGAGGCGTTGACATTCCAAGTTCTACCGGCAGAGTGCACTAACACATAACAGCCTAGGCTTGTAAGTCTTGGTATAGAGGAGTTGACATTCCATGTTCTACCGGCAGAGTGCACTAAGACATAACAGCCTAGGCTTGTAAGGCTTGGTAGAGAGGCGTTGACATTCCAAGTTCTACCGGCAGAGTGCACTAACACATAACAGCCTAGCTTTGTAAGACTTGGTATAGAGGAGAGGACATTCCAAGTTCCACCGGCAGAGTGCACTAACACATAAAAGCCTAGCTTTGTAAGACTTGGTATAGAGGAGTTGACATTCCAAGTTCTACCGGCAGAGTGCACTAACACATAACAGCCTATGCTTGTAAGACTTGGAATAGAGGAGTTGACATTCCAAGTTCTACCGGCAGAGTGCACTAACACATAAAAGCCTAGCTTTGTAAGACTTGGTAAAGAGGAGTTGACATTCCAAGTTCTACCGGCAGAGTGCACTAACACAGAACAGCCTAGGCTTGTAAGTCTTGGTAAACAGGACTTGACATTCCAAGTTCTACCGGCAGAGTGCACTAACACATAACAGCCTAGGCTTGTAAGACTTGGTAGACAGGAGTTGACATTACAAGTTCTACCGGCAGAGTGCACTAACACATAAAAGCCTAGCTTTGTAAGACTTGGTAAAGAGGAGTTGACATTCCAAGTTCTACCGGCAGAGTGCACTAACGCATAACAGCCTAGGCTTGTAAGTCTTGGTAGAGGGGAGTTGATATTCCAAGTTCTACCGGCAGAGTGCACTAACACATAACAGCCTAGGCTTGTAAGACTTGATATAGAGGAGTTGACATTCCAAGTTCTACCGGCAGAGTGCACTAACACATAACAGTCTATGCTTGTTAGTCTTGGTATAGAGGAGTTGACATTCCAAGTTCTACCGGCAGAGTGCACTAACGCATAACAGCCTAGCCTTGTAAGTCTTGGTAGAGAGGAGTTGACATTCCAAGTTCTACCGGCAGAGTGCACTAACACATAACAGCCTAGGTTTGTAAGACTTGGTATAGAAGAGTTGACATTTCAAGTTCTACCGGCAGAGTGCACTAACACATAACAGCCTAGGCTTGTAAGACTTGGTATAGAGGAGTTGACATTCCAAGTTCTACCGGCAGAGTGCACTAACACATAACAGCCTATGCTTGTAAGACTTGGTATAGAGGAGTTGACATTCCAAGTTCTACCGATAGAGTGCACTAACACATAACAGCCTAGGCTTGTAAGACTTGGTAGAGAGGAGTTGACATTCCAAGTTCTACCGGCAGAGTGCACTAGCACATAACAGTCTAGGCTTGTAAAACTTGACAGAGAAGAGTTGACATTCCAAGTTCTACCGGCAGAGTGCACTAACACATAACAGCATAGGTTTGTGAGTCTTGGTATAGAGGAGTTGAGATTCCAAGTTCTACCGGCAGAGTGCACTAACTCATAACAGCCTAGGTTTGTGAGTCTTGGTATAGAGGAGTTGACATTCCAAGTTCTACCGGCAGAGTGCACTAACACATAACAGCATAGGTTTGTGAGTCTTGGTATAGAGGAGTTGACATTCCAAGTTCTACCGGCAGAGTGCACTAACACATAACAGCCTAAGTTTGTAAGTCTTGGTATAGAGGAGTTGACATTCCAAGTTCTACCGACAGAGTGCACTAACACATAACAGTCTATGCTTGTAAGTCTTGGTATAGAGGAGTTGACATTCCAAGTTCTACCGGCAGAGTGCACTAACACATAACAGCCTAAGTTTGTAAGTCTTGGTATAGAGGAGTTGACATTCCAAGTTCTACCGACAGAGTGCACTAACACATAACAGTCTATGCTTGTAAGACTTGGTATAGAGGAGTTGACATTCCAAGTTCTACCGGCAGAGTGCACTAACACATAACAGCCTAGGCTTGTAAGTCTTGGTATAGAAGAGTTGACATTCCAAGTTCTACCGGCAGAGTGTACTAACACATAACAGCCTATGCTTGTAAGACTTGGTATAGAGGAGTTGACATTCCAAGTTCTACCGGCAGAGTGTACTAACACATAACAGCCTATGCTTGTAAGACTTGGTATAGAGGAGTTGACATTCCAAGTTCTACCGGCAGAGTGCACTAACACATAAGAGCCTATGCTTGTAAGTCTTGGTAGAGAGGAGGCCTAATATTTGGGGACGTTATCGGGCGCGTTTAACTAACAATGACAAATGTTTTATCAGTTTATCTCGCAGATGTTACTATCTTGCAAGGTTCTTATCACCAAGATTGTTCCAGCAATTGAGATGATGATAATAATAACAAATATAAAATACATATAAATCGCACGTTCAACCTCATTATGAGAAATTAAGATAATATGTTGAGACTTCACCGGAAATGTTTTGAGGTCCCATGAATACAAAAAAAAAAAAGCGTTTTTAGAAAAAGATGCTACGTGTATGTGTGTGTGAACAACATAACGAAAAATCGGTTAAAAACCAAAGTTGATATTTAATGTCTTTCAAGGATGCGACATGAAGATTTTGAACATTGAACATTTTATTTTCTTGAAATTGCCTCTAACGATTTTGATTAAAATGCTAAATGTTTCAGATATTTGTATGACAGATGAAATGTATATTTAGAATTTTCTGTCTATATCCTATGTATTTCTATTTACTCTGGATGACTTTTGTATAACTGGCAAACCTTAAGGTATAGCCGAAATCTTACTATACAAAAATGTAGATCTTGTTAAATTACACAATTTATGTCAAAATAAATTTACTTGTAGGGTGAACCATTTCGGAGATATTCCTTGTTATGTGTAGTAAGTATTTCGAAACTCACACACCAATTTTCTTCACAATTTTTGTGTCTCATCCTTGAAACATGTTAAACTTAAATACCAACTTTGGTTTATAACCTACTTTTCGTTTTTGAGCTATGCTGTTCACAGACTGACACACAGACAGACAGAGACACACACACAGACAGACACACAGAGAGACAGACACACACAGACAGACACAGGCACACACAGACATACACAGACTCACATAGACAGACACAGGCACACACAGACAGACACAGACTCACACACAGACAGACACAGACTCACACAGACAGACACAGGCACACACAGGCAGACACAGGCACACACAGACAGACACAGACTCACACAGACAGACACAGACAGACAGACTCACACAGACAGACTCACACAGACAGACACAGGCACACACAGACAGACACAGGCACACACAGACAGACACAGACTCACACAGACAGACACAGGCACACACAGGCAGACACAGGCACACGCAGACAGACACAGGCACACACAGACAGACACAGGCACACACAGACAGACACAGACTCACACAGAGAGACAGACACACAGACACACACAGACAGACACAGGCACACACAGAGACACAGACTCACACAGACACACACAGACAGACACAGACAGACAGACTCACACAGACAGACACAGGCACACACAGACAGACACAGGCACACACAGACAGACACAGACTCACAGACAGACTCACACAGACAGACACAGGCACACACAGGCAGACACAGGCACACACAGACAGACACAGGCACACACAGACACAGACTCACACAGACAGACACACACAGACAGACACAGGCACACACAGACAGACACAGACTCACACAGACAGACACAGGCACACACAGACAGACACAGACTCACACACAGACTCACACACAGACTCACACAGACAGACACAGGCACACACAGGCAGACACAGACTCACACACAGACAGACACAGACTCACACAGACAGACACAGGCACACACAGACAGACACAGACTCACACAGACAGACAGACTCACACAGACAGACACAGACAGACAGACTCACACAGACAGACTCACACAGACAGACACAGACTCACACAGACAGACACAGGCACACACAGACAGACACAGACTCACACAGACAGACACAGGCACACACAGGCAGACACAGGCACACACAGACAGACACAGGCACACACAGGCAGACACAGACTCACACAGACAGACACACAGAGAGACAGACACACACAGACAGACACAGGCACACACAGACAGACACAGACTCACACAGACAGACACAGACACACACAGACAGGCACAGACAGAGACACACACAGACAGACACACACACAGACACAGGCACAGACAGACAGAGACACACACAGAGACAGACACACACAGACAGACTCACACACAGACACAGGCACAGACAGACACAGGCACAGACAGACAGAGACACACAGAGACAGACACACACACAGACAGACACAGACAGACACACACAGACAGACAGACACAGACAGACAGACTCACACACAGACAGACACACACACAGACACAGGCAGACACAGACCTTTTCCTAAGCATGCCTTTTTGGATTCTGGGGACCTCAAAACATATATTTCTGGTGAAATCGCTACATTGAATATTTGTGTGGAATACAATACTTCCTCTGCTTACTATCTACACGTAGCAGGGAAAGTAAAAAATGCATTACTTCCAGACCGAGCGTGTTTGGTCTGTATTGGGAAGGTTGTGGGTTCCATTCCCGCGGTCCAAGTTCGTGAGCCAGAGGTTTCCCCGGGTCGGTGAGACCGATAATTACGTACACATCCACCGAACTTGCTGTCTGTCCTTCCATTTCACGTTTCAGCGTTGCACGGGAAGGAATGTGCTCTTAGTGGGTATATCTCCAACCGTCTCTCTTCGCTGATGACCTAGAAGTTGAGCGCCCTTAAACCAAATCAAATCCTCTCATCGCAGGCACAACGTGTTTTATAAGTGCTGCTTCCCTAACCTCACTTAGTTGCTGACAACTTGACAAAATACAGAAGAAACCGGACCTATGTAGCAGCAGCTTACGTCCTGTGGGCGATATGACGATATTGCACAGGTTGACTTGTGAGTCATCGCACTACGTCATCAGGCCGTGATAAACATGTGATACATATAGGCAGCAGGCGCTGTATCAGATAGACAGACACAAGTGTTTGCGCATGACTTCACAACAAACAACAGGTAAGACCTCTTTTGGTTTATCATATTACCTACTGTAAATATTGCATTTCCCTCTAAAAGTCGACGTCGAAATGTATGTTTAAGGCCGAAAATATAGAAAAGCACTTTTAGAAAAAGATCCGCGCGTGTGTGCATGCGTGTACATCGGAAATTCACGAAAAATACTAAACTTGATATAAACATTAAGATTTTAAAATATATACCTCCTTCTCTAAACCACTCTTCGGAAAGTCTTTTGTTTTTATTTTTCTCAAAAATTATTGTATTTTTTATTAAAATGACATATTTAACGTACTTTATAATAAATAAAATACATCTATAAAATTTTCCGTTCTGGAAATAACCGCTGAAGTGAGTGACTTTCTACAATTGGTGAATCGCAAAAAAAAAAAAAAAAAAAAAAAAAAAAAAATAGACAGAATTTTAGCAGACAAAAAATGTAAATCTCGTTAAAGCACACGATTTAGGTAAACTTTTTATAGAGGTAACCATTTCCGAGATATTCTTTGTTGTTTAGTACGAATTTCCAAATACTTCAACATTATGTTAACTGCAAAATGTTGCTTTTTCCCCTGCTTTCTTAATTTCCTTTTGTTCTTTATCCTGTTCGTGCAACGAGTTCAGGATTTCAAAGTCAACAAGAATTAGATAACATAAAAATGAACATTTGTAAGAACGTATCTTATAACAGACTCTGGCCTACTGATCCCAAGGTCGCGGGTTCAAATCCGGCCCAGACTAGTGTGCTTAAAAACGAAAGGTGTGTGTCAGTAGATTTACTGGCATGTAAAACAACTTGGTTATTACTTTCAATGTTGAAATACTTATAATTTTGTCAAATGAGAAGTTATTTGCATTTTCTTTAATCAAATTAACTATAACTTAAACTCTACTACATTCCCCTTGTACCTACAAGAAAATTAACAATAAGATAATTTCTACAAATATGTATCTCTATTACTATTAAGTACATCAAAGAAAACAGTAGAATAAAAGAATAATCGATTTAGTGATGGTTCATATAAGAGTGAGTTGAAAAAGACATGTGAGTGTGTTTGAAGAATATCTCCTCTCTAAATTGACCTTTACATGGAAAACTTGCGTAAACTGCATACGGTTGCAGAAAACAACGAAATGTTGACTGCACTTAAATAGGATGAACAATTTCACCCAGTATGTCTCGGAAATGGCTTATGCCACAAAAACATTAAGTGGAAAAAGTGTGCTTTAAACATATCTATATATTTTTAACAGTATGTGTTCATCTTTTCTAAATATTTACCAGTTGTACATAACTTCATAGTAAAATAATAATAATAATAATGACGATGATATTGTATTTAGCCATCTTCTCATTTTTGAGCTATACTCTTCATAGACAAACATGAAGTGCGCGCGCAAATTTGTGGATGGAGTAATGTAAATGGAACAAAAAATAGAAATATATTCATTATTCCTTACCTTTGGTTAACACATTCCAAAGCTGCCTTGAGCTGGTTAAAAGCTGTTTCCGACAGAAAACAGCGTCCACGCTTAATATTTTCGTTAAAGTAATTAAAAACATTTCTGCAAAATGTGTCCGAAATTTGAATCCTATGGCGAAGTTACACTTATCGATGTTCCCTTGTTTTTTTACAGGTGGAAGCAGCCACGGAGGAATTAATTCAAAGGTTGTAACCATAGAGGAATAAGGCACAGCCACGCGCTTTTGTTAAATGAAGAAACAAAAACATGTCTATGCTGCGAGCAATATTTCGTAAAGGGGCTAACTTTCGGAGAATAATTATTATTGTATTATTGAGTGTTACCGTTACACATAAACGAATATTAATTGAATCTTAAACAAGAGGCTTTAACAGGCTGTTTAGAGAAAATTCACATACATTTTCATTTAGATATTGTTTACCTCCTGTTGTTTGCCCAGGCTGTAGGGTTATTTTGGTAAGGATGCTGTATTATTAGCACAGCACACATAACTAGTTTTATTAGCAGTTCTTGTGTGGGTGTGTGTTAATGAATTAAAAGATTCAGTTGCCATTCTTGCAAATAATCGATGTGGAATTATACATTTCTTAGTGCATCCAATTTCATTTTTAAATTATTTTCGGTTTATAATGTATTTAAAGAAGGAACAGTTGATGTAGCTTTATTATCTTATTTTAATTTATCTTTTCTGTTGAAAATTTTATTCTTTTATGGCAATTTGGTTTAGATTATGAGATATTTAGATACAATATTTAAGTTTGGTTAGCCATAGAGTATAAAGTAGACAGTCGATAGTCTACTGTTCTCATCGAGGGGGCGTTGCCCGAACGCTTCTAACTTTTACCGCTAGGAATGCTTATAGAACAAGATGAATGTCCGTTGTGGTCCTTGTTGATCTGAAGTTAATTTTTATGGTTTTGTTGTAGGTGGTGTTCTTGAAAACTAGTCAATATCCAGTGTAACGGCAAGAAGCTTGCGTAGTTTGTTTACATATCAAGTGGAATTGTAAAAATGGAGGAAACTAAAGATTTGGATTTATGGATTGAACAGCTGACAGAATGCAAGCAACTAACCGAAACCCAGGTTAAAATTCTCTGTGATAAAGCAAAGGAAATACTAGGGAAAGAAGCAAATGTGCAGGAAGTGAAATGCCCGGTTACCGTGTGTGGTGATGTTCATGGCCAGTTCTACGACCTCATGGAGCTTTTCCGCATTGGAGGAAAGTCACCAAATACGAATTACTTATTCATGGGAGATTACGTGGACCGTGGTTACCACTCAGTGGAAACAGTTTCACTTCTAGTAGCAATGAAAGTGCGCTACCCTGAAAGGGTAACTATATTACGAGGTAACCACGAATCAAGGCAAATCACACAAGTTTATGGCTTTTATGATGAGTGTCTTCGCAAATACGGAAACGCCAATGTGTGGAAGTTCTTCACGGACTTGTTTGATTATTTGCCATTAACTGCACTCGTGGATGGACAAATCTTCTGTCTTCATGGAGGCCTCTCCCCATCCATAGATACTCTTGACCACGTCCGTGCCCTAGATCGTCTTCAGGAAGTACCTCACGAGGGACCCATGTGTGACCTGCTGTGGTCTGATCCTGATGATCGCGGCGGATGGGGCATCTCCCCTAGAGGCGCCGGGTACACCTTTGGACAGGATATTTCAGAAGTGTTTAATCATTCCAATGGTCTGACGCTCGTAGCCAGGGCCCATCAACTGGTCATGGATGGATACAACTGGTGCCACGATCGCAATGTTGTGACGGTGTTCTCCGCCCCCAACTACTGCTATCGCTGTGGCAACCAGGCAGCAATAATGGAGCTTGACGACACCCTCAAGTACAACTTCCTGCAGTTCGACCCAGCCCCGAGAACAGGAGAGCCAACCGTCACAAGAAGGATGCCAGATTACTTTCTGTAAACCCAAGTAAGAACTTGAAACACTGTTCCCCTTTAAAATAACTGTTACTAAAAAGTGCGTATTTTGTTTGGTTTCCTGAAATTCTATGGAACATTTCAATTTCACTGTTTAGAAAGCTTTAAAATGGTGTTACGATAAGTAAATTTGTAACCACCTAATGTTTTGTTAATTACTATTTGTTGTTTTTGAAAATAAAAGTTACGCTGTTAAACATATTCATTCCATTTTTTAAAAAAATTTTAAAAATTACCTTGCATCCTTTTAAAATGTTTGGTTATAGGTTTGTTCACACATTATTGGGTCAGTTTAGAAGAAAAGTAATCTCGCTGCAGGCTCGTACCTCTCAGGCAGGCAACCTTGTGCAAAGTAAAATTGTGTGAGTGAGGACGTTTTGGCCGTTACGATACCAAAAGGTGTTGGTTACACATTCTTGTCAGAGTTATTCAGTTCTAGAGATGTGTTCTTGCACGATTCACTTGGGAATAAACGTAAATAACTTATGCATCGTTGCAGAGATTGAAATTTTCAATAACGATCATACGAGCAAAGAAGACAATGTCCTTGCTTGGCTGTCGAGCGCTATGATCAGAACAGCGAGATAATAGTAACATGGGGTAAAGTCACTGATAAAACAGAAATGATCTTTCGAGCTTCTGCAATAAGCTCATTAAACATCTCGGCGTTGCACATTTTTTCCAATACACCTCGTGGCTTTGCTAAATAGTACAGTAACATTTATTATTATTCACTTCCATTAATCTCGTTTACTGTTTCATAGTTATTTATTACATTTTCTGGTTATCCCGTACAAGAGCGGCTTCAATCCTTGTAGTTGATACTGTCTTCCACAGGGGGCGATGGCAGAACCTGTGTGCTTGCAGCATTGCCAACCAAAGAAACATGAATGCGCTGAAAATACCAACGAAAGTGGTAATACTCGAATAGCTAATTGGTAATTAAGTTACGATGTTGTGTGTGTATGGTTATCTCGTAAACAGAGTGACACACACAACGCCAACAATACTCGAGTCTGCTCAGTACACTTTGGGCCTGAGGACTATGAACGGAACTTACTTGGGTTACCCCCACGAATACAGATGCAGTGCCTGGCAGGGGGACATAGATATAATTCAACAAAATCAAGCTCTGCATGCAAGAAAAATAATATCACTTAACGATTACAAAGTGTAATTAACACATATGTTTTTCCACTATTTGTATTTCCTGTGGTTTACTATATTTACGTGCTTCTGCAGATTTCACAGTTCCTAAGTTGGCAAAATCTGCGGTTGCTATTCTGCAGGATAACACATTTTGTAACACTTCCAGTTTTACGTGTATTACATTTCATTATTGTTTCGTGCTTTCTTTTACCACAGTATAAAACATTAATGGGCTGGCCCTTTAGCACAGTTGGTAGAGCACCTGCCTGCTGTGCAAAGGGTCCCGGGGTGGATTCCCGGCAGAGGGGTAGGAATTTTTCTCCAGCCAAAATTATTCCTCATCTTTCCCTAAGTCGGGAAGTATAACGGTGGCTGCATGTGGTATTCGTGGTAGACGAAGTGGCGTCTGGGCACGTTTTCTCTGGGTTCTTTGGTTTCCCCCGCCATTCATACCACCAATTGCTTCATTATCACCCTTCCAATCATCTATTTCGCCTGCATTTCATATCATTGTCTTCCTAACTATCATACCTGGTGCTTGGCCGACCACCCACTTCCAGGTCTTCACTCTGTTTGGTCCAGAGGTCCCTCTGCTCCCCGACAGAGAGGAAACTGCACACGCAAGAATGAGAGTCCAATCTAAATGACATCAACTAGGTCATTGGTTGATGTTCAGAGACACTCTGTTGTTGCTTTGCAGCAACTGCTGTTCTGATAAAAAAGTACCTGTCGACCATGCTTTGCAGCTTAGGGCCGGCAGTGTTTGTTAATTTTACGTTGATCTGTAACATCAGTGTGCTTGGTACAGGGTGGCGCAGATAAAAGTAGCCCGTATAAATATAAAGTAAATACAGTAAAATTACAGAAATTAAGAACTGAAATGGACTCGGCATTTATTTACAATGAAAAATACAGTGAAAGATTAATTTGTAGAAGATGATGAAAGTGACCCCCGTAAAATCAATACACAGCTGTGCATGTTTAAGCATGTTCAGATACACCGGGGATCAAATTCGGGTATTGATGGCTGCAACTGTTGTCTGTATCGTGTGTGGATTTGTTTCATAGACCTTGCACTTCAAATATCCCCAAAGGAAAACATCGCGTGTTGTTAGAACCAGCGAGCGTGATGGCCACAAATGTTTGCTCTCCTCAGATAAGACCTCATGGACTTGTTCCAGGGATGCCTTAGACTGTGGCATGTTGCTACAAGTATTTCTTCGAATTACCGGCATACTTTCACATGAATCGAAACTTAAAAGTATTCTATGGCAATCACACTGCTTCCCGAGTATCCTGTACTGTCTCGTAGTGTTGGACGTGCATCTGTTCCTTAACAGAGGGTAGTCACAGAGCGCCAAGTCTGGACTGTAGAGAGGATGTGGAAGATTTCCTACCCAAATGTCGTGATCTTCTCCATTGTGACACAGGCAGTGTGAGGACGTGCATTATCCTGTTGCAGGATGGATTTTTCCAGAGCACTTATCGCACAATACACAGCAGAACTTCCGAGGTGTTTGGATATAGTGGGCAGCATTTTGTGTCTCCAGCTTCAAAAAAATGAACCAGAATGCAACTCTCTGCATCGCAGAAGATGCTACCCATAACTTTCCCAGCAGATGGCACTGTCTTCACTTTCTTCTTCATCTTGGATACTCGTTTTCCCATGTTTGGAATGATTCGCTCATTTCCTAATAGTGCTAGCACACATGCAGACATGTCCATAAGCACGTTCAGGCCTGAGGTGAATTTCAGCAACAGATTTCCCCTCTTTAACAAGCTTGTGGTCACGTGAAACAAGCTAATGATGTCACAATGTGGCAACGTGTGGCGTAAAGTCTGTAGATTATGATCCTGCACTTCTTTTTGTTATATTATTGGATTTTTAATTTTAACAATAGGTTGGTGACGACTTTCAGCAACGACCATCATAGGTTGTGAGAATTGAGAGAGTAAAGAGGGGGATATGCAGAAGTTCTTGACGACATTGTAGCTCTCCACCTGGAGAAGCTTATGGTGCCCTGTACCTTCTTTTAAAAATCAGACTAAACATTTCCTCCCTGATTGTGTTAGAAACTTTAACAATGTCAAACAAGAAGGTTAATGTTTTGTTTGTTATTATTAAAGAAAAGATACTGTGTTGTAAAATAATCCAGACTTTTATCGAAAACTAATACTTTTATTTTAATTGCATTGGTGCTATAGAGTACTCACTAATTAAGTATAACTTGTATTGTATATGAAGACTTAAACGAGTATACTTCTCGACGGTATTGTAAATTGCAGCAGTTGGTTTCAATAGGTGATTCAACTCAGTTCTGCGCCTTAGGCAGGAATGAGGGAAATCTGTTTAGAGTGGCAAACGCCCATACACTGCAACAAACAGAAGAAGTGAGATCTATCCAAGCCGAAGTGATGGTAACCATTATTTACTTCTCCTTAAATCGTTTTGAGCTCCCAACTCAAACGCTAATTCTCAGAAATCTGCGAGACTCCCATGTTTGGCCACAGTAGCTAATATGGCAATCTGATTTTCTTGTGTTAATTACATCCACCTAGTCACTGAACAAATTCTACGGATTGCTTCAGTGTTTCGGTAATCACTTACTTAACTATCTGGTAATCACAAACTAATTCTTCTGCCTGACAAACATTATAATATAATACAACTCTGATACTGATATTTTGCTTGGTTTCCTTATCAATTCTTCTTCACTTCACGGCGTTGGCAGATGCCCATTCCTTCTTACAATGATTGCTCTTTCCACATTCTTTTTGGGTCTACCAACATCTCTCTTCCCTTTTAGTTCATGCTGGAATGTATCTTTATCAATAATTTATTATAATTAGTTCATTTATTAATTGCATTTTAAATGATAACTTATTTGTTGCATCTATAATTTGGTGTTTGCAAAGAAAACAATACTGGGACTAGTAAACAACTGAATCTCTGGTGAGTGGAAACGGCAAACATTGTTGGTCAGTGGTATTTCTCTACGTACCTCCAAAGACAATTGCATTTCAGCGTGTACCCTTAGGTCTAGCTCTTAGTTCAAGTTATACATAACCATATCTAAAGTAGATTCTAATGTTTATAACTTACTTAATATTACACAAAGAAGGATTAAGTTGAATTACATATAATTTTGCATAGCTACTAAGAAGTGCTCGCATACCCCATGAAGTCGTGCTTCACATGTTATAAAAGCAACGATTTTGTGAGTTTAGTGAAGTTAATTTTGGTCAAAAATACTGCAATCGGCAATCTGTTAAACTACAATTTGAAAGATTATGAAGAATAATTTTGTTGAAAGTATAGCTATTAGCCATTTAATTATATAAAACAACGGATAAAATATTATACAGAAAAATTGTGATATTGGGTCTTAATGTTCGAATGTATTAGATTATTAAGAGGGAATAAAACTTGTTACGATTGATTCAGGAGACGAACATAGTAAACACTTGATTCTGCGACAGTCTAGTGTCCCCAAACCATGAGTTCAACACAGTTAAAGTTTCCACAGGCTTAATCCCTCCGTTGGTTAGAAGCTTTATAATAATGCATTTTGGATTAGATGAGAGCACTTCTTGTTCACTCGTGGCTGTACTGAGGCTGAAATCTAGTGAAGCAGTAACCAAGCTGTTTCCCCCTCCGTAAAACACTGGCCTTCACTCCTCCACTACACCATACTTCTCGGACGTGCATGCTGGCTCAGTTACCATTTACATTTGAATCGCCCTTGTAATATGTGTGTACTTAGTAAACTTTTGTCATATGGGAACTGTGTACGTTCTAACACAGTGGCGTGAGATCAACAATATTAACACATAACAGAGAAACACTTCCCAAATTTATTCACTGAATGGTGGGGACTGAACATGATATTCATTTCCACAATATTGATCAAAATATGGCAAAAAATGACCTTGATCTCTCAGATCTTCTTGAAATTTTTTTTGGGGTATTTTCGATCAAAATATATTTGACCCGTGTTTCTTCGTTTTATAAAAAAAAATTTATTTTGGGAGATATTAATTTTTGAAATGTCTCAAAAATCACGCGCTCCTCACTCTTCGATCAATCATACCTCTGATTGTAATCAAGCGAATTACTTGATCTTTGGCTCAAATTAAAGATAAATTACAGTATTTTGTGAGGTATTTATTAGAAAATCTTATTAATTATTATTCATATATTTTATACGATTAAAGATTTAAAGTTAGATAATAACAAACTCGACCATTTAAAAATCTGGAAAAAAAAAAACTAAAAATACAATGAAGTTTATTCAATATTCTCAGAAAAAATCAGAATGGAGTCTCTATTAGTCCAGTTGTAATTAACTTACTTACAAATCAGTGCAGCGAACTCGGTGACAGCTACAGTAACCTCACACAGTTGCCACGTTCCATTGCGGTAACCGTTCACTGCTTGAGGTTCCACGAACGTTACAACAGTACAGTAAGCAGAACACTGCTAGCTCACACTATTAGCATCTTCAAAATGTCTTTAAAATATGTATTTTAAACTAATGTTTCCATACAACACACAACCTTACCTCCTTCTTCGAAAGAAAATTGTTTCACTAAAGCTTCAGTTTTTGACAAAGGAATGAAGGAGTGTAATTTTAAGGTGCCAATTACTGCTTTAAGATTCTGATATCGGGACTGCAAGTTTTCAGAGTGCATTTTATGCTTGTTCAAACAACAAAATAAAAATATATTGGAAATATTTTTTTGAGCGCAATCGAACAGTTCTTTCGGTGTTATGGGATCTAGACGAGGTTGTAGGCTCGCTCTAGTAGCAAGTCCATTAAGAGTTCCTCCTATTCAGCACTAATATTATAATCATCTTTATGTAAGCAAATATTTTTGAATTTATATTGTGCACCAGAGCCGTCGGAAAAGTAGATAATTTTCTTTATATTGTTGAATTTCTGCTTTAAGAGACTGATTGCTTCGGATTGAAAAAGATGAAAGGAATCTGTGTCGTACTTCAAATTTTCAGAGATAGCAACAATACTTTTATAACGAATTTCTGAGTTTTCTTTATAATACACTGAAAATGGGTGTATTGTGGTTTGGCAGTTGACACACCCTGTACCGAATCTTGTATAATTGAAAAGAGTAATTTTCAGAATAATCTGCTATAACAATATAATTTCCAGGTTGTACAACTTGAGCATTGTTTAAGATAACAATGGTGTGAGGGTGAATTACGTTTTCTTAAGGTTACATAAAATTAATCTTTTCTGTTTATAAACTTTTTGACCTCCCTCTTTCACACTAACAAAGTCCTTTTTTCCTGGCATTACCCTACTAATTTCATCCGATTTGTCGAATTCCAACAACTTTGTTACCTACTGTTGACTATTATAAAGATTTACCGATTTTAACACCAGGAGTGGATGAAATTCCGTTTTCTATAGCCTGTCTCTTTGCATCATATGATTTGACGCTTCAAAATGCTGTTTAATTTTAACTTTTAATGTTTTATCATCTGTTGTGCGGAAGGATTCAAGCAATTTTGTAATAATATCATTATTGTCTGATTTCTCAGTGGACGTAGCTGCATTATCCAGAACATGAAAAACTCGTTGCTAGGAAACTTGTCACGTGCTGAAGCTTTTGTCGGGAATATCGCTTTTGTATTAATTTTATTTTTTTGATAGGGGATTCGCCTATTGAAACTAAACTCCATACTATCAACATCTTCCACAGTCACAGAAGTACCTGAAGAAGAAACGGAATTTTCACTTCCTTCGTTTGCCTGGCATTCACTTGATGTATGTTTATCACCACAAGAACCAGAGGCTTCAGGTAACGGTTCATTTGACGTAGAACGAAGTTTGTACACTTTTTTAAAAGAGTGCTTAAGAAGATTAAAAGGATTTACACATTTGTCATATCTTATGCGATGTTCACTGCCACTCATATTGCAAATTTATTCCACAAGCTTTAATAACACGACCTTCCTCCACCGAAGTTAAATTTGTGACTGGAAGTCGTGAGGCTTTTGTCTGTTTGATCAGCTCCTCGTATTGTATAATTCTACGAATGAAACCATGCACATGGGGAAGGTAGTGATGTCTGCATGATCTGAGACAGTCCTTGCTAATTCATAGGCGACTTTTAGTGTAGCGTGCAGCTGAAGATAGATCGTTGCGATAAAGAGTGAATATAGTGAATTTGTGAGGCATTGATCATAGCGTGAATCAATTATGCCACCTGTACGTTCTAAATTAGGGACCAAAACATTACACAGTCAGAGTAGAGAAATTATTTCAAATGTATGGACGTACATGAAGGAAGAAGCTAAAAGCAAAGAACTGCTTACATCTGAAGATTTTTTTCAAAAGTTCAAAAGCACGTATCAGATGCCACAGGAGTATCAGAAAGAAGGTACATTGTTGCATGGACTGTACTGCCTTACTAAGAAGAAGTTATCCGAGTAGCATGGCATAGTTGACGCAGCAATTCGCATGCTGTCAGCTCGTTACTCGCTTTCAAGGCGAATCATGTCGTCCGTGAGCGCTTGCACGCCTCCAGAAATGCACTAATGCAAGCTCCATAGTTTTCAACATCTTATTTTATAGGTAAAATGTCAGGGAATACGTGCGGTTTTTTTTTTTTTTTTTTTTAGTTTTTTTTTTTAGTTTTTTTTAACACATCGATTTAAATTCTATTTTTGGTTTTACAAAATATACCATAAAAAAAAAAAGAAAGAAAGAAAGAAAAGAAAAACAGTCCAACATTTGTGTGTAATAATGATTGATCGAAAGTTGTTAAAAGTGTTATATTTAACCTTTCCAGTGCGCCAAACCCCAACTCTCAACTCTATATGGCCTTAGAGTAACAAGTGATTTTATATTACGGTGCGTACAGAAATTGCTTAATTTCTAATAGCCATAACTAAGCAAGTAATTTAAAAATACGGAAATAAAAAAATACGGGTCTTCTTATTTGATGCCTATTATTCATAAAAAAAATTTGAACCTCCTACGAACAAAAAAAAATTGTAGATCTCATTGTAGCACAGGTTATGTCCAAATGCATTTTTTTTTGTGGAGTGAACCACTTCGGGAATATTTCTTATTATTTGTGTGAGTTTTGCAATACTTAAGCTTTTATCAAATGGAAAGTCTTTATTCAGTTTTTTATCTGTTTGGCCATGCAAAGACAACATATTTTCAAAGACTTGACTATTGCTCAAAGCTCAATAGACATTTAATATCTTCTGTAATTAAACTGTCGATCATTGTTCATTCTTTCTCTTGGTCGTTGAATCTTGAACAAGTGAAGTTAGCCTACGCTGCCTCTATTCTCACAGAATCATTTCAGGGGGCATTTTGCTGCCTCTGTTTTGTACAATTGGAATAATTTCAGAGGGATTACACAAAATACTGCCTCAGTCTATCAGTTATACAAAAGTCATTCAGAATAAAGAGAACTTCAAAGACTATTCACAGAAAATTCAATATATACATTTCATTTGTCATTAATATCTTAAATATACAGTATTGTAAATAAATCGTTAGTCTTTTTTCATTAAATCAAAATTTTTCAAAATTTCAGTGTTGCATTTTTGCAAGATGCTAAGCTTCAATAAGAAGTAAGTCAGGAAGTTTCAAAATGCATGAAATCTCAGTATCAAACTTTTGTATGGAAAAGTTTCTTTGACACAAGTGTTATAGTTGATATCGACCTAAGTGAGAATATTCCAGTTACTTTAGGATGTCACCTTTTGTGAAGGTTCTGTTATGTTTGCAGTTCATGCGATGATCACAGAGGACAGAAGCAATTATCAGGCCAACTCTAATCACTTTGTTTTCATAAGCAACTTGTTTGAGCGCTGAAGGCGAAACAAAACAGTTACATGGTAATTATAGTCACACAGCTGAGATCTTGTACAATTCTTATTAATAACCCCTGGCGCAACAGCCCATGAAGGGCCAAGGCCTGCCACCCAGGCGCTGCGTCCCCCACATGTGCACACTACAGGCATCATTGGAGGGTGGGACATGGTCAGTGCCTCGAGCCCTCCCGGCCAGTTATGCAGCCTTATCAACCTGGGGCTGCTACTTCTCCATCAAGTAGCTCCTCAGTTGGTCCCCCCGGGACCTAACGAGGCTGAGTGCACCCCGTGCCAGGCCTCCCAGAGGAGATAAAATCCCCATGCTGGTACCAGGGGTCGAACCCGGGTCCTCCGTACCAGAGGCAAGCATGCTACCAACTGCATTACTGCTCTATCTTCTTCGTCTTAATAGAGATAAAAATTTATACAAAATATCTTATTACTAATTTTCTTGTAGGTACAAGGGGAATATGGGAATACAGTTGGCTTTAAGTGATAGTTAAATCCAGGCATAGGGAAGAGGGGTGACAGGAATGCAGTTGAGTATCTACCCTCTGTACTTACCCTATTTCTTTTCCAGTTTTGCTTGTTTATGGATGCACACGTCTTTACACACAAGTTAAGTTTCAGCCGTGCGCTGGGTGAACCAAATAGAATCATGATGCATTGGTTTTGTAATTACATTACGTACATTTTATTTTAGCATAGCAAACACAAACCTTTATTTTTACTACGAACACAAAAATACTAATGTTCCCATTAGGCTTTGAAGTATCTTTTTAAGTTGGTATGTGACATGATTCTATCACTGACTCGATTTGATAGTGTAACCGGTTCTCTGAGGTAGATAGATAACATTGGGGACGTGGCTTGGTAGTTAACAGTGGACGATGTTAAAACTACAATGTAGGGGAAATGGTACATTGTGTCATTTCTCCCCTATCTAGAGTCAAATGTTTTAAAACTGGTTGCTATGTAATGAATTTGAAATACCATTCTCTTTGCACAGTCAAGAGATAAAAAAATGAGTAACGACCTCCCATTTGAGAAAAGTATGATTATTGAAAATTTCAAACAAATAACAGAATATCTCAGGAGTGGTTACCTCCACAAAAATATATATTTTGCATAAATTGTGTGCTTTAACTACTTTTTATGGAGTAAGATTTTGTCTATTTCTTACAGTTTACCTGTTATACAAAAGTTACTCAAGATAAAAAGAACTTCAGAGAGGATCACTATGTCTGTGGTTTATAACATGACGCCATCTTCCAGAAGCCAAACCCCATGCTTCTGTGTTTCCCCATTGTTTTGGGTCCAAATTTCTCGATGCTAAGGCTACTTGTAGATCATACATCCAAGTTGCCATCGGACATCCCCTTTTTCCTCTAGTGTCCATTCCAGTATTTTCTTTGGCAGTCATTCCACTGGCATTCTTTTAAAATGTCCATACCACTGTAGTCTGTTCTTCTCTACAGTGTCCAAAATATCTTGTTCTTCTTTTGATCTCATAATTTCTTTGTGGTTTTTCTTATTCTCTCCAATCTTGATTTTCTAGCAGATCTCCTCAATACATCCATTTCTGTAGCTAGAATTTTATTTTGTTCTCTTACTGTGATTTGCCATACCTCTGCCCATATCCCTTTCATGCCTGGTGTGTCTTATAAGATACATAGGCTTTTGTTCCTATTTGTACTAGTTTTAACTTTTTTTTTCTGCTATATTCTTGTTATATTGTCTGTCACCAATTAAAAATACATATTTGAGACGGTTTGAATTGTAAAAAATTATTTTTTTTACAATTTATATTGTAGTGTTTTTTTTTAAAGAAAAGAAGCAAAATACATGCAACCGCAGTCAAATGATACCCTGTCATCATCCACGCATGCCATCACACTGATTATTTTACGTTGGCCCTCCCCATCCTTTACCACAGGACCATTTGACTGCGGTTGCCGAGACTCGAACTCACAACCTCAGGCTTTGAGTGCATGACCAGTGCACTACGTGTTGCCTTAACGATCATGGCTATCCGAGCCAGCAGGCTGAAGGTCTCCCAGACTGCCTAATCTAAATCGGTTTCAAATTAGAGGAAGAAGGGCATATGTAGCAAAATAATTCAGGCATGAAAGGGATATCTAAGGATACTCGGGATTATTGTTTTATGAATCTGCAATTTCCTATCCACTTCAGAGATTATTCACAAAAAATTCAACATAAACATTTCAATTGTAATGAATCGTTTCTGGCAATTGTCACCCTTTTAGGACGTGAGAGTGAAGTAGATGTGTGTATGTTTCAGAGTTGTACGAGAACAGTACTGCCTGTGTGCCCCGAGAACTCAACTGGAGAAACGACTGATCATTGCAGTAGTAGCGTTGGTGTTGATAGTGCTGGTGTTGCTGGCCGTGCTGGTTGTGATCGCAGTTGGTGGTGATGGCTCTAGAGAGCTCAGGGATTCTATACAAAGCATTATCTTCAAATGAAGGGACCAAAGTACTTATTGGTTGTGATGTTACCACAAGAAAGAACGGCTATGATTGGATACATACTACAAAATTATCAGTGTTTTAAAACCAGAAATATTATATCTCACATGCACTTCAAAAACGGATGTTAAATTAATGGTAATGAATTGTTCTTTCACACTAGTCATGTGTACGGCAAGGTTGGAAAGGTACAATCAGACTGCAAAATTCAGTGCCACAGATGGAATTTAAACCATGGATCTTCCAGCTCTTACCAACTGAGGTACCACGAGAACGTAACGGTACCAAAATTACATTTTCCACACCTCCTTGTGTTTGCCCTCAAAAAATGCATTGCCATGGTGGCTCAGTTGTGTATGCTAATAGTTTTTGTTTGTTCTTTTATTATGCTGGGTAAATCACAAGGTTAAAAGCATTTCCCAAAAATGTCACAAGGAAAGGGTCAATAAAGTTAAATTTGTGTTAACTGAGGTCAAGAGCCTTATCCACAAAAACATTACAAGACTTAAAGCTTTCATGGCGGGCGTTATTCACAACCACCATTAACGATAATCACAACGATAAAGTTGAAATACGTGTGTCCAAATGGGCGTATTCATAACTGACAGGCTCCGGGAATGAAAAAGAAGCTTTGGCCAAGTTTTAACTTTCTCGTTGCTGTTACTAGGCAGGTCATGTTAAATTCATATTGTGACAAAATCCAGTACAGATACTTTTTCTCGCTTTGTTTTCTTCCAGAATTTTTGCACAAATCCACAGTTCTCTTTTACTGATGTTAACACAGTGTACAGTCTTTCATGATATTACAACTCACAACTGTTTTCTTCTTGTAATCTTGACTCAGTCCTTTCACTGTCTCTCAAACAGTAACTCTGACAATACAATCACTCAATGCTCATTAAATCTTCTTTACTTCGACATGACATACAGCTGTCTCTCACTCACTGACGACACACTGACTGACTCATGTCTGTAACGCACTCTCTTATCGTTGCATCGTCTCCTTATATAGCAACGATAACATCTCACAAATAACCTGGCCACTGGACACTCCTCAAATGCTCTGAAAATCTCCTTTGTTTGACTGTCGTGCTCATTGTTGTCACTTGTTTGCTCATGTGAGTGGTGGGGAGAAATTTGACCTTAAACGCCTTTGATATGTGCCGTGCCAGTGGGTTGTGGCAGTTCGGTCCCGACTGTCCGTTGTTGTGTTGCCACTGCCATAGGTCGACATCACGACAATGTTTGTATTACACTTATCACTGTAGAAATTCTTCAAGCAGGCCGTGCCATGAGACAGCTGCTATTGGTCAGTTGGAAACAAATGAATTTGCAATGTGCAGTATGGACCTCCACTTTCTATTGGTAAGCTGATGGATAGTGCATCTTCCCATCCCCATTACCAGGGTGTTGTGAACTATACACATGTTGAGTGCTGCCTCGCTTCCTGTTGTGGTCGCCATACCATTACTATGTACTTGTGAACTGGTCAAATGCTGTTACACATATATCGACATGCACATGCATGGACCTTGTTCTAAAATTGTTTTTCTTAGATTCAAGGGATGTCAAAACATGCATTTTTGGTGAAATCTCAGTATTGAAATTTTAGGTGGTTTATGATTCTTTTTCCACTTTCTATGATTATGTTGTGTTAACACAGAACAACTGGAAGATCTGTGGTTCAAATCCAGGCTATAGCATTGAATTTTGTAGTATGATTGTACATTTGCTGATGTTTAATTAACCTAACAGTGATAATAAGTTTTGAAGTATTGGCTTTCACCAGTAATCGTCTTGTTCCTAATTTATTTCCATAGAATGTTAATCAGGGAATGTTGAACTATTATATGCTTTCCGTATAAAATAAAAATTATATGCAATATTATTGTAAAGATATAAATTTCAATATAAGAGAACAAAGCTTAGTTATTTAAAAAGAAGTTCAGATATATATAATAGAAAATTCACTTATGTAGGTAAATTTTACACAAGATTATGCAATTTAAAGCAGGTTTGTTGTGATTATGAGGTGAAGCAATGACTTCTGCTCTTTGTTTTTTGATTTTGTTACATTGATGGAATGTTTACACTTGTTTGTACTGCTGTATTATGTATAGCACTTTAAAATAATTAAAACAAGAACATGTGGCATTTTGATGTGTCCCTATCAATTTGCTCCACGTGAGTCTCAAATTCAAAAGTTCCGAGTTTGATTCCTGTTGGGGTGTTTCCTCTCCTACCATGATTTTCCAATTCCTATCATTATCCTTCATCTGTTTCAGGTGTTGAAGAACCAGGCAACATGGTTTGGTGTGTTGCAGCAGGACGTGACCCCCATGTAAGGCAAAAATCTAGATCTAATTAAAACACAAAATTTATATCCATGCTTTTTTTCTTTTTGGAGTGAACTATTTTGGAGATATTCTTTGTTATTTGTATGAGTTTTGCATTACTTATATTTTTCTCAAAAGTCCAAGTATTTCTGACAGACATTGGGCCTATTTTGTTTCATAAATTACTAACATAAAAAGGTGATTTACAAAGTCCTTGTAGTTATGAGAAAGCGTAGGCTTTCACGGCCGGAGCCAATATAACTAGGTGTTATTTCCGGGCTGTTATGCCATGCTCTGCTAGAGCTTGAGTACCCAGACGTTTCGTCCACAGCTGCAGTAGATATCTTCAGTGGCGCAGTCGTAGTCTCCTCGGAGAAGTTGGCATGGCATCTGAGGTGTGGACTGTCTGAGCTGTATTTATCCCTCGAGTGGCCTCCACTAATTGCTCCAGATGGTGGATGACAGAAGGGAAGGGCGGGATGAATACACCAGCTCAGATACTACGCTAACTTCTCCGAGGAGGCTACACCCGCACCACTGAAGATGTCTGCTGCAGCTGTAGACGAAACGTCTGGGTACTCAAACTCCAGTAGACCATGGCATAACAGCCCGGAAATAACTCCTAGTTATATTGGCTCTGGCCGTGAAAGCCTACGCTCTCTCATAACTACAAGGACTTTGTAAATCACCTTTTTATATGTTAGTAATTTAAAACAAAATTAGATGTTTTATAGGCCCCACGTCTGTTAGATTAGTTGCTGATATGCTTCCGTATCCTGAGAAACGCTGTATTTACCCAAAATACATGTGATGACTGGTTCTGCGGACTCTTTCCACTTAGTGGTAACATCATGCAACAAATCTCACGGATAACTCAAAAACAAAAAGTTAGATAAATACCAAATTTGATAATTAAGTTTAGCAAATTCTAAGGATGCCACAAAGAAATTTCTCACCTCGAACTAACATTTACATGGAATATTTGTCGAAAATTTTCATGTTTTCATGATAAATGGAATTTAATATTGAATTTTCTGGGAATGTCATCAGAAGTTGGCTTCATACTGAATAACTTTTGTAACTGATAGACTATAAAAGATATACAAAATATTACTATACGAAAAATTTAAACCTAATTAAAGTATGCAATTTATGTCAATACTTTTTTTGTGTAGTGAACCATTTCTGAGATATTCCTTGTTATTTATTTGAATTTTGCATAACTTATTCATTTCTCAAGTGGAAGGTAGTTATTCACTTTCTATTTCTTGACCATACAAAGAGAATGCAATTTCAAAGCTATCACCCATCACATAGCGACTAGCTCTTTAAAACATTTGATTATCACTTAAAGTCTACTGTACTCCCCTTGTACCTACAAGAAAATTAACAATAAGATAATTTGTACAAATGTTTCTCTGTATTAACTTGAAGTAGATAGAGGAATAAGAGTTTGTACGAATAGTTAGTACAAGAGTGGGTAGTGAAAGTTCTATGAGTGCAACATATCAGATGTTATCACAAGTTTCACTGTAGAAGGTAATGCTTAGCCCATTTTGTCAAGCTTGTAGCCTAGGATTGCAGAATCTACATATTCACCAGCTTTACCTCTACTGCCTTCTATGTGTTAAGTGTTTCGGACATATTATGTTACTAATTAATATCTATGGCACCAAAGACTGGGTACAATGGTTTAAAATTTAATGTACCACAATTATCTATAAAATCACTTGACCTTGTACTATGGTAACAGAGGTATAATTTACATTTATTAAACATTAACTAATAATTCTTTGGATGGGCTAATGATTGCACAAGACTTTTATCACATTTTAGATTTAATAAACTCTGCAATATCATAATGTCCCTCAGAACGTGCATTCTGATAAGCATTTCCATCATTATCGGACAATGTGAGACTGGCTCCGTTATTCACCAAGGCGATAACTGCTGTCCTTCTGCCGTTCCAAGCTGCCATGTGTAGTGGAGTACTTCCTTTGAAGTTACGAGCATCGATATTGGCACCAGCTGCAAGGAGCATGTTGATCACTTCAGTGTGACCATATCTGGAAGCAAGATGGAGCGCAGTCTCTTTCCTGCCAGGAGCAAGTGCTTCTATAGCTATCCATTTTCCATCCAGGAGATAGCGAACTGCATTTGGTCTTCCGTAACGAGCTGCTGAGTGTAGAAGAGTGTAGACATCTGAATCAACATCATATCGAGGATCTGCACCCAGAGCTATTAGCGTTTTCATTACTTCCACATGACCTTCTGAAGCAGCCCAGTGGAGGGGAGTGCGTCTCCAGTTACCAGAGCTATCCTTTGTGTTGATATCAGCACCTGTGTTGACAAGCGCTTTCACGGCTGCTGAATTGCCACTGCGTGCAGCTGTCAGCAACATCTGGTTTTTAACACTGCCATCAAAAAGCTGTAGAGCCTCCGCCTATAACACACAACAGTTCAGATTAGTGACACAATAAACCACGTGGCAAAATGTTAAGTTTGTGCTGTGGAATATGGGGATATTTTGTTACAGTATCAAGTACAGGGCTGGGCTGTAGTCAAGTAGTTAGATCGCTAGTTCTAGGAAACTGCATGTGAGAAACAAAGCGACACCTGGCCATATTTTACTTTCTCTACTACATATAGTAAGTAAGTAGAGGAAGTATTGTATTCCACCCAAAAATTCAATGTCAAGATTTCACCAGAAATATATGCTTTGACGTCCCCTGAATAAAAAAAAAAAAAAAAAAACATTTTAGAAAAAGGTAGGTGTGTGTGTGTCAATCTGTGGGCAGGATAACTCAAAAACAAAGTCAGTTAAAAACCAAAGTTAGTATTTAAGTTTATTGTCTTTCAAGTATGCGACACAAAGATTTTGAAGAAAATTCCTCCAACCTGAACTATGCTTTACATGGAAAATGTTGAATTATATAGTTAAAATAAATTGAAAAAAGTATTCATTGCCTCTCATCTCTTCCATACATGGAGGATAAAATCATGCGCTGGACACCAAAATTCTACAGCAAATTACCAACACACTAAAGTCCTCTGATTAGGTCTCTTGGGGATTGTGATCCAAGAACATGCCAGTTCGTGGCTTGCGGGTACTCCAGATAACACTGGAGCATTTCCACCAGCACTAAAGCTGAGCTCCTTATTTAATCCCACTCAAGAGCTGTTCGGTTCTCTAAACTATCCACATCAAAATTGTATCATTTAAAAGAGTTTACACCACCTGTGTGCTGCATCCTGAGAGACAGTTGTCGAGGAGCAAAACCTTACTTCTTAACCCCAAACAAAACAAGCCACCCTAAGACAACTGTTCCAGTAAATCCCTATCTGCGACCTTATTGAGGGTGGGTATGCAAGCTGAACCTCAGCACAAACGAACAGACGTCATTGCCTCTTTATTTCTTTGAGCCCCCCCGCCAGTATGTTCTTGAGGTTGGCATCCCTGGAATAGAGAAAATCATGAAAAACCGAAGATGAGATTAGCTGTAAAAGGGATTCATGGTTACAGTAGAGCCAACACACTTGGTTATTTTAAAAAGGAGCCAAAATTGCAATATAATTTACTTACCATGCCATTTCGCTCCGCTAGAAGGACCTGTTTTTCTGAAGGACATTGTGATATTGCTTGCAGCCGATTATTACAGTCCTTAAACTGGTTTGTAATCTTTTGATGCTCTTCTTGTAATATCTACATAAAAAAGAAAAATGTTTATCAACCTTTAGTTCAGTAAGAATAAAGTAAGTATTATGTCAAATACAATACATGGCAGAGTTTAATCTAGAAAATAAAACAATGTCACAAAAATGCACATATTTTGTGCAGAATTCTGCTAGTAGAACACTGTATTATTAATGAAGGTTTTAGAAGTGAAATATGTGCATATTGAATTGAAGCAATAAACATTTGCCACGGAAAGAAGCAGTAGCATTATTCAGACTTAAGACAGGGCATGACTGTCTTGTAGCACATCTGTGCACTGCACACTTTGTCAACAGCCAGGGAAAAAAAATTGAAAAATTATTTTGTTGTTTAACGACGCTGTCAATTGCCAGGATCACATCAGTGTCGCCGGTGTGCCGAAATTTCGTCCCGTTGGAGTTCTTTTATATGCCAGCAAATCTATTGACATGGACCTGTCATTTTTAAGCACACTAGAAACCGTTGGTCTGGGTGGATTTGAACCCGCGACCTTGGGATCAGTAGGCCAGCGTCTAACCAGCTGAGCCACCCAGATCGACAACATCATTTGAGTCCAACTATTACTCCTTGCTTTATTTATTTCTAGCATATATCTAGAACGTGTTTAGTCAGAACCTTCCTTTAATCATCAGCTTATGTCAACTGTTGACTTTTGATTTAGGAAATTCTTTGGTGACAGTCAAGGTGCCTTACTTGGTGACTTGGGTTCTCATCAAAAGTGGTGTCAAAATTGATGATCTTTCCTACACATTACCGGAACGCTCAAGACGTATGTGCAGAGTACGTGAGCAAGAGGAGGGTGTTCAGAGTGGGCTCAGAGAGAACCTCAAGACGCATCAGTAGGAGGAAGCCCAGTGACGTCCTGTAAATATACAGCAGTTTAGACAGGTAGGATGGCATGGCCACAGTCAACAGTCACTCTGGAATCAAGGCGTCCCCTTGGATTGGCCCTCTGCTATCTGTACTTATTAGCTCTCGCTATCTGCCTCTTTCTCTTCTACTGTCTCTATCTTCCTCTGTGCTATCTAGCTGTAAGTTCCTGGATAGGCTTTCTTAACACTTGTTTATGCCTTCTTCAAACTAGCTGACAGATGTAAGACAAGTAGGCATCTTTGAGAACAGTAAGCTGCATTTTAAAGGGAGTGCCAGGCAAAAGGATGCCTACAGCCTTTGTTAAGGCGAGTGGGTGCCTTCGCTACTTGACAAAGACTTGTGCATCTGGCAGCACTGCCCACAACCTGGACCCAAAGGGAAAAAGAAGGAAACAATGCAAAAAGAGAAAACACCTGAAACATGACCCATCGCTGGATACAAATTTGGGCAGTGACAGCATGGATAGTGCCACCAATGCACTCCTAATGGCAGAGGTGCACAAAGTGAATATGAATTTATGACTTTGTTGAATACATCTAGTGCTGTCCATGATTCCCTCTTTGGTTCCTCAAAATAAATACCTATAATATACTTTGAGAGGTAGAACTGGAACTTAAAAATTCAATGCCACAGCTGGGATTTGAACCACAGACCCTCCGACCAAATCCCAGCTGTGGCATTGAATTTTTAAGTTCCAGTTCTACCTCTCAAACATTGCCCACACACGACTTGTGTGTTTAAAAAAACCAACAGTAAGTTTGTTGGCATAAATAAATAATAATTACCTATAATATACATTTCCTAAGTTTTTCTAAAAGTGATAAAATTCCAAATTATAAAAAGTTTTACATTTATTAATCCAGCTGCTTAGAATGTGATCAAGTTTATATTGACAAAACTAAGCACCATTAGAAAAGAGAATAATCACTGTAGAAATATTAAACATAAAAAGGTTGGTAAATCAGCTGTGGCAGATCATTTTTGGACACTTAATTATTAAATAAATCCAGGTGTTAAATTATTAAAACAATTAATTGCTCCCATACATTTAATAGTTTCTAAAAAGATACTCATTTTGAAGAAGAAGATTCACATAATGAGTTTTGAAATACCACTGATTAATTCTATTAACAAGTTTGTTTTGTTTTTAGTGGTTGTCTATATATTTGTTATACTTAAGAATAGTATTGCTTCATGTCAACAGCTTCAGTTTTTCATTAGTTTCAAGCAGTTATGTCTATCTTTGTACTACTTTGCAGTTTTGCACATGCTGCCACATGGAGGGTTTCAAACCTTGACCCATTGACCTTTGCCTGATTACATACTCAATTACTATAGATGACTCAAATTTTTACCCAGCAGTATTACAAATTCTTTCTGTTAGATCTATAATTACTTACCCGAATTTGTGCTCTACCATTCTGTTCAGTTTTTTCACATGTGTTTAACTTTTCCTGTAACAAAACAAGTAAAACTTTTATTAGTCATGCTAAGCAGGCTGAATAATTCAACTATTTAATGGGGGACTTATTACTGGGTCAGACATTTCACAAACTCTGTATGACAGAAGGATACGGGTTCAGGAAGGACATAATATAAAATGTGGTGATGGAGCAACGAGAGCATTCAACTCTTTGTCAGCAACAAATATTACATGTCTAGGATCGAACCTGGGCCATGAGTGTTCTAACTACTTAGAAATGGCATGGAACAAAGTTATTACTGTAATAGTGTTAGAGTTGCAATCACATGCATATAAAGGGCCGTAATATTGAGAATTCAGATTTATTCTATCTTTACCGCCAGCCAGTTTAAATGAGTGAGGTCATTATTAGTTCAGAGCTACGAAAAGGAACTGCATGCATTTCCAACTTCTTAAACAGGTTAATGTGCTACAGAGCTGTAGGTCATTTTGTGTATGTGACCACCGATCACAGAAAGTATATGGTTGAATACAACTTCCGAACTGAAAGATACAAAAAGTGTATCGTTACAATATTGGCTGTTGCGTGAATGATTTTCTCTATTCTTGTACAAAATTTCATCAAGTTTCTAGTCAAAATATGATAAGACATTAAATTAAATTAATTACAATATAACTAGATCCCATCATATCCTCGGTAAACCCAACAAGGAGATCAGGGATCACTGATGAAATCTACCTGGGGAGCGTCATATGCCAGAGTAGGCAAATCTACCTGGGGAGCGTCATATGCCAGAGTAGGCAAATCTACCTGGGGAGCGTCATATGCCAGAGTAGGCAAATCTACCTGGGGAGCGTCATATGCCAGAGTGGGCAAATCTACCTGGGGAGCGTCATATGCCAGAGTGGGCAAATCTACCTGGGGAGCGTCATATGCCAGAGTAGGCAAATCTACCTGGGGAGCGTCATATGCCACAGTAGACAAATCTACCTGGGGAGCGTCATATGCCAGAGTAGGCAAATCTACCTGGGGAGCGTCATATGCCAGAGTGGGCAAATCTACCTGGGGAGCGTCATATGCCAGAGTAGACAAATCTACCTGGGGAGCGTCATATGCCAGAGTGGGCAAATCTACCTGGGGAGCGTCATATGCCACAGTAGGCAAATCTACCTGGGGAGCGTCATATGCCAGAGTAGGCAAATCTACCTGGGGAGCGTCATATGCCAGAGTGGGCAAATCTACCTGGGGAGCGTCATATGCCAGAGTAGACAAATCTACCTGGGGAGCGTCATATGCCAGAGTAGACAAATCTACCTGGGGAGCGTCATATGCCAGAGTAGGCAAATCTACCTGGGGAGCGTCATATGCCAGAGTAGGCAAATCTACCTGGGGAGCGTCATATGCCAGAGTGGGCAAATCTACCTGGGGAGTGTCATATGCCAGAGTGGGCAAATCTACCTGGGGAGCGTCATATGCCAGAGTAGACAAATCTACCTGGGGACCGTCATATGCCAGAGTAGGCAAATCTACCTGGGGAGCGTCATATGCCAGAGTAGGCAAATCTACCTGGGGAGCGTCATATGCCAGAGTAGGCAAATCTACCTGGGGAGCGTCATATGCCAGAGTGGGCAAATCTACCTGGGGAGCGTCATATGCCAGAGTGGGCAAATCTACCTGGGGAGCATCATATGCCAGAGTAGGCAAATCTACCTGGGGAGCGTCATATGCCAGAGTAGGCAAATCTACCTGGGGAGCGTCATATGCCAGAGTGGGCAAATCTACCTGGGGAGTGTCATATGCCAGAGTGGGCAAATCTACCTGGGGAGCGTCATATGCCAGAGTAGACAAATCTACCTGGGGAGCGTCATATGTCAGAGTAGGCAAATCTACCTGGGGAGCGTCATATGCCAGAGTGGGCAAATCTACCTGGGGAGTGTCATATGCCAGAGTGGGCAAATCTACCTGGGGAGCGTCATATGCCAGAGTAGGCAAATCTACCTGGGGAGCGTCATATGCCAGAGTAGGCAAATCTACCTGGGGAGCGTCATATGCCAGAGTGGGCAAATCTACCTGGGGAGCGTCATATGCCAGAGTGGGCAAATCTACCTGGGGAGCGTCATATGCCAGAGTGGGCAAATCTACCTGGGGAGTGTCATATGCCAGAGTAGACAAATCTACCTGGGGAGCGTCATATGCCACAGTAGACAAATCTACCTGGCTGACTAGAAGTTAGTACTACAAGGGTAGTCTAGCGAGTGAATATGCCCTACCTACCTGAGATCCTTGAGTGAACAGTTGGAGAGGTTATGTCTAGGGTGGATGGTATGGAGGTGGGGCAATCACATACCTACCTGCCACGTTTCCTCACTTTCCTTGTGTCTTCTCTCCAACTCAGCCATGAGTTGTTGTAACCATTCCTGATCCTTCAAAGCTCCATATACCAGTTTCTTCTGAGCAAGTAGTTCTCCCATTAGCTCTTCTTCTCTTTCATCGCAGCGTGCTCTGTCTCGGGAGCGACGTTTGCGTTCTTCCTCTGCCCTCTTAGTAGCCTGCAACATAAGCAAACTCCCGACAGTCTTACAAGGGAACCTCAGAGGTACCTTAGCCTGTTTGTTTTATATTATCCAAGAGTTTATTTTACTAAAAAGCATTGTGAGAATATTAGGTTTTATTTCATGCTACATTATATGTATCAGGGTTTAACCCTGAAAATAAAACAATATCGCAAACATGCACAGAAACAATAGTTGATGTTTGTGCACTTACTGCCTCACACTTGTTACGAACTGCAGTGTAGGCCAGATCCAGAGCGTGTAGCTGAGATATCAGTTGTAGCAGCAGGAGCGTTGCTTGGGACTGCGAGGACGTCGCCTTGTTTATCTGCACTAGAGGCATTGCTGCGCTCGTGGGCAGCGGTGTTGCTACTGTTGTTCCTTGTAGATCCATCGCTCCAACAAACCTGTAAACACAACATTCCTTCATAAGCACTTTGTATTCACCCAAAAATTTCATGTCGAGATTTTACTGGAAATATATGTTTTGAGGCCCCCTGAATAAAAAGAAAAAAAACATTTTTATAAAAAGGTTCTCGCACGCGTCTGTGTGTGTGTGGAAAATTTTTCAAATCTTTTTATTTTCTTCAAAAATAGTTCTTAACGATTTTGATTAAAATGCCATATGTTTGAGATACTTTTATGACAAATGAAATGTATATTTTGAATTTTCTGGCTATAGTCTATGTAGTCCTGTTTACTCTGGACGACTTTTGCATAACTGGTAAACCGTAAGAGATTGATCCAATCTTACTATACAAAAATGTAGATCTTGTTAAAACATGCAATTTATGCCAAAATACATCTTTTTGTAGATTGGACCATTTCGGAGATATTCTTTGTTATTTGTATCAGTTTCGGAAAACAAAACTGTCCTGAAATGGAACATTGTTGTTCATTTTTTATATATTAAGCATGCAAAGAGAACGGAATCTCAAAGCTTTAAAATATTTAACTATCACTCAAACCTTACTGTGACCATTCGCCTATCACCTAGGCAGCTTGGGTTCCATCCCAGGGACCCGCACGTGGTATTCGGGGGGACAAAGCAGCATCTGGGCGCGTTTTCTCTGGGTTCTCCAGTTTTCCCTGCCACTCATTCCACCAAATTGCTCCATCATCACCTTTCCAATCATCGATTTCACCTGCATTTCATATATTCTTCCTCACTCTCATACTTGCAGGTGTTCACTCTGGTACATTGGTTCCTGTGCTTCCCGGCAGACATCCGACCCTAGGCACTGGCTTGGGGGGAGTGGGTAAGGGGGAGGGTAATCGGGGGAAGCAGATTGTCGTGGCGGTGGTGGCGGCGCTGGTGGTCCTGGTGGTGGCGGCGGTGGTGTGTGGTGGTTGGCGGTGGTGTGTAGTGGTGGTGGTCGTGGTGGTGGTTGGTGGTGGCAGTGGTGGTGGTGAGTGGTGGTGGTGGCGGTGGTGGTGAATGGTTGTGGTGGTGGCGGTGGTAGTGAATGGTGGTCGTGGTGGTGGTTGGTGGTGGTTGTGGAGGTGGCGGTGGTGTGTGGTGGTGGCGGTGGTGGTGAGTGGTGTTGGTGGTTGGTGGTGGTGGCGGTGGTGTGTGGTGGTGGCAGTGGTGGTGAGTGGTGGTGGTTGGTGGTGGTTGTGGTGGTGGCGGTGGTGTGTGGTGGTGGCGGTGGTGTGTGGTGGTGGCGGTGGTGGTGGTTGGTGGTGGCGGTGGTGGTGGCGTGGTGGTGAGTGGTTGTGGTGGTGAGTGGTGGTGGTTGTGGTGGTGGCGGTGGTAGTTGGTGGTGGTTGTGGTGGTGGCGGTGGTGTGTGGTGGTTGGTGGTGGCGGTGGTGGTGGTTGTGGTGGTGGTAGTGGTGGTGGTGGTGGTGGTTGTGGTGTTGGTTGTGGTGGTTGTGGTGGTGTGTGGTGGTTGGTGGTGGTGGCGTGGTGGTGAGTGGTTGTGGTGGTGAGTGGTGGTGGCGGTGGTAGTTGGTGGTAGTTGTGGTGGTGGCGGTGGTGTGTGGTGGTGGCGGTGGTGGTGGTTGTGGTGGTGAGTGGTGGTGGTAGTGGTGGTGGTGGTTGTGGTGTTGGTTGTGGTGGTGTGTGGTGGTTGGTGGTGGCGGTGGTGTGTGGTGGTGGTTGGTGATGGTGGTAGTAGTGGTGGTGGTTGTGGCGGTGGTGAGTGGTGGTGGTGGTTGCTGGTGAGTGGTGGTGGTGGCGGTGGTGTGTGGTGGTTGGTGGTGGCGGTGGTGTGTGGTGGTGGTTGGTGATGGTGGTAGTGGTGGTGGTGGTTGTGGCGGTGGTGAGTGGTGGTGGTGGTGGTTGGTGGTTGGTGGTGAGTGGTGGTGGTGGCGGTGGTGTGTGGTGGTTGGTGGTGGCGGTGGTGTGTGGTGGTGGTTGGTGATGGTGGTAGTGGTGGTGGTGGTTGTGGCGGTGGTGAGTGGTGGTGGTGGTGAGTGGTGGTGGTGGCGGTGGTGTGTGGTGGTTGTGATGGTGGTGGTTGTGGCGGTGGTGTGTGGTGGTTGGTGGTGGTTGTGGTGGTGGTGGTGCATGGTGGTGGCTGTGGTGTGTGGTGGTGGTTGGTGATGGTGGTGGTTGGTGATGGTGGTAGTGGTGGTGGTTGGTGATGGTGGTAGTGGTGGTGGTTGGTGATGGTGGTAGTGGTGGTGGTGGTTGTGGCGGTGGTGAGTGGTGGTGGTGGTTGGTGGTGGTGGTGGTGACGGTGGTGTGTGGTGGCTGTGGTGTGTGGTGGTGGTTGGTGATGGTGGTAGTGGTGGTGGTTGGTGATGGTGGTAGTGGTGGTGGTTGGTGATGGTGGTAGTGGTGGTGGTTGGTGATGGTGGTAGTGGTGGTGGTGGTTGTGGCGGTGGTGAGTGGTGGTGGTGGTTGGTGGTGAGTGGTGGTGGTGGTGGCGGTGGTGTGTGGTGGCGGTGGTTGTGGTGGTGGCGGTGGTGTGTGGTGGTTGTGATGGTGGTGGTTGTGGCGGTGGTGTGTGGTGGTGGTAGTGGTAGTAGTGGTGGTGGTGGTGATGGTGGTGGTGATGGTGGTGGTGGTAGTGGTGGTGTTGTGGTGGTAGTGGTGTGTGGTGGTGGTTGTGGTGGTAGTGGTGGTAGTGGTGTGTGGTGGTGGTTGTGATGGTGGTGGTTGTGGTGGTGGTTGGTGATGGTGGTGGTTGTGGTGGTGGGGGTGGTGGTGGTTGGTGATGGTGGTGGTTGTGATGGTGGTGGTTGTGGTGGTGGTGGTTGGTGGTGGTGGTGGTTGTGGTGGTGGTGGTGGTGTTGTGGTGGTAGTGGTGTGTGGTGGTTGTGGTGGTGGTGGTAGTGGTGGTGGTGGTGGTGGTGGTGGTGGTGGTGGTGGTGGTGGTGGTGGTGGTGGTGGTGGTGGTGGTGGTGGTGGTGGTGGTGGTGGTGGTTGTGGTGGTGGCGGCGGCGACGACGATTATCAGCTTTGTTTAGTCGCAATGAAATTCGTATGTTCTGTTTAAGAAAGCTTGAAACGATTGTATATTTTGATTTTCGTCGATTAGATAGCGAGTAAAGAGTAGGATAAAACCTAAAACTCCGAGTCTTAATTATAACTTGATGGACTTTTCAACTCTTCAGAATGAATATACATTGTTAGTGAACTACAGCATCGTAAATTACATTGAGAATGCATGAATAGATGTTTACCTTATTGTGCACTGCAGGCTTCTTACTGGGAACAAACGCAGACTAGCCTAAGAAGAAACGAATGCAAAAACTGCTTATCAGAGACCTTCGATCTAAAGCTATTTCGACATAATTATTATGTTATGGAGAGTGCAATGTGTTTTATCTCTGTAAACGAGGTCCTACCAACATTGGACCAGTTCCAAAAATAATGTCTAGACTTTAACGTCAAGTTATGAACTGTAAAAGATAAATTAACTACTAGCTTGTAACTTTTATCTCTGAAAATCAGTGTCAAACTGCTCGCCCTTACCTATTGTTACAGTACTTCAGTCATATCCAGTGTGCCTACCTACCGAAACAAAATTTAGCAAAATGCAACAGTATCATGATTATTTAACGAGATCTTCGTATCTTCTCCCTCTTTCCCTCTCTTTATCCCTCTCCAATGACTGAGCAGTATTCATGCTACTGGCTGGACATAGGTATACCTCGACATGAAAGCGAAGTAGTGATTATTTCTGATTGCTCACTAAATCGTTACTCAGCTGTTGCTTGATTCACACTACAGGTGCCAGATAATTGGTCTATGGTAACACAGTTTGACAATTTCAGAAGCTGTGCAAATTCACATTTGAAGCAAGAGCGAGGGGGAAGAGAAGAAGGGGAAGACCTAGGATGGAATGGAGACAATATTTGCAAAGAGTGGCAGTCGGACATGGGACGACAATGAGAGGAGTATACAGGTTGGCGCACGATAGGATCGAATACAGAAAGTGGCTGAACAAACCCGACGCCTAACAGCAGCAGGGAAAGTGGAAAAAGAACAAGAAGAAGAATAAAAGGACTGTATCTCTAATAGCATATAGTATAACCAAGACCTATTTGCGCTTTTCCTTTATTGTAATAAGCAGAGAAAAAGTGTTGGAATTATAATTCGCCTAAAAGAGTAGTTAGTTCACAATGTTTAACAGTAAAGTGTGCATTTGGGACGATTCGTTCACTTCCATTTGGAACTGTTGTGTAGAATTTTTTCAATGTTGCCAATTTATTTTGGCTTTGAGTGTTGGCAACTATGATATAGCGGCCAGACTTAATAGCAGAAGACCGGAAACTTAAAATTTCGTATTAGTGAATTCAGGAACGGTTTACAAATACTACGTATACTTTGCTGCATTCCAGTGAGTATAAACTTCCAATTCTGGTAAATAGTGTTTTCATATTCATAATTTTAAAGTTGGAATGTATTGAAGCATATTATTGTTGGATTTCAAAATGGAACATTTTCCTTTGTTGGGTTCAAATATAGGCATTTTACCCGTTTTGGATTATATAGTTGCATTCCTTCTGTTTTGAAATTTCTTGCAATTGATAGAATAGATTGAATATATTGAATGTAGCCCACAAGGGAAGTCCATGGAATGGAGGACCACGTAGCGCATCTCAAATCTTCTCTCTTTCCATTTTCGTATTAAAACCAATTTTTCAGGAAAGGATTAAAAGTGGTTTGAAAAGCCGTTTGAAATACACTCTGCAGTAATGGGAAAATCCTCGATAAATCTGGTGTAAATGTATGTCTATTCTTAAAGAAACGTAATCAGATATATGTACATAAAACAAAGGATGTTTTTCTAGAAGGTAAACACGATCGCGTGCATTTTAAATTGCACACGATTGCGCGATGTTTTATAACTTCAGTAGGCTTGTATAGCAATGTCGGTGAACCTTTCAGAATTTGAACAAGTTTTATGTGATGCATTTGGTGTTCTTTATCGTGCAAATTTGGCTGCTTTTGTACTCCTATTTAAATAGAAACATTTAATTCTGCACTTCACCAATTTTTGATCCGTTTTGAGTACTGAAGGCAGTATTGAGGTAGTACCACACTATTAAAAATATAGTGTTGGTGTTATACTTAGATGTGCTGCTTTTCACTAGCTAAACAAGGATATAAAAATAATATAACAGAATTGCCAAAAACAAAGGAACATTGTACATGGAGAAGAAAAATGCATACCACAAAAGAAAATTAGGTAATGGTGGAAAATCATGGACCCGAAATACTTCAGTTCTGAAGAATCTCCCACCACAACTGCCTACAGTGTGACATAACTGGGTGTTGGGAATATTGCACATGGGAAGATGAGTGGAGCTGGGGAAAGAAATTCACAGCAATACACAATGTGATGAATATGTCAGTAATTGACTGTTGTCACTTTGAGAATTTTTTTGATGTATTATTTATATTTTGTTATATTCAGTTGCTTATTTTTAAGGGAATGGCTCAGAGAAAGGATTGTGAAAGGAATACAAGTTTATTTATGTTATAAAAGGAAGAAATTCAGAACAATACAAATCAATGTTTGCTAAAAGTTTATTTGGCTGTTCTTGCATTCGGTAGCATCCACAGATTTATTATTTATTTGTTTCAAAGAATGGGGACAGAGAAAGGATAATTTGCACATGAAACCAGTACATGTTATCAGTTGACAAAGTGAACAGGCATTCGGGAAATATCTGCAACAACTGAGTTTGTCATTCGGCTGTTGAGGAAGAGCATATCATTTGAAGTATATTCACGCCAGATGTAATAGGTCATAATGAAGATAATGAAGGCATTTTTATTCATCAAAACGTGCAAGAAATGATAAATAATGTTATAGAATTGTGCAATTGAGAAGACTTGGAATCGCTGACAATAACTGGGAAAAAGATACATTATTGGAACTAAAAGTTAAAAGGTTAACAGTTTGTTTGGGATAGATAGCAAGGATTGCAGTGAGTGAGATTCCATTGATAAGACATTACTGATGAAATGTTTGACATTACACCTCTGCAGCTCAAGTAATTCACCTCTTTAGGAATTATTCTAGATATACACATTTGACAGCACTTCAGAAAATTAGTTATAGAGGGTCATCAACAAGTTCCCCTGCACCATGTTGGTGCCTACCGCTTGAGATAATGTTGGTATCCCTTTTATCTGCATTACCTTTCATGAACTACATACGTGAATCTATCAGATTTTTTATTTTGTGGAATGTACACTTGCAGCAACCAGTGCTACCACCAGAATTCCTGTCTCTAGGGGAATCTTGCTTACATGAGAGCTGCGGAGCAACTTCTCGATAACCCTATATTATCATGTACCTTTTAGTTACAGAAGTTATTTAATAAGAAAAGTGTAGTGACTAAATTAGTTTTTCTTTCTTTTACTTATTGAAATGCAGACGATAGGGAATGTTTAGCCACATTTTCATTCCTTGAAAAACATAATAATTATATAGGTACATATGTAATACTAGGACATTTTTTTTTTCAGTCTCCGATAGGACATGAAATCAGAACCTGTGTGAATAGAAAAATGGCTTTATTGACAAAAGTTCACCTCATTCATAAGCTGCTTTTTAATGTAATCATCATGAAGGTTTATCCTGTATAATAGTGGCCTGCAAAAATATATATATATATATATTACTTTGATACACATATTATTAACTCTTCAAAGAAGAATAAAACAATATGGAATATAATAAAAAAGCGAAGCCCACAGCTCTATGTCTGTCGAAGGAAATAATATATCCTCAACAATAAATAATAAGTTCAGTTGACATTACTAACATATTCACTCACTTCAACACTGTTAGGGACAGAGTAATATTGCCACAAACTGGCACTTATAATATCATCTATCCTAAATTGACCAGAAATGATATTAACATCTTCCTTAAATCAGTGATGCATGAACAAATAATTATAATTATAAAATCTAAAAAGATGAGAAATGGGACCTTGAGGAAAATGAAAGGATGCACAAGAGAGGACAGAATTAGAAATGAAGAAAGAAAGTATTACAAGTGGAAGCTGTTGTCTCAAGAACGAGTACATAACGAATGAAGTGGTTTGAACATGTTGGGAGAATTGCTTCCCAGTATGCACCTAAAGGAAAGAGAAACGTAGGGAGGCCGAGAAGGAGGTACTGTAAAGATGGAACAGGCAGATGCCCAATCCATGAAGTTAAAAAGAACAACTCTAAAAGAAACTGCTTCTTGGTCGGGATAGTAGAAGGAGCTAGCCTGGGTTGCTATTGAAACCTTTGTCATGCCTATGCACCAACATTCAAATATCCTCTGCAAAGGCGCTTGCTAGATCTGCTTAGTCTTCATAATATCATTGAATTAGAAATACTGTACCTTAAAACAGTTTTTCATGTGTAAAGTAAAGATAGAAGTCAATTGGTGCTAGGTCTGGGCTGTAGGGAGAGTGTTCGAACACATCCATCCCTGTCCATCTTCATCATGAACTTTTTTTGGCCATTTCTATATTTCTTATAGCATCACTCATAAATATCTCACCATACACAGCTCATTGTGGGGTGGATTCCCACTAAGTTATGCCCCTATTCCTGTAGAAACATAACATTGCATAACTTGTATTGGGCAGCAAGCCTATATTTTTGTATAGTAAGATTTAGTCTCTCTTACAGTTTACCAGTTATACAAAAGTTATCCAGAGTAAATACGACTACAGGGGGCTATAGCCAGAAAATTCAAGATATACATATCAAAATTCATACAAGTGGATCGTTACCAAAATGTTGTAATTGAATTTGTATTCACTAACTAAAACATTGTATCTCCTGGTTGCTAAAAATTTCATTTTTGACAATAGTGCCCAGACAAATGCGGTGATGTAAATCTATCCAAAGTTGCCTCATAGTTTTGTAACATAAATAGTGTCATAATAAATATATAAAGTGATTCCATTTATTTGTACTTACCCTGTATACAGGGTTTGTCAAAAGCCCTGCACAACCTGCATACCTTTGGAAGCCTCTGGCTGATTAACACAAAATTCATGAGAAAGCCATGTACAGGAAACTCAGAAATCATATTAAACATTTTGTGCTACTTTTGGTTTCTGCAACTTGCCTAGGTGGTAGGCGAACGATCTAACCACTCAGTCACGGTGCCGTCTTGTGCTTGTACTTTTAATTAATAAAAATAAAAGTGTAAGCTTAACAGAGTAAAACTTTTTAGCTTTGATTTGAACTTTCAAGTACTTATATTTCTTCAAGTGGAGTTATTCCTTCTTTCTCTTGTTGGTATGGGTGGCTCAGTTAGGTACTGGGTTCAATCCTGCCCCAGACCAATGGCTTTTAAGTGTGCTTAAAGTGAACTGGCATGGAAATAAACTTGTTGCATACTAGTAGCAGTATGTGGATGAAGTTTGTTGAAGATTTGAGATGATGGTAAATGTTGCTTCCAGACATGTACCCAAATGATGGCTGGGAATCCCCAGCAGAAGAAGAGACCACACAAGAACGCAGGTCAGGGTATGACAGAGGTTATAGAGGCAGAGGTGGAAGGGGAAGAGGAGCAAGAGGAAGGTGCTATGAAAAACCAGGTACAGTACCTAAACATTAACGTTGTTATTGTTGTCAAGTGTGTAGTATTTGCTGAACAATGGTGATAGTGCTGTTACTGCACACTCACAATATCCATCATAATGATCTACTTTCCATTCCAAACCAGAGTTCCTATGATGCGCTTCTGCTTGTCTCGAACCTAGCACATACTCTAATGCTAATGTAAATATTTCATTAACCCATTTGCATTATTTGGCGACCAGGGCTTGCATACGCATTTTTGGCATGTGAGTCGTATGACAAGCTTAGCTCGCTATGCTGTATTGCTCCATATAATCCCATATCGTTAGGTTCGTTCTCATCAGTGATCGCATACTCGCAACTGCACACCCACATGCAAATGTGTATAGACATGCATATGAGAAAGTCAAATGTCCAACTTGTACGTATATGAACTTTCTTGTTTAATTTTCCCGCACCCTCTTTACCAAATGTCAGCTCATTCAGTCAACGAACTGAGACACATAAACCCAATTTTGCGACTGGCTGTTAGGTGAGGGGTACGCAGGGAGTGGTGCAAAGCTTGCATTTAAGAGTACTGCGAGTTAGGGCAGCATAATCGACAAGGCCAACACATTGCGATTCTTACCGCGCAAGCACACTACGTTCTCGTACAAGTCCCTCCGTTCTCGTTTCTACGAGCATTTCCCTCCCGTTTAGCAGAACCTACTAGCTAGCCAACGTGATGGTTCTAAATATAATGTAGCCATCTTCTATATTATATTAATGTTATAAACACAATTACCTACATCTAGTCTTATTAAGCGATTATAAATGCATATTACTCCATGTCGTAATTTACTAGGCCAATACTGCAGTTTGGAGTAGTTATTTTGTTACAGTGTTTATTACTGTTTGTTATGTTTGTGTTCTGGCAGCAAGTTGCATGCAGTTATGTCTGCACATAGTAGGAAATTTGAATGTATGAAAGTGTGGAAATGAATAACACGGCGAAACTAAAGGAGATCAATCTTTCGGGTTTATTCTTAGAAGAGAAGCTGTTTTCCATGCTTATTGTTTGTTTGCGAGTGAAACGGCATCTGGACAAATAATAGTTCTTGTGATATTGGTCATTTAAAACAAAAAATAGCAAAACATAGAGCTCAATTGCCCATATGAAATTAGAATTGTGTAGTGTGTGTTAGAGAAAGAAAGGGAGTAAAGGTGGAGAGGATGTAATGTACTGCACACCCACTGCAACAAATCATGAGCCGCCACTGCTTCCCATAGATATTATTTACAGATATGTGGAATAAAACACTGATATGTGGTGTTGGCAATTCTGATCAGTATGACATAACTAACCAACTGTGTTTCAATCAAGAAAAAACAATTTTATCTTGACATTATTTTGCTCACCGATGGTTATCCGAGCTCGTGGGTACAGGGCCTTTTGGTTTCACAGGCTTCATATGCTTAGCATGGGTGGGTAGAGCTCCCAGTTCGTCTGTTCTTTATCAGTTCAGCTGCTGCATGGGCTGGGCTAAAGTGAGGGCTGCATTTACTGTAGCTGAAGCTGTTGGTGGCATATGATCTTGGATTCATCTCCAGTCAGGTTTCTTGCCTGCTTTGTATAATGCTAAATGCCAAGCTTTATTTAAACGCTTGGTTTCTTCCTTTCTATTGAAGTTATCTTTATGTTTGTAAATCTCTATGACTTAAAATGGGCATAATAACGAACTGTGGAAGACAGGATAGCTGTGTCTGAATACTGTCTAATGTGTTCCCCTGATGCTAGTAATGGGTGTTCTGCGACTGGATCTTTTGCTTGTCTCAAACGGCAGCACCTCTTGTGTTCTGTAATGCGTGTGCTTACCATGTGTTGAATGGACCCTATATGCACATGCAACGCAGCTTCGGACAAAACATCTAGGAGAAGATTTTCTACTGAACCACGGCCTATAAGCTTAGATAGTCATTTTCTATTTAATGACATTAAATTCTCCAGCTGACTCACATTTTTTGGTAAACCATAAGGAGATCTTAAATTCTCATGATAACACATGTTGATGGTGACTTACAATGTGTAAGTACTTTAAGTCCAGGACTTCATAGTTTAACAACAATGAGGTCAATCAATGGAAATTGTTCTTTTATACTTGCTGTGTAAAGGCTGAAAAATGCAATGACATAGCCTCAGATAGACTGGAAGATCTGAGACTATGTCAGTCATTCAATTTTTCAGTGTGTTTCTACCTTTCCAAACTATGAGGGCGGATCTTATATAAACAGAAATTTTAATGTAATGCTGCTGTTAGTAATAATTTTGAGGGGCTTTGTCAGGATGTTGGCAGGGGTATCTGAAGAAGGTATTGTGCACATGCACTGCGGAGAACTAGGCTTTGTCAGGATGTTGGCAGGGGTATCTGAAGAAGGTATTGTGCACATGCACTGCGGAGAACTAGGCTTTGTCAGGATGTTGGCAGGAGTATCTGAAGAAGGTATTGTGCACATGCACTGCGGAGAACTAGGCTGAGTCAGGATGTTGGCAGGGGTATCTGAAGAAGGTATTGTGCACATGCACTGCGGAGAACTAGGCTGAGTTGCGCAATGCATCATTATCAGAGGGCACCAAACCTTCAGAAGTTTTGAGACGGCTCTCTGCGCATGGTTTGGTGAAGAAACGCTTTTGCAGACTCAAGTGTATGAGTGGGCTAAAAAATTGTGATGGGAAGAGAAGCTGTGGGAAATGAACTTCATAGGAGGAGACCACGGACAAGCATTATTGAAGATGATGGGCACATAAAACTTTCCAAAACTTTCACCATAGGAATAAGTTATGGAAGTGTTCAAACAATCATCCGAGATGAATTCCATTACAAAAAAGTGTCTGTTAGGTGGGTTCCTCGTCTCCTCAACCAGGAACAAAAAACTTAACACGTGGAAGTTTGTCAGAGATACCTGCATTGCTACGAGGAGGAGGGAGAGGATTTCTTACATCGTATTGTGACTTGTGATGAAACATGGGTGCATCATTACACCCCAAGGTCAAAGCAAGCAAGCATGGAGAGCCGGCAAGTAGATGAAGCAGGTCCAGTCAAGGGTTAAAACACGCCCATCTGCTGGAAAGGTGCTTGCAACCATTTTCTGGGATTCTGCGAGTGTTTTGCTGGTGGATTTTCTTCATGAACAAAGGACGATTAATGTAGCCTATTACTGTCGCACTTTTGATAAAGCAAAAGCTGCATATTGCAACAAGAGATGTCGGTAACCAATCCGAAACTTCATTCTTCTCCATGGCAATGTGAGGCCACATACAGAAGCTTTAAAGTGGGAAAAACTGGAGAAAATGCATTGTGCATCTCTGGAACACCTTCTGTACAGTCCAGATTTATCGCCCTGCGACTACCATTTGTTTGGACCACTGAAACAAGACCTAGGAGGACAGTGGTGTAATGATGACGCAAGTGTAGAAGAGTTCATGCACAACTGGCCCCACACACGTCCTTGTTCTGTCTATAAGGGCAGCATCCAAAGCTTGCCAATCCGATGGAGAAAATGTCTAGAAAAGTAATCTGTATATGTGTATTTTTGTTTGTTCATGCAATAAATTTTAGAAAATAATTTGCATTTAGATTTGATCTACCCTCGTATATAACTTGAAATTATTTTAAAATATTTGATAGTGGGTAGAGGAAGTTATGTGAACCTAGGCGGAGATTTTGATTGTAAGTTGTTAACCTTTCTTCCTCAGGAGTATTCTATGTAGTATTTTTGTGTTGTTAGCTGTTGGTGAAAATGATGGTTGGCAGTCTCCTGCAGAAGATGAATCAGAAAGCTGGAATTCAGGACGGAATCAGTATTTCACAAACAGAGATTTTAGAGGTAGAGGAAGAGGAAGACGTTCTCAAGAAACAGGTATCTACTTTAGCATTACTCGACTCTTCATGAAAGAAATGTATTGTAAAGAGAGAAAATTTGTGTGTATGTGTAGCAGTTTTAACGAAGGGTTATTTAACGATGTAGTGGTGTAGCAGTGAGTCTCACAGGAGGGAGAGCAGTTGTATCATGAATCAGGGCAAATTAGCATCAGGTGTACGTAATAGACTTTTGTGCTATTTGTTGGCATCAACTGTCAATCATATGCATTTTTTGTCTATGAATAAACAAATAAACAAAAAATCCCTGTGAGTGATGTTTAATGCCGAGAAATGTACCAAAACTCCATCTCCAGGGCGTTATGAGTACAAGTGAACAAATAAAGGCAAGGCATTATTATTTCCAATAAATATTCAAATTTTTCATATTTCAACTTCATTGGCATTAATTTGTAACAACATATCTCCACTCTTTTACAAGAAGTAATACTTTTAGGTCCCGAAGCTATTGTGTTCAGAAACTTCCTGGTTTCGTACGAGTTAAATCCTAACTTCTTTCTTTTGTAAATATTTTACAATGTTTATGATATTTGCACGTATTGAATATTTACGCGTGGTATTTAACCAAATGTCCTTTGGCAATATAATCCAACATCATTGGATTGCAGACAAAATCTCTTATTCTGCAGTAAGAATATGCGATCGTCTTTAGCAATGCATATATCACTAGTAATGATTCGTTACCTCTCTATAGCGGTAATTGTTTATTCCCCTAGTTACAGGCATAGCAACTGCAATTGATTGGCTATTCATCGATTCCATTGTGATGTGTCGATCGTATGGTCATGATCGGCCTTGAACACGTTTCCTTTCAACTCGCAATAGGTTCAGGACATGGATTAAGAAATACAATTTTGATAATTACATTGCATATACAGTATTTATAAGTGTTATGTCTAAACAACTTGGCATATTCAATATTGGTATTAACTCAGGGTAGAAACTACTGAGTTTATTTTTATTAAGTAAGTTTATTAAAGAGGTTAACTTGGTGGACTTGGACTGTAGGATGTACATATTCACCAGCTTCACGTTTATTTCATTGTGTATGTTTTTTGTATTATGTGAAAACTATGTAGCTTTTATGTTATTGAATAATTACAGGACCAAAGAGAAGGTATTTAATGTGCTGTTATCTAACAGGTTACCAGTGCATGACTGTTGTACCACCAAAGGGTAGTGTTTGTAGTATGTAACATTTGCAGCACTTTCATTGTTTCTCATACTTTTGTGTGAATATGTGGGGATTTTTATCAGTTATTAGGAATAGCCAGAGCTGTATGAAATTGCAATTATTAGCGTCATATGGGAGGATTTACCTTAAAAAAATGTCCTAGATCGTTGTACAATAATTTCTTCAGCGGCAGAAAGTAAATTACATTGTCATCATTGCTGTGTAAAAGGCTAACCAGTGCAGTATTGGATAAGGGATAAATCAAATCTAGCTTATAGAAAAATGAGTTTATTTGCAATGTTAAGCTGATAGTTTGGTTATGAGACACCAATTTCTCAGTTGCTCTCTCGCAGACACTAGTTAGTCCCAGGCGATGTGGATATTATTGGCAATAAGAAAGTGGATGTGGCTTGGCTCCTAAGTATGCATGCTGTTTGCCACACACATGTTCATCTGTTTCCAGCCTGGTACTAATCATGGGAAACATTAGCTGGTGCTCAATCAAGAACACTGTACAACACAGGTACTCCCAGTGGTCAGAGGTTATTCTCACTTGCTTAAGAATAGGTCACATGGACCCAGCGTCTGTCTGTCCGTCCGATGTGGGCAGTCACATGCCCTTGATTGTTCAGGAACACTCATGGACGCCAGTCCATTGGCCTGGATATTACACTTGACTCAGTTTTGTATTACAACCTAGTAGCTGTAGCTCATACTCTGCTGTTCGTCACTCTTATTGGGTTCAATAAACAAGTCTAACTTTTGAGAGGTAGAACTGGAACTTAAAAATTCAATGCCACAACTGGGATTTGAACCACAGACCTTCCGCTTACCAGGCGGATGCTCTACCACTGAGCTATTGTGACAAACTGCCAGAATGGCATTAAATTCTCAAGCCAGTTCGTATTTCTCCTGGTAAACCACAAAGGCAGTCTCACATCAGAGACAAATTACCCCAATGGTGACTTACTATTGTAAGTACTTTATATCCCAGGATTAAATAATCTTCAGATGGTAATTATTATTTATTTATGCCAACAAACTTACTGTTGGTGTTTTTAAACACACAAGCCCTGTGTGGGCAAAGTTTGAGAGGTAGAACTGGAACTTAAAAATTCAATGCCACAACTGGGATTTGAACCACAATATTGTATTTGTCACAATAGCTCAATGGTTAGAGCAGCTGCCTGGTAAGTGGAAGGTCTGTGGTTCAAATCCCAGTTGTGGCATTGAATTTTTAAGTTCCGGTTCTACCTCTCAAACTTTGCCCACACACGGTTTGTGTGTTTAAAAACACCAACAGTAAGTTTGTTGGCATAAATAAATAAGTCTAACTTTTATTTTAGTTTTAGGAGCATTTTACACATAAGACTTATTTTATAGTTTATAATCTTCTGTTCGTTTATCTTTTAGTGTTTTAACGGTTTAATATTGTAACTTTTCACATTTTACTCATAACTTTATGAGTGTTTTAGATTTTAAGGCTTCACTTTGGGCCCAAATGACATAGCTGTTGACACGTCCTTAAACTCCACTTGCTCACTCACTCACTTTGTATACTAAGCAAAGGAACCTCTATTGAAAAAGCAATATACAAGTCAGGGGCGTAGCATCAATGAATGTGGGAAATGTATTACATACCCTGTGTTTTTCCTCAAACTAATTACCAAATTGGTGTTCATTATAATTTTGTGTGCATAACCGTTTTAATGTCATTGAAAATCAGACTTTCCTAATCATTATGATTTGAATTCCCGCTGCTCTGCAGCAGTATGTTCCGAAACAAAACTTGGGTCAACACCATCTGTCATCTGCTAGAGGAACCTAGAGTTCTGCACCTGACCCAAGGTATGTACCAAAATAGATCACATCTCATGTTAAGAATCGTGGTTACATTACTGCATTTAAAGTTGTGAATAGGGAGTAATTCACAATTTGTTTTACTTCTTGTAGGCGTGCTCTTCAATTGTAGACATTTGAGCATAATTTGGACACTTGGTGACTTATTTATTAAGCCAAAATGTAGGTTAATATTTGCAGATTCCGGGCGAAGGTATGCAAGAGAGGCAGTTGCATCCATGTCTCACAACATGAGAGCTAGAGTGTAAACACAGCTGCATTTAAATACCACTCACTCACTCACTCACTCACTCACTCACTCACTCACTCACTCACTCACAGAGCTTTACTTTCTCATTTTGCATGGGCTGTATGTTTTATAGGAAAACAGGCATTTGCTTTTCATGGTCACAATGAGAATGAAGGATCCTCAGAGGCAATTATATAGAATATTTAAATGAATTAGCAATATATGACACCTCTGTGAAAGAGCAGTTGGAAAAATCAACTGTTTTTTATGCAACTTCACCTGGTATTCAGAATGAGTTCAAGTGTGGTTGCCGTTGTGACATATGGAATTAAGAAAGAAATTTCTGATGCCATCTTTGTTTAATGTTTGATGAAACTCCTGACCTTAATAGTGAAGAACTCTGTACCGTTTGCAGGAATTTTGAAGAGAGGTTTATTTGATTTGATTGACAGTTCTGACAGAAAAGCAGATTCTCTTTTGAATCATGCTCGCAGTATTATCCAACATTTCTGTCAGACAATGACAAAAGATGAAAACTCTGAAGGGCAATTCTGTTTAGGTTAGGTAATATTTTAACAAATTTTACAATATTTGTCAGGTTACATACCCGAATCTGATAGTCAGCCTACACAATTTGTACAAGTTTCTCATCGTTAAGCAAGATGTCATGACATTTGAAAATGATGAACTAAAACAAAATTGTTTGCATGGTGCTATACACAAAAAAACTATTCAGAAGAACATAATTAATTGAACAAGCTTTTGTTTTTACAGGTTTTTATAAAGTGAGTATCAGTATTGATATCGTGTAACAAGAAATAACTGTGTAGTCCGATCGCTACAGGGTACAGTTAAATCTTATATTTTTTTAAAAACTGGTCTACACGAGTGCTGTTTATCTGCTTTTTCTAATATTCTAAGTCCTTTTTCTTGTAACATAAATATTTTTTTTGTGTCTATTCCTCCAAAGTGTAATTTCATACTTTGTGTGGAAATAAATGAAAATGTAACAGATATGCTTAACAGTTTCCTTATCCATAATATTTCTTGCCTGTTTATTGATATCATTTTTTTATTGATGTGCCTTAGTTATGGTTTTCAGTTTGTTTGTCAGTTATCACTCTTGGGTAATGGCCTTTGAAACATTCAGTGTTAACTGAAGCTGGATAGCGAGGGTGAAACATGTTATAAATTTGTAGCTTGAAGTGGCAAGACAGTTGCATGTAATGATGGAGTGATGTGTCTGTAGGCAGGTACCAAGATAGTGACTGGAGATCTCGTGCAGAGGACGAGTCAGAGGATCAGGGCTCAGGAAACAGAAGCTTTGGTCGAGGAGGTTTCCAAAGTAGAGACGAGAGAGGACGGAGAGGGAGAGGGGGAAGGAACCTGGGAAATAATAGCAGCAGTATGACAGTGAAGACGCAGGATGTGGGCAAAGTAATAGGAAAAGGAGGCTCAAAAATACGAGAACTGCAAGATGAGAGTGGAGCTCATATTAAGGTATGTATGACCACAGCAGTAAGTCAGAGTAAGAACCTGAGCTCAGACTAAAGAACACCTCCTTCCTGCAGTACCAACCAAAAGTTTGAGGAAATACACTCTCCTTAAACTATACTGTCCAACACCTTGTTTTGTCAAAACAATTGTTATTAAAGGGTCCATTTTAAAAGAATAATTATGTAGATGTCATTTTTTAAGGAGTTATAACTGTTTCAGGTTTAGAAAATCTGAAAAAAAATTAATTTTAAAATCTTTTTGGAGACTCGACCCTGAAAATATGTGGGATGTGAATTTTAATTTTTCTCTGAAGGGAAAGGCACACATGTGTCTGTGTCATTGGATTGCTGATAAATAAAATTTCTGCAGCACAAATATGCATCTGTCTACATTGACGTATATATCATTAGTACCCTATTGGGGTAATTGTTCATTTCTCCTAGTTACGGGCATAGCAACTGCAGCTTAGTGGTTACCTATTGTTGTCAATTTCAACATAAGGGGTTATGATCGACCTTGGGTATATTTCCTTTCAATCTGAATAACTTCGGAACATAAGTCAAGAAATCTAATTTTGGTAATTACATATATGAGATTTAGAGATATTATTTGGAAACAACTTGGCATATTAAATACTGGTGTAAATCCTTTCCCTAATTCCTGTCACAAGTTATAACTTCATTGCTGTAATGCCCTCTTAGATGCATTGGCAACTATACAGTTCCAGGCCCTGCAAATTATGTGCTACTACTGCTGGCTACTTTGATGTGTCATGCGTTGGCACCTTGCATTATGTGGTCCCTAAGCAACATACAGGTAACCCATTTGCAGGCTCTCTTCACTGCTTAGAGAACTGAGAGTCTGGTTGAGATGAGGTGTGATTTGTTGCATGGTGTTATCACTAAGCTCCTGTAGTGTACAGGATTCCAGCTGCTGAGCTTGGGTGAGAGATACGCTACCTGTTTGAGAGCACAAAGGTGAACATTTCCATCGTCTGCAATAAAGTAAGGGATTTCAGTGCACCTCTAGGGCGACTTGGTTTTCTTGCACAGTGGAGGGAGGTAATAGAACAGATTAGCATATGTAAAAGGACCATATATTTACTAACATAGCCAGGATGTCCATTTTATATTGCCTAGATATGATCTGTTTGTTTTTGGTTTGTTTCAGATTGAAAAAGAAAATCAGGACGATTTTGGTGCCACTACTAACATAACGTTGTCAGGTTCGTCTGAGGCACAGAGCAAAGCTAAGGAATTGATCGAGGACTATTTGCAAAAACCCAGAAACACAGAGCAGCGAAATGACAATAGAAGAAATGAAGGTACCTCTGATAGAAATCGTGAGTCAGACTCTGCAAGAGAGGATCCATATAACATCAACTTCAGTCAGCTTTTGGAGGAATGTGTATGTATATAACTCCTCATTATTGAATATGTTTCTTATGCGATGGGCATTTGAACAGTTTTACAACTACCATCTGCATTGTAACAGAACAGAAAATTTAACTAACAAGTTAGCAGCGATGGACCTTAGCTATAGTAGGCAGCGCTTATTGAGATACCCCAAAAAACAACCTTGACATTTTTCTCCCATTATGGTGCAGTCTGATTATATTTGGTGATATTCCATCCTTTAGGTTACATTAGTACTGCCAACTGTTTGTAACGTACAACAATGGTAAGAATTCTGAGGAGAAAGTTTTGAATTGCATCAATAGCTGCGGAACTTGTAAAGCTTCTTGAATGCCCCTTTGCTGAGACATGTTTACTTTCTCTGCCACTTGTGGAAACATTGATTCCACCCAACAGTTGATATGGAGATACACAATTTGACACTTCCAGTATCCTAAAGGACTTCTAGAGGGAGATCTCTATGTGTGTAAACAGGAAAACACAAAAACAAAAAGTTGGATAAATGTCAAACTAGATCCACTAATATCACAATAATAATGTAGAGACCAATAGCTTCACTTAACTAAATTGAAGTGTAAACACTCCACAACCAACATGTTTCAGCAGTTACTCTGCCATTTTGAAGGTAAACTGACGTTGGCCAACCTTGCTACGAAGCCGTTATGTGCAAGTGATGACGTGACGTCAGCGCGAGTGATGTAATTGTATGATCCTAGTCCCATCATTTCTACCTGTGTTGGGGGCATGCACTGGGAAAGTTTCAGCTTCTATAAAATAAGGAAGGTGTGACAATCACATTTACATTCCAGCCACTCTACACACATTTTGAAAACCGTTGTTTTTCTCAAATAAATTTTTAAATTTGTCTTTTATGGTGAACATTCTCCAATACTTTTATACAATACAAGTCATTTGTAAGTATAATAGCACAAATTTAAAATTATGTAAGATGACTAATAGAAAAAATCAAAGATTAGTTGAAATGTATATATTTATGGGAGATTACATGAAAATATGTATTTACATATTTTTTCCTTCAAAATATATATTTTTATGTGAAGTAAGATTTGATATTTATGCTTAGGATCCTTTATTCAGAGTTTTCCCCTTTTTGTAGGTATGTGTGTGTTTGCAGAAAAAATATTTATTTGCCTAAAACTCTGGTCCCTATTTGTAACTTAATAAGACATACTGCCGAGAGATCATTGTACATTCCTTGTCTGAATATCACAAAGCAAGAGTTTTCTACAAATCAAAACATAGCTAGTATAGAAAAACTGGGATTTGAAATGCAGAAATGGAATTTTGAAATGTCTAAAATACAAAATAAAAATAATTGTATTTTATTTTCTCTTTTTAGAAAAAGGCAGAAGCTGAAAAATGGAGCAAAATGGAACCAATTAAAAAGGACTTTTATATCGAAGATCCTGAAGTAGCAAACATGTCACCTGAAGAGGTGCAGCGTTTCAGGTGTGTTATGATTGACTGCTGTTGTACTATAATTATGAATAGTAGGGTTCGTCTATAAGACATACAGAGGTGCATCTGAGGGCTTATTCACAATGGACATGACAAAGCATTAAGTTGTATTGCACTGTATTGGAACTTAACATTACAGACTGAGTGGTATACACTGATAATGCATGTTTAGGTTACTAATCATCATGTATTTAATTTTGCAGAAAAATGAATAATAACATATCCGTTTCTGCCCCGTTTGGAGGAGATTATACAATACCAAATCCTATTCAAACATTTGAGCAGTGCTTTGGGCCATATCCAGATATTTTAGAGGAAATACGCAAGCAAGGCTTTGAACGGCCATCGCCAATTCAGTGTCAAGCATGGCCAGTACTGTTACAAGGTCATGACCTTATTGGCATTGCTCAGACAGGCACAGGTAAGTAGAAGAAACTAGGAACAGTGATGTGTTTTTGAATTTGCTTAACACTGAATCTTACTGAATTCCTTCACACTTGTTCCCATCATCGGAAGGTGTAAATATCATGACAGTGTAACTAATTCCAACTTAACATGAAGTAAATTATCAATTTAACTTAAAATGAATGAATATGTTAGACTTTCTGACAGTGATGTGCACTAATGTTGTATTACTTAGTTGATTTTGAAACTACATCACTTGTTTATTAAACAAGATATGTTTCAAAAGCTATCATTCCCATCATCAGTTTCTAGTCAACTGCCTCGGAAGAAATTTAGATACCACCCAACAGCATTCTAGATATTTAAAAAACTATTCAGTAGTGGTGCAGTTTTTTGCAATTATTAATATGGAATGTGCTGTGCTATGAGACTTCTTTTCTATCTAGGTTGTGGTAACGGATGGAATGAAAAATCACACGATGTTTCTTCACCACAATGTATTATTTTATTAACACTTCATCGATACTTTACATTAAATAATTCCTCTCAGCACCATTCTAAATGCTTAAAAACCTTTACACTTTTTCACTTAGTAGAACTTATGCTTGATGAAAGTTTGGTGAAAGTTCCATGTTCACACTACCTAAATATGTCTTTTCAGCTCGAACATACACACGCGAGTGGGACAGTTTATGGCATCACCTGACGCGACACCGCCTTTTTCGTATACATCTGCGTATGCGTCCATCAAATAGTTCTTTCTTGTTAGGGAAGCGATCCCTAATCATCCTCCCCTACTTTTATTATGGAACACATATAATTCTAATATTTATACATATATATTAAAATCAAATATGGAAAGATTTATGACGTCTTTGGGCAAACTTAGTTGTTTGTAACAATGAACATTTTTAACACGTTTTCATCATTTGATCAATTCATACCAACATCAAAAAACAAATTACACTTTTAACAAACATTCACATGAACGATTTTCTTTTGGGGTCTGCTAATATTGTGTCTCAGTAGCATAAGCTCATTTTATCTCCGGAAAATACAGAGACCCAAAAACATAGGAACCACTGCAGAGTGTTTTTCCACTGTGCAAGGGGAAACATGATAACACAGCTGTTGTACACAAGGTCATGCAGTTGACTTGTTTTTCTCTGCTCTGAAAGTGCAGTACTGAGCTGAGGCACTATTGTGTGGTGTGCTTTATTATTTTGCCCTGTACTTAGTCACAAAGAGTGTTATGGCCCAGCTTTTGTTTTCTACTTCACAGTGTGTGTTTATTTATGACTCATATGTGTTAACTCAGTCAGCTAGGCTGACAGGTTTACAATGTCCTTGACATGTTCTTGTACTCATTTAGGAAGCACCTACATATAATTTTGTCCACTCTTCTCTGGATCCATGTTGCAATGGTTAGTGTTATTCCTTGTACAAAGTACATAATGGGTTGTTTTATTTGCTCTTAGGTAAAACGTTAGCGTTCCTGTTACCAGCACTGATTCATATAGAACATCAACCAGTCCCTCGCTCTGAGAGACGTGGAGCTAATGTATTGATTATGGCCCCAACAAGAGAACTTGCTCTTCAAATTGAAGAAGAAGTTAACAAGTACAGTTATCGTGAAATAAACTGGTGAGTACATTACTTAATATAGGTATTATCAGTGTACGTAACAAATTTCTCACATTGTCAAAAAGTAAAATATAGGTGTACAACAGATACAAACAGAGAACAAAAAGTAAGCTATGTGTAGAACTTGCTTCTAAACCAAGTATGAGCGTGTTGCATCGTTATTCGGTTAGTTAGCAATTGGTTACATTGATTTATTTAAAAGTGCTGCACAGAACATCATATCTAGAAGGCATTAACAGCGTAACTGTTGATATCTCATGGTGAAATGTTGAACATTGTAGAGTTGCAACACTTTGAAGAAAGATATTGGTGTGTAAGTGTAGATATTTGTTTGTTTCAGTGTGTGCGTGTATGGTGGAGCGAGCAGACGAGATCAGATTGACATAGTAACTAAAGGAGTGGACATTATCATAGCAACTCCAGGACGTTTAAATGACCTTGCACAGGCTGGTAAGTTGCTGAATGAGCTAGCTACATGTGCTCACCAAATCCTCCAGCTTTGTCTGTAGCGCCAGAGATTTACTCATTAGCTGTGCTGTAAAAGAACAAACAAATGTATTAGCTTTGAATCTGCATAATGCTGATGTTATTGAAATAATTTTATTGTACAGTGTGTCCCACATAACACTGATATGAGTTAATTGCATTCATATTTGCAATTTGGCCACACTGTGCTCTGTTTATAACAGGTGTTGAGATTTATTCGGCCTTTAGCGCCAGTCAGTTTAAGTGATGAGTTGAGCGAGCCCCTTGTCTCAGAGGCGAGATGTAGAAGTGAACCTCGTACTGCATGCGTTTCTGACTTGGTAAACAGGTTTATGTACTGCAGTATCACAGAACTGTTCTTCATTCTTTGCATGTAAGATGGAAGTGACCACCGATCACAGAATATGCATTGTTAAATGCTACTTCAGCTGGAATGATATGAAGGGGAGAATCGTTACAATATTGGCTGTTGTGTGAATGATTTTCTACGGTCTTGCATACAATTTTATCAAGTCCCTAGACAAAACATGAGAAAGAGGATCAAAATATTAAGATGCACCTAAGATTACTAATCTGGCATTGTTAGATTTTCATATATTCTCATAAAATTGTTAGGAAGTATCTTCCTTTCATAGAAGTTTGAAAACAGTGTTGTTATAATTAATTTAATTTAAAAGGTGAGTTAATTAATAACACTGAACAACACTTACAACATATTTTTCCGGGACGCGTTTCGAAGGTAACTTTCCTCCATTATCAACCGGACAATAACTGGGTTTCCATGGTGCTTGATGGTGCAGATGGTGATGCTTCTTCTGGTGTTTCTTCTGGTGGCAGTTCAATGAACTTACTGAAAATGTCTCTCTGAGGAATGTCGAAATTAAATACTCGGTTTCTATTTTTTAAAATAAAGATTTGTTCCCATGTGGACAGTTCTTGTTTTCCGGTTATGTGTTTAAGAAGTTTCGGTTCTAGCTTTATGTCATGATTTTTTGTCCAAAAGTGAAATGCAACCGCTGATTTTTCTAATTGTTTACTCTTAATGTTTCTAACGTGTTCCTTGGATCTAATTTCTAAATTTCTTTTGGTTTTTCCTATTTATATTTCATTACAATCACTGCATTCAATTTGGTATATGCCAGATTTTTTGTTAGGTGGAATAGCATCTTTGATGTTTGAAAGTAGTAGGTTTTTTATGGAGTAATGGTTTACTGCTGCTAGCTCAATGTTGTATTCCTTGAACACCTTTTTAAATTTATCAAAGGCCCATGGATGATATGTGAATTTTTTGAATATCATCCATGGGCCTTTGATAAATTTAAAAAGGTGTTCAAGGAATACAACATTGAGCTAGCAGCAGTAAACCATTACTCCATAAAAAATCTACTACTTTCAAACATCAAAGATGCTATTCCACCTAACAAAAAATCTGGCATATACCAAATTGAATGCAGTGATTGTAATGAAATATAAATAGGAAAAACCAAAAGAAATTTAGAAATTAGATCCAAGGAACACGTTAGAAACATTAAGAGTAAACAATTAGAAAAATCAGCGGTTGCATTTCACTTTTGGACAAAAAATCATGACATAAAGCTAGAACCGAAACTTCTTAAACACATAACCGGAAAACAAGAACTGTCCACATGGGAACAAATCTTTATTTTAAAAAATAGAAACCGAGTATTTAATTTCGACATTCCTCAGAGAGATATTTTCAGTAAGTTCACTGAACTGCCACCAGAAGAAACACCAGAAGAAGCATCACCATCTGCACCATCAAGCACCATGGAAACCCAGTTATTGTCCGGTTGATAATGGAGGAAAGTTACCTTCGAAACGCGTCCCGGAAAAATATGTTGTAAGTGTTGTTCAGTGTTATTAATTAACTCACCTTTTAAATTAAATTAAATTGTTAGGAAGATTATCTCAGCAAATTGGTATCTCCTGCAAAACAGGTCGTGATGGGCTAAAAGAATTCACATTGTGAGTATAGTGCATAGACAACGATAAACAAGTTAGCTGTTAAAAACAGAGGCACTAAAAGTGTACTTTTGAAAGTGTGATCCATCCCTGTAAGACAAGAGCATCTAAGCAACTTTGACCCCATAGTTAAACTAGAAGCCCAGGACTTAAACCCTATCTGGCCTTAAAGTGGGTACACCGCAGCACAACTTTCAGCGCGAGTAAAATGGTGAAGCACTATTGGAAATAGTTCCTTACTACATTGCATATATAAGCACTATGTAATACTTTCAAGTAATGAACGGGGTGAATAGATACTGTACAACTTACAAAACATTTAAACAGGAGCATAAATATTTTACATCCATTTATTATCACGTGGTACTCGGTAATTCTCAGATTGCATTGTTACTGTAGTGAAGTGATGCTCTGACACTTGTATTACTAGTAACGCTTGTGCAGTTAGTGTGGTGGAGTGTTCACTTTCCCAGAAAAGCGGAAAGCCTCTAAGAAGTCGTGAAAGACTATTGTATTATATGTGTTTAATTTTATCTTTCAATGTTATGACACTCTGGCTGTGAAAGATGTAACCAAATTGACATCTGAAGCAACTGGTATTTCTGTGTACACTGTTTCAAATGCAAAAATGGAAATGAAGCAAACAGGAACTGTAAAAGTCCCTAAAAAGGAAAGGGAAAGACCATTTAGTGTGTTAGGCAAAGTGGATGACTGTTAAGTGTTATTCGCTTTAAAATGCATAGTTTCTTATTAAACAACGGGCTTCCTATAATAGATAATGAACATTGAACCAGATCTTCCAAATCTTAGGTAAACCATGTTCCATACTTTGTTGAAAGACATTGGGCTTCAGTTTACAAAAAGAAAGACAATGTGATACTTGATCAGGAAGCTATGGTGGTGTGGAGACATTACGTGAGATCTGAGAGTGCCACGCCTCTATTTGGCAACTGAGGTTAACGTAAGTTTTACTCATAGAATTACATTTCGTAACTTTTGTTAACCAATTTCTTCAATTAGTTACTGTAGTTTATTTAATAAATATGAGCTGAGTGCAATTCTAACCTCACACTGTGACAGAGAAAGATCTGACGGTTGCAATAACAGTATACAGCTGTGTGCAGAGAACGTCAACACACATGCTTGTTGGGAGAGTGGTACAATCATAATGTTTATGTGCATACCCACTTTAAGCTTGGAGGGACTATAAGTACTTACAACGTTGTAAATCGCCATTAAGGTATGTTATCACAGAGTAAATTGACATCTCCTGGTGTGGTTTACTGGGAATAATGCGAGTGAGTTGGAGAATTTAATGTCATTGGCATGTTGGCCATGATAGCTTAGTGGTTAGATCAGCCGGACAGTAAACAGTAGATCCATGGTTCAAATCCTGGTTATGGCATTCAATTTTTCAGTCTTACTCTACCATTTCCAATCATGTCCTAGACATGGCTTTTGTGTGGAAAAACATTAATTACATTACAGCATTGTTCACACATTTGAGCGACAGTTACTGAAATAATAAACCATTTCTATCCATTCGTCAAGAAGCTAGATGGCTCCAAATGTGTGACACAAATTACTTATTTTTGGGTAAAATAGTTGTTTTTGACACTAGTTGTATTGGACATATTTGTGACATTCATGATGTAGAATCCGTGGTTAATGTCTGGCCTAAGCAGTACCTTCCACTCTGTAGAGACAATTACATGACTGAGCACTTGTTGATACATTCATTATATGAATTTGGAAATGATTCACACTGTTTCTATTATTTTAATTGTACAGAGCTGCTTTTGTATTATAATTTTGAGTTTGTCCTACATGTTAAGAATACTGCATTTGAATGTTTTGTATTTCAACAGTAACTGAAAATAATGTGACAAAACCAGAGCTCACGTCGCACTTGATCAATAGCAGTGCTAGCCAGTGGAGAGGAGGCACGCACTCTGAAGAGTCTGGAAATGTGGCGAAGCTGCGAGAACCAAGAATCTACCTTCCCTCAGTGTGTAAACAAATGTGTCAAAAGTTGTAGCAGGTATGAAGAGAAATACATTCACCGACATGGTGCTTGTTGTAATGTATAGTGCTGGTTACTCAGCGATAAAGCAAGAGTGAAGGAAGAAAGGGAGAGAAGAACATGACAAAAGGAGAGACAGACAGAACAGAACCAGGGCAGTTGTCTGACTACAGCACATCAGAAACCGAAATGCTGTGCATCTGAACACAGGCTGCAAGTAAAATAATCCTGCACACTTTAGGGGTAAATTCATCTTACTGTGAATAACAAGAAAGTTCAATACTAAAAAGCTGAAAAGTTTATAGTTTTCTAGAAAAAAAAAATTGTCCAAAAAATTTATCACCTAGCTGGATTATTGTTCATTAAAGGTTCTTAATTTATGACTATATTTATAGAAAATTGCATGAACGACAATGTTTTCCTTTGGCATATTTCAGTAGGATGATCAGTTTTTGTGTAAATTAAATTTAAGATGTCCATAATTTATTGCCTTCTTAATTGTGTTAGAATTGGCAACATCACATCAGCTTTACTCTTATGTCAATGTAGATCGCACAGAATGTTTACTTAATCGCGTACTTTTTTGTCAAAGCCACCAAGGCTCAGAAGTCTGTCTACAAGCAAATGGTGCACATGTGGAACACTTTAATTTAAAAGGTGAGTCAATTAATAACACTAAACAACACTTACATTTATAATTTTCTGGAACGCGTTTCGGAAAATTATAAATGCAAGTGTTGTTTATAATCTTCGCAAAAGTTAAAGGCATATGGAGGCGGGCCGTACTGCAGTCTCCAGTGAATCGTAAGCTTGCCTCTCCTACCAGTGCTGCCGAATGTGGTACACGCATCTCATGCACTCTCATGTACAGAACCTCTGTTGGTACACGCACTACGCTTGGCAACAGTGCTCTGCTTGAGCATTGGCCAGCGTTCACATGCCTTTAACTTTTGCGAGTGGTATAGTGTTATTGACTCACCTTTTAAATTAAATTGATTATAACAACACTGTTTTCAAACTTCTAAGAAAGGAAGATTATGTGGAACACTTCCTCTAAACACTTATTTTAAATTTGTATCTTACAGGCAAGTTTGGGTATTTTAAATTAATCCCAATGTTTTTGGATACTTTTTAATACTAGTAAATGTTAGTGGTTAAAATTGGTACTGTAGTTTTATTATGCTTTGTATGCGTTGAGCTATGAGATTCTTTTACTACCCCAGGTTATGGTACGGGTGAAATGAACGAACACAGGATGTAACTTTACTGTATCACTTTTATTTGCACCTTTCTCAATTGCAATATTACACTCGTCACATATAAATTAACTTTAGTTGCACATGAATATACTTCCTTGCTGGTCTTTTCACGTTATTAGTTATTTTAGATCACTTTTAGCGTCCACATCTACGCATGTCACAAAACGTGTCTTTACTTTCCGGAGACTAGGATGCTAATAAGAAAAAAGTTGGCACCTCTTTACATAATGCGTTTGTATTCATACGCATATGCGTTTATTTTCCGCAAAGCACACTCTGAAACCCTTCTACATGCTAAATAGTTCCTGTAACATTAGGGAAGTGATCTTTATCTATCCTCCCTACACTTTTAACATTAAATATATATGGTTCTTTATTTATACATATTAAATTTGAACATGTTACTTAACATTTATGACATTTTTAAACAACTCTTTTTTATAACAATTGAGAAAATGGCAATACATTTTCAGTACTCTACAAATCCTTATGAGCATGAAAAATAAACTATATTTACAACAAATATTTATGTGAATGCTTTCTTTTCGGGGTATAACCATATATTCTGTCTCAAAATCATAGTTATTTTTTGTTTCTAAATCTACCAATAAATAATAAGTCTAAGTATGGAATATTACACATGAACAGCAGTATCAATTTATGTGCTGGCATGAAGCATACTGGTCTAACTTTAAAATGGGTATATTAAAAATGAAATATAATCATACACTTCCCAGTAGCCAAACCTATAAACAATTGCACATAAATTTTACTTGCGCATATTGCAGTGGAGTGTAAATTCACTTTATAAATTACGCTTTCCTAAAGGTTTAGCAATTATGAGTATCACATTGTTAATTGCAACACAGAATAACAGTATTAATATTGTAAGAGATGTTTCACACAAGCGAGATAACACAATGTACATTTGTTAACAAATACCACAGTACAGATAAACTCAATAGTTGCAGAGCCATTTGTTGCCAACCTCTGCCCCAGACCCCAGACACATATCTTGCAGACGATATTGAAACTACACGTGTTCACCACATGTGCCAGTGTTAGAAGCTTGCTACCTTTACTATTTATTATGAAAATGAATATCCTATTTGGTCCCTGCCATTCAGTAAATAAACCTTGTAAGCGTAAGTTGTGTTTATTTTGTGACATTGCTTCGAGCTTTGGTGTAGAAGCATCCCAGATTGTGTGGCAAGACGTCTCGTTGCCAAGGAGGCAGAGACAGAGTAAATTTCCAAGTTTAAACAGGGTTTAGTGTTAATTAGTGTTGGATGAGGCAGTAGTAATTGTAAAAGTAGAGAAAATAACAGAAGTAAAAAGAGACATAGTTACATTGGTGTCAGAAGTGGGACGAAACCATGGCAAGATGGAAGAAATGATGAAGTAAATGTTAGACAAGATTGACAAAATGAAAAATGAGATGGTTGAGATGAGGATAGACTTATCGGCAGTTGATTGTCAAGAAGGAAGCCATGAAACACGTTAATGCTCCAGAGGACATGAGGGAATGTGTTAGTATCGTGAAAGACAGAGTCAACAGCAGCACAACACAAGCAGACGTTAGGGTGGAACAATTTCTCAGCAAAACTAAGAACTTGGAGGTTGACTCTGGCATGACGTAACATCCATGTATGTTGAGCCATCCAAGTGTAACGACACGTCAATCCTCACAGTTCATTGCTGTTTCCACCCACAATTGATGGTTCACAGCAAGAGAAGTACTCAGCATGATTCCGAACATCGGCAGCATCCCAAAACATCTACAAGGGTCTTAAAAACCAATTCAGAAACAACCATTGACTGCATTCCATCACAATCAGCTCAGGGCAAGGCTACAAAGGCTACATTGACAACAAATACTAGGGTGATTGTGAGAGTAAGTTGGCAGCAATGCAACTATCCTCTGCTACCAACTCGGTGCATGTGAAGTAAGTACATTTGGACTTAGCTTGTATTTATTTCAACTGAATTTATGTATTTCTGACCCTTTATAGTATTCGTATCATATTTGCAACTTCCTATTGGATGTAATATTGCAGTTGATGTTTGGAAGTTGGAAAAAATTGTTTCAGGATGTAAAGTAAGGAGGTACTCCCGATTCTATGTGCGTTTGTTACTTTACCATGGGAGAAGCCTCTCAGTAGAACAGACCAGAAATCCTTGCCTTTAAAAATACCAAATAAAATCTTTGTAATTACATGGAAATGTGGAATTCATTATGTTTGCATACAGTGCAGTGAACAATAACTTGATTTTTTCATGGAATTTTCTGGCGTCCCACATGCCCGTGACTAAACATCTCAATATGACATGGCCAAAAATGTACTTAAATGGATTTTATGGAGCATTAGATCAGTTCATTGTGCTACCAGTGAAAGCAGATTACTCATTCAACAAGTTGTGCCACGTTGCCACACACTTTTATACTTAAATGTTAACGCTGCAGTTAATGCTGCATTTAATTAAAAAAAGTATTAGAATGTTTTATTAATCTACATGTACTCTCTCACCTCATTCAGTCTGCAGGATTATTTCACTTCATCCTGTATATAGAATTAGTATTGCTTTCTGAACACTAGTTATAACATGCAGTCTGTGTACAGCAGATGCTCGGTTATGAATTCTCTGAGCAGGAGGAAAGTATTAAATGTTTTTAAAAAAATATATACATATTAATTTTTAATTTAAAAGGTGAGTCAATTAATAACACTGAATAACACTTACAACATAATTTTCTGGAATGCGTTTCGAAGGTTAACTTTCCTCCATTATCAACCGGACAATAACTGGGTTTCCATGGTGCGGATGGTGATGTTTCTTCTGGTAACGGTTCAATGAACTTGCTGAAAATATCTTTCTGAGGAATGTCGAAATTAAATACTCGGTTTCTATTTTTTTAAAATGAAGATGTGTTCCCATGTGGAAAGTTCTTGTTTTCGGTTATGTGTTTGAGAAGTTTCAGTTCTAGCTTTATATCATGATTTTTTGTCCAAAAGTGAAACACAACTGTTGATTTTTCTAATTGTTTACAAAAATGACATTCAAAAAATTCACATATCATCCATGTGCCTTTGATAAATTTAAAAAAGTGTTCAAGGAATACAACATTGAGCTAGCAGCAGTAAACCATTACTCCATAAAAAACCTACTACTTTCAAACATCAAAGATGCTATTCCAACTAACAAAAAATCTGGCATATTCCAAATTGAATGCAGTGATTGTAATGAAGTATACATAGGAAAAACCAAAAGAAATTTAGAAATTAGATCCAAGGAACAAGTTAGGAACATCAAGAGTAAACAATTAGAAAAATCAGCGGTTGCGTTTCACTTTTGGACAAAAAATCATGAGATAAAGCTAGAACCGAAACTTCTCAAACACATAACCGGAAAACAAGACCTGTCCACATGGGAACAAATCTTTTTAAAAAATAGAAACTGAGTATTTAATTTTGACATTCCTCAGAAAGATATTTTCAGCAAGTTCATTGAACCGTTACCAGAAGAAACACCAGAAGAAGCATCACCATCTGCACCATCAAGCACCATGGAAACCCAGTTATTGTCCGGTTGATAATGGAGGAAAGTTACCTTCGAAACGCGTCCCGGAAAAATATGTTGTAAGTGTTGTTCAGTGTTATTAATTAACTCACCTTTTAAATTAAATTAATTACAACAACACTGTTTTCAAACTTCTATGAAAGGAAGATATTAATTTTTGTCCACAAACGTAAGATTTGTTTCAGGCAGACATAAAATAGGCTGTTAATTTCAGGGGAAAAAGAGTGTTGATCTTCCTACCCTGTGTTCTGTCCAGTGGAAGTGTCAGCGCTACAGGTAACACAACCATTTTGTACCCACATTAGGGTAGGAAGTGAGACACATGAAGGAAATGAAACATTTTTGACGATTTGAAAGTAGGAAATTTACTGCCTTCACATGCAAAACTCAGTACATTCAGAAGTTGGAGTGTAGGAAAATGATAAAATACAAAGATTTATATTTGTTTGTGGTTGTATGTCACAAACAGCTATACTAATATCATAAAGGGAGGACATTTATATGTTTGTGTAAATAGAGTAATCTGAAAAATCACTGAACTGAAATTGATAATTTTTTAATTGTTGAAAAGACTAATTCATTCTGACAGACCTGGGGCTATGAAGCACTTCTAATTTCATTTCATATATTACTAAAATATTAAAACGTATTTACAAAGCCCTTGTACTTGAATACAAACACAGCGCAAAGTGTATATTGTATTGTTTTATTTGCCATTTATGAAATACTCCAGTGTGTATGTACCGAAACACTGTCACAACTTCTGAATAATGAAATGAAAATGCTTCTGCACTGTAGCTTATAATTAATTGTAATTACGTATAACTTCTGAATAACTTTGTTCTACTATCTATTGATTCTAAGGTTGATCCGCGGGAAACTGAACCCAGGTGGCCAGTGCACAGTTATAATGTATCCTTCCGCCATTCGCGCCAGAAATACTGTCACAACACAACCATGTGTTGAGTGCATGCGGTACGTAACAGAAAGGAAACGATCCCTTCCGTCAATTTAAAGAGTGACTAACATGTAACTAGAGACGATAAGATTGATAGTCACAACAAAATAAACGATGCACATGTTATAATTATTAGTTATTACTTTTCTTTGCGAGCACTGTTTATACTGGTACTCGAAAAACCGGTGAACTCAGAAGCTAATTTCGCTACTTCTTTGACGGGAACAGTTGGATATTTCTCATACAACTTATAATACACGTTCAACACTATTGTTTTTTCACCACTAGTCAATGGTTTTCCTGCCTTATGCTTTGCATAAGTCGACGAAGACGCAAGAGCAAATTCACCGCAGCCGTCCGCCATGATTCGAAATAGAAACTGCTGGCTGTAAACAATACTCGGATATTCACACGAGTTGCATGTTGGGACTTGTAGTTCTGTTTATCAGTATACATCTTCGTTAATTAACCTCTTAGGTATTTGTGTACAATATTACATCATTTAACGATAAATTCATTCTAAAACTCAGATTACTAGGATGGGACTACTTCCCTGCACGCATTGCTACCGTGTTGTACCACGGGTGCACTGGTCACATGGGTTTGTTTTGACGTGGACAAACCTAAGACTGAACTTAGTATAGTTCTATCATAGCAGATAGAAGAGATAGTGTGAGCTCTTCAGGAGTTACTATGGTTCGCTCGCAAGATGGCACTGGTGTCGCGGTCGCTTCACTTTAGTTCACGAATGCATGGTGAAAATGGGTTTCATATTATCAGTTAGCATTTTAAATACCTAAAATCGTAAGCAGGAATATTGGAAATACTGTTTTGAAACATCGTCTTTCCTTGACACATAATATAGGATGCTATTTTACAATAATGGGTATTATAATTAATGAAGAACAATGGGAAATATCTGCTTACATGATTTTACGCTGAAAAATTAAACCATAATTCAAATTATGTACTGTATAAATAAGGAAAAATTGAAGCTATTAACAGTGAAGCAACAAGATTCTAAAGTAAGAACAAATTAGAAACTAAAAACTTCACTTATCTTAGTAATGTTGTTATTCTTTTGCAAAACAAATAAGTGAAGTTTTTAGTTTCTAATTTGTTCTTACTTTAGAATCTTCTTTTGCAAAAGAATAACAACATTACTAAGATAAGTGAAGTTTTTAGTTTCTAATTTGTTCTTACTTTATGTACTGTATGCCCACGACAAGAAGGCTAGAGGGGAATGAAGGGCAGAGGAGCTTGTATTGTGTATCTGCTCCGGTAGCAGACCTGTTTACTAGGAAATGAGTGTATGAGAGTGCATATTTCTAGCTATCGGTGTGTTATGTGACAACATTGTGTATTTTAAACGAGCCTAGCATCTTTGTCATACTCGGAAACTAGGCATAAACACCGTGCGGGAAGCACAAAATGGTTACGCTACGCATTCCTAAGACTTGCCTTCTTGTCCTGGGCATACAGTATGTTATGTATATAAAATATCGAAACTCACCGTGGAATTAGATGTTGGAGACCTTGGAGAGTTTACGTGTTGATTTTGCTGACTTCGATGATGTCATTTCTCTACTGATTTCCATAGTACGAAAAAAGAAGCGACACTTCATGTGATGTAGTGTTAACTTTCCAACTAAATCCAGTTTGTGTTCCACGCAACATCCTATTCCACTGGGTCCTAATATGATTTCGTCTATGTTATCTAAGCACTCGTAAAATATATCACCCCACAAACTTTCAGACGAGCACATTTGCTTCTCCAAAATAGCCTCGACTTGCAAAAGAATATTAACCACACGTTCAGAGGGGTAGGTTAAATACCGACAATTTTATAGGGTGCCATAGTCTTTTATTGTAGTGAAAGTGGAAGCTAATGTGTCAGAGGGTAGATCGGTGGACAGAGTAGAGGCACAGGTTTCACAACTAAGTTTTTCCAGCATCTTTTTTACTATATAACCCCCTAAGTTGTGTACTAAGCATCTTTTAGAAATAATGCCCTCATAGAGTTCGGGAACTTCACTTTCCCAGTCAAGTATTTTAGTTTTATTCTTTATTTTGTTTCCAACAAAATCCAACAGCTCACGGTTTTTTTGCTCAGTTTGTTTTGCCAATATACGAATTTGATTCATAAAAGATGTAAGTGGTGGCTCCACTTTATTCTCACAATTAGCAGCATTTGACAGTGCAAGTTTTACAGGGACATACACAGCCTGTAGCATATGTAAATGTAAAAAGTCAACTGTGGAAGGATGGTCATCACAGCTTAAAGAACGCATAATTCCAAAGTGCCGTTCAAGGGGGTCTTGATTGAATTTTGCTGTTAAGACGTACGCAAATCCTTTACTCCATAAATACTTGGACACTTCCAAAGTGCTTTTTAAGGTGACTCTAAGAAATTCCATTGTTCTAGTTGAGCAGAATGTGTTATTTTCAGACGTTATTATGCGAAAGAAATCTTTTAGTACTCTGTGAGATTGCGATTTTTTATAAAGTGCTTTAATTGGAACTGTGGAGTTTAATGCATCTACAAGATTATTTACATCTCTTGTGAATAGTTCAGTATTTTCGCTTCCCTTAAATTTTTCAAAATTAATTTTCCTGAAGAAGTCAATGCCATTTGCAGTGCTGTTACTGAACAATTGAAAACACAGTCTCACATTCATTTTCTGAAAAGAGGTGGGGTCCATGTGGGATGAGGTCAATTTCGGGCAAACTCTAAGACCAGCAAATTTAGGAGAAGTGCCAGCTTCATAAATATGTCTATAAAAATTATATTTGATGCTCTTATTTCTATATAAGACTTCCACCTTATCATGAAAATAATTTCTCATGCATTTTATTATGTGGACGCAATCTGAAAAAGCCCATATTCTTCTTTTGTCATCAAGTGGGTGCTGGATACTGCATTGTACATTTTCACATGTTGCTCCTATTCCTAAATTTTTCCATACTTTTTTGTTTGATTGACTTCCATCACTAGTGAAACCAACAATTCTTGTCCCTGAGTTTTCTAACTGGATAATCACTTCTATAAGGAGCTTAGCTATATCACCGGGTGTAGCATTTCTACTTGCGTAAATCGCTACTGGTTGGCTCCAATTATGTAATAAGGGAACAAACATAAAAACTAAAGCATGGTTAGCCATAGAATTTTTCTGATTATCAGGAGTGTGCTCACCTAGATTCACGAATCCGTCCACTTTTAGTGAGCTAGCATTGAACCTAACTTCTCTTAATTTGACTTCATCAAATATTACAACTCCAAGACGTTTGTTTTCATCTTTTTCGTGACTGAATGTAGTAGAAATCGCATTTAGAGCATTACTATTTATACCATATGTGCACTTTATCCCTTTAGATAATTTCCTTAAATGGGCTTCAGAAGGCAGGGGCAGCAATTCATGTGTTAAGCAATGTCTATAACCTTTAGGGCTTTTAATTTTAAATAGCAAGCTTTCTAATAGAAATTCATTGGTGTAACGCATCCCCTTCGAGCTCGTCTGACATTTTTTAAGCATTGTATCTAGAACCAGCTTTTGTTTTTTACTTAAACAATTTAAATTGCGTTTATGTTCGCAACAATTAGTAGCGAATTTCTTTTCTACTACTTTTAATTTAGCCCTCTCTTTAGATAGCAGGATTTTAGTTCTAACTAAATTTCTATCGAGGTTTCTAATTCTTTTCTTCAGTGTAGCAATTTCATTATTGACACTTGTGTTTGTGACCTTGGAGGAATTAGAACTGTTTTCTGTGAATTCCTCATTGTTGAAGGACGGCGTGTTTGAAATAAGAACTGGTTGATTGGATCCTGCATCTGGTAATTTACTGATTGTTGAATATTGCTTTTTCAGTAATTTTTTGTCTCTGTTTTGTGGAGATTTTCGGGATTTATGCACTGTAGTTAAGTACCTGGGTAAATTAGGAAATATACAGGGAATTGCCCCTGGCTTTAACCGCCATTTAATTCTAGGGATTTCAACTAGTTTTCCATGCACAACAAATGAATCAACTTTCACTAAAAAGTCCTCTGGAAAATGTTTGTCACAAATTCTAGATTTAACAGATAATTTAGTGTCTTTCCTAGGAATAGACTTTTCCCATTTGTAAAACAGATTTTTATCTTTAGGAGGAGTAAAAAAATGTCTAGCTTCTGAGCAGTTTCTGTATCCTGAACGACACCCAGGTACAAAACAAGTTGGCATTTTTAATCAATTATTGATGTTGCTTGAAACTTACGTTTTGAAGAACACACACATTTATGCACAAACTTAGAAGCAATTTCACAAGTTATGTACCTAATTACTCACAACACACAACGCATACGTATAAAATTGTCTGTACTTCCGAATCACATACTAGGCAGTTCGGCCGCATTTTGAGGCGACTGCGATTGCCACGCCGCAGTTTCGGTCAGTTGCCACGGGACCACGGATCATGCAGTGAACTAGCGGGAGAGCTCACACTTTCTCTTCTATCCGCTATGGTTCTATTTTAACCTACTGTAGCTATGTAAAAGATTACTTGACCAATGATTCACATTATTGTGCATGAATATTGGGGAATCCTTAATCCATTATTAGGAGTAATCGGGACTGTACAAAATTACAGATATAAGAGGTAAAGGGGAGGTTTCTCAATAAAATCCCTCTAGGTCATTGTACAGCAACTTCATAAAGAACAGTAGAAAGTAATTTAAATTAACTTAAAGCTAACTGAACAACACTGGATAAGCCAATTCGTAATGAGTCATTTATGTGCATGTCAAACCAAATTTTCCCTCCTTTAAAACATTGTATCTAGTGAGAAAAGTTCAGTTACTGCTAATCACATTTTATTGCCTTCTAGTCAGTTAGCATAGTGCTAACATTACACTTAGATCACTTTTGTACAAACTCGGAGCGACAGAACAACCATTGAATCGAATCTCAATAAAGAATTGTCAGACTACAACTCACACTGAAGTGCACTTGGCACGACTCACAGACACTGTCCACTGAATGCTTTGTAAACATTTAACTGAACTACAGTCCACTACAACAACACTTCATTGCAAGGACAACTAGTACAACTTCATCTCTGGGCACAAGTGAGTCCCTTATATAGTGCTTCATAGAATGAGAGAGTTCTCTAAGTGGAATACTCTGTAGTGAATAAGGAGGAACAGTCCAGACAGAAAACGGCACACAATAGCTATTGTTTCCATGTGGCCAGAGAACATCCTGCCGGAGGATGGGTAATTAAAGCACCTCCAATCTGCTCCTGCCGTCAGTAGAGCCTAGGCCGCTGCCTGCCACTCTCACCAACACTTAGGCCCAGGATTGCCGTGACAATGTATTTCTTAGAGTTGTCAGTCTTCTCTCCCAGTGCTTTCTCCAGAATGTTAATGTATGTACAAGTATGTATCGTAACAACAGAAACATTAAAAATTTACATTTGTACCTGGGACCCAGATTTATGTGAACAGATTTTGTAAAGTTTGGATTGGTCTGATGGGCTAAGCAAAATGAATAATAATAAATGCTCTTTTCTGCTGGTGAAACTTAGTACGGTAACTCAGTGTTCTCCTTGATGACGTGGCTCAGCTACAAGGTCCAGTTTCAGTGTTTAAGCACAGGCTTAAGGATAACTTGGTTTGAGCTGAGAGGTCAACATATCTCTGAAGACCATATTAGAGAAAAAGAAATGCAAATTCTTTTAACCCATACACACAATAGAAGACATAAAATGTTTACAATGCTTGCAAACCATTCTCACTGGAATGACCAAAAAATGTTCAAGAGTAACCATAAAACTAGTTTTATTAACCAAGTTAATTTTTCTGCTACATATCTCAGAAATATCTTATTCTTGAACCAGTTGACTTGTGAAATGTGTTATTTTTTCATGCTGTGCAAAAATTATATTTATGAAAGAAAAGTTAAGTTACAAACATTTTATTGAACATATTGTGAACTTTTGACTTTTCAGCAAGGTGAGGCAGAAGCATTGTTTCAGATATCTTCACTTTACAAATGCATTATATTCTTTTCATATTGAACTATAGACTTCGAGGCACCAGCTCCAACATCAAATTACAATTGTATTTGGTAATTCCTGTATGTCATGTGGAATAATGGCTTTGGGTAACAAGCGAACTTACATCAGTCATTCCACTGCACGTTGAAGTCTCATAACCACAAACTGCACTGATGCAGCAATCTTTTGATATTATGACGACGACGATGATGTGAGGGGTAGAGGTCAAACTTGTTCACAGCATCACCAACCATATACTATAAAATGTTTATGTATTTAAACAGCCTGTACATGCTCTCATAGTCCTTTAAAATCTCTCATTCTCGTATGCTAAAAAATTGCCTGTCAGTATTTTAAGTGCTACTGCATTTCATTCCAGATGTTATCTGTTCACGTTTCCACTCTGTTAAGGAAGGGAAAGTGTCATCTGATTTCCCACACAAGATACACCTTTCTGCAAAGCTTTTGTTTAATCCTTTTGGGAATAATGCCCCAGTACTACTTGCACACTTTATCTTGAGTCCTAAAATTTAGAGCTATGAAAGTCCGAGTGAAGAAGGCCTTTGCTCTTTTGTCAGACTAACAACTGAAGATCATTGTACCTACTCCAGTGTTATATTTCACTGTATCATGTTGTTCTCTTGTGTTATCATGCCGATTTACTTTTGTCTTGAACAACTCAAACAGTAATTTAAATAGTAAATGCCTGAAGTATCAATATTGCCAACTCTTGTAAATAGTAGGAGCCATGTGTTTGATCTTTTACTTTAACCATTGGCTAACCTGGAGAAAACAATTGCTGAAACTACAATTCACAGCCTTCAATGATACAATTTAAAGTGTGACTGCACAAAATACATGTTAAGTCCTGTTGCCATCAAAATATAACAGTAGGTTGATTAATAACATTTAACAACACTTTTTTTTTAATTTTAATGTGTTTCAACAACACTGTTATCAACTTACAGATTATTATAAATAGAATCATGTTCCCATACTTGACAATGCCATCTCAGAGCTCAAGATAAAGTGTGCGAGTAGTTACACTGTTAATCGTATACTTCCTTGTCCCACTTTGTTACTACTTTATAAAGACTTGAATTTTTTGTCTCAAATGTTACCCAGATCTCGTGATTGTCTGCATTTCCACTACGTATCCTCTTTCCAAAATTCACTGACACTGCCTTCCTCCTGTCGTCAAACATCCACCATACCAACTCCCTCTTTGACGCCTCAGACATTCTTTTATTATAGTGCTGTCCTCTTTAAACCTCTGAACCAATATTTCAGAATTCTGTGTACTGTTTTATGTTACTTTCCTATTTCTGGCAAATTCACTTCTCTGGTAAACCCAGAACTTCTCGAGAGGTAGAATGAGACTGAGAAAAGCCAGATTTGAACCACGGATCTTGTGCTTTACACGCAGCTACTCTAACCACTAAGCTGCCATAGCCAACTTGCCAGTATGATATTAAATTCCCCAACCGATTTGTATTTTCCTGGTACACCACAAGGGAACCTCACAACAGAGATAAATACCCCAAGGTTGACTTCCAATCTTGGGTACGTTATGTCTTGGGTTCAAATAACAGATGATAATCACATGTTTTTTCTTTCATTATTAACTGTGGGTTCAGAATATTTGGGTCATTTATCCTATGCCAACATATGAGTGATGTTTCCACAATGATGTCTGCAACTCACTTGTATCATTGCTGTTACATTTGCCCATGCTGTAAGTAAACCCAATATCTGTTTGCTAAAAGTTGTATGTATTTTATCTACCACACACCATCCTTCCTCATTACCCCAAATCTCTGATCCATGGAGCATTTATGACCACCACTTATGTTTTATACTACCATTCTAGCCCATTTATATGCATTTGCAGTGTTTTCTGCACATATGACATTGGTAGCTAATTTTCCCTTGGCTAAGACACTGGTCTTGTGATCACTCCATGGTTACGTCAACATAGAAACCATAGGGAGAAGAAAACATGTTTATGGTGTAGAGGAACTGCATGTCATTGTCTCACTATATGAGCGACCAGCAGACACTTGGAAACTAGTGTTTGTGCTCAATCTAGAGCATTTGCCACTCTCAAAATATTTATTTGGAGAGGATTTTCTTAACTTTGTGACTTATGGTTGGGAATGTTCTACATTGATAGATGTACTTTAATTTGCAGGTGTAATTGATCTTTCATCGATCACTTACCTAGTTTTGGACGAGGCTGACCGTATGCTGGACCTGGGATTTGAGCCGCAGATCAGGCTTGTGATGTATGATATACGGCCAGACAGGCAGACTATTATGACCAGGTATTTATTGTAAAAACTAGAACATCACTATTATATATAGTGTAGCGAAATAAGTTGGGATAAATCAACAAATTATTGAAATGTTTTTTCTCCTGTCATGTGTTACTTGCTCTTCCTGATCACCAGTTGTGTGGTCCACTGGATGGTTTGGTCCTACTTGGCAGTGTTCTGATTAAACAGATGACTTCATCTACAACATTATTTGAAAGTTGATTACTTTTCTTTGTTCTTAGCACCTGTGAAAAACCTCTATCATCAAAATATGATTTGAGCAAAGAACAAAGGGAAAGTAATGAATTTTTAACCCTTTAATTAACTAATTATTTTGCTACATATACTGCTATTCTTGTAATTTCTAAACTGATTTTTATATCCCTTTAACAAGCGCCTAAATGTGATTGGAATAGCCAAGGTCAATAAGGCAATACGAAATGGACTGGCTATCCATTGAAATCAGAACATGATGAATTTGAGTCCCAACAAATGCAATCAAATGTGACTGGTGAAGGATGGGGATAGCCCACGCAAAATAAGCAGTGTGCTGACACAGTATGTGGATGATTATGGTGTTACATTTGACTGCAGTTGCATGGCTTTTGCTTTTTATTCTAAAAACAGCACTACAGTACTACTGAAATAAGTAAATATATTTATTTACAAAATAATGGAAATGTTTGAGAGGTAGAACTGGAACTTAAAAATTCAATGCCACAACTGGGATTTGAACCACAGACCTTCCGCTTACCGGGCGGCTGCTCTAACCACTGAGCTATTGTGACAAACTGCCAGAATGGCATTAAATTCTCAAGCCAGTTCGTATTTCTCCTGGTAAACCACAAAGGCAGTCTCACATCAGAGACAATTACCCCAATGGTGACTTACTATTGTAAGTACTTTATATCCCAGGATTAAATAACCTTCAGATGGTAATTATTATTTATTTATACCAACAAACTTACTGTTGGTGTTTTTAAACACACAAGCCGTGTGTGGGCAAAGTTTAAGAGGTAGAACTGGAACTTAAAAATTCAATGCCACAAGCCGTGTGTGGGCAAAGTTTGAGAGGTAGAACTGGAACTTAAAAATTCAATGCCACAAGCCGTGTGTGGGCAAAGTTTAAGAGGTAGAACTGGAACTTAAAAATTCAATGCCACAAGCCGTGTGTGGGCAAAGTTTGAGAGGTAGAACTGGAACTTAAAAATTCAATGCCACAAGCCGTGTGTGGGCAAAGTTTGAGAGGTAGAACTGGAACTTAAAAATTCAGTGCCACAAGCCGTGTGTGGGCAATGTTTGAGAGGTAGAACTGGAATTTAAAAATTCAATGCCACAAGCCGTGTGTGGGCAAAGTTTGAGAGGTAGAACTGGAACTTAAAAATTCAGTGCCACAAGCCGTGTGTGGGCAATGTTTGAGAGGTAGAACTGGAACTTAAAAATTCAATGCCACAAGCCGTGTGTGGGCAATGTTTGAGAGGTAGAACTGGAACTTAAAATTTCAATGTCACAACTGGGATTTGAACCACAGACCTTCCACTTACCAGGTTTGAGAATTTAATGCCATTCTGGCAGTTTATCACAATAGCTCAATGGTTAGAGCAGCCGCCTTGTAAGCGGAAAATTATAAATGTAAGTGTTGTTTAGTGTTATTAATTGACCCACCTTTTAAATTAAATTTCAATCACATATTTGTGGTTACGGTGCAGCTTCCAAGATTTTAGGCTTACAGTTAATGTTGTAGTAAGTTGTGTTTGTGCCAGTGAAAATATCAAACGAGAAGAAAAGACAGGTTAACATAACAAGGAAATTAAATTGGATGTGTTAAAGAGACTGGGCTTAGGAGAACATTAATACATAATACATTTTAGAATGTTATTCTTTTGCTTCCTACATTGTGCTAGAGTATGTGTTTGTGTAATTTTCAGTATTATCCAACGGGTTGTGAATAACAGAGCCCTTATTCCGTAAAACTCGACAACCTCTCAGTCACATTAGGTTCGGTTATTGGCATTCCACTGTACAGCAAATTTAAATTCATACAAGAGTGACGTTTACAAAACAAGCTCTATTGAAAAAGTTTCCTGTTGCTGTCCAAACATGACATCTGAAAATGATGAGCAAAAACAAAGTTGATTACATGCAATTATACACAATAAACTGCTAATAAGAACATAATTCATTGAACAAGCTATTGCCTTTACTGCATTTTATAAAGTGAGTATTGAATATTGATACTTAAAAATCAGTATCGAGAACTAGTGGCACCTTCCCATTATTAGTTCCTGGCAGTTCTTCTTTGCTTCCCTTCTTTTTAATTTGATAACTTTTCATATTGCTAAACAACCCAGTTGTTGCTCCAAAATGACCATTATTGTTACTTATGCCTTAAATATGTTGAGCTCTCTTGACATTCATTCTCATTGCTCTGTAGCGTACCCTGTTATTACTACATTGGTGTTTGTTTCAGTGCAACTTGGCCTGAAGGTGTGCGCCGTCTGGCTACTAAATACATGAATAACCCAGTTCAGGTGTTCATTGGTACATTAGATCTGGCTGCTGTTCACACTGTCACACAGAAAATCGTTTTTACAGAGGAAGACGACAAATTTGAACTGGTAATCAACATCATTAATATAATTGATCACTTTACAAGAGAAGTCATAACTTGGATTTTTCTTGAGTATAAATATCTTGTTGTCTGCAATACTTAACATTTATCTTAAATGCTTGAACTTACTAGTCTAGTGGTTAGCATTGCAGTAATTGATCTTTATCAACTGTTCTGCACTTTGCAGCATGTTAAGTTACTTCCTACAGACCTTCATTTGTATATGTGGCCATATCACTGGGAATTGCTTGCCCTGCGCTGCGCCACCTAATCAGTTGACACATTGTGTTAGTTTTGAATCTTCATGTTTGATTCCTATATAACAACAAACTTTAGTAGAGAAGTGAGACAGATTCGCTGCTGTTTGTGTGCCTCACAGTGTAATCTTGGGAATATATTTGGGCAAATGATTTATTCTTGATTATTTCACTCATGCTCTGAATGGGAGACAAATAACCATTTTCTTTCTAAAGTAAGAACAAATTAGAAACTAAAAACTTCACTTATCTCGGTAATGTTGCAAGTTATTTTTTTCAAACACTGACTAGAGTTTCAACTTGCAACATTACTAAGATAAGTGAAGTTTTTAGTTTCTAATTTGTTCTTACTTTAGATTCTTGTTGCTTCACTGTTAATAGCTTCAATTTCCTTAATAAACCATCTTCTTTATTGCAAGTTTGAAAACAGTGTTGTAATAATCAATTTAAACCAAAAGAGTGAGTCGATTGATAACCTACACAACACTTATAATTTACCAGAACATGTTTTGGAGGCTGACTTTCCTTCATTATCATTCGATGTCAAGCGTTGTGTAGTGTTATTAGTCGACTCACTCTTTTGGTTTAAATAGACAATAGCCAGTTACATTTAAAACAATGTTGTTTTTCAACCATTCACAGCTATGGTTTTACAAAGTCTTTATTGAAATCTCTTTATCACCTCCTCCTTTTGTAATTCTGTGAACAGGTTGGAGTATCAGGTTAGCGCATCATTATGAGGAAATCAAATGAAGAGATTACATTGAAAACAATACAGAATGTCATAACAACTTAATATTTATCAGCCTTTTTACTTTCTCTACTACATATTGTATGTAGAGGAAGTATTGTATTTGACTGAAAAATTCAATGTCAAGATTTCACCAGAAACATGTTTTGAGGCCCCTTCAATGCAAAAAAAAAAAAAAAGTCAGTTAGAAACTAAAGTTGGTATTTAAGTTTAATATCTTTTAAGGATGCGACACGAAGATTTTAAAGAAAATTCCTCCACTCTAAACTACCCTTTACATAGAAAATTTTCAAAAATTTTGATTTTCTTGAAAATGGCTCTAATGATTTTGATTAAAATGCTGTATGTTTGAGATATTTTTATGGTAAACAAAATGCATATTTTGAATTTTCTGACTATAGCCTATGTAGTCCTGTTTACTCTGGATGACTTTTGTATAAGTGGTAAACTGTAAGAGATAGACTAAATCTTACTGTACGCAGTTTATGCCTAAATGCATTTTCTTGTACAGTAAACCATTTCGAAGACATTCCTTGTTATTTTTGTAGTTTTGGAATACTTCAACTTTCATCAAATTGAAGACTGTTATTAATTTTTTTATATGTTAGCCATGCAAACGTCTCATTGTATATTGGGTATCAAAGTCTGCTTAATTTTGCTCAGAGGGCTCTTTATCAGGCTTGAGATTCTTTTACGTGCTGTAAGGTTACAACATGGGACCACCAGGTTTACTTCCCTCCCAAAGGAAGATGTGCAAAGGAAATCCATTGCCCTCCGCAGGTTTTAAAGCCACTACCTCGGGAACCAGAGGCTACCATGTTACCCCTACATCATGGAGGATGTTATAGATTAATGAATAGCGAAATGCAACCATACAATAAAACACCACCACTTGGAAATAAATTTAAATATTTTATTGTAATCACGATTTTTTGGTTAGTGATTTAATTTTATTTGGGAAATAGTCTTAGCAAATGCTGCTGTTGATTTTCAGAAAGCACTCTTGACATTATTACAGATAAGAAAGCACTGTGTTCTTGCACAGGAAGCAGGAATTTCACAAGCCACACACTTTAAGTTAATTCTAATTGAAAAAACATTAATATGGACCAACATTTTGTGCTTTGTTATTAAGTTATAATTGAAATTTAAGGAACTATGTATATCTAACTGCAACTGCGTGGTTCCTGTTAGGCTGGCCATGGGTCCAAATGAAGGTTCTGTATTGCACCATTGTAGTAATTATCTTCTCATTAATCATGTGAACTATTCCTTGCTGCTGTTATCTAATGCTGTTATCTTGTTTTATGTTTAGTTGACAGAATTCATTGACAATATGGAGGAAAAAGACAAGATAATAGTGTTTGTAGGCAGGAAGGCCAGAGCTGATCACATATCTTCTGACCTCATATTGAAAGGTGTTGAATGTCGCTGCATCCATGGTTCAGTAGTGCAGTGTGATCGTGAGCAGGCCATAGAGGACTTGAAAACTGGCGATGCTCAGATACTTATAGCAACAGATGTCGCCTCCAGAGGGATAGATATTTCTGATGTCACGTAAGTAAAGTACCTTTTTCACTTTGAGCACAAAGTGTTATCTGAAAACCTAAGCATAGCTGAGGTCAGAAGGGGCAAGTTATTAAAGCCCTAACCACCTCGACCCTTACCAATCTATTGGGCACCATCTTTATTTCCTAGTCAATCCCTAACTTTCTTAGTGGCACTTCATCCAGTTACATAATCCCTTGGTTTAAGTTGATATCATCTATTTGTGTGCGACAATTTGTATGCAATCTGAATATCTCCATCTATGATAATCTTCTGCAGGCTGCTATAGTGGTGATCCTTTTCTTAGGGTGTGCATGAATTGGTGTGAAAATAGACACCAGTTAACTGATAAATTTAATGGAGACAAATGATCTACCTTAAAGCAAGTTCCTCAGTAGGACATAGAATTAAACTTTGTGCATCCTAGCCCTGGAAATTGTAACTATCAAAATGTGGCAGTTTATTATGAAGCAGCACACACGAGAGCCAAATGAGAGTTTAAGGGACACTGGGAGTGAAATTTGAAAGTTCCACATTTCTTGATAGATTTTTGAAATTTTTACTGTTTGTAGTTATATGAGAATAGAATGTACACCAAATTTCATTAAAATTGGATAAATCGTTTATGATATGTAAATTATTTTATTAATTTAATTATGCTACTAAGGCACATTTTTAAAAGTGATATATACATACTGACTTTTCAGAATTGGTTTATGTTGGCAGAACTGATACTCTAAAAAATGGGTAACAATTGTATTAAGAGATATTTCAAATACATTTGCTGATAATGTTGCACATATTTTTTTAGTAACGAAGAAAATTTGATCTTAAAAATTATTGATTTTTTCATATAAAAAATGTTCTTGGAATTCATGTTAATGATAACATCAATATTTAATCATAGAATTGTTTAGCTGCTATTTACGAATACTTCTGGAAATTTTCATTGAATTTGAAGCAAACCTGAGGCATAACATACATTTGGAATATGTAGAAATGTAGTTTTGAGAAAAACAGGTTTTTATATAGGAACATACTGTGTATGTTAAGGGAAGAGCGCTGGGCCGTAATGACCACATGGAGTGAAATAAGTTCAGATTCTATAGAACCAGTCACCTGACATTTGTCTTCTCAGAATAAGGAAAACACCCAGATAACTCATCCTGACTGAGATTTCAACTCAGGACCTCGTGGATGTGAGCCAGACACAGAGACGGGCAACACTGGCATGACAAATAAGATGCACATATTTTCATTTTTCTGTAAATTGCTTTATAAAGTCCACTACATTATTGTACTTGTGTGACTGGAAAACAAAAACTTTGTAGGAAGTATCTGATGTCTTCTTTCACAAGAGACTCTCTCATAGGCATGTAAAGACCATGGAATTTCAAAGTCATTGCATAATGTTACACTTTTTAAAAATATCTGACTTGCTTTAGCCAACTGCATTCTTCTTTTATCTGCTACAAAACGTGTAATGAAAGTTTATCATGATTAACAAGTAGATAAAAAATGAGCTTTTGTAAGAATAATTTGTAGAAAAGTGGGTAGAGAAAGTCATGTGAATGTAATGCATCAAAACTTTTTAGAAGATATGAATGGACCTATAGACATAGTTTCACCTAAACTTATTTTTATCCAGACGTGTTATGAAGACGCTGGTCTTTGAAACACATCTGGATAAAAGTAAGCGTAAGTGAAACATAAGTGTCTATAGGTCGACTCATTTACTTCTCAAACATGTGAAACGCGTTACTGTCTATATCACTTTGTATATATTAAGTGAAAGCATGGAAATTGTTTTGTGCTTCAATGCTGGGTATTACTGTAACATGTTAACAGTTGAGTTTTGGTTTTAGGCATATTATTAACTATGACTTCCCACACAATATAGAAGAATATGTGCATAGAGTTGGAAGAACTGGAAGGGCTGGAAAAACTGGAGAAGCGATCTCGTTTATCACTAGAGAAAACTGGGGACATGCAAAAGAACTGATTGGGATACTCGAGGAGGCAGATCAAGTAAGTACTGTTTTAACTCGTAACATTCATATTTGTGCACCTTACTTCACTTCTGGCATATGACCATGGCAAATTAATTAATGTAGATCTATAGTTTTCCAAGTCCTCTGAATAACTTTTATATAGCTGGTAAACTGTAAGAGAGATACATAAAAATATAAATCTTGTTAAAACATATAACTTATGTCAAATATATTTTTTGTACAGATAACCATTTTCAAGAAATTCGTTATTATTGATTTAAAATATTTGACAATCACTTAAGTGTACTGTATTCCCCTATTGCCATTTGTGGCAGTTTTTTATAAAAGTGGTGAGATCTTCGTTACCAAGTGATATTTAGCATATAATAGATAAAAATCAAAATGGTTAGTGTTGATGTTTTTTCCAATTAAAGTCTGGCTTTTGCTAAAATTAACTATGAAAGTTGTTCCAAATGAAAAGGTTCCCAGAAAAGTCAGAAGATATGTTTCATCTTTAATACAAACGCAAATGTTTCAAAAAGAATATGCATATTTTAAACGCCTATATTTATTAAACTGTAACACAAACAACTATGAAACTTGGGACATATATTTATGTATCTCTCAAGTTTACATTACAAATGTTCAATACGTCCTTTGTCAGTGACACAAACAATATCACATCAATGCTCAAATTACTCCCATACTGGGGTAAATATGTCCATCGCTATTAAAGTTCTGGCAATATGGGTCCGGTTCTGGATTGTGTAGTAATGGTGGTAATGAAAGCCCACAGGGTGCCAAATCCAGTGACTATGGAGGCCAGTGAGAAGTGCTGTGGCACTAACTCCAAGGTTTGTTACAGTTTCATTCACAGTTGGTGCCCAAAACATGCCAAATCGTTGTTGTAACTCCCAACTGGCATAATGAGTTGATGTTTGGGTTCAGTAGATTTTTTATGGAGTAGCACCAATGATCCCATCCAATAAAAAATCTGGCATATACCAAATTGAATGCAGTGACTGTAATGAAATGTATATAGGAAAAGCCAAAAGAAATTTAGAAATATGAGCCAAGGAACACTTTAGAAATGTAAAAAACAAAGTGTTGGAAAATCAGCAGTTGCCACTCACTTTTGGACAAAAGCCAGAACAAAACACCTCAAACACATGAGACAGGATATTGTAAGACCCCAAAAGAAAATCATTTATGTGAATATTTGTTAAGAGTGTAATTTGTTTTTGATGTTGGTATGAGTTGGTTAAATGACGAAAACGTGTTACTATCGTTCATTGTTACAAACAATTAAGTTTGTTTAAAGACGTCATAAATATTCCCATATTTAATTTTAATATATATGTATAAATAAAAGAATTATGTGTTCAATATTAAAAGCGAATGGAGAATAGCTAAAGATCGCTTCCCTAAGAATACAGGAACTATTTGATGGACGCACATGCGGATGTACACAAAAAGAAGTGTAATGCGGCGCCAATTGTCTAGTTATTAGTATCTATGTCTTTGGTGTAGATGGATGCATTTTTATGTGTGCGCGTCATAAAATAGTGAAAGTAAATTTACTAAGTGTTTAAAGACCGTTAATTTGAGTGAAACATTAACTAACTTTAACAAGTTAGTTAATACGAAGTGTGCGATTAAATAAAAGGACGTAAAATAGACGAAGTGTAAAGTGATAGAAAACACATTTAGTGAAATATTGCTAAATTTTCAGACATTGAATCTCGGCGATGCTAGGGAAGTCGATCCACTGAAATAAAAGACTTGTAACTGTGATATGATTTAAATACTGTGAACAAGAAGGTGCAAATAAAATATTTCACTAAAGTTAACCCCGAGTGTATGTTCATTCCATCCAGTACCACGACCCAAGATAACGAAAGAGTCAAAAGCTCACCACCTTCACCTTCGTTAATTTATAAAAACAGCACCACACATAACTGGAAAACAAGAGCTGTCCATGTGGAAACAAATCTTCATTTTGAAAAATGGAAACAGTATTGAATTTTGGCATCGCCCAGAAAGATATCTTCAGCAAGTTCCTTGAACCACCACCAGAGGAGACCTGAGAGAAAACATCACCACACACCAGGGAGAACCAGTCGATGATAATGGAGGAAAGTCACACGTGTTCCGGTAGATTATAAGTAAGTGTTGTACAGTGTTATTAATCTACTTACCTTATTACAACACTGTTTTCAAACTTCCAAGAAAGAAGATACGGAATTACACCTCAAAAACTCAAGAATATAAAATGATTTGTGCTGCAAAGTAGCCATTTCACATCTAAGCGAAACATGTGACACTAACGAAGTAAAGCACACGACAACTGCTATCTAGTGGCAGTGAATATAAACTAGACAATGTATTCATTCACTCCTCCAATAACCAAGCCATGGTGTTAGCAATCAATATTTATTAATCAAAGAATAAAAGATGGGAACTACCAAACATTCAAACAGTGATTCCTGAGTATCCTCGAAAAACAGCAGTTGCAACCTTCAGGTTGATTACAGGACATGATTGTCTGGCAAAACATTTAAACAGAATTGGGATATATTCTTCACCACTCTGTCCTCTATGTGATCTGCAAGAGGAAATGGATCAAGAACACCTTCAAATATGCCCGGCCACTTCTAGTGCCCCATCCTCAGTGAAAAATATTGGAGGGCAAGAGGATTAATGACTTCATTGTCAGAAATCCAGCATTAGCTAACAACAACAACATATTTTGGACAACTACTTTGTAATATGTATATTCTGTTTGAAACAACTTGTATCTTAAATTTAACATCAATTTAGTCACAATTGTGTTAAATCTATTTTTGAGAAAATTAAAAATGAGTTAAACTTTTGTATCTAATGGGTAGCATGGCTTGGATTGTGTGTTTCTAATTCACAACTTCTGTTTCTCTTAATTCAATATACGAGGGCGGTTCAATAAGTAATGCAACACATTTTTTTTTCTGAAACAGGGGTTGTTTTATTCAGCATTCAAATACAGCATGTTATTCCCCAATCTTTCAGCTACACAACATAATCTCCATTCAATGCTACGGCTTTATGCCACCTTGAAATGAAGGCCTGTATGCCTGCACGGTACCATTCCACTGGTGATGTCAGAGCCAACGTCGTACAGCATCAATAACTTCCATCATCCATGTAGTGCATCCCACGGATTGCGTCCTTCATTGGGCCAAACATATGGAAATCCGACGGTGCTAGATCGGAGCTGTAAGGAGGATGCGGAAGAATAGTCCACTGAAGTTTTGTGAGCTCCTCTCGGGTGCAAAGACTTGTGTGAGGTCTTGCGTTGTCATGGCAAAAAGTTTGTTCAGATTTTTGTGCCTACGAACACGCTGAAGTCGTTTCTTTAATTTTCGAAGAGTAGCACAATACACTTCAGAGTTGATCGTTTGACCATGGGCAAGGACATCAAACAGAATAACCCCTTCAGCTACAGAAGACTGTAGCCATGTCTTTACTGGCTGAGGGTATGGTTTTGAACTTTTTCTTGGTAGGGGAATGGGTATGGCGCCACTCCATTGATTCCCGTTTTGTTTCGGGTTCGAAGTGATGAACCCATGTTTCATCGCCGGTAACAATGTTTGACAAAAAACTGTCACTATCAGCCTCATGATGAGCAAGCAATTCCGCACAGATGGTTCACCTTTGCTCTTTATGGTCTTCAGTTAGACATCGAGGGACCCAGCGGGAACAAACCTTTGAATATCCCAACTGATGAACAATTGTGACAGCACTACCAACAGACGTCAAGTTGAGCACTGAGGTGTTTGATTTAGATCTGCCAATCATCTCAAATGAGAGTGTTCGCACGCTCCAACACTGCAGGAGTCACAGCTGTGCACAGCCGACCAGCACGCGGTAGATCAGACAGATTTGCTTGATCTTGCGGCAATGATGACACATGCTTTGCCGAACGACTCACTGTGCTTTTGTCCACTGCCAGATCACCATAGACATTCTGCAAACACCTATGAATATCTAAGATGCCCTGGTTTTCTGCCAAAAGAAACTCAATCACTGCCCTTTGTTTGGAACGCACCTCCGTTACAGACACCATTTTAAAAGCTCTGTATAGCACCTATCGGAAGTCATTGAAACTTTACGAGTCGAAGCGGGAATGTTTGAAAATGTTCCACAAGAAATGTCAGGTTTTTCCAACCAAAATTGGCTGAGAAAAAACATGTGTTGCATTACTTATTGAACTCCCCTCGCATCTGTATTGTGTTCATGTTGTAAATTGTCCATCATACATTACTTTTATTTAATATTTGGGCTTAGTATGGTTTATCAAATTCACAATTCTAACAAACACAAATTAAAAGAAATATGTTTTAACATGTGTATGTTTTTCTTTATTTGTTAGGAAGTTCCTGAAGAGCTGATGCACATGGCCAGCAGATTTGACGCATTTAAGGAAAGAAAAGCAGCTGAAAATCAGCGAGAGAAATTTGATAGATATAATGTAAGGAGGGTGAATCATAGGTTTTGACAGTCATTCGCTACAGCACCTTTCTTATTTAATTCCTTCAATTAAAAATGCAACTATACCCGCATTTTTATTTTTTATGTTAGTGCGTCTGTGCATTTATTTCTTGAATTATTTTTGTAATGGTATTGAGATTAAATAAGTATTGAATCACTTTGTTGTATATAGAGAAGCAATGAATAAGTTGATTGTCAATTAAAGGATTCATTTACCGTGCTTTGAGACTTTTTCAACAAATGAATAAGTTGATTGTCAATTAAAGGATTCATTTACCCTGCTTTGAGACTTTTTCAACAAATGAATAAGTTGATTGTCAATTAAAGGATTCATTTACCGTGCTTTGAGACTTTTTCAACAAATGAATAAGTTGATTGTCAATTAAAGGATTCATTTACCGTGCTTTGAGACTTTTTCAACAAATGAATAAGTTGATTGTCAATTAAAGGATTCATTTACCGTGCTTTGAGACTTTTTCAACAAATGAATAAGTTGATTGTCAATTAAAGGATTCATTTACCGTGCTTTGAGACTTTTTCAACAAATGAATAAGTTGATTGTCAATTAAAGGATTCATTTACCCTGCTTTGAGACTTTTTCAACAAATGAATAAGTTGATTGTCAATTAAACAATTCATTTACCCTGCTTTGAGACTTTTTCAACAAATATTGAGTGGGAGGATGTAAAGGAAGATGTGGCATATGATCTGTATACTGCATAGTCGAGAAGAAAGAGTTGTGGTGTAACCAAATGCATGTACCTTGTTGCAGCTCACTTTTCCTGCTGCATTACATGCATTATCACCACTTTTGTACTTCAAATAATTAAGACAAAATAAGCATAATATTTTAATAATTGCTTCACATAAATCTAAATAATTACTAGAAAATTGAATTGGTGTTGAAATACTTAACATGTATTTGTTTGAAGAGGTACTTGCCCACCTGGCTCTTGTGGATGTGTGTGGTGTTTGAGTTGACATCTGGCGGAAATTCCAATTTCATTAAGCAGAGTTGTTTTTTATGATTAGAATCTTGTCTCAAGTATCCTACTCTCAGCATGCTTTGTAGATTTTAAAATTGTGTTTGGCATGATTGGATATCCAAAAATGGTGTGCAACTGCAAATTTATCCATCTGTTTGTATTTATATGCATCTCGTGTTCTTTTAACCTGATTTTCCCCTTGCAAATCTGGGCAACTGATTTGATAGATTCTGTAATATCTGGTGCTTTGACTTGTTGCACAGTAATTTCTCAATGCTGAAATTATTTTGTGGAGCCAAGTTGATGCTATATTTTTTTGAAGATGTGGGCTATTTTGAAAGCCAGCCAGTGTGTTGAAATACTGCCATGGATGTTATTTGATGGGTGTTCATTCCATTTGTATTCTTGCATAATAAATTTACACAGTTCCATTGCATGTTTTTCATTTCAATTTCAACTTCTGTCCTCTGTCCCTATTTTCTTTTGACATTAAGATCCACAGTGTTCATGGTGCAGTGCAGCGTAGCGTGAATTTCCCCCATTGTCACATTGTCAAATGTTAGCCCATAGTTGCCAGGACCTATGGAATGACGTTTGTACATTTTATTAGTCATGTGATCGTTTATGGTACTTGAATGAAAGTCTTAAGGTACTTCTGAAAAAATAAAAAATGTCTAACTTGTTTTACTGTAAAGCCTAATTTTGAATGGGGAGGATTTTCTTGAAAATCATTTTGCTAAAGAAAACACTGACAAGTAGACCTCTTCAGTTCAACTGTGAATTTTTGAACTGCTACTATGACTGTTGATCGGGTTACTGGTGCAGTAGAGCATCGATTATCTGAAAGCTGGTCATTTGAAACAAATGCTCTTGACAAATGTATGGGCTGAGCCAAGACTCCGTCACAGCGCCATGCGGCATAGTGCAGTCCAGCTGTCCCACCCGCAACATAGCGGTAGAACAGCAAGAAGAATGTGATGCACTCCAATTGTGTCTAAAAGCTCTTGAGATTTTGCAGCAAAATAAGTAACACTTATTTTGTCTGTATTCTGATAGCCATATTTTGAAGCTTTATAGAGCAGTTTAAGATATGTAAAATAAATTACCAGCAGAGCTTTGTGTTTTGTAGTACGTGTTACTGTCTTTTCTCTTCCAACCCTTGAAAACACTGTCTGAAATTGTTTCCTTTAATGTTTGGTTATCCAAACACCTGCAGTCCTCAATTGTCTCTCTTGTAGTTAATAATACAAATAACAGCAAGCCTGGCTAAAGATGTGCTGTAGAGAGAAATGAGGTCAGTAATTTGAAGTGACAGGCTATGAAGTAAAGCAAAGATTACTAATTAAATTAGAATTAGAAATTGAGTATATTAATAACACAAAACACTTACTTTCTACATTTCCTTGAACATTTTTGAAGCCTAGTTTCCACTCTCTGTTATCAAACTGGATATCGACTGATCCTGAGTGGTGTAGCTGATCCTTCCATAGACTGCTGTGATGGTTTTAGGATCTTGTACAAAGGGGTGCTCTGTGGAATATCAGAATTGATTACTCTGTCATTATTCCAGATGGTTTTCTTTTTGAAAAAGGGTGACAAGTGCTGATTTTTTTAGGTGTTTGTGTTTTATACATCTGAAATGTTTCTTGGCTGTTGTTTTCAAATTCCTCTTGGTTTTTTTATATAAACCTGGTTGCAGTTTGCAGTCTATTTGGCAGATTCCAGATTTTCTATTTAGAGTTGTCTTTATTGGTAGAGCCAGTAATCCTCATGCTCTAGGAGTAACATCCTGGTTCCTGGCTCCCAAGATCATGGGTTCAAACCTGGCATTTTTTGGGGCGTAAAATTCCTTGGCATGTGTTCCTTCAGAAGGGAAGTACACACATTGGACCATATCATAGACTTATAGTACATAAAAGAACACCAAGCCTACTAAAGAGGGCTCTGAACAAAATTAATCAATCTTTTGTGTCCTCTATAGAAAGGGACTCGGAGAACCATAGCAGTTAAATAGTGTCCATAAAAAAAAAATTCATTTCATTTTCTGTATGCTTTTTGTAGTTAGTTCTTGATTGGAGCCAATTTGATATTGTGTTCTCTGAAAATATTTTTGCTTTTTCCAACGTCTATGAGTGATATACAAGTTTTTATAGGGACATCTCTTCTGTCCTTCAAAAAATTTGTGCTTCACCCACAGATGTATGATAAATCCAAAAATATCTTCAGAGAACACAATATCCATTTGGCTCAAGTCAACAAATAACTAGCCTGACGGTGCAATAGCTCTTTCTGAGAAGTTGGAAATCATAGCACTTTGAAGTCAAGAAACCTTTTGTCTTCGGACTCCTTTTTAACTTCCTAACATATCTACATATAAAGAAAGGTTGTTTTGTGCTATCATGGTTTTGAAAGAGCAATGTGTGGTGTACTCTGGTGCTTGTTTACATTTGAACACATGTTGGTTGAACGAGGGAGGGTTAAAATAGTGCAACTTATAGCTTTTCCTCTGAGGGTGATATTACATGATATCAGCTGCTACAGATTTGCTGAGAGGGATAATAAAAGTACAATCAATACTCTGTGATTTTAAGCATAAAACTATTTATTAAACTATGTAATTACAGAGTATAAAATACTTTCAACATATATCACAAAATGCAAAATCACAACCAGCAACATCATCTCATCTGGCAAGATGTCAAAAATTTCTCTTTTACAAAACATCTTTTGTTTTGTTTGTTACATACAAGTTAAAGTTTATTAACATTCTTAATTTACATGAGTTTATATTGTTAACAATCACAGACAATAACAGGCATTCATTCTTATCTTACATAATCTCCATATCGGTTTTTACCTTCCACCTTCTTCCTTGCTCACTATCAAAAAGTTCCTTACAGCCATTTGAAGACAATGTTTTGTAATATAAGATTTGTTTAAGGAATGAAGAAAATAATGAAAATTGAATAAGAGAATTGACATATACCGTATTTTATCGCATAAGGCCCCCGTCGCATATTTTCCTTCCCTATAATTTTTAATCACTAAAAGTTATTTACCTATTAAACATCACATAATTCCCTTTCCTCGTTCGTTCTTATTGGAACTGCCTTCAAACGACTTGATAATGGACAACAATCGAAGCAGCGCTTGCCACAAAAATACTCGTATTGCCATTGTCACAATGTATCGTAAAATTGAAATGTGAAGTTCCAGACATGTTTCTAAGTCAGTTTGTTACAAGTCCTGATATTGTTAAGAAGAGTTTAAAAAAAAAACCTGGTATTTCTTGTGCCATTAATGGTTCTGACAACATGTGGAATAGTAAGCATGAAGATGTGTTATCTGAGCCAGATATAAATGATGATAGTGACGAAAGTGAGACCGCAGAATAGTCAGAGAAATGAAACAATACATTTTAGGCCAATGAAACCGTGGTATGTATCCAGTTCATTCACAAATTGCTGTATACATATATAACTTTTACATAATACTACATGGTTTCCCTTTCTTCGTGAATTCTTAGAAGCACTACTCGCATAATTCCCTCCTCAGTGTTTTCAAGCAAATTTTTTGAGAAAAAGAGAGGGAGAATTACGCGATAAAATACGGTATACAATAATTCTTTGTAACTTGGAATACAACATGAAATATTTTATATTGTGGTGTTTTGCTTCGTCCTGTAGTTTTTCCTTGGCCCAGATAATTTTGACAGTAATCGGTGCTCTGCTTAGCATTGGCAGAATCTTTACACTCAAACAAAATATCACTGCGAACTTATAGAAAAAAAATTAATGTATCACATTCACGTGACTTTTTGTACCCTGTATAGTTTATTATTTGGGTATACAAACTATTGTATATAGAAATAACTACATTACACATTTTGTTACAAATACGAAGTGAATGGTGATAGTCAAATGTTAAACTGGATGCTATATGATGATCTTAAAATCACATAACTCTTTCCATCCAATTGCGAGAAAATACTATGAACAGGACTCTGAGAATAAACCCCATTAATGACAGATACCACCAATATGGCCAGGTACAAAAAAGGTTATTCAGAATTTGTGTTTGAGATCTACATTTTCATCTATCGCTTAACCTTTGCCAGTTGTACAAGATAATACAGAATTTTGTTTCATTGAAGAGGACTTAATAGACTATTCCCCAAAAATTCAACATATGCACCTTTTTTGTTATGTAAATATCATAAACATATGGTATTTTAATCAAAATCATGGGGTGATTCTTAAGAAGATCAAGGAAGCGACTAACACTTCATTTATCTTTTGATTGTGTTGCTTTCTATTCTGATATTTTCGCAAAGCATGGTGCATGGTAGAGAAGGTAAAAATTCCTCGCATACATTTCGATTAATTTTTGATTCGGTACGATTGTGACACACAATTCAGTTTCAGTTTTCGCCCGGTTCAACATAAACAACAGAGCATCGATACTCTGCAAACAAACGCATGTCTTTGGCACTACAAAGGAACTTCGTTTCCCGCCTGTTATTTGATGTGGCTTGTGCTTCGGAGTGATTTTTAGTGTTTTTATTATGAGTTACGGAAAAATGCAGAGTTACCCGGCTGTTTTTAGCGTAAAGTGATACGTTTGTTGAATTTTAGAGCAATCGAAATGCTGGTTACGAGTTTAATAATCGTTATTGTCGTAAACAAGGAATACATTAACGTAGGTGTTCATACCACTAGATTTCTGGGCTCAAGATAAGTGTACGAGTAGTGATGTCTTCTGAATATTGCAAGAGTTGTTTCATTTTAATCCCCGTGAACTGGTGCTGCAGCTGAACTTACGATGTATTGTACGGATTCATGAAAGGCAAGGAATTGTCTCTGACGGCGATGCCACACCAATTCAAGGAAGGAAAAATATTCGCAGATCATACGTTTCGACATGCCGTGAAATAGGACAGTTAATAAAGTGCTGGTACTTGTACGAACTACCAGTTGTGAAAAGCAACGTCATCGTGGAATAAAATTTGCCGCCGTATGTACGTAATCTTATAAAGAACTATGCCATAACTAAATTTTCCTAGGGATATTAATGTGCGCGTTCAAGACAAAGATTCGTGTGAATAGATGGCGGGTAAAATAAAGAAGCCACCGATGGAACTACTGTGCAATTGGTTTTGCGGCGTTGGGACAAAACGTTACATGTGTCAGACACTAAAGGCCGGCATCGAAAATTCGCGGATGAAAACCAAGATGGCGCAATATCAGTGATACACAGGTGAGGTTGGCAGCAGTGCCGTTCGCCATGTTGGCTTTACATTATGAATAGTACTGATGGTGATTAAATGACTTGTATTACTTATTAAATTATACTACACATCATCTCCGTATTTAACACTTAAAACTGATGTAATCAAGTTACCCAACATTCCCTAAGTAACTATTTGTGACAAAAATTGGATTTTTGTGTATACGAAATATCGTGCTACAGCAACGTATTAATTCCAATACGTAAATGCGGAAGAAAGCTTATTTAAGAAAGGAAAACGAGTAATTTACACAGTTTAAAAGCAAATTGTGATTAATCAGAGGGTCTAAATTACCCATACTTTTTAAGGTGCTTGATTATGGATGAGATAAATCGCAAATTCTAGGTACTTGATTTTATGGCTCATCTTTACAAACGTTCCCTTTCTGCCAGCCAGATTCTAAGTGTCCGAACCTACCTTCTGCGCATGCGCCGGCAGTACTTTCCCTACCTTCTGCGCATGCGCTGGCAGGACCGGCAGTAGTTTCACAATTGCCCACTAGATTGCAGCACACGCAATTTCACATTGCCAACATTGCTTTTTACACTACACTAATTTTCATTGCCAACACATTAAACACCGATATTTGTTTGACACGTGCTTTATTTAACACGTGATGCAACCACCTGCAATCTGGCAGTAACATAACAATGACATACGCCGCTATCGCGTAGCACCTCCTGCAGGAAAAATATTGGAATTTTCTTCCACTTTTATTCACGGGGTGCAGCACGGCATCGCATTCCCTGCATAGCATGCGTGTCCGTAACAGTCCTTCATCATACAAAAACTGCATGCACGTTTCTTCGTCTGACAACACAGGCGCCAAATCCAGGATGCTTACGAATCGAGCCATTGCTTCTTTCTTGTACCAAGCACAATAGCATAATGACGACTCCCGCAAAAACATTCAAACTTACTGTTGGCAACAAAGTCCTAGGGACATTTTGCTGTTGGCAGCGTTGCATTAACACAGCAACTTCGGCAACTTTCGTGACCTTTCGTACACACTGCCGAATGGGACTTCGCCGAAATTCTGACCAACTCATCGCGGGAACCTTTCTAAAGATTATCCGATTTTATTGCAACACAGCAATTTCGGCAACTTTCGTGACCATTCGTACACACTGCCGAGTTGGACTTGGCCGAAATTCTGCCCAAATGCTCGCGTCACCTAAACTAAAGAGTATCCGAAAGTGCTAACTCATTACTAGCGAAATCCGCGAAAATAGCTGTTTTTTTTTAAGTTCTTACAAATATACTCGTTCGTAGTTTTTATATTACCCGTTTTTAGGATAAACTTTAGTGCCTAAAGATGAGCCCGTTTTTAAATATTAGCGAACTTTTTCCGTCGATCGTGCGCATCACTGGGATTTAGCTTCTCCGCTCCCACTGCACCAGTGTTACCGTATTCTGAACTTTTTGTCACTTGATTGCTTGAAATAATACTGCATTTTCTTAAACAGTAAATAAATGCTACATATCTATAATGGACGGTTGAAAAAAACATCTTTATCTAAAGTCTTAAGTGAAAGTATTGTAGAACCAAAATTCTTATCCTTACGCCTTTAAAACAAAAATCATAAGCCATAAAATGAAACTGAAAGTAAAGTTTAAGTCTTTTGGCTGTAAAAGCCGTTAGCATGGCTTCCTTCATAAGGGAAGCAAAGTCGGTGGTTCCTTGTCATAAATTTACAGCACGCAAAAGAACCTCAAGCCTGATAAAGACTTGTGAGCAAAATTAAGTGATCTTTCACATTAATTACAATGTGACCCTGAAAACCACAACCGTTAAAGAACGCCCATAAATATTAGTGTTTTCAAGGCAGAAGGATAAAGAATGCACAAAACGACAGTCTTTGCTCTATTCAATACTTAGTCTATGGTAGAGATTACGCATATCCACACAAAACACTGCTTCTCTGTCTGTCGAAGAATTATACGTTCTATCACACGAAAATATATAAAAATAATTTACTTAGAAATCACTATATACAAATTGGTATAGTATTGACTAACGAACTTTCCTTTTAAGGTTCACATTAACAGCCTAAGCACTCTGCAGAGGATTAAATCCAAGGAACACTCGTAGGAATTTACGCCATATATTTTCATTTCGCTCTTGTCGTTCCATTCTCCTCAGTTCTTTGAACTCTTTCCATTCGTTGTACATCTTTGTACTCTTTGGTCGCCAGTGTTCTGATGGTTGGAATGCTGACGTAATCATCTGTTGAAATAAAAGTATGAGATTTAGAAATGTTACATTCAACTTCTGATTCTTAAAAACACATTCTCTTAAAGTTGAGATATGTTTGTGGGAAGCAATATAAGATGGGAAATAACATTATTTTAAGGAGCATCTATTTTCTACGATATGAGTTATAGTGAGTTAATGTGCAGTCACAAACCTGAGGAAAAGAGAGTCCTCTTCGCCGCATGATGGCGATTGCAGCCCATATTGGAAACTGTATTACTCCGAACATAAACAGTACCCATCCAGCAGCTGGAAATAAAAATGGAGACAAATTATATCTTACTGTTGATTCTCAGGATTGCAACATTTCCTAGAATGTTTATATACACATGGTGTTAAGGGTATAAGCGTACAGACAAAAGAAAACTTCCTCTATAATGCAGCCAGCCAATAACATATTATTCAATACAGTAAGCACTGATTTCTTAATGTATGCCAGAACTCTTTATTTGCAACAATACACAAACACTTTGTCATGTGACTGACAATTGAAGGTGTTTCATATAGTCAGATTTCAAATATGTATGTAAAACGTGAAACAATAAACATAAGTTTAGCCCCATACGTGGCTTCTCTGAAATTTGTCACCAGTTGTTGCTGAAATTGAACCTTCTTCTGACACACACCATTGTTGCACCTCTTCCACCAAGCACATGCAATATGTTTACTCTGTGCTTCACTTGTTTTATGCAATGGAGCTGGAATATTGATGGCAATTTTAACTATATATCACTGAACAGGGTTTGCATCATATATTTTTAGTGTTGTCTATGTATTTAACGCTATGTGTTGATTGTTGAGGCAGTGAAGACCTGCTTTTATACTTGAAATAGCAACAAAACAAAACACCCAATAGTCAAGGCCATTTGAGCTGTTGATTTTCTTTTTGTAATCTTACTCAAAGTGAATCACAATGCTATCTGGATTGTTGGGTTCAGCTATGCTGTCTTCCTGTATGCTCTCTTCTTTGAAAGAGTATGAATTAATAAAAATATTTCTTACTGAAGTTGTTTGTTTTGAAAGTGAGACTTCATATGGACTTTTCTTATAAATATTTTTGTCTTGAAAATTTTAATGCTGTATTTTACAAAATAATGACTGTGCATTGGAACAGATGAAAGCTATTTGTGCAAGTGTTTCAAGTTGCAATACTTACCGTATGCAGAGTCAGGATAGATGTAGTTATCAGAGCCGTACGTGAGGGGTGACCATTTGGAAAGTGAATATACAAGAATGATGATCATGAGCACGGGCGTAATTAATCCCCAACTCAGTCTCCAGTAGGCACTCACTCTGCGTCCAACCATGAACTCCACATCGTCACAGAAATTATCAACTCCTGCAAACACAAACACATATGGCACTGCTACAAACACTATACAACTAAAGTATTTGTTAGTAAAATGAAGTGAAGATTGTAAAAGAATATCAAGTATTCAACTTTTATAGACAACACGTTTAATGACAATGCCTTATATACTTACCATAGATCCATGCAATTCCCACTATTTCAACTGTAGCGAGAATAAATACAGTGAAGTTTGCACCGTAGTTGTCAACCAGTTCCAAAATAAATTGACCACCCTGTAAATAAAACATTTTGTTATTAGTCATATCTTATGGCCACACTGTAAGTGAAAAATGCATATTATATTGGATAATTTTTCATTGCAAAGACCATGAGGGACTGATTTGCCAACCACATCCCACCTGCAGTACTGCACCCCACTTATGAGCTCTGTGCTAGGCAGAAGTGAGAGACACTGCAGTCGTGTGGTAGGCCTAGGCTCGGAAGCAACTTGTGCCGTGGAGTTGGTTGGTTAGTTAGCTAATATAAGCTTATAATGAACCATACTCATTTGACAATTCTGCCAAACTACAGGGTATTGAAATGATGATTGTATTGTTGGTAATTTTGAAAGGTAGAACTGGAACTTAAAAATTCAATGCCACAACTGGGATTTGAACCACAGACCTTCCGCTTACCAGACGGCTGCTCTAACCACTGAGCTATTGTGACAAACTGCCAGAATGGCATTAAATTCTCAAACCAGTTCGTATTTCGTATTGGGAGGAAATGCTCAATCCCTACCTCAGGAACTGAGGGTCTACCCGAGCATCCCGGGGATAAAACAGGCACCTTAAGCGTTGGGCTGATCACCCACATTAATTAAAGTCAGATTCAGAAGGAAAATGGGAGCCTCGGAATACAAGGTAAACCCCTGACGCCACGATAGTGGTAGAACAGGGAAGTTGAAGAAGAAGAAAAATTTGATGCTTGCATTAAACGATAAAGCAAAAATGATCAAATTAAAGGAAAATTAAGAAAAGTTTATGCTGCAGTTCAAATATGGTGAAAGCTTAAAAACTAAAGAACGCATAATGAACAAATGATTTGTAAGCAACTATGTAAGCTAAGCTCCGGCACTACGGCCCATGACGAGTCAAGCCTTACTGCCCAGGCGCTGCGTCCCCACCTCGGTCCAGTTATGCGGTCTTCACAACCTGGAGCGCTACTTTTCTATCAAGTAGCTCCTCAGTTGGTCACCCCAGGACCTAATGAGGCTGAGTGCACCCCGTGCCAGACCTCCCAGAAGGGATAAAATCGCCATGCTGGTACCGGAGATCGAACCCAGATCCTCCGCGCCATAGGCCAGCGCGTTATAAGCAACTAATTTGAGTGATATTGAAACTATTGGCATGATATTTGTGATTAATCATAAAACTATACCTACACAGGAAAAAATCCCAATACCTAGGGCTCAAATGGCCTCGTCGACGGCCCTTAAACCCTACACACTCACCCCCTGGTACACGTCATGTCAATTGCACAGAAACCTTTCAAAGTGGTAAAGCATTCAGGATCATGTCACTATGAAACAGCACAGTATTTAGTGCATCGATAAGCTTCACTCAGTTTTCTTACAGATATTTCACTTTTATTACTTACAGAACAGCAACAAAGTTACTTAAATAAATACAGAAGTAATAAATGAGTTAAGTTGCATGGGAAGACTTACTGGTGTGATGTAAATAAGGCCGACGAGGAACCCTATGATGCACGTCACTAGGGCAACCAACCAGAACTTAAACCTGGGAAACTGATCACAGATTATGGTGATGATTGCCCCTTCTAGAGCAACAGCGCTGCCTATACCAAGGGTGTACAGCATCAGGAAAAACACCACCGCAAAAAACTGCAACAAAAAACAAATGATAGCTATATCAGACTTAGACATTTTCCACAAGTTTGCTGTTAAAATTGCAAGCAACTTATGTGCAGAATAACTGCTACTAAAACCCATTAGTTTTAATAAGAGTGTTCTGTGAAATTCAAAAGTTAAACTAGAGAAAAATGAGTTTAAAAGTTTGTGCGCAATTTAAACAGAAATGTCCAGCTTTTAGTGGTTTTTTGACTAGCCATTTTCACAACTATACAAGGTGTTCTGCTGCTAACAAGAACTGTGATAAAATATTTGCACTAGACTTGCTTATAATGTAATATGTTAGTAATTAGGTAGATTAACTGTCTTAATTATCTGAAAATACTGTGTAACACAGATTGTGGGTGTTATAAACAAAAACACAAACAGTAAGCCAAGTTTTGCATAGTCACGCTCGAAGAAGCCAACAAAATAGAAACAAAAGTTCCTCTATGTTTGCTATTGATTCTGCAGAAGGCAGACAGACAATTTGGTGTGTTACATAATATCTACTGGCCAATCACGCTGGTTCAGTGATATCGAGAAACTAATCCTCAGTGTTTTTTGGTACAAAATATGAAATTATGCCATTTTCAGTCACATTTTCCCCCCGGATGAGTATAGTTATTTGATCTCTTACCTGTGGCACTACCTCAAACTTGGAAATTGCATCTGGATAAGAAACAAAGGCAAGTCCTGCCCCTTCTTGTACAACTTTAGTGATGTCTGGTTCATCCAGCTCCCACATAAGGTTCCCAAGAATAGAGAAAATAGTGCAGCCTGCCAGCAGACTCGTCAGGGTGTCGATGGATGTCACTATCATCGCATCTCTGTAAACAAAACCTCATCCGTCACTTTCCTCGCCAACTAGCATCTATATCATGTGTTTAAACATAACTTGTGTGTTTTAATCAGATCAACATTTTGTGTAGTAATACGTTTGTGCCTAGTAGATATATGGTAGATAAAGTAATAAAATGAACTCACCTGTAAACATTGTGTTGAAAATCATTGTACGAAGCGTACATCATTAGAGTTCCAAAACAAATGGAAAGTGAAAAGAATGCTTGCGTAACTGCTGCGTACCACACCTGCAATGTAAACAATATGACATGTATTATAGCTGCAGAGTCGTTACTTTCATCTGAGGCTGTATTACTGGCAATTGCTTGCCCTGCACTGCTTTGTTCTGTTGTTGGCTAATCACTTGATGTGAAGTCTGTCGATAGTTCATGTGCCACTGTATTAGTACTGAATCTTAGGTATATGAGAGTATAAACAACCATTGTCTTGTTACAGAGGTTTAATTCAGAGAAAAGTTAGAACAAGTTCAAAGAAATCTGAGAAAACTCGCACAGGAATCAGGAATTTCACAAACCTTGGCTTGGAATGTCAGTAAACCTTTAACGTTAAAACCCAATAGATAAATGTAGTTAAGATTATGTTAATATATAATTTTCAGGTATATGGACTTTATTTACAGCATGTTCTACGACAAAGGTACCTATATGGCTATTCTGTGTAGTTATAATTTGCATGGGAGTTGTAAATTTCTGATTCAAACGAATGTTTAGAAAAAACTGAGTGTTATTTATGGACACACTTTGACCGTTGTGTTCTGTTCTACATTTCGCATGAAGGTTCACTTAATTTTGCTCAGAGGCCTCTCTATCGGGCTTGACGTTCTTGTATGTGCTGTAAATTTACAGCTAATGTGTATGTTTGAGATCTTAATATCAGCAGATTTAGTTTAAAAAGTCAAGGATTTTTTTAAATTATTAATATAAATTATATGTTAACATTCTATTAAATTTAAGTTATAGTTTCGAATACGTACAAAATATTTAAATGTGACAGCTAGAAATAAATTAACAAAGGTAACATTCTAAAATAAGAACAAATTAGAAACTAAAAACTTCACTTATCTTAGTATGTTGATATCCTTTTTTTTATTTTCCTGACCCAGGGGTTTCAAGCTATATCCAGCTGGATATAGCTTGAAACCCCTGGGTCAGGAAAATAAAAAAAAGGATATCAACATACTAAGATAAGTGAAGTTTTTAGTTTCTAATTTGTTCTTATTTTAGAATCTTGTTGCTTCACTGTTAATAGCTTCAATTTTTACTTAATTTAAAGGTAACATTTCTCACGTAGTACAATAGATGGGCTGCGGCGCACAGGAAAGGGCGTTTGTGGTAAGCTACTTCTCACCACATACCATGTCGGACAACAAAGGCAATCAAGGTCAGGCTGTCTCATGTGATATTGTGTGTACGTGACTAACAGCAATGGGCACAGCGCGTATCAAAGGCGCTCACACAAGCAAACACGTGGTAACAATCAGAGCAGCAGAAGCAAAAGGGATTTTCTTCTGATGATTCGAGAAGTGTCCGCAGCGGGCATGTTTGTGGAAGTCAAGAAAGCTCCATGTTACACCATCATTGCTATATAAGGAGGCAAAGAAACATCAGAGGAGAGAGTTGCAGTTTTTGAGTCAGTCAGTTAGTGTGAGACAGCTGTGCAAAATACATTATGTTGAAGTAAAGGAGTTTTAACGAGTGTTGAGTGATTCTATCATCGGAGTTAGTGTATGAGATACAGTGAAAGGACTGAATCAAGGTTACAAGAAGAGAACAGTTGTGAGTTGTAATATCAGAAAAGGCTGTAGACTGTGTTTTTGTGCAAAAGTTTAGAAGGAAAATAAAATAATAGAAAAATAACTGAACTAGATTTTATCATTTTGTCACCATGGTGTCAGGAGTGGGATTTGTTGAATTGTCAACTTGTTACAATATTAATCATGTTCAAACAAACATTAACAATTACAAGTAAGGAATTTTGTTTTAAAATCAGAACATTGTTCCAACTTTTTATACTCTGCTACAGACACATTTTTGCTGCAGCAATGCACGTAGATTATTTGCAATCATAAATAAGTAAATAAATCCAAGAGATAAATGTTGTGTTAAAGATATTGTTTGGATACTTACACTGGGATTCAGTAGACTTTCCCATTGTGGCTCGATGAAGAAGAGGATGCCATCTACGGCACCTGGCAAGGTTGCCCCACGTATAAGGAGAGTGATCATCACCACGTACGGGAACAGAGCGAGGAAGTAGGCAACTTTGCCAGACCCCTTGACACCACGCACAATCACAAGAAATATTGTGACCCAAGATAGCAGCAAGCATAGTGTTAGTCTCCAGTCAGGTGCACCAATACCGTCATCTATACTGCTCTGTTCGTTCAACACATACTTGCTGCAACACAACATCACACAATGTCAACACTGCTTCAAAGAGTGAACAAAGCACGTACTTGGAAAGATAATATTTCACAAAAGTGGGTATCAGATAGTGAAAATGTGTTAATATATAGAAAATGAAAGAGAGAGAGAGGGGGGGGATGGTGCCATGTGACAAGGAAGAACAAGTAAGTTAACTGTCGACAGGATTGGTAAGAGACATGGAAATAAAAGTTTAGGAATTATAAAAAATGAAAGTTGAGTACCTAAGGAAAGGAAGAGGAAGTTACAAAGAGATAAGAAGGAAGTAAATGAATGAAATATAAGAAATTATTAGGAAATGATCATGAAACAAAATGAGGGAGGAAATAAATTTTAAGAGTAAAAAGGGGTGAATTTAGGGAAATGAAAAGTATAAGAGAATTTGGTGAAAATAATTGAGTCAAAAATAAAAGAAAACACAAACTTCAAGAAGGTTATTAAACATTAGTTAAAGAATAAATAACAGTGCACATAAAGAATTATTTAGAGAATTTCAGAGGGATTATGAATGACAATGTATATACTTTAGTATTCAATAAATTTGTATTCAAGTAATCTTGATTACTTACCAGATCTTTATAGCCATGGTAGGATGCTACACTGAAAACTTATTTAACTTTTCACTGTTCCTTAAAGACTTTTTTGCAGATGTTAAATAAAACTACTTCTACTGAATTTGTTTCCACTTTTTACACCAAGATGGCACTGAGACAACCCTATGGATTACGACTGGTATTCAACACTTGAGAACTGAATGTGATAAGGTATACGTATACTGTATCAGTTGGAATTGTAATTCAGTTTTAGAAGAAATAAGGTAAAGTAAATCACTGGAGTTGTCATTTTTCACAATATGTCGGATGAATAAGAAAGCATGCTAAAGAAACAGATCTAATATTGAGAATTGGTGAAGCATATTACTTACTAGAAGTAAATTTCTGAAGAGCTCTTGTAGCCCGTCATGTTCTCACTGTGAATAGATCCATTTCGCTTTGAGTCAAAGCACATATCCCAGGACTTGTCGCAGTACGACCAGGGCAGGTCCTTGCTGAAGGAAGCGAAGAAGTAAAAACAAGTGATGGCCATTAAGGAGCAGTAATACGTCAGGACAATCACAGTGGCAAACATCTGGCCGTATCCAAGACCTACAAAACACACATAAACCTTGGTTACCATTTCATCGTAGGACAATTGCATTGGTTGAGATATATATGCAGGTATTCGTAGTGAAGTATAGGTAGGCAGGTACGTACCTGTGAGTGCCGGACAGAGCTGCCACACTTTGACTGCACCAGATGCAGCGAACTGACCAAGAGACATCTCCATGTAGTACAGAGGCTTCCCTATAAGGAACAATACTATGATATAAGGAATTAGGAAGGCCCCTCCACCATTCTTGTACGCTGTGAATGGAAACCTCCAGATGTTGCCAAGTCCGACTGACATGGCAATACATGACATAAGGAACTCCACACCATTTGACCACTGCTGGCGCTCTGGTGCCTCTTCTGTCGCTTCTGTTCCTTCCTGAAACATCATCAACTTGACATTAGCAACTTGTGGCTTTATAACTTAGAATTTCACATGTGTCGTTCAACGCTCATTTTACCATATTTTGTTCCTAAATTGAGACAAGACTGAAAAGAAACAAAGACGAGAGGAAAAGAAATTAGTTTAATTTGGTTAAACAAAACTGCCTTTGTGGTGTGGTGGTTAGCATGCTGGCTTCCAAACTCCGAGGTACTGGGTTTGGTTCCTGGCTGCAGGGTGGGAATGTTTACTTTACCTAAAATCATTACCCACCCTCGCTATAGTCTGGAACTGTGAATACAGACAGCTCGAAAATAAACACTTGAGTGAATATCATTGTTTGAAACATAAAGTTGCCTGTATAACCATATATGTTAAAGACAACATAGAAATGCACTGGGGTAGGGAATTTGTTTAAGAATAGTATTAGAGATACCTAGCAAGGAAGATTATGATGATGAAACAGGATTATAAAGATACAGACAGGCAAGAACTATGGTAATCGCTGACAGAAAAATCAGCAATGTTTCAAAACAGTAACAAATGAATTCAGTAGTGACAAACGTCTGAATGTAAAATAAGGCTCTGCAGTAAGGAATGTTGAGGTTAGGGAGAAATGTCTATCAAAGAATATAGTGTGTGTGTGTGTGTTTACATAAAGATGTTTACTGCACTAATGACTTTGTTTTCATAATGCTAGTACCTCAACGCTTGTAAGAGAAGTTCTCAGCCTGCCCAAGAAAACACAAAGTTTCAGAGAAATGATTATTTTTCAACACAGTCACCTTGTCATCCGTATGTGTTAACTCAGTCAGCTCGCCAAGTGAAAGTGTTATTTGCAGAAAGATCTCCATGTGTAAAAGTTCCAGGCCCTGCAATAATCCATAAATTTCAGGCCACAGGAAGTGTTTAGGCTCAGAGACCTAAAAGACAAACGACATCGCTGATCGTTTGGAGAATTGCCCCCCCCCCCCCCCAAAATCGCTTAGGCAAGCATTTCTTATGGCTCTTTGCAATGAGCTACTACATTGCTGAAGTTAAAACAACCATACTTAATGGATATGTGTGTACACAAAATATTCGTTATTAGAGCTCTAAGAAACCTAACATTGTTCATAAAGTTCCCCTTCATGACGAAAAAATTGGTGTATTGTGCGCCATTAGCGGAGGAAGAGTTATAGAGCTATAGGCTCAATTTTTTTCGAGTCAACAGTTGACGCCCATGGATACAATTTTGCCCTTTTTTTTTAAAAAAGAATTAACCGACAGGGAACGTGGTTTTGCTTATTTTTTCAGCAAATTCATACGGCGGCCTATCTTTCGATAAGTACAATTGAAAGTGTCCTTCAGGACAGAATTATTAGTAGAGGTTATAAACCTCACCCGTTATAAACTGCCCCTGGGATTTTAGTGGGGGAAATATTGGGTATAATGTCATTGATGGGAGGAATAGTTCCCATTTCCCCTCCCTCGGGATTTCGGCCACTGGATGGAACCATTTTTTTTTTCTTTACTGTTCTTTCGCCTTTTGCCATTCACTGTTTGGATTGCTCCTTCGTCTCTGGCATGCAGTGGCGAATCCACATACTATTATGAAACGCCAGAGACACTAAATAGAATTGGATTTAAGGAAGTCTGACTAGGTATTAGGTAGGTACTTTCCTTTCAAAGTAATTCGGCGACCTTCTTGTCATTTGTGAGAATCAAGTCCACTGCCATATCAACTCCATGAATAAAACACAACTACAAATTCTCTCAGAGTATGTATAAGTATAAATATGCAATACTCAGACTAACTCAGTTGGCATCAGAACATCGGAACGTAATTTAGAAAACGGATATGTTCCAAATCATTTGCGTATCATGGAGATTGTAAATAGTTGGGGCCTGTAATTGCGTATTGTTGTTATTTCAACCATGAACTGTTGCTTTCAGTTCAGGTTTTTGTTCACCTTTCCTTTCTTACAAGCTAACAGCTCATTTCTTGCTCCATTGATTCTGTTGTGGATAGGTAGTTCATGCAGAACTGAGTGAGCCCAGGTAACAAGGAACGTATTTTATCCCCATTTACACGAGTATACTTCAAAATATATTGGTATTATGATTCACGGGAGAGATACGGCAAGTTGTGAGCGCAATTGCCAATAAGGTTAGGTTTGTATGTTTGAGGTGCTGATTGCAAACATGTACGTACATGTAAACTAAATGGCATCGTCTATAAAACTAAACTAGGAAGATTGGATATTCCGACCATATCGAGGATATCAAGAGTTATCGTAAACAGTTCTGTCTAGTTAATGTAGTTATTTGTAGTGTATGCTGTGATCGAAATGATAATAAAAGCAACGCTCCTGCGAATCAACCCATTTATTGAACTGAGCATGCGCAATATTGTAAAGTGCAGTATAATTGCCAATGGCAAATATTGTGTGCGTGTAAACTCTTACATACAACCACAACTTGCGCCAATTCGCTTGTCAGATGGAATATTAATGCTCTGAGGTCCAGTACAAAAATGATTACAATATTACACATTTACAGTGTAATATTTGAAGGATTATTGTTGTAGGTACATGCAAGCCTTCTGTCCAGTGTCGCCAACACAAGTTCAGTTTCCGGTTTCATTGTTAAAATTTCCAAATAAACATATCTCCACACATAACCAAACAATCGTACGATTAGTGTGTAATAATGTCGACAGTATAATATATACCTACTCTTTATATGCGTAAAACTAAATCTAAAAGCTAACTAGTTAAGTATTTGTGGTTTATGTTACGTAACCTGGCTTATTGACGTGGAGCTGTTAAAACAAGGAATCCATTTTGTATACATGTATGTAGTTCCAAAGGAATTTAACAGTAATCCAGAAAGCCTTACAACTGTCATTTAATATATCCCGTAAGTAAATTGTTTTATTATCTCCTGTTGTTGCAATATTCACTAAAATAGTGAAACCAAATCTACCAGAGCTTGTGTTATTACTCAAACAAAATCATCCAATCGATCGCCATTTTATCGGAATAACATAACCTCCACTTACATTACTTACGATAGTCGAGAATATGTAAGACTGAAATATAATGAAAAGCAATAAAACATTTTATTTTAATTTTGTACACTAGTAGAGACATTATTGAATGCGAAAAATACATAATTTGCTGTGAACACCATTTGAAATGCTCTCTTGTATGTTTAAATGTCACGTGTGAGTTATACAGCCTCTTTCTTCCCGTAGAATGTACCAGGCTTTGTGCTGCACTAATCCACGTATACACGTGACAGTGCAGATAGCAATGCTATTACAGTAGACTTGCGGTGTGTACTTACTATTGCATCTTTGTCCGCACTTAGAACAGCGGGAAGCTTGTGTTGCGTTCCTTCAACTTGCCCATTGTCGTTTATATACGCAGGGTTCACGCTGCCCAATTCCTGAAACACCAGCAACCAATTGTTAGAACAATATAGCACATACCAGAGCTACTTTTTGTATAAATAATAACTGAAAGGAAACAAAATTGACACATAAAAACATTGATGAGCTACATTCACATGCCTTTTTCTACTCACTCTTGTACTATTATTCCTATATCTACTTCACGTTAGTCGAAATAAACATGTGTACAAATTATCTTATTGCTATTTTTCTTGTAGGTACAAGGGGAATATGGAAATACAGTAGACTTTAAGCGATAATCAAATGTTTTAAGAGTTGTTCCCTCTGTGATGGCTTTGCCATTCCATTCTCTTTGCATGTAGAGGACAAAAACTCATAAAGGCACAGACTTGTTGGTGATTTCCATGGTAGGTTGGCAGTACTGCTTTTTGTTGTAATGTCGGCCATTTTCAATTGTTGAACTGCCAATAAGCTATAGACGCCTGGAAGCTACGCAAGATGACAGTGCTCGCTCGCATCTGTACAACTGAAAATACCGAGGAGCAAACTCTGTGCTTCTCTTACGAGGGAAAGCACCCTTGGAAATTAATTTAATGTGCAGTTAATTAATTACTATTAGTCTATTTTTTAATTTTGATGTAAAGCACAATTTTTACTAACTACAAATTAATAAAGTTATCGGCAACAAATACTGTAACTTTTAACAACAGACTAGTGAATTAATACTGTTTGATTGCTATCTTCCAACTTGCGGACTCCCCCCCCCCCCCCTGAAAAAAAGTCCGCCGACGCCCATGTCTGATTGCTTATTGCGCTACTAAAGTACCAATTTTCGGTGCTTATTTTAGTGCCTGGTATTTACAGAAACCTATAAAATTGTATTTTGTAATTGCCGGAGCTTGAACATTGCATAATATACGTTTTTAAAACGACAAAAGCTGTTATAGGGTAGAAGCCTATTCAGATCGACGCCATTTATTGCTATCAAAATTCGAAAGCGCTCAATATTGTTGGAGTGCTACTGCGCAGTTCACTTGTTCGCATATTGTTGTCAGTTTGTCACGGCCAGGTTAGGCAAGGTTAAACTTTATTGTAGGTACCTAGGCACTACTTCCTACTGGCCGTGTTTTTGTTCTCTAGTGTGGCAGCCTTGTGTGTGTCTCAGTGAACATTAATGCGCGCAGGCGCAGGCACGATGCATATTCACAAGGACATAACCAGGATCAGCAAACTATCAAATTACGTACAGTAAAGCAGGCATTAAGCTGAGCTGCGATGCATAGAGGGAAGCACATTAGGAAGACCGAGGACAAGTTTATATCAACAAACTGTTTCCCCAGTATTTGTTCACTGCATTCAGTACACAACTGAAAGGACAAACATTAACCTCAAAATAAAGCTTTGTTTGGAAATTGCACTGCAAATACATGTTTTGAGACCCTTGCATCTAAAACATGTGATGTGTTGCACTCATATGACTTTCTCTACTCTCGTACTAGCTATTCTTACAAACTTATCTCTCTATTTTCTTCATATTAGAGATAAATATTTGTAGTGGGCAAGCCTTGGCCCTTCATGGGCTGTTGTGTTGGGGGGGGGGGGGGGTAAAAGTATAGTACAACTCATAGACAAAAAATATTCCGAAAAAAATTACACCGTATGAAAATGTGGGAGCAATAAATATTTTCGAGGTGATATTTTTTTTATCTACGTCGCCCTCTCACGTATGCCCAGAGTAAATATCACATAGTTCATCCCAGACAAGGGAACAAGGCTGGCGAAAGTGACGCAAGCAGTTCTTTGGCATCATAACCTATCTACATAGGAAATGCATTAAACTTCCGTATAGATAGATAGATAGATCCGTAACCGCCTTATTGTGCACTACACCAGTCATTCCAGGCAGTGCCGCCAACTTTCACGGGCAAGGTAATCTCCTTGGGCGAGACTCGCATTTGGTATGCCCACGTGTTACTTAGTAACACAACTGTCATTTTGTTCCACATTTCAGATGACCAATAGAAACGTTCATGTATCATGAAAGACAAAGGAACATCATCTGTAACAGAGTACGACTGTTTATGATCAGCTACTGCAAGTAATGAGGGGAGTGTCAACATTCCTGACCTTCCACTGATACCTCTTAACATCTTATAGGTATATACGAATATATTACTACGTTTCCATGGGGAATTCAATCCGGAATGAGTTCGATTTGGATACGCAAGGCTGAAGCTTTTATGCTGGTTACTTGGTTTATGTTTTTTATAGCAATGTGAGATTATGTAAACAATAAAAGTGGCTTTGTTGTGTTTTATTACACCACTTTCACTAAGAAAACATAATGAAGAGCCTGTTGCGTGTTACGAGTACAGTTCAAATCGATTTGAATCCATTAGGTGTTTCCATGCAACAAAATTTGGATCCGATCCCACTTCTCAGAGGTTAGGATCGATGTGAATGCACGTTGCCATGCAGTATTCATTTCGGAATTAGAAGCAGACGTAGTGATTGTGTGGCATTGCTATGTTTCCCGGTCATTAACTGTCTGAACTGCTTCACACATAACCTCAAATGTTGGTTTCCTGATAATGACCAAGTAGCTAGGTACTACCAGCATCAGAGAGTCTGATCTGGGCTAAGACCTTCATCATGTTGAGTTTCACTTTTCGCAAGTGAAACGTGACGTCAGCAGATCGCTGCCAATCTCTGTTGCATCATCCTACTTTCATCTCTTATTATTGTTGGTTATGTCTTGTTTTTACCTTCCCTCCTGCTTAGCTTTGAGGCAGTGTTTCTGTGTAATCCCTCTGAAATAACTATGTTAGTTATAGACAGCATGGGCTGAGTTCTTTTGTTCATATGTGATACAACGGAGAAACAAGGATTTTGATCGACGAAAAATAATAATCATACATCGAAAAGTGAATAATTAATCATGAAATTTTGTGATATTCATGAAAAGCAATAATTTGATTCAGATCAATCAAGTGCAGCGTGATTGAGTTTTCACAATCAGTGACTGTGTCTAGCGATTTTGTTTGTTAGCGAAGAAGTCCGCCATATTTAGCGAGAATATTGTAAAACTGTTTCATCAGAATGATGGTTTTAAGTGTTAATAAATTAAATTAGATTTGAAATTACGTTATCCTTATATGAGAAAAGTATATTACAAAATTCAAATAACAAAGAATATTTCTGAAATAGTTAATTCTATAGAAAAATTGTATGAGATACGTCTTATGTATTTTAAGATACACATTTTTTGTGGCGTGAGATATGTTGTGTGTTTAGCGGTTATACAGAAGCTATTCAGAATGAAGAAGAATTTAGGAAATTCTTATTTGTCATAAATATGTTGAATTTTAAGCAAAATCGTTAGAGGCGCTTTTGACAGAATAAAAAAAAAATGTCTAAACATTTTGCATGTAAGGGGAAGTTTGTGGTGCAGAAATGTTGTTAAAAATGTTTGTGTTTAACGCGGAACTGCAGACGGAAGCCGGAGAATCCTAAGGGATCCCGCCCCCCCCCCCCCCTTGCTTTGGTGAGAGGCGAATGGTTAACTCGTCGACCACGGCGCGGAAAAAAAATAAACAAAATGTTTACCAAGTTTGGTATTTAACCTACTTTTCTTTTGTTAGGGGGTTTAAAACATGCATTTCTTGTAAAATCTTCACATGCAGTTGTTGGGCGGATTACAATAGTTTCTCTTAGCTACTAAATCTAGCTGAAAGAGGTAGTAAAGTAACATTTTGTCTCTTAAAATCCTTCCCAATGACGTCAGACGTAAGACGTGGCTAAGGAGAAAAAGTACTGCGGGAATGGGAGTTAGGCATGTTTACCATCGTGATAAAACTGTATCTTTTGTATGAATATGGATGTATTGGGTGATGGTGGTTTTACTTCAGTGGGCCGTGAATGGACCACGAGAGTGACGTCACTGTACTTACCAGTTCGTTCTTGTTTCCCAGCGAGCTCCTCATGATGGTGATCTTGTAGTTGAAGTCCTGCAAACAGACACAGAAATACGTCCATTAGAAGGAAGGAAGGACGAACCTATATACCCGGAAATTCTTCTCCCATGACCTTATTTATGCAGGCGGAACATTCAACCTGTCCTCTTAGGAATGAACAAACCTCCTATTTAATACGCATTTACTACGTAAAGCAAGTAGAGGAAGTTGTATCCCATCCTAAAATGAAAATACATGTTTTGAGGACCCCTAAAAACAAAATACTGTTGCAAAAATATGGCAGCCCGAAGGGAAGTATCGAGGTCAGGGTTAAACCGGCCACGTGCTTCTGCAAATAGTCAAATTAGCAACTAATACTTCATACAGTGCAAGTCGTTTATAACGGTGAACATGCACGTGACTCCAAGGACAAAATAAACTGGATAAAACTAGAACATTCCTAACACTCAGCCGATATTTCATAATTAACAGTATGGAATCTACCTATTCACCAGCTCAAAGCCTACTGTATTCCCATATTCCCCTTGTACCTACAGATGACTGTGATTATTGAGAAGGTATGAGTAATAGATCCCTGTTCGAATCCTGGTTGTGATGTCCTCGAAGTTTAGCTAGATCTGCCAGTTCACCTTGGCAGCTTCCGTCCAATGGAATGCCTTTATTGCTCTCTTGTATATGTATATGTATCAGTAGCAAGGTCCGTCCGACATATGTACACACGTACGTCGCCACGCTCCTAATTACCATCCTTTACTACTCACAATACCCTTAACAATACTGTACGTGTTACGCAAAACGCGGCGTGCAGCTAGGACAAAACCACCAGATACATGGTTCAAATCCCCCTCATAGCATTCAATTTGTCACTCTTATTCTACACTTTCCAATAAAAAGAACATATTTTTTAGGATTAACCATTTCCTAGATATTCGCTGTTAAAAAATAAAGCACAATTTTAACCCGACTCCAAGGGAGAAAAAGGAAACAATGCTTTTATTTTCATTGAGGGGGCCTCAAAACAAGTATTTCTGGTTCTGTCAAGAAGTGCAGGCGTTCTGGATAATACCGGAGGCACCTTGAGAGGTCAGTGCGATTTCTTTGTTCAACTTTCACAATCAGAGCAAGTTTCTGGACGACCAAAAACAAAACAGCATCACAGTTACGTCACAACTAGACACGACCTTGAGGTAAAGTCTTTAATACATGGCCGGCCTTATTTATTTGGACATTTGGCGAGTCTGCTTCCTTCCGGTGTTGTGTAAACACATATGACCTTCTCTACTCACTCTTCTACTTATTTCAGTATAGGAATACATCGGGCTAAACTGATAGGCAGATGTTTGTATGACTAAGAGATAAATGAATAACGACCTCCTATTCAGAAATGTAAAGTGTGCCTTGCATTCCTTATTTAAGATACAAGCACATTTCAAATTGGAAAGTGATTGGTGCTTGTGGAGTGATTAATAAATTTACTGTTAATTTGTTCCGAAGTTTTGAATTAAAAGATACTGGTTTACAAATTACGCATGATGACTTTTCGTTTTTTACCTATGGTGTGCACAAACAGACACACACTCACATAACCTATTCTAGAAGTGCTTTCATTTGCATTCATCTCAGAATATGCACCTCCGGATGGAATACAACACTTCCACTAGTTACTCCAATAATAGAAAAAGCTTCGCACGACAGCAATAAAACCATTTTTTACGATCGCTTGTTTTCTACGTCTTCCGAGTTAGTATTGGAATACACGAGTTTGCGTCTCAGAAAAGCCAGACTAATAACGTACAAGGCGAGTTGAAGTCGATTTCAGTCCAATCCTATTCTCAATACGATCCACATTTTCTATCTGGAATTCAATTCGTATTAAGATTGACTTGGATATGCAAGGTTCCATGAAAAATAATTCAAGCGTTTATGTTGGTCATTTGCTTTTATGTTGGCGAACCTGTAAATAATGATTTCTGTGTATTTATTAACTTTTGAGGTTAGTTCGATCTGAACGATTGCAACGAATGCTATATTTTAAAGATATTTTTATGAAAATTGAAATGTACACCTTGAATTTTCTGTCTATAGCCTCCGTGGTCGTATTTACTCTGGACGACTTTTGTATAACTCGTAAACCGTAAGAGATAGACAAAATCGCACTGTACAAAAGATGTAGATTTCGTTAAAACACACAATTTATGTCTAAATAAAAGATATAAGACTAAGAGTTTGTAAGAATGGTCAGTATAAGAGTAGAGAAAGTCGTGTGAGTGTAACACATTGGATTTATCTCGATAAAAGTAAATCAGAGAGAAAGTAAAGTCTTGTAAGTATACTTCGTAGAAGATTGGGTGTTGAAAGTCATATGATGTTTTCCTTAACATTCCGCTTGAGCAATTAAGGAATCCCCATTTGCTGATCACGTTCGAGAAAGGATTCTTAAGGAAAATGTGGAAATGCGCCAGGTGACCTTGAGGCAGTCAGACAGGCAGAAATATCCAGAAAAACACCAAGGAGAGAGTATTCAAATGTTGCTTTGTTAACTGCTGCCATAACAAATTACAGCAATACTCAACAGGTCCACTTTTCCACGTGAGAAAAGTATAATTACAAAAAACTCTCACAAATAACAAAGAATATCTCCGAAATGGTTCACTCTACAGAAAAATTTACTCAGACATAAATTATGCGTTTTAGCAAGTTGAGTTGGTGTATGTTAGCTTCTAGAGGGCGGCAGGGCTCTGCAGGGGTGGTCATTGGCCCTATCGTGCACCTCTTTGACCCACATTATACACCTGCCCCAAATGCAACTGCAGCAAAACTAGCCCCGCCCCAAACCCGCAATGTCTTCTGCGCCAGGCAGCTCGTTCTTAATTCCCTTAACTCTACTTTCTCTGAATCCAATAAAAAAAAAATTTTTAGAAAAAGGTCCGCGTGTATGTATGTGTGTGTCTGGGTAGAAGAGCAGAGAAAGTCATGTGAGTGCAAAACATCAGATTTCTTTAAACTTACAAACATTTTTTAGGTTAAAATTATAATGCTTGTGTTTGTATATAGTTAAACACATAAACATTAAAACGTAAGATAATTTTTATTTGTTATGTCTCAGTATAGCAAACTTAATTACTGTAATATCAAAACTGTGGCATTTTACATTAAGAAAAATGTTGAAAATGAGTAACGAGAAAACAGTGATACAAGATTTGAACGTGTAGCCCACATTAAAATACATGAGATATTTAAAAATGACGTTACTTTCGAGCTAAATTATACATTCCTCGTGTTCAGAAATGTCTCAATATATTGTTCATGTTAGATCTAGCTCTTTTTGCATTTCTGGTGAGGTTAAACGCTTCAAAACGAAGTAAGCTAAGTAAGTATATCTTATCACGACTAATTTAAGTCGAGGTTGTGTTATTGCGAGCGATTAAGTTATTGTGTCAAGGAATAACATAACCTCGGCATATTTGGGTTGACTATTCTAGAGAAATACAAGAAGAGAAGATAAGGAAACAAACTACTTAAGTACGGAATAACATTAGTTGCATTTTTGTCAAGTAAGTCCTTGAGAAGTTTAATATATGTAGCTTTACTGTTTGGAATTATACGAAAAGAAGGGTTAGTTTTAACACTTGCATATCAATAGATAAGGTTGTGTAATATAAATAGCAATTACGTAGTCTTTAGATTTATTGTTCATAACTGTCGACATTCTTGCACTGTATATATAGTTTGGTTATGTGTGCAAATATGTTTAATTGAGTATTTGTGTTGGCGAAACTGCCCGGAAGACGTAAATTATAAGGAAGGACTTGATTATGCCCCTATGAACCAGATGATTCAGTTCTAACCTCTTCTTGTATATAAATGATTGTAGATTAAACGTAAATAATACGTTTTCAGTTAAAGAAACGATTGTGCGTGCGCGTTTGAAGGTACAGGGCGATGTTGCAAGTAATTTCACAATGTGCACGACTTCCAGAGAACTTCTAGAACAATTCCCTCGTATTGATGTGTGCGTATATATAAGCTTTGTTCCAACATTTTCTTGCGCACATACGCAATCAAGCACACTGTCAGAATTAGTTAGGAAGTTTGTACGTTGCAGAATTACTTGAAGCATTATTAATCATAACCTGAGCACGTTACGAGGTTTGTTCCAACACTATCCAGAATCAGTCCTGTTGTCTGAGCATGCGCAGTAGCTAAGCAGTGTTCCAACACTATCCAGAATCAGTCCTGTTGTCTGAGCATGCGCAGTAGCTAAGCAGTGTTCCAACACTATCCAGAATCAGTCCTGTTGTCTGAGCATGCGCAGTAGCTAAGCAGTGTTCCAACACTATCCAGAATCAGTCCTGTTGTCTGAGCATGCGCAGTAGCTAAGCAGTGTTCCAACACTATCCAGAATCAGTCCTGTTGTCTGAGCATGCGCAGTAGCTAAGCAGTGTTCCAACACTATCCAGAATCAGTCCTGTTGTGTGAGCATGCGCAGTAGCTAAGCAGTCTTCCAACACTATCCAGTATCAGTCCTGTTGTCTGAGCATGCGCAGTGGCTAAGCAGTGTTCCAACACTATCCAGAATCAGTCCTGTTGTCTGAGCATGCGCAGTAGCTAAGCAGTGTTCCAACACTATCCAGAATCAGTCCTGTTGTCTGAGCATGCGCAGTAGCTAAGCAGTGTTCCAACACTATCCAGAATCAGTCCTGTTGTCTGAGCATGCGCAGTAGCTAAGCAGTGTTCCAACACTATCCAGAATCAGTCCTGTTGTCTGAGCATGCGCAGTAGCTAAGCAGTGTTCCAACACTATCCAGAATCAGTCCTGTTGTCTGAGCATGCGCAGTGGCTAAGCAGTGTTCCAACACTATCCAGAATCAGTCCTGTTGTCTGAGCATGCGCAGTAGCTAAGCAGTGTTCCAACACTATCCAGAATCAGTCCTGTTGTGTGAGCATGCGCAGTAGCTAAGCAGTGTTCCAACACTATCCAGAATCAGTCCTGTTGTGTGAGCATGCGCAGTAGCTAAGTAGTGTTCCAACACTATCCAGAATCAGTCCTGTTGTGTGAGCATGCGCAGTAGCTAAGCAGTGCTCCAACACTATCCAGAATCAGTCCTGTTGTCTGAGCATGCGCAGTAGCTAAGCAGTGTTCCAACACTATCCAGAATCAGTACTGTTGTCTGAGCATGCGCAGTAGCTAAGCAGTGTTCCAACACTATCCAGAATCAGTACTGTTGTCTGAGCATGCGCAGTAGCTAAGCAGTGTTCCAACACTATCCAGAATCAGTCCTGTTGTCTGAGCATGCGCAGTAGCTAAGCAGTGTTCCAACACTATCCAGAATCAGTCCTGTTGTGTGAGTATGCGCAGTAGCTAAGCAGTGTTCCAACACTATCCAGAATCAGTCCTGTTGTCTGAGCATGCGCAGTAGCTAAGCAGTGTTCCAACACTATCCAGAATCAGTCCTGTTGTGTGAGCATGCGCAGTAGCTAAGCAGTGTTCCAACACTATCCAGAATCAGTCCTGTTGTCTGAGCATGCGCAGTAGGTAAGCAGTGTTCCAACACTATCCAGAATCAGTCCTGTTGTCTGAGCATGCGCAGTAGCTAAGCAGTGTTCCAACACTATCCAGAATCAGTCCTGTTGTCTGAGTATGCACAGTAGGTAAGCAGTGTTCCAACACTATCCAGAATCAGTCCTGTTGTCTGAGCATGCGCAGTAGCTAAGCAGTGTTCCAACACTATCCAGAATCAGTCCTGTTTGAGCATGCGCAGTAGCTAAGCAGTGTTCCAACACTATCCAGAATCAGTCCTGTTGTCTGAGCATGCGCAGTAGCTAAGCAGTGTTCCAACACTATCCAGAATCAGTCCTGTTGTCTGAGCATGCGCAGTAGCTAAGCAGTGTTCCAACACTATCCAGAATCAGTACTGTTGTCTGAGCATGCGCAGTAGCTAAGCAGTGTTCCAACACTATCCAGAATCAGTCCTGTTGTCTGAGCATGCGCAGTAGCTAAGCAGTATTCCAACACTATCCAGAATCAGTACTGTTGTCTGAGCATGCGCAGTAGCTAAGCAGTGTTCCAACACTATCCAGAATCAGTCCTGTTGTCTGAGCATGCGCAGTAGCTAAGCAGTATTCCAACACTATCCAGAATCAGTCCTGTTGTCTGAGCATGCGCAGTAGCTAAGCAGTGTTCCAACACTATCCAGAATCAGTCCTGTTGTGTGAACATGCGCAGTAGCTAAGCAGTGTTCCAACACTATCCAGAATCAGTCCTGTTGTGTGAGCATGCGCAGTAGCTAAGCAGTGTTCCAACACTATCCAGAATCAGTCCTGTTGTGTGAGCATGCGCAGTAGCTAAGCAGTGTTCCAACACTATCCAGAATCAGTCCTGTTGTCTGAGCATGCGCAGTAGCTAAGCAGTGTTCCAACACTATCCAGAATCCGTCCTGTTGTCTGAGCATGCGCAGTAGCTAAGCAGTGTTCCAACACTATCCAGAATCAGTCCTGTTGTCTGAGCATGCGCAGTAGCTAAGCAGTATTCCAACACTATCCAGAATCAGTCCTGTTGTGTGAACATGCGCAGTAGCTAAGCAGTGTTCCAACACTATCCAGAATCAGTCCTGTTGTCTGAGCATGCGCAGTAGCTAAGCAGTGTTCCAACACTATCCAGAATCAGTCCTGTTGTCTGAGCATGCGCAGTAGCTAAGTAGTGTTCCAAACATAACAGAAAATCCTTCAGACTTGGTTCTGAGTTCCAACATTTTGGCAACTAGTTCGGAAACAGTGAAATCGATTCTTGGTCAAAAGCACGAGCTGCAAATTCTGCACATGCGCAAATGTATAGACTAATAGCCTACTACGCATGCGCAGTTATTCAATATTAGAGGTTCAAGTAATGTTCCAAAAAGCGTTCCGAACTAATACCAACATTTTCTTACGAACTAGTTGGGAAATTTGTCATGTTGCAATCCTACTTAGGTACTGCGCATGCCCAGAACTGATTCTACTGTCTCAAATAGTGAAAGCACAGGAGTTACTTCTTGAGGACTAGCTTACATGCGATATACATAGTTTCCAGCGATAGCAGAGCTGTAAGAGTAAAGAGACAGGATCTACCTGATATTTGACCTTCGTCTGACTTACTCACTGACTGCCTCTGGTTTTTTCTTTCCCGACCACACCTAACATGCATAACTTCTGATGCAGGAAAACTTATCCACGCAGAGTTCGGCGCAATACACGGTTAAATAGACACTATAATGGAATTTCTACTTAAAAACACATTTTCAACACTATAGAAATATCATATACCTTAAATTCACTAAATACCAACGTTAATTACTTAATAAAAAGCAAATTAGTACTTAAACATTGTTTATTAAGGCGAATATTGAAATAAGTACAGTATTTTTAGGTTAGTTCGCTGTTTTCGTGTGAAGTAGAACACAAAGCTATCGTATTAGGCCTGGCGGTATGAAGGTAATGTGACTCCAAGTTTAGTTACATCAAACTAGTAGATATTTGTAATAAATGACTAATGTTGAATTGAAAGTGGAGAGGTTTCCCTTGTTCGGTGATAGGTACAATGGTGGGACTCCGTGGCAATGCGGTCAGCGTTACGCACGACCGCCCCCAACAAAACGCATAAACACCTCAATCCCACCTCGGCAGGTGTGCGTAATCAATACTCATCATTCAAGGTTTTCATTTCCGATCCAACATCGCCGCATACTTTCTCTAACTAAAAGTTGGTACTCGTCTCTAGACACTGGTTCAAAGTGACGCAGGCGACTCGTCGCCAATGAATTGGCACAGTCTGCGGCGTGCTAAGAGCGTGGAGCTCTGGTTCCCGGCCCACCCCACCCACTCAGCGCGACGAAAATGAGGAGCTGCGATAGGCACCGGTCGGTCCTGGTCTAGAAAGTTAAGATACGTGATGCTAGACGTAACGTGGGCCTGAGGTCGGAAGTTGTAATAATAAAAATATATTCTGTTTACATCCAGAAGCCGGTTGAATTCCCTGACCAACCTTGTCGAGTTACTTCACGTCTGGCAATATTCCCATGTCAGAAACAAGTTACTCTACACGTCTTACAAGTAACAAACTACTATCTTGTGGTATTACGCATCCAATTTGGAACAAAAATTAAATATTTTTTTCCAAATCGGCTGACCAAACAACAAAATGCCAAAACCTCGTGACTATCACCCCGAAATTCAGCACATATATGTGTTTCTTCATAGAGAAGTCTTGTATGCTATCCATTTTATTACACAACATAACATTCACATGGTTTTCTCTACTCTTCTTTTATGTATCACATTCACAGTTTTCTACTTGCTCTTTAACATCCAAACATGCAGTTTTCTATATAATTCAAACAAAAACGCAACGTATTACACTCACATGGTTTTCTTAACTAATTTTACTTTTATGCAACACATTCACATGTATCTTTCTTCTCACTCTTCAACAAGCAATTCATACACTTTTCTGTTTTGTCGAAATAGAAACTCAACGTGTTACACTCAAACGGTTTTATCATCTCATTTTTCGTTCTGTGGAATTTGTGGTTGTGCAACAGTGCTTTTGCATGGTGTTTTCCCGGTGTTTCTAATTTAATAATTCAAAGTTTGAAGTGAGTTTTTAAAGACAAAGATATTAGCTGTATTTGTATGATAGAGCATTGGTTACCGTATAGTTATGGTATTTAAATGCCCTAACTTTGCTTGCGAAGACATTAAGTAATTATAAATATTTAAAGTAAAAGTTTGCGGTGTGAACGCAACACCCGTTATTTAAAATCACCGGCTATTAATTATTTCGGCACGCTACACGTAACAACTTCCGCTATTTCATATTCTTTTTCTTTTTTCCCTTATGGGCAACGAACGTAAGAAAGTGGGAAAACTCTAACTACGTAGGTAAATCTAAGTTACGCAAGAACTCACACACAAATATACAAAAAAAAAAAAAAAAAAAAAAAAAAAAAAAAAAAAAAAAACTGCACTCACATGACTTTCTCTACTCTTGTACTAACCATTCTCACAAACTCTTATTCCTATATCTTCTTCGTGTTAATTGAGATAAACATTTGTACAAATTATCTTATTACTAATTTTCTTGTAGGTACAAGGGGAATACAGTAGATTTTAAGTGAAATATTGAAATTTGAAGTAAATCTTTCTTAAATTTTTGATTATTTAAATGATACACATTACTAAATTTTTGTTTTTGAATTAGAATACAAATACACACGCGTATCTTTACCCAATTTTATTATTAAAATTTTCAAAAAGTTTATTTTCAGAAAACTGTAGATGTATTTTGTCTTGTCCCTAGAGTTAAAATATCAGACAAATATTTAAATATTTTGTATCTGAGGGAGTTTTTAAGTAACATAACAAAAAATAAGGACATTTTACTGTATTTTGCAAAGTGTACGAAACATAACCTTAAAATGAGTGATAAGAGTGAGGTTATGTGAGAGTTGTTACCTGCAGATGTTTGTGATCATATCCTAACGGACGCTGTCAACACTAGAGAACAACTGACGGTGTCCCGACAAACTCGCTCAGGTTTTCATGCAACAGGTGGGTGTGTTGGAGGGGGGGGGGGGGGGATGTGGAGGAGGAAACTCTTCTGACGTCTCAGAATTCCCCGGTAGGTACCTACTTGCATTTACTTATTTACCTCCTTACACTCAAATTTATTACTGATTTAAACATCCGTTCGTGTTCGTGACCCTTCCGTTCATTTGTTTCCTGCTGACGAACTTGTGTGATCTGAGATCTTCTCAGAACACTATGTGTAAGTCTTCCGTAAATACTCGTCTTCCTGCGGTCACCCACGGAGCCTATTGCTCAAATAACGAGAAATAGCTCGGAAATGGCTAACGCTATACGAATTTTATTTGATATAAAGTGTGTTATAAGAATATATATTACTTTCTCTACTACATGTAGTAAAGTAGAGGAAGTATTGTATTCCAACTAAGAACTCGATGCCGAGATTTCATCCGAAATATGTTTTGAGGCCCCCTGAATAAAAAAAAAAAACATTTTTAAAAAAATGCCCGTACGTGTGTGTCTGTCTGTGGACAGCACAACTCAAAAACGAAAAGTCGGTTAAAAACCAAAGTTGGTATTTAAGTTTAATGTCTTTCAAGGATGTGACACGAAGATTTTGAACAAAATTACTCCCCCATAAATTACACTTTACATAGAAAATTTCTCGAAAATAGCTCTACCGATTTTGATTAAAATGTCATATGTTTGGGATTTTTTTTAATGACAAATCAAATGTATATTTTGAATTTTCTAGCTATAGACCTTACTGTACAAAAAATGTAGATCTTGCTAAAACACGCAGTTTATGTCCAAATGATTTATTTGTAGAATGAGCCGCTTCAGAGATATTCTTTGTTATTTGTGTGACTTTTGGGAAACGTATATTTCGGTCGAATAGAACATCGTTATTCATTTTTTTATATGTTAAGTGTGCAAAGAGAACGGAGTCTCAAAGCTTTAAAATATTTGACTATCGCTCAAAGTCTACTGTATTCCCATATTTCCCTTGCACCTACAAGGAAATAAGCAATAAGATAATTTGTACAAATGTTTATCTCAACTAACACGAAGAAGATACAGGAATAAGAGTTTGTAAGAATGGTTAGTACGAGAGTGAGTAGAGAAAGTCATGTGAGTTAGGTCTGTCCGTTTGGTAAATAATGGTTATTTCACATGTGAGAGTAATTATGTCTATTGGAGATGTTTCAAGTCCATTATAATGGTATTTCCTCAAATATCTACATCACGTGACCGAGTAGGATCGGGATTATCCCCATGACTGACCTTCGTGAGCCATGGGTTTTTCGTAGGTTTCCCTGGTCGCCAGGTGAATGCTGGGAACTATTTCCGAATTATCTGTCGCTCTATTTCGTACATTAATTTTTTTTTTCATCCTTTATCCTGTTGGGTAGTAAAGTTAAGCTGAAGATAAACTAAGGATTATAAACACAACTAAAACTATTGTTTAAATCTAACCGGGAGCTTAAACCTGCTTTACAACGCCAGGCGCTGGTTGTGAGAATTGATGGTCGGTAGTCATAGGGAAATAATAGGTACTGTGTGCTGTTTAACAGTCTAGACTCTTCCTCCGTATTCAATCTCGAGCATTCCACTTTCAGAACTTTCTGATTGTGTGAGTCGCTATATAAGGGACTCGCTCGGAGTTGCTCTAGTTGTTGTAGTGAACTGTTGTAACGTTACCACTACGCTAACTGACTAGAAGGCAAAATACTGTCATTAGCAGCAACTGGTGGTCTTTCTCATTTGTTAAGCCACCTGTGTGAGCCAAGTCGGGTATACCATAAGGCTTGAGATTCCCAGGATGTTATATATAGAGGAAGTTCCGCACTGTGGCCAGGTTTGTTGTACCTATGCCCTCCAGGGGCACACCGGGAGGAAGGAGACACACCGGGCGGCCAGATCCACAGGCATTGTGAAAGGTCCCTAAGGTTTAACAAATTTGACACTTCCAAGACTTTAACTGCGGGGGTACAACGCCCCCAGATTTCCCTCCCCTTTTCCAAGAGGGAGAGAAAGAGTTCCTGATCTTCCTCAGGAAGAAGTTAAGCCATATATCTCATACTGGCGATTTCTGTGAACGACAAGCTACGTGGGCATGCGCCTTGCACGTCAATTCTAACCTTATGACGTCACATTTGAAACTGATACAGAAATTAACTATAATACCCTATTAAGCGGAGAAATAAAATGTATATCTTCAACATTTTGAGAATAGCCGATTAAACGAAACCGACAGACGAATACCCATTACAGAAAAACATGTTATAACAGTTTCTAATCTCAAATAAATCTCACTTTATTTTTAACATTAAAAATAACATTTCTTCTGAAAAAAAAAATGCATTAATTATTAAAAGAACACTTGTCAAATTGAAGTAGGTTGATATTTTGATATGTCGCAACAGTTTGTGTGACATAAGCCATTTCCAAGATATTCGTAATTAATAATTCGAATGGCTCAATTGCTTCGTAATCTTAAAAACTGCTGTCAACATTCATTTCGGACGATTGCATGGGAAACTATGTTTCCATTGGGAATTCAAATCGATTCGAGTCCAATCCTATATTCAATACCATCCGGGTCCACATGTTGAATTCAATCCGGAATGAGTTGCATTTGGATACGCAACGCTCAAGCAGAAATAATTCAAGCTTTTATCTTGACGAACCTGTAAAAAGTAGGTTTTGAGGTTAGGAATATGTTGCAAGATTAAAGAAGCAATAAAACTGTGTTTGTTGTGTTTTATTAAGCCAGTTTCAGTACGAAACTAGGAACTTTGGTGGATTCAAATCGATTTGAATACGGTAGGTGTTTCTGTGCAACAAAATTTCGATGCGATCACACTTCTAAAAGGATCACATTAAAGAATGAGAATGAGAACTCAAATCGATTTCAATTCCTCGTGGAAAAGATACAAAGATTTATCTCCATTAAAATGAAGTAGATATTAAAATAAACTTTTCGTAAGAATATTTTGTATACCAATTGATAAAGTACAGAGGGCAGCGAAGGTGACGTCAATTTAACAATGGGATTGGTTTATTTCCGGTGGAATACCGTCATCAACAATGAGGAAAATGATCATGACGTTGTATGACGTCACTGGTACCAAGTACGTGAATCTGTCCATGTTCATAAATCTGCTGATTCAAGTTCGCATTCTCTCATGCTGTCTCTCAGTTTATCGCCCTAAGGGTCATGTTTATGATAGCCGAGTGCTTGCAAAAATATCTAATGACTTTCTCGACTCTTCTAATAACTATTCTTACATTTTATTGCTGTATCTACTTCACATTTTACTTTCTCTACTGGTAAGTATTTAAAGTACTTTTGGTTTTGAGGTTATGTTGTTCATAGACAGGTGTAATGGGTTTGAAATCTTGCATTTGAGGTTATGCCTTGCTGTTTAGTTGTCTGCTTGTCTATTTACGTGCGTATGCATCTGTCTCTTTGTCTATAAGTTGGACAATGCTGGTATAATGACGTGCATTGATGTATTGTATGGTAGAAGTCTGTGAACTGACTTACGTAACATCTACGTCTCTTTTCAGCTTCTTTTCCTTACTGTGGAGCTCAGCTGAAAAGGTCATCTGCCCTGAATGACGTCATAAACTTCCTCGAACTACAAGTAACCCTTTCTGTTTAGTGATTGGCACAAATAAACCTTTTAAATATTTATATACACCTAGGTTTTACCCTCTGTGTCGGAAATCGCTCCGCCGAGGCCGCAGTCAGGTGTCAGATTCCGTTGACAATTATGGCTGTGCGCTTCTTTTCTCACCACCACGCTAAGACTGCCCTGAGATGTAAACAAACACTCGCCCAGTGCATCTACCGTACCGCTTAGGCAGCCACAGTCTCGGGCAAATCGGAATGTTACTGGGATATGTATTGGTTTTGATTAAAATGCCATATGTTTGAGATATCTTTATGACAAATGAAGTAATGGGTAGAAGCAAGGTTTAAACACTTCCCTGATGTTTCACGTCCATAAATAGACGTCTATTGCATAAAGTAAATTGCATGTTTCAGATATATTTACGTTACGTGTTGAGGAAATATTTACTTCCCCACGCACACGGGGACAGCATGCTCCCAGTCCCTGGGCGACTTTTTCCTCCTCCTACTACTACTACTGGTCGTCAGTTACTCATTCAAAACAAGGTGGTTTTCCTCTTCCAAACATATATCACGTGATTCACTCCTACGAATTTGACACTATGACCACTTCACCTGAAATATACGAAACTCCGTGAAAAAGATTCGTGGGTGTGTGTATTTAAGTTAAATATCCTCAAAGGATATCACTTGAACATTTTGAACAAAATCATCGCACCCAAAACTACCCTTGTTACAAAATTTTCATTTTATAATAAATAACTCAAAGAATTCTGCTTAAAATGCATATAGCTAATAAATTGTAAAACAATACAGGAAATACTACAACATAAAAATTAGACGAATTTATGTCAGTTTTTTATGCACATAACCATTTCCGAGATAATTCTTGTTATTGGTTTCAATATTCTAAAGAAAATATAGGATTATGCTATACTCTATATCAGAAAGGCGAGTTCAGTATTTAAGCCTGGCTCAATGACAACGAAATCCTAAGTATTGCAAATCTCCAAGAAATAACAAGGAATATCTCCGAAATGGTTAACTGTACAAAAAAAATTATTCATACATAAATTGTGTGTTTTAGCAAGATCTACATTTTTTGTATAGTAACATTTGGTATATCTCTTACGGTTTACCAGTTACACAAAAGTCATCCAGAGTAAACACGACTACATGGGCTATAGACAGATAATTCAAAATATACATTTCATTTGTTATAAAAACATCTTAAACATTTGATATTTTAATCAAAATCGTTAAAGCCATTTTCAAGAAAACATAAATTTTCGAAAAATTTTCCATGTAAAGGGTAGTTTAGGGTGGTGCAATTTTCTTCAAAATCTTTGTGTGGCATCTTTGAAAGATGTTAAACTTAAATACCAAGTTTGGTTTTTAACCGATTTTTCCTCTAGTAACTATACGCAGTAGAAAAAGTAAAAAATTGTTTCAGTGACAAAGAAGAGCCAAAGCTGATGAAGTGTGGAAAATGTTGAAAGTAAATACAGAATTTGAAGGTATCTGCATGTAAGTGAAGGAATGTATATGTGTTTTTAATAGCGGTTATCTATCAGTTAAACATTCACTATAAAAGGATTCGCTACACTCGTTAAATTATTGCCAATACACTAATTAAACGTTTAATGATTTTATTTTAATTTTTGCCACGTAAATCTGATTGTCAAATACGGTTCTGATCTAAGCTGTGTGTTTATAGAGCAATTTGTTTCATTCACTGCGTTTCCATGGGGAATCCAGATCGATTCGAGTTCTCATCCCGGATTCAATACGGTGTAGAAACGCGGATTCAGAGCGGTTTGGATCCGATCCCTTTAAAAGTGGTATCTCATCGAAATTTTGTTGTATAGAAATACTTACCGGATTGAAATCGATTTGTGTTCTCATTCCGGATTGAGTACTGCATAGAACTTCCGATTTTCTTATAAGTGGGATCGTATTGAAGCGCCATAGAGTACCCAAGCTTTCTCAATAGAGATCTTAACCAAGGTCGCAATATTTTAAGGTTAGAAACTTGCTCGAGCGTAAATAATGATATGCAAGTTGATTATAACGATGTCAATTATGAAACTAGTACCTTAATAACTATCATTATACTCTCGTTGCATAATATACATACAAAAGAATTGATAAAAGCGACACTGTTTGGTTTTCGTGGTCTGTGTGCAGTAAAGTTTGCAGTTAGTGTTTTAGAAAGTGTTTCTATTTGTACAAAGCTTTCCATCTAACGCTAATACAACCAACAAACAATCTCTCGCTATGTTCCCATTAGGAACACAAAGAACCGCAAGTTAACATTTGTATTCTTTCAACTTCACGATAGTCCAAAACTTCGAGAAGAAAAAGTCTTTAGAATTTTCGAAAGTTGTTTATTTTCTCAAAAACAGGTCCACAAATTATTTGTTAATTTATTTAAAATTTCTTCTTCTATTCAACAGCCATTTCCGAGATACACTGCTGTTGCCTTTGTGTTCTAGCACGCGAATAAAGACTTTCAAGCTATTTTTTAAGATTTATTATCAATGATAAACTTGCAAACAGTATCACACGCTACAAGGAAAGAACTATTAGGTAGTTTCACAAGAGACGGGTTTTGTAATATGGCCGACAGCTGAGAGCTTCGCGTGTAAACTGTGTCGCGAATATGACGTCACAGAGGGACTTCCTCGTGGTGGTGGTGGTGGTGGTGGTGGTTCCCGTACTGCAAGACATCTAAGCTCCCTGACCTAACCTAACCTTCACTTCTAATTGACGATTCGTCAATCGCAGGTAGAAAATATTCACTACGTCTCCATGGGTAACTCAAATCGATGTGAGTCCCCTTTCCGGATTGAATATTTCACGTTTCAGATCGAAGTAAATCTTAGATCTGAAAAAGTTGCTTTCTAGTGGACAGATGTACGTGTTTGGGAAGAGTATAAGGTGCGTGCGGTCAGAGTTTTCCTGTGGGCGAAGCGTGTTCCAGTTTCCAACACATTTTCCTCCTTTCTTTCTCGGCGTTTAAGAACTGCCAAGGCCTTGTCGAGCGATCAATGGAACGGGGACAAAAATTGGGAGTCCTTGGGTCTATAAACTTACGTAAAATTGGAAGCAAAAAGTTCAAAACCACATTTAGACTGCAAATGAATGGGAGTCACCTACACATACACAAATAAAAGTGTCAGGTGAACGGGGAAATAATGTGACGATATTTCAATCTTACTTCTGCAACAGGAAATAGCTTATCTCACGATCTGAACAATTATCTGTAAACTATACAGTACCTCAGGGTTCACTACTAGGCCCTTTGTTGCTTTTGACAACTATAAATGTACCTCAGGGTTCAGTACTGGGCCTTTGTTGCTTTTGACAACTATAAATGTACCTCAGGGTTCAGCACTAGGCCCTTTGCTGCTTTTGACAACTATAAATGTACCTCAGGGTTCAGTACTAGGCCCTTTGCTGCTTTTGACAACTATAAATGTACCTCAGGGTTCAGTACTGGGCCCTTTGCTGCTTTTGACAAGTATAAATGTACCTCAGGGTCAGTACTAGGCCCTTTGCTGCTTTTGACAAGTATAAATGTACCTCAGGGTTCAGTACTGGGCCCTTTGCTGCTTTTGACAAATATAAATGTACCTCAGGGTTCAGTACTGGGCCCTTTGCTGCTTTTGACAACTATAAATGTACCTCATGGTTCAGTACTGTGCCATTTGCTGCTTTTGACAACTATAAATGTACCTCAGGGTTCAGTACTAGGCCCTTTGCTGCTTTTGACAAGTATAAATGTACCTCAGGGTTCAGTACTAGGCCCTTTGCTGCTTTTGACAAGTATAAATGTACCTCAGGGTTCAGTACTAGGCCCTTTGCTGCTTTTGACAACTATAAATGTACCTCAGGTTTCAGTACTAGGCCCTTTGCTGCGTTTGACAACTATAAATGTACCTCAGGGTTCAGTACTAGGCCCTTTGCTGCTTTTGACAACTATAAATGTACCTCAGGGTTCAGTACTAGGCCCTTTGCTGCTTTTGACAAGTATAAATTTACCTCAGGGTTCAGTACTGGGCCCTTTGCTGCTTTTGACAAGTATAAATGTACCTCAGGGTTCAGTACTAGGCCCTTTGCTGCTTTTGACAACTATAAATGTACCTCAGGGTTCAGTACTAGGCCCTTTGCTGCTTTTGACAACTATAAATGTACCTCAGGGTTCAGTACTAGGCCCTTTGCTGCTTTTGACAACTATAAATGTACCTCAGGGTTCAGTACTAGGCCCTTTGCTGCTTTTGACAACTATAAATGTACCTCAGGGTTCAGTACTAGGCCCTTTGCTGCTTTTGACAAGTATAAATGTACCTCAGGGTTCAGTACTAGGCCCTTTGCTGCTTTTGACAAGTATAAATGTACCTCAGGGTTCAGTACTAGGCCCTTTGCTGCTTTTGACAAGTATAAATGTACCTTAGGGTTCAGTACTAGGCCCTTTGCTGCTTTTGACAACTATAAATGTACCTCAGGGTTCAGTACTAGGCCCTTTGCTGCTTTTGACAACTATAAATGTACCTCAGGGTTCAGTACTGGGCCCTTTGCTGCTTTTGACAAGTATAAATGTACCTCAGGGTTCAGTACTAGGCCCTTTGCTGCTTTTGACAACTATAAATGTACCTCAGGGTTCAGTACTAGGCCCTTTGCTGCTTTTGACAACTATAAATGTACCTCAGGGTTCAGTACTAGGCCCTTTGCTGCTTTTGACAAGTATAAATGTACCTCAGGGTTTAGTGCTAGGCCCTTTGCTGCTTTTGACAACTATAAATGTACCTCAGGGTTCAGTACAAGGCCCTTTGCTGCTTTTGACAACTATATATGTACCTCAGGGTTCAGTACTAGGCCCTTTGCTGCTTTTGACAACTATAAATGTACCTCAGGGTTCAGTACTAGGTCCTTTGATGCTTTTGACAACTATAAATGTACCTCAGGGTTCAGTACTAGGTCCTTTGATGCTTTTGACAACTATAAATGTACCTCAGGGTTCAGTACTAGGTCCTTTGATGCTATTGACAACTATAAATGTACCTCAGGGTTCAGTACTAGGCCCTTTGCTTCTTTTGACAACTATGAATGTACCTCAGGGTTCAGTACTAGGCCCTTTGCTGCTTTTGACAAGTATAAATTTACCTCAGGGTTCAGTACTGGGCCCTTTGCTGCTTTTGACAAGTATAAATGTACCTCAGGGTTCAGTACTAGGCCCTTTGCTGCTTTTGACAACTATAAATGTACCTCAGGGTTCAGTACTAGGCCCTTTGCTGCTTTTGACAACTATAAATGTACCTCAGGGTTCAGTACTAGGCCCTTTGCTGCTTTTGACAACTATAAATGTACCTCAGGGTTCAGTACTAGGCCCTTTGCTGCTTTTGACAACTATAAATGTACCTCAGGGTTCAGTACTAGGCCCTTTGCTGCTTTTGACAAGTATAAATGTACCTCAGGGTTCAGTACTAGGCCCTTTGCTGCTTTTGACAAGTATAAATGTACCTCAGGGTTCAGTACTAGGCCCTTTGCTGCTTTTGACAAGTATAAATGTACCTTAGGGTTCAGTACTAGGCCCTTTGCTGCTTTTGACAACTATAAATGTACCTCAGGGTTCAGTACTAGGCCCTTTGCTGCTTTTGACAACTATAAATGTACCTCAGGGTTCAGTACTGTGCCCTTTGCTGCTTTTGACAAGTATAAATGTACCTCAGGGTTCAGTACTAGGCCCTTTGCTGCTTTTGACAACTATAAATGTACCTCAGGGTTCAGTACTAGGCCCTTTGCTGCTTTTGACAACTATAAATGTACCTCAGGGTTCAGTACTAGGCCCTTTGCTGCTTTTGACAAGTATAAATGTACCTCAGGGTTCAGTACTAGGCCCTTTGCTGCTTTTGACAAGTATAAATGTACCTCAGGGTTCAGTACTAGGCCCTTTGCTGCTTTTGACAAGTATAAATGTACCTTAGGGTTCAGTACTAGGCCCTTTGCTGCTTTTGACAACTATAAATGTACCTCAGGGTTCAGTACTAGGCCCTTTGCTGCTTTTGACAACTATAAATGTACCTCAGGGTTCAGTACTGGGCCCTTTGCTGCTTTTGACAAGTATAAATGTACCTCAGGGTTCAGTACTAGGCCCTTTGCTGCTTTTGACAACTATAAATGTACCTCAGGGTTCAGTACTAGGCCCTTTGCTGCTTTTGACAACTATAAATGTACCTCAGGGTTCAGTACTAGGCCCTTTGCTGCTTTTGACAACTATAAATGTACCTCAGGGTTCAGTACTAGGCCCTTTGCTGCTTTTGACAACTATAAATGTACCTCAGGGTTCAGTACTAGGCCCTTTGCTGCTTTTGACAAGTATAAATGTACCTCAGGGTTCAGTACTAGGCCCTTTGCTGCTTTTGACAAGTATAAATGTACCTCAGGGTTCAGTACTAGGCCCTTTGCTGCTTTTGACAAGTATAAATGTACCTTAGGGTTCAGTACTAGGCCCTTTGCTGCTTTTGACAACTATAAATGTACCTCAGGGTTCAGTACTAGGCCCTTTGCTGCTTTTGACAACTATAAATGTACCTCAGGGTTCAGTACTGGGCCCTTTGCTGCTTTTGACAAGTATAAATGTACCTCAGGGTTCAGTACTAGGCCCTTTGCTGCTTTTGACAACTATAAATGTACCTCAGGGTTCAGTACTAGGCCCTTTGCTGCTTTTGACAACTATAAATGTACCTCAGGGTTCAGTACTAGGCCCTTTGCTGCTTTTGACAAGTATAAATGTACCTCAGGGTTTAGTGCTAGGCCCTTTGCTGCTTTTGACAACTATAAATGTACCTCAGGGTTCAGTACAAGGCCCTTTGCTGCTTTTGACAACTATATATGTACCTCAGGGTTCAGTACTAGGCCCTTTGCTGCTTTTGACAACTATAAATGTACCTCAGGGTTCAGTACTAGGTCCTTTGATGCTTTTGACAACTATAAATGTACCTCAGGGTTCAGTACTAGGTCCTTTGATGCTTTTGACAACTATAAATGTACCTCAGGGTTCAGTACTAGGTCCTTTGATGCTATTGACAACTATAAATGTACCTCAGGGTTCAGTACTAGGCCCTTTGCTTCTTTTGACAACTATGAATGTACCTCAGGGTTCAGTACTAGGCCCTTTGCTGCTTTTGACAAGTATAAATTTACCTCAGGGTTCAGTACTGGGCCCTTTGCTGCTTTTGACAAGTATAAATGTACCTCAGGGTTCAGTACTAGGCCCTTTGCTGCTTTTGACAACTATAAATGTACCTCAGGGTTCAGTACTAGGCCCTTTGCTGCTTTTGACAACTATAAATGTACCTCAGGGTTCAGTACTAGGCCCTTTGCTGCTTTTGACAACTATAAATGTACCTCAGGGTTCAGTACTAGGCCCTTTGCTGCTTTTGACAACTATAAATGTACCTCAGGGTTCAGTACTAGGCCCTTTGCTGCTTTTGACAAGTATAAATGTACCTCAGGGTTCAGTACTAGGCCCTTTGCTGCTTTTGACAAGTATAAATGTACCTCAGGGTTCAGTACTAGGCCCTTTGCTGCTTTTGACAAGTATAAATGTACCTTAGGGTTCAGTACTAGGCCCTTTGCTGCTTTTGACAACTATAAATGTACCTCAGGGTTCAGTACTAGGCCCTTTGCTGCTTTTGACAACTATAAATGTACCTCAGGGTTCAGTACTGTGCCCTTTGCTGCTTTTGACAAGTATAAATGTACCTCAGGGTTCAGTACTAGGCCCTTTGCTGCTTTTGACAACTATAAATGTACCTCAGGGTTCAGTACTAGGCCCTTTGCTGCTTTTGACAACTATAAATGTACCTCAGGGTTCAGTACTAGGCCCTTTGCTGCTTTTGACAAGTATAAATGTACCTCAGGGTTTAGTGCTAGGCCCTTTGCTGCTTTTGACAACTATAAATGTACCTCAGGGTTCAGTACAAGGCCCTTTGCTGCTTTTGACAACTATATATGTACCTCAGGGTTCAGTACTAGGCCCTTTGCTGCTTTTGACAACTATAAATGTACCTCAGGGTTCAGTACTAGGTCCTTTGATGCTTTTGACAACTATAAATGTACCTCAGGGTTCAGTACTAGGTCCTTTGATGCTTTTGACAACTATAAATGTACCTCAGGGTTCAGTACTAGGTCCTTTGATGCTATTGACAACTATAAATGTGCCACAGGGTTCAGTGCTGGAGCCGTTATGAACGAATTACAGAAACAGCTGACACCTTCACAAGCATTGAACAATGACTTCGTCTGAAACAATTGATGCATTTGATTTAAAGTTTATTTTCTTCTTTTAAGAGCATTTAAATAAAAGGTTGGTTTAAAAACTTTTTTACTGTTGTGTTTATATTTTAGCTATTGTTGGGCATATGTTTCTTTTTTATTTTATATTCTTCTCAGGAAACGTTTCCATTAGATACCCACAGTATAGGAGCGCAGATACGTCACATAACTAACCGTGCATTGTCATTCAAATTAAACGTACAAGGTTGCCAACACAAGCATTCATTGGAGGTATTTCTGTACACATGCAGAAGAATGGATAAACATTTAATCCCAAACACATTTTTAAGCCAGACGCCAGTTCGAGTCGAACGGAGGTGAGGTGAATGTTCCTCCGGTCGAGTGTCTTTACCGCAGTACCTAGCCGTCATACGGCTTTACCTGCGCGATGGTTTTGACGGTGTCACTACAGGGATGTTTTCACTGGGAAATTTGTTGGGACAGGGGTTTTTTTTTTTTTTTTCATTTTTAAGCACTAGTTAAGGTGTTTTCTAGTATTTCCAAATGTAGTTTCAACAACCACCACATAGCTATTGTTGCGTTTGTATTTACAAATGTTTAATAAATCGACTTGGTTTGATTAACGTTTACGTTTGAATATGTATTTTTACATTGTTTGTCTGTCACGTTATGTGTGCACAATCAAAGACGCGTGCTTAAAAAGGCCTAAGCTTCAAAACAAGAGGTTTCTGATTAGTGGTGCCATCTCTTGTTTGCGACAAGTACTTTATGAATGGAGAAACGCCAAAAAGATTGGTTGTAAGTGAATATAGCCAGTTTTATTTGTTGTGATGTATTTGAGATGATCTTCTGAAGCACTTCTTGTTGTTGTTTACGTCATTACCCTCCCCTTATGTACGACTTACACCCCGTAAGACAGTGCTTAGGGTCAGACGTCTGTCGGGGAGCACAGGAACCTATGGACCGGACAGAGTGAGGAAGAGGATGATATGAAATGTAGGTGATGATGGAGCAGTTGGTTGAATGAGTGGCGGGGAAAACCGGAGAACCCAGAGAAAACCCGCTCCGACGCCGCTTTGTCCACGGGCCCCTGGGGTCGAACCCGAGCTGCTCTAACCGCTCGGCCACAGCCGCCACCTGAAGCACATACATAGTTTAAAAACAGAATGAAGTAACTAGAGTAGGATTGCCAACTTCAACATAGATTCACCCAAACTCAAAGACAAAGGCTCACATTTTGATAGAGTGTCTGAAATAGGCCTATAACTCAAGCATAGTTTTTTTTTTAGGTTCCTAATAAGTACATACCAATACCAGGTGTTCACCTGTTCCTTAGTAGTTTTTTAATTAAGCACCAGTTGATACTGTGAAACCAATAAGGTCGAAATTCCCATGCGTGTCTACCACTTGATAGCTACGCAAATCTAGGCTACTTTTCATGGGAAAATAGACCTTAGCAGCACTCCATTCCTGAAGCATGCGGGACATAATGCAAAATCTACCTTACAAAGTGATAAAAATAAACAAGTAAAAGCAGGTTTAATCATAATTTCTTTATTCAACTATTAAACTACAATAATATATGGAAAGAAATTTATGAAATGTTTAAAAGCATAAGTTTGTAGAATTTAGTAGTGGTTTTTTTTTTTTTTTTTTTTTTTTTTTTTTTTTTTTTTTTTTTTTTTTACATATAATGTAGGATCTTATCCTATTTATGTTTTTCGCATAACACATAAATGTGAATTGCTTCGTGGTCATCACTTTATATTCTTATGTTTCTTCATCTGCTGCTCTCTGTGGACCATTTTCGTTTCGGTACAATTCTTAGAGCTTTTTTTTTTTTTCCACGTCTGCTGGAGTGTTTTACGTTGTTTGTCCAAGTTTAGAATAGCTAAAGGTATTTGAGGGCTAACAACTTGTTAGAAGAAGCACCCACTTGTTGCCCAGGTGGTGTTTGAAATAATTGCTTGATTCCCAATGATTGTTTTACTGAAGTGTTTACAGGGAATGTTCTTGGAACCGGCTTATGCTACGAAACCTGCAAACACACTTGACTAAAACATTACACCACAGAAAAGAAATCGCAGTCACCGCTATCAACCAGGGAAAATCACGAAAAACTCAAGCTCAGAGTCAGTGGTCACCGGGAACCGAACCCGGGACGTAAAACCAAATTATAAATTATATAAGCATAACCTCAAATCTATTTATTTCGATACACTATTGTTTTTATAACAGAAAACCAGTTTATAATGTCAAATAACCTTCATGTTAACTGTGTTTTGAAACATGCTGTAGAATATTTGTACACAAACGAGGAGCAGTTAGGATCACAGCATTTTGTGGTCGGTCGGGGATTCCCAGTCCACAGGCTTGTTCACGCCCTGCTCCTCCAGGTGCACATCGCCACGTGACCACTGCACTTGCTTTCTCACGGAAATAACCCAACTTTTTATGACCACAAGAAAAATACAAGAAAAAAAATTAAACTAGTTAGAAAAAATATCTCCGAAATGGCGAATGCTATAAACGTTCTTTTACGGCGTGGTTTGATGATTTTATCCTTACAACATTTAGACGTATATAGGATACTATGAAGAACACAAAATAAATTGAAAAAAGCACAATAGAACAAGCGTCAGTACCACAAGGAAAAAAGTGAGTAGAGAAAGTTGTGTGAATGTAAAACGTTGCATTTGTATGGCAATTATATAGACAATCTTCTTTGTAGAAGAGCGAGTAGAGAAATAAATATGATTGTGTTTTATAAAAGAATGCTGAGTAGAGAAGATCGTGTGAATGTAATGTATTGTATAAATTGTAGTTTGAAGGGAAAGAAAGTGATGTGATCGTGCTTCGTGGAAGAAAGGCGAGTAGAGAAAGCCATATGATTTTTTTTTTCGGTTTTTCGGCTGTTCCTTTAGGTTTTTCCTAATATTCTGTTTACTTTGTCTACTACGTATAGTAGGTAGAGGAAATATTGTATTCTGTCCAAATTTCACTGGAAGTGTATGTTTTGAGGCCCCCTAAATCCAAAAAGACCACTGTGTGTGTCTGTGGACAACATAGCTCAAAAACGAAAAGTCACTTAAAAACCAAAGTTGGTATTTAAGATTAATGTCTTTCAAGGATACGACACCAAGATTTTGAAGAAAATTCCTCCAGCCTTAACTAACCTTTACATGGAAAAAATTTCCAAAATTTTCATTTTCCCGAAAATGACTAAGTGTTTTATGTCTATAGCCCATGTAGTCGTGTTTACTCTGAATATTAGCTGTTAAGCCGTAAGAGAAAGACCAAATCTTACTATAGAGTGAACCATTTCGGAGATATTCGTGTGTGCGATATATTTAACTGAAAGTGAAGCGTGTCACGAAGTAGGTGACCTTGTTGGGAAGTAAAATGACGTTTATCGCCTCTTTCCTGTCTCATGGTTGTTCCTTATGTGAGACTCACTTCTGGGAATACCTCTATGCGCCCCATGGTCACTCAAACACTTCCGTTCTGCCTACATCATCTATTAATATATTAACTGTAACTGCGCCTATGTCTGTCCTCTTCCTTAGGTTATGTGCGGTCAAAGGTCATACTTGCTGAACTCACATAACCTAACTTTATTGTATATTTTATAGTTTAGGGCCTATTTTGGCCGTGTTTCTTTCTCTACCAATAACTTCGACACTAGTAGAAATGCTGATATCCCATTCGGAGCCTCTTAGAGACAATTACAGTTGCAAAACCACGTTACAGAGTGACCGGGGAGTTAGGTGCAATGAACAGCCCAAGATTTATTGTATCCCCAGGGGAATCACGTCTCAGAATAAATATATTTGCTACTTGCATCTTCTATTATTATTAACTTCCGTTGGATATATGTAAATGCTTGAGAAAGAAGTAGAGAACAAATATTGTGAATTAAAAGGAGGATATGAGAGGAGAAGGTGGTCACGTGATAAGCTAGGGGAATGGATGAGATGAGGGACGTATAGAGTGCTCAGTTTAAAATATTGCGGCAAATTGACAAGTCTACAAGGACAGTTTCTGGAACTGTGTAGAATCGGGCAACACTGTTACGTCTTGACTAAGAACTTAGTGGTGTGAGGTACCTTACTTACATTCTCCTTTGCCGATGACTCCATACAATATTAACAGTTGGGAATAATTATTTTTATTTTCTCTTCTACGTATAAATAAATAGGTTTTGAGACTCTGTGAATCCAAAAAGGTTCACGCGCACGCGCGTGTGTCAGTCTGTGGAGAACATAACTCAAAACAAAAACTCGGTAAAAAACCAAAATTGGTATTTTGTATTGTATTTAATATTCTGTGTGGAAGTGAAGTCACTAATTAAGTTAAACTAGCGATAGTGTTTGGAACAGATTTCCTATCTTTCTTTTTTTTATCTCTGACTATTTTCTAGGGAGGTATTTTAGTTTTCTCGCGAACAACTTGGCAACGCTGCAGCATGGTGTCACGTGAACATAAACACCCTGCCGTGTTTACTGTGCGAGTGTGGTCCTCACCCTACAAGCAAACGACCGGCATGTTTACATGCAGAAGCTGGTTCAGTTCCCTGATCTATGTTGTCGAATTACTTCACGTTTGGGAGCATTCCTATAATTATTTTAAGTGATTAATTATGTGGAAACCGTGTGTGATGTATGTCCCATGTCAGAAATAAGTTACTCTACCCATTTAACAATTTCTTCTTCTGGAATTACCCTAAAATACCCTTTATATGGAATTTTTTTTCAAAGTTTTGATTTTTTTGAAAATGACTAGCGATTTTGGTTAAAATACCATAGACATAGACCAAATTTTAGTATTACTATATTCCCCTTGTATCTATAAGAAAATTAGTAATAAGATAATTTGTAGAAATGTTTATCTGTATTAAGATGAACTAGATAGAGGAAAGAAAGACATGTGAGTGTAATATATGTTCAGATGACGACTAGAGAGAGAGAGAGAGAGAGAGAGAGAGAGAGAGAGAGAGAGAGGGAGAGAGGAACTTTGCCATAACCTCAGCTGATGTCCGTACCGCGCGGTTCCTGGTTCCTGAGAAATGCGCATGATCAGAGCTTCCCTGCAGGAAAGTCCGGCCACTGCGGTTTCCTTCTCTCGTCCTGATCAGGTATTTTGTAATTTTAGTTACGGTTTTCCTCCAGGAAACATTCCGGCAACTTTAAATCTGTTTACGTAGGTGAAGTTATGAAACATAACCTCTCCCACAGGCAAACGTGCCAGTTACTTCCATTACAACACAAAATTATCTTCAATAATTGCAGGAGTGATGATAGATGTTCAATAATTCAATTTAGAACGCTTGTTGTCATGAGTTTTAATAGATACAGAGTTTAAATTATCATATACGAATCTGTCATTATCATTTCCTGTCCAAGAAAGCACAACCAGCTCTAGACATAGTCCACAGTACGTTGTTCAGATTAAAGCGAATGAAGTGATTACTTGGGAGTGTTGTGATGTTGTGCATTGTAGGTACTCACAGCCTGGAACCCAATGTTAACAAACATGGCCATCTTCCCGCTACAGAGAATGCGCAATGGCGACTTCTAACCCAAAGGACAAACGAAATTCGCGGAATTAGCGATGTTTTGGGTTTTATTTGATAGTGAAATGTTATATTATTCACACAATTGTATAATTTTTCGATATAGAACGTTTGAAAAGGTCAAAGTGTGTCGGGTCCACTAGTGTTTTATATAATTTAACATGATTCCTCGAATTTTTGTAGTTAGGTTATGTTTGAAAGACACATTGACCTGACTGACTTTTACTTTCAGTATCATAATAATAAATACAATATTCATTATCAGTGACAACAGTTCTTCTGCTTTCTTAATGAAATTCATCACTCTGCCAATTATACATTGTTGTCCTAAGTGACTATGGGAGTGAAAAATGATCGAAAAATTATCAAATTGATGATTTTCAGCTTTATTTATATAAATATTCACCATACCTTCTGTCGTCCATTGGTACTGACATTTTTTAGTTTCTGACATTTTAAAGCTTTTCGGCATGCAATCCTCTTTTTTTTTTTTTTTTTTTTTTTTTTTTGTGTGTGTGTTTAAATTTTCAGTAGAATTTGAAGAAAATATGGTCCAAAAAGAGTTAAAAAAGCAACTAAATTTATTGCAAAGAAGTAATTAAAATATGAATCTCAAATTACTAGACAAAAGTAACGATGAATCTGTGTAGAGAAACCGTTTTTCTCGACTTACATTTTTACTTTCTCTACTACGTATAATAAATACAGGAAGTATTGTATTGCACCGAAAAAAATTGGGAATGTACATTTCGAAGCGCCCTCAATAGAAAAATAGCATTTTTAGAAAAAGGTCCCTCTGTCTGTCTGTGGACAGCATAATTCAAAATCGAAAAGTCGCTTGAAAACCAAACTTAGTATTTAAGTTTTATATCTTTCAAGGATGCGACACGAAGATTTTGAAGAAAATTGCTTCACTCTAAACTATATATGGAACATTTTTTTGAAAATTTTGATTTTCTTGAAGTAGGCTTTAATGATTTTGATTTAAATGTCATATGTTTAAGATATTTGTATGACAAATGAAATGTATATTTTGAATTTTCTGACTATAGCCTATGTAGTCCTGTTTACTCTTGATGGATTTTGTATAACTCGTAAACCGTAAGAGATAGACCAAATCTTACTGTAGAGAAAATATAGATCTTACCAAAACATGCAATTTATGTCTGGATAAATTGTTGTGTAGAGTGAGCCATTTCGGAGATATTGTTCTTTATAAGAATGGTTAGTAGAAGAGTAGAGAAAGTCATGTGAATGTACTACTATTACAATGACTAACTTCCGCCAAGGCTGGTAGATGGCAGTATTACAGCTTCAGGAAAGGAAGGTTCGTACAATGCTGCCATCTAGAGACTTGCCGTACTGTGCTACCATCTACTGGCACTCATACAAATTGTTTGGAAAGGGAAGAAAGCGTTTGATTCCGCACGCACTTTTGTCTGAGATAATATTGAACTTGTGTTTATTGTATGTAATTTATAGAGAAATTAAAATGGCTTTAAATGGGTTTTGAGAGGTGAAGACGTTTAATTACATAGGAAGACATTAGAAATGTTCATGTTATCCAAAAGTATATTTTTCGGGGTATTTAGTGGATTCTAGCATTAATATCGAGGAGTAATTAATAGGTTTATGGTTTATTACATTCGTTAATAATACAATCTTTCTGAGGCGTGTTTACTATAGAGATAGATATAGCAGAAGAAGATTTATAATTTATTTGTATGTAGATAGATATATGACCTTCCTAGGTGGGGCTTAAACCTGCTCCTGTGGAACACATAACTTACGTAAGCTTTTATCGGTCCTGGTTAATATAACGTTAATTATACGTAATTACTTGTTATAGGTATTAAATTTTAGTAAAATAGAAGTGAAATGCATGCAGCATTTTAAAAGAAACTCTACGTGTATTTTTTTTTTACCTCTGTTCACTAACCTGAGCGGGAGGCTTTCGGAAAAATTATCAAAATATTATTTCTAATTAATTTACCTACTGTAATTTATTGAGTTAGAAGTAATCTTCCGTCTTCCCCTAAATACAGTTATAAATAATGTTTAACTGTATTAAAATGTTGATACATTCTCCGATTTCACATAAGCAAATGTACTAGCAGAAAATATAAATTGAAGTGTAGGAAGAGGAAATTGAGGAAATGTAAATAATGTTTTCTAGATTTTGCTAACGAATTATTTAATACCACAATAAACATTTTTTAGAATTTTGGCATGAGGCTATTAACGAGCTATAGATAAAAGCAGTTAATTTGTATACTGGATATACGTTGTACTTTTAATGCTGCTAGTGCGGAACCCCAGAATAGCTTTAGTTACTCTACACATTAGAATCAACTTAAAAGGTTTAAAAACGTCACTTAAAACAGCAAATGCTGTTGATTATACATTATATATCACTATAATTCTAGAAATTACTATTGGAAAACTAACACGCTAATGGCACACCGTACACCAAGTGGCACTTCATGAACAATACTACAACCCACTTTTTTCGACTGAACAGTTCATGCCCTATATACGTGAATATAATTTTGCCCCATTTTTCAGAGAGTTAATACACAGGGAGCGTACTTTTGCCTTTTTCAACAGGACTGTGCCACAGCTCATGCGACCAAACTTTCAAATGCAACTGTGTTTCATGACAAAATTATTAATACACATTTGTGGTCCCCGAACTGACCCCTGTGGGTAAGTTAAAACAAAGCATACAAGACATACCCCGGAAATTCCTCAACGTGAACTACGGCGAGTGACGGATAGTTTCCTAAAGACATAACTGTCTCCTTTCATAAAGTGGGAAATTCAGGAGGTCGCTATGTGATGGCTTTAAAATTTTGTTCTCTTTGCATGACCAACAAATAAAAAAATAAATAACACCTTCCTTTTCATAAGCTCTATAAGTTTTCCGAAACTCACACACATAACAAGGAATATCTCCGAAATGGTTCACCCTACAAAAAAATTCATTCAGACATAAATTTTGTATTTTACCAAGATCTACGTTTTTTTTTATAGTAAGATTTGGTCTATCTCTTACGGTTTACCAGTTATGCAAAAGTCGTCCAGAGTAAATACGACTACAGGGGCTATAGCCAGAAAATTCAAGATATACATTTCATTTGTCATACAAATATCTTAAACATATGACATTTTAATCAAAATCGTTAGAGCCATTTTCAAGAAAATTGTCCATATATAGAGCAGTTTAGGTTGGTGGAATTTTCTTCAAAATCTTCGTGTCCCATCCTTGAAAGACATTAAACTTACTTTTTAACCGACTTTTCGTTTGTGAGTTATGCTGTCCACAGACAGACACTGACGTTTTTGTAAAAATGTTTATTTTTACTTTCTCTGTTAGTAAGTAGAAGGAAGTATTGTATTCCACCTAAAAATTCGATGTCGAGATTTCACCGGAAATATATGTTTTGAGACCCCCTGAATACAAAAAAATCATTTTTAGAAAAAGGTGTGTGTGTGTGTGTGTGTGTGTGTGTGTGTGTGTGTGTGTGTGTGTGTGTGTGTGTGTGTGTGTGTGTGTGGACAGCATAACTCAAAAACGAAAAGTAGTTTAAAAGCCAAAGTTGGTATTTAAGTTTAATGTCTTTAAAGGATGTGACACGAAGATTTCGAAGAAAATAGTTCCACCCTAAACTACCCTTTACATGGAAAATGTCTCAAAATTTTTGATTTTTTTGAAAATGGCTCTAACGATTTTGATTAAAATGTCATGTCTGAGATATTTTTATGACAAATGAAATGTATATCTTCAATTTTTTGACTATAGCCTCTATAGTCGTATTTACTCTGGACGACTTTTGCGTAACTGGTAAACTGTAAGAGATAGACCAAATCTTACTATACAAAAAACGTAGATCTTGGTAAAATACACAATTTATGTCTGAATAAATTTTCTTGTGGAGTTAACCTTTTCGGAGATATTCTTTGTTATGTATGTGAGTTTCAGAAAACTTAAAACTTTCGTGAAATGGAACATCGTTGTTAAGTGTTATATGTTAAGTGAGCAAAGAGAACGGAATCTCAAAGCTTTAAAACATTTGACTATCGCACAAAGGCTACTGTGTTCTAATATTCCCCTTGTACCTACAAGGAAATAAGCAACAAGATAATTTGTACAAATGTTTATGTCAACTAACACGAAGAAGATATAGGAATAAGAATGGTTAGTACAAGAGTGCGTAGAGTAAGTCATGTGAGTGTAACACATCACATATTTTTATTGAGGAGCCTAAAAACACATTTCCCATGAAATCTGGATATTAAACTTTTGGGTGCAATACGCAGCAGAGAAAGTAAAGGTTAAGTTTGTAAGTTTAACTAAACTTTATGTAAAGAAAGTTTGGTTATGAAACTCTGTTAGTCTATGTTTTGTGTTACATACCATATTCTATGTCTATATTATAAGTGAATATTTAATATTGAAGTTTTATAAAGTTATAATCTGTGTTTAACATGAATCGTGAAATGACCTTCTAGTTCCAACAGATAAGACAGGGAAATCGTGCCACAAACGTTCTCTATCTTCCTGAACGTGAGGTTTAATACTAACAGAATTAATATTCTATTAGTCACATTATATTATGTTACGCACAACTTACATATGTACGTTTATCTGACTTAACCTATTTCTACATTCTCCTAACGTCATTCTGTTATCAGCTGCACGTAAATTATCAAATACTGCAGCACTTCGAACATTACACTGGTGGAAAGTTAGTTAATTTAATATATATTACTTCTAGTATACTCGCTGTAACACGCTCCACGCTCGTCATTTTGTTGTTTCAGTGGAAGTGACGTAATAAAACACAACAGTCACTTCTGTTGTTTCTATAACCTCAAAAGCTACTTAAATACGCAGAAAATATGTTTTTATAGGTTCGTGAACATTATCCTATGCGGATTGTTGGTTAATGGCAATGGGACTGGAGTCAAATCAATTTATATTCTGTAATAGATGTTTCAGATACTCTTGGATGAATATCGGAGAGTTTTACATCCGTTATTAGCAGCACTTGCGGTGTATGAATAAATACAAAGCAGGAGAGAATATGAATAAATGAGATTACAAGGTTATGTGAGTTTAAGAAGTTGCACGTGAGGATATTAACACTCAAGGCTACCGTTATATTTGCAATATAATACAAGAGAGGTCAACCAGACCAGTTATTTAACATACAGACGTTTTGTTACAAGTTGATCTCTCTTAAAACAACATTAGCTTACGTAACATTTACTGCTTCCCATTAAATCAACGCCTTTGAACGTTTTTCTGTCTCTACTGACATAGTAAATAGGGGAAGTATTTTAATTCGGTGTTCTTTACATGGAAAATATTAGGAAAAGTTTGAGAAGTGGTTGATAATGACAGTGTGGAGATATTTGACCCTGAGACCAGGTTACTGCGTGTCTGTCTTCCAGCACGTAGGTTCCTGGACCATTTCCTTATCATTGCACAACACACAGCACTCGTAAAAATTGTTTTCAAAAGAGTCAAAGACCTGGCAATGTGAATTTCAGAACAGAAACAAGCTTTTCTAATCTAATGCTTGGAACTGTTGCAATAAGCGAGTTGGACCACTTCATGTTACACTCACATGACTTTCTCTACTCACTCTTCCACTAACCATTCTTACAAACGCTATATATATATCAACGGAAGCAAACATGGCCGTTATCGGTTGTAAGAAAAGGTTATATCATTTTGTGTTAGTATACGAAAGAATTAGAAACGCAAGAGAAATAAGAACTTTAAAACTAATAGTTTCGGAATTTCTTTGCAGTGATATTTAGGAGCCCAGGATGCTAAATGGGGATTTACTACAACGTCGTGGACTCATATTGGGTTTTGAAGATTAGACGGCAGAAAGAAAGTGAGGTTATGTGATACATATCCTTAAACCATTATTTTGAGCGGATTTTCTTAATATGACGGTCTGAAACAAAATGTAATTATTTTTATGCACGTTAAGGAAGAAACTATGACATTCCGTAGTACTGTCACGTGACCGAGGTGCGGAGTGGGGCATACAAACTTGATTGTCGAGTGGAAATCTTCCCATTACATTACCCTTACGCTACCCACTAGGACTCCTCGCCACACGCCACTAATAGAAAACCGTCTTATCACACACAGAGAAAGCCTCATGACACACAAAACATATTGTTCCTCGATAAAACACAATTAATGTCAACTAAACTTGTTTCCCGACATAATCATTTGAATTTTCCATTACTTATGCTTTCGTCAAATCGGAAGTCGTTATTCTTTTTTTTATCTCTTGCACAAAGAAACAGACCTATATAACTATCACTATTCCCCTTGTACCTGCAAGTAGAGAAAGTCATGTGATTATCGCATTTTTAATAAAATTTAACCTACTCTTTGCTTTCTCTACTACATCTAGTAGAGATTTCAATGTTTTGAGGACCCACAAAATACAAAAAAAAAAAAAAAAAGTTTTAGAAAAAGGTTGTCTGTGACCAGCATAACTCAAAAACGAAAAGTCGGTTAAAAACCAAAGTTGCTATTTGAGTTTAATGTCTATCAAGGATGCGACACCAAGATTTTGAAGAAAATTTTGATTTTCTCGAAAATGGCTCTAACGATTTTGGTTAAACTGACACATATTTAACATATTTTTATAACAAATGAAACGTATATTTTGAATTTTCTGCCTATAGCCCATGTAATCCTGTTTACTCTTTATGACGTGTATAACTGGTAAACCGTAAGAGATAGACCAAATCTTATCAAAGAATTTATGTCCAAATGTATTTTTTGTAAAGTAAACCGTTTCGGAGATATTCTTTGTTACCTCTATGAGTTTTGCAATAAGTCTTTGTGAAATGCAAGGTAGTTATTCAGTTTTTTATCTGTGCAGTTGAAAGAAGCGGGAGGTATGGTTCGTGGAAGTGCCGCCAGGGGCGCTGGTGCAGTAAATCAATAGCAATGGTGTGTAGAGTGGGAATGTGATGCTGGTGCTGGTGCTGGGTCTGCTGCGAAGTGTGTACAAGAAGGTTATCTTGGTGAGTAAACCTTCATATTACTCTCACACCTACTCATAGACCTTGTTAGTGTTTGTAGTGGCAGGCCTGCGTGCAGTCCCTAGCGGAAGTGGAAGTCACCTAATAAAAACAACACACAGTCACTAGTTGTCATAGCAATCCAGTCCATCTCTACAATAATAGAAACATAAGTGTACAGCAAGTTGGCGCAGCGGTAAGTTGTCGAGCTCGTGTTGGGGAAGTCCTGGGTTCCATTCCATTGATAACATTCAAATTGAGTTTCTTTTACTTTCTCTATTAGGTATAGTAAGTAGGGGAAGTATTGTCTCTCTCTCTCTCTCTCTCTCTCTCTCTCTCTCTCTCTCTCTCTCTCTCTCTGTGTGTGTGTGTGTGTGTGTGTGTGTGTGTGTGTGTGTGTCTGTCTGTCTGTCTGTCAGTATGTGGACAACATAAGTCAAAAACGAAAAGTCGGTTAAAAACCAAACTTGGTATTTAAGTTTAATATCTTTCAAGGATGCGACACGAAGATTTTGAAGAAAATAGCCCCACCCTAAACTACCCTTTACATGGAAAACTTTTCGAAAATTTTGATTTTCTTGAAAATGGCTCTAACGATTTTGATTAAAATGTCATATGTTTGAGATATTTGTATGACAAATGAAATGTATATGTTGAATTTTCTGTCTATAGCCCCTGTAGTCGTATTTACTCTGGACTACTTTTGTATAACTTGTAAACCGTAAGAGATAGACCAAATCTTACTATACAAAAAATGTAGATCTCGCTAAAATACACAATTTATGTCTCAATAATTTTTTTTGTAGGTTGAACCATTTCGGAGATATTTGTTTGTGTAAGTTTCGGAGAAGAAACTTTCGTGAAATGGAACATCGTTTTTCATTTTGTCATGTGTTCAGCGTGCAAAGAGAAGGCAATTTCAAAGAATGTGGTTAACCTCTGTTTGGTCGTGTGTTTATAGATCGAGTGAGTGAGTGAGTGAGTGGGGTTGAAACTTGCAAAACGAGAATGAGGAAGTTGTCCTCTAGGGAAGCATTTTGCTTCCTTTGTGGGTTTGGTTGCGAGATATTGGAGGTTTGGGTAAGGCGGTTGGGTTCGGTTCGGTTCGTATGTGCAAGTAATGGTAGATACGTAGTGGGCTGCTTGCACTCACAAGTGCCAGGGACAGCGCTGTGTTCAGAGCAGGTCCGGTCCGGCCCGACTCGGTCTTTCACCCAACAGGTAGGCAAGTAATCAACACCAAACATCCCCTAAATATTCCACTTATACCATTTGTATCAAAATCCCTGCACTCTTTAACGTGGAGGAATTTTTTTCAAAATCTTTGTGTCGCATCCTTAAAATATATTAAACTTAAATACTGAGTTTGATTTTAACCAACTTTTCGTTATGGTATACCTTCACGGGACCTCAAAACATGTATTTCCGGTGAAATTTCCGGAATACAATACTTCCTATACGTAGTACAGAAAAGAAAATGAGGTTCATGCGCAGATCTCATTGCGCATTCATTTATACTTCATCGCTGTATTACATACAATTCGTTTATATTCTAAATGTTTTGTTTGAATATTGTAAAAATGGGTTTTGCTAACCATGGGCGTTTTATTTCCTAGTTTTGCTATATCTCAACTACTAAACCTAGACTGCAGTAGAAATTGCTTGCATTTGGTTTATTTCCCATGGAGCAACAACAACAACAACTTACTCTGCCGCACTTTCAACTAAAAGCTGCAAAAACTCGTGACTTTTTCTCGTAAGTTCTTGTATAATTGCAACATGTTCGTACCCAACTGAAAGTGATATGTAAATACTTATGAATGAAGGTAGAAGGTGTTGTATGTGCGTAAAGCGTTTTATCAGTGCTGAGAGAATGATCAAACTCGGTTTTGGAGGTTAGTGACATACATACGTGTTGTAAAATGTGCTTTTAGACACAAAGTTCAAGTGCAAGTAACACAATTTATTACAATGAAAGGAAATAAGCAAAATGTTGCCAGATAAATTAGGTACGTAGGTACGTAATGGTTATGTAAGAGTGAGTGTGGGAACATGTTTAGCAGATCCAAGGGCGATATCAAAGTGCTGACAAACGCCGGCCGCCCGTCCGCGCGGGTTGTGTTTGAGGTTATGACTCTCCTACACACATACAGGTTATTCACCTGCGTCACTTCTTTAGTAACAACAACCCAGTAATAGTAAAAACATCCTTAGCATCACTTTCTTCGGAAGGGAAGTAAAGCTGGTGGTCGGACATTTACGGCACGTAAAACAACCTCAAGCCGACAGTAGTTAAATAACGTCCATAAATAAAACTCGATTTCAACTTTTGCACGTAAATACGGACATTTTTGAATAAATGCTTGCTTATTTACGTTATTTTTGATTGATGTATTTGTGGGTTCCAAGCGATAGTGAAGTAACTCTGTGATTCTCAGAAGACAATCAGTTGTAACTGCTTTGACCTCTGGCCTCCACGAGCCGCTGAATCCTTACATAAGTCGTGTTTTGTTGACAAGTGACGGCGGACAATACACGACCAATTGAAATAAATATATTCAGGTGGAAATGTACCAACATTGTGACGTGGGAAACTCGTAGGCACACTTGACTAGAAGTCCTTGTGGAGTCCACATGGAGGGACAAACACCGTCCGTCGAGGAGCAGGAGCAAGTGGCCCTCTTCCAACCACCACAGGACAAGGTAAGCTCACACTCCGCAAATGCATGTTTTGAGGCCCTCTCACAAAGTTGGTATTTAAGTTGAACATCTTTCAAGGATGCGACACGAAGATATTGAAGAAAATAGGCCCAACCTAAACTACCCTTTACATGCAAAATTTTTCGAAAATTTTTACTTTCTCGAAAATAGCTAACGGTTTTGATTAAAATGTCATATGTTTAATATAGTTTATGACAAATGAAGTGTATATTTTGAATTTTCAGTCTATAGCCCATGTAGTCATGTTTACTCTGGATGACTTTTGTATAACTGGTAAACCGTTAGAGATAGACCAAATCTTACTATACAAAAATGTGGATCTTGCTAAAATACACAATTTATGTCTGCATTAATTTTTTTTTGTAGGGTGAACCATTTCTGAGGTATTTAAGGAGGACGAAATTTGAAAGCATTAAAACATTTGACTATCGCACAAAGTCTACTGTAATCTAATATTCCCCTTGTACCTACAAGGAAATTAGCAATAAGATAATTTGTACAAATGTTTATCTCAACTAACACGAAAAAGATATAGGAATAAGAGTTTGTAAGAATGGTTAGTACAAGAGTGAGGGGAGAAAGTCATGTGAGTGCAAAAAGTCAGGGTTTTTTTAGCTTAAAAATAATATCTCCTCTGTCAGAATTTCCCAAAAATATTACACAAAGCTTCAATAAATTCCTTAAAGTGCTTAAGTTCGCTATTTTACTTATGACCCTAATAGAAAACAAATTTGGCTTAATTTGTATGTTTCAGCTTTTCAACACGTCTGTTCCGTTTGAGATTTGAAATTGCTAATTCGTGTAGGTCCAAGTGACGTGCCCTTAAGGTTGAGGTTATGTCCGAAACGCAATGTTTACCCTGTCAGTTGTGAAATTGTTACGATTCCTTTTGGTTTGTAGTTTTCGCTAGACATTTCTAAACTGCAGTGAGGGTGTAGGAAGAGTGGGTCTATTCTCGTCATGACCTCTTGTGGGTTTATTGTTCCTTCGCTACTTGCACAAAGTCATACAGGAAATGACTGGCATCGGCGATGACGTCAAGGAACTTGCCTAATATACGTATCAAACATTTGGCATTCACTTATGTACGTACGTACATAACCTGCAAACATATCAAGTACCTATACATGCGCCATTTAAAACGAGATTGAAGCACCTGTACTGGAATATATGTATATTCATTCTGAACTTTCACAACACGATGCATATTGGCGATGGGTTGATTTTATTCTAAAATGTTGCATTTCCAAGTTCCTTGTTCAAATCTTCCCAAAGTTAATAATTATAATACCTAATATTGTATCGGAGGAAGAAAGGAGTCCTAGAACGTGTTAAATTAATTAGGTTATGTTGAAACGCAAAATGTTTAAAAGGAAGGACTGCCAACATTTGAAGCAAAAATACAGCGAGCAATCGAAGATGAAGGAAGTAGGTATAACAATGATTTTGTTCAAATGCTTATGTAGGACTAACCTAACTCATTGGATGAATGTATCAGACAGGGAATCCAATAGCGCCACATTCATACATTACCAAGGAGCCTTCAACACAGCGAACTTTAAAACTTATCCGAATTCCTCCACATTTATTTTATGTAGTTGAGAGTATATATATCGAAATGAATAACAACATAAGCTCCGGACATAGCTCCCACTTTATTCAATATCTATATACGTATGTATATGAGCCATATTATTAAAATCTAACACAGAGCATTGTCCCCAGATTTCTTGACTGATAACTCACCACCAAACACGTTGATAATGTATGCAGATGATCAAATTATATTAGCCAGCTCAGCAGTTATTTACAAAAAGCAATTATCAGTGATAGCAAAAGAACCGGACGCAGAAATATCAAATTTCAGACGAAGGAAAATGTCCACCATCAACAATATTATTGAAGAAGTGAATGGATCAAAGTAGCCAAATTGCAACAACTCGTATACCTACACAGAGACTATGTCGAGAAGCGTGGGCTTCAACCACAAACCACAGCGTTCGTAACGATGGCGAGGTCCATATAAGCTCTTCAAATGAAATGTCCTATTAATACCTTTACCATGTTATGATCACAAAAGAAATAAAATAAGTACATATCACATCCAAACAGCACCTATAGAAAATAGCTTTGTTTCAATACGATCGAGAATCAGTTCTGGGCATGCGCAGTAGCTAGCTAGGATTGCAACATGACAAACTTCCCAGCTAGTTCGTAAGAAAATGTTGGTATTACTGCTTAGCTACTGAGCATGCTCAGACAACATGACTGATTCTGGATAGTGTTGGAACACTGCTTAGCTACTGCGCATGCTCAGACAACAGGACTGATTCTGGATAGTGTTGGAACACTGCTTAGCTACTGCGCATGCTCAGACAACAGGACTGATTCTGGATAGTGTTGGAACACTGCTTAGCTACTGCGCATGCTCAGACAACAGGACTGATTCTGGATAGTGTTGGAACACTGCTTAGCTACTGCGCATGCTCAGACAACAGGACTGATTCTGGATAGTGTTGGAACACTGCTTAGCTACTGCGCATGCTCACACAACAGGACTGATTCTGGATAGTGTTGGAACACTGCTTAGCTACTGCGCATGCTCACACAACAGGACTGATTCTGGATAGTGTTGGAACACTGCTTAGCTACTGCGCATGCTCAGACAACAGGACTGATTCTGGATAGTGTTGGAACACTGCTTAGCTACTGCGCATACTCACACAACAGGACTGGTTCTGGATAGTGTTGGAACACTGCTTAGCTACTGCGCATGCTCAGACAACAGGACTGATTCTGGATAGTGTTGGAATACTGCTTAGCTACTCCGCATGCTCACACAACAGGACTGATTCTGGATAGTGTTGGAACACTGTTTAGCTACTGCGCATGCTCACACAACAGGACTGATTCTGGATAGTGTTGGAACACTGCCTAGCTACTGCGCATGCTCAGACAACAGGACTGATTCTGGATAGTGTTGGAACACTGCCTAGCTACTGCGCATGCTCACACAACAGGACTGATTCTGGATAGTGTTGGAACACTGCTTAGCTACTGCGCATGCTCAGACAACAGGACTGATTCTGGATAGTGTTGGAATACTGCTTAGCTACTGCGCATGCTCAGACAACAGGACTGATTCTGGATAGTGTTGGAATACTGCTTAGCTACTGCGCATGCTCAGACAACAGGACTGATTCTGGATAGTGTTGGAACACTGCTTAGCTACTGCGCATGCTCACACAACAGGACTGATTCTGGATAGTGTTGGAACACTGCTTAGCTACTGCGCATGCTCAGACAACAGGACTGATTCTGGATAGTGTTGGAACACTGCTTAGCTACTGCGCATACTCACACAACAGGACTGATTCTGGATAGTGTTGGAACACTGCTTAGCTACTGCGCATACTCACACAACAGGACTGATTCTGGATAGTGTTGGAACACTGCTTAGCTACTGCGCATGCTCACACAACAGGACTGATTCTGGATAGTGTTGGAACACTGCCTAGCTACTGCGCATACTCACACAACAGGACTGATTCTGGATAGTGTTGGAATACTGCTTAGCTACTGCGCATGCTCAGACAACAGGACTGATTCTGGATAGTGTTGGAACACTGCCTAGCTACTGCGCATACTCACACAACAGGACTGATTCTGGATAGTGTTGGAATACTGCTTAGCTACTGCGCATGCTCAGACAACAGGACTGATTCTGGATAGTGTTGGAACACTGCTTAGCTACTGCGCATGCTCAGACAACAGGACTGATTCTGGATAGTGTTGGAACACTGCTTAGCTACTGCGTATGCTCAGACAACAGGACTGATTCTGGATAGTGTTGGTACACTGCTTAGCTACTGCGCATGCTCACACAACAGGACTGATTCTGGATAGTGTTGGAACACTGCCTAGCTACTGCGCATGCTCAGACAACAGGACTGATTCTGGATAGTGTTGGAACACTGCTTAGCTACTGCGCATGCTCACACAACAGGACTGATTCTGGATAGTGTTGGAACACTGCTTAGCTACTGCGCATGCTCACACAACAGGACTGATTCTGGATAGTGTTGGAACACTGCTTAGCTACTGCGCATGCTCAGACAACAGGACTGATTCTGGATAGTGTTGGAACACTGCTTAGCTACTGCGCATACTCACACAACAGGACTGGTTCTGGATAGTGTTGGAACACTGCTTAGCTACTGCGCATGCTCAGACAACAGGACTGATTCTGGATAGTGTTGGAATACTGCTTAGCTACTCCGCATGCTCACACAACAGGACTGATTCTGGATAGTGTTGGAACACTGTTTAGCTACTGCGCATGCTCACACAACAGGACTGATTCTGGATAGTGTTGGAACACTGCCTAGCTACTGCGCATGCTCAGACAACAGGACTGATTCTGGATAGTGTTGGAACACTGCCTAGCTACTGCGCATGCTCACACAACAGGACTGATTCTGGATAGTGTTGGAACACTGCTTAGCTACTGCGCATGCTCAGACAACAGGACTGATTCTGGATAGTGTTGGAATACTGCTTAGCTACTGCGCATGCTCAGACAACAGGACTGATTCTGGATAGTGTTGGAATACTGCTTAGCTACTGCGCATGCTCAGACAACAGGACTGATTCTGGATAGTGTTGGAACACTGCTTAGCTACTGCGCATGCTCACACAACAGGACTGATTCTGGATAGTGTTGGAACACTGCTTAGCTACTGCGCATGCTCAGACAACAGGACTGATTCTGGATAGTGTTGGAACACTGCTTAGCTACTGCGCATACTCACACAACAGGACTGATTCTGGATAGTGTTGGAACACTGCTTAGCTACTGCGCATACTCACACAACAGGACTGATTCTGGATAGTGTTGGAACACTGCTTAGCTACTGCGCATGCTCACACAACAGGACTGATTCTGGATAGTGTTGGAACACTGCCTAGCTACTGCGCATACTCACACAACAGGACTGATTCTGGATAGTGTTGGAATACTGCTTAGCTACTGCGCATGCTCAGACAACAGGACTGATTCTGGATAGTGTTGGAACACTGCCTAGCTACTGCGCATACTCACACAACAGGACTGATTCTGGATAGTGTTGGAATACTGCTTAGCTACTGCGCATGCTCAGACAACAGGACTGATTCTGGATAGTGTTGGAACACTGCTTAGCTACTGCGCATGCTCAGACAACAGGACTGATTCTGGATAGTGTTGGAACACTGCTTAGCTACTGCGTATGCTCAGACAACAGGACTGATTCTGGATAGTGTTGGTACACTGCTTAGCTACTGCGCATGCTCACACAACAGGACTGATTCTGGATAGTGTTGGAACACTGCCTAGCTACTGCGCATGCTCAGACAACAGGACTGATTCTGGATAGTGTTGGAACACTGCCTAGCTACTGCGCATGCTCACACAACAGGACTGATTCTGGATAGTGTTGGAATACTGCTTAGCTACTGCGCATGCTCAGACAACAGGACTGATTCTGGATAGTGTTGGAACACTGCTTAGCTACTGCGCATGCTCAGACAACAGGACTGATTCTGGATAGTGTTGGAACACTGCTTAGCTACTGCGCATGCTCACACAACAGGACTGATTCTGGATAGTGTTGGAACACTGCTTAGCTACTGCGCATGCTCAGACAACAGGACTGATTCTGGATAGTGTTGGAACACTGCTTAGCTACTGCGTATGCTCACACAACAGGACTGATTCTGGATAGTGTTGGAACACTGCTTAGCTACTGCGCATGTTCACACAACAGGACTGATTCTGGATAGTGTTGGAACACTGCTTAGCTACTGCGCATGCTCAGACAACAGGACTGATTCTGGATAGTGTTGGAACACTGCTTAGCTACTGCGCATGCTCAGACAACAGGACTGATTCTGGATAGTGTTGGAACACTGCTTAGCTACTGCGCATGCTCAGACAACAGGACTGATTCTGGATAGTGTTGGTACACTGCTTAGCTACTGCGTATGCTCAGACAACAGGACTGATTCTGGATAGTGTTGGTACACTGCTTAGCTACTGCGCATGCTCACACAACAGGACTGATTCTGGATAGTGTTGGAACACTGCTTAGCTACTGCGCATGCTCAGACAACAGGACTGATTCTGGATAGTGTTGGAACACTGCTTAGCTACTGCGTATGCTCACACAACAGGACTGATTCTGGATAGTGTTGGAACACTGCTTAGCTACTGCGCATGCTCAGACAACAGGACTGATTCTGGATAGTGTTGGAATACTGCTTAGCTACTGCGCATGCTCAGACAACAGGACTGATTCTGGATAGTGTTGGAACACTGCTTAGCTACTGCGCATGCTCACACAACAGGACTGATTCTGGATAGTGTTGGAACACTGCTTAGCTACTGCGCATGCTCACACAACAGGACTGATTCTGGATAGTGTTGGAACACTGCCTAGCTACTGCGCATGCTCACACAACAGGACTGATTCTGGATAGTGTTGGAATACTGCTTAGCTACTGCGCATGCTCAGACAACAGGACTGATTCTGGATAGTGTTGGAACACTGCTTAGCTACTGCGCATGCTCAGACAACAGGACTGATTCTGGATAGTTTTGGAACACTGCTTAGCTACTGCGCATGCTCAGACAACAGGACTGATTCTGGATAGTGTTGGAACACTGCTTAGCTACTGCGCATGCTCAGACAACAGGACTGATTCTGGATAGTGTTGGAACACTGCTTAGCTACTGCGCATGCTCAGACAACAGTACTGATTCTGGATAGTGTTGGAACACTGCTTAGCTACTGCGCATGCTCACACAACAGGACTGATACTGGATAGTGTTGGAACACTGCTTAACTACTGCGCATGTTCACACAACAGGACTGATTCTGGATAGTGTTGGAACACTGCTTAGCTACTGCGCATGTTCACACAACAGGACTGATTCTGGATAGTGTTGGAACACTGCTTAACTACTGCGCATGTTCACACAACAGGACTGATTCTGGATAGTGTTGGAACACTGCTTAGCTACTGCGCATGCTCAGACAACAGGACTGATTCTGGATAGTGTTGGAACACTGCTTAGCTACTGCGCATGCTCACACAACAGGACTGATACTGGATAGTGTTGGAACACTGCTGAACTACTGCGCATGTTCACACAACAGGACTGATTCTGGATAGTGTTGGAACACTGCTTAGCTACTGCGCATGTTCACACAACAGGACTGATTCTGGATAGTGTTGGAACACTGCTTAACTACTGCGCATGTTCACACAACAGGACTGATTCTGGATAGTGTTGGAACACTGCTTAGCTACTGCGCATGCTCACACAACAGGACTGATTCTGGATAGTGTTGGAACACTGCTTAGCTACTGCGCATGCTCAGACAACAGGACTGATTCTGGATAGTGTTGGAACACTGCTTAGCTACTGCGCATGCTCAGACAACAGGACTGATTCTGGATAGTGTTGGAACACTGCTTAGCTACTGCGTATGCTCAGACAACAGGACTGATTCTGGATAGTGTTGGAACACTGCTTAGCTACTGCGCATGCTCAGACAACAGGACTGATTCTGGATAGTGTTGGAACACTGCTTAGCTACTGCGCATGCTCACACAACAGGACTGATTCTGGATAGTGTTGGAACACTGCTTAGCTACTGCGCATGCTCACACAACAGGACTGATACTGGATAGTGTTGGAACACTGCTTAACTACTGCGCATGTTCACACAACAGGACTGATTCTGGATAGTGTTGGAACACTGCTTAGCTACTGCGCATGTTCACACAACAGGACTGATTCTGGATAGTGTTGGAACACTGCTTAACTACTGCGCATGTTCACACAACAGGACTGATTCTGGATAGTGTTGGAACACTGCTTAGCTACTGCGCATGCTCAGACAACAGGACTGATTCTGGATAGTGTTGGAACACTGCTTAGCTACTGCGCATGCTCACACAACAGGACTGATACTGGATAGTGTTGGAACACTGCTGAACTACTGCGCATGTTCACACAACAGGACTGATTCTGGATAGTGTTGGAACACTGCTTAGCTACTGCGCATGCTCAGACAACAGGACTGATTCTGGATAGTGTTGGAACACTGCTTAGCTACTGCGCATGCTCAGACAACAGGACTGATTCTGGATAGTGTTGGAACACTGCTTAGCTACTGCGCATGCTCACACAACAGGACTGATTCTGGATAGTGTTGGAACACTGCTTAGCTACTGCGCATGCTCAGACAACAGTACTGATTCTGGATAGTGTTGGAACACTGCTTAGCTACTGCGCATGCTCAGACAACAGGACTGATTCTGGATAGTGTTGGAACACTGCTTAGCTACTGCGCATGCTCAGACAACAGGACTGATTCTGGATAGTGTTGGAACACTGCTTAGCTACTGCGCATGCTCACACAACAGGACTGATTCTGGATAGTGTTGGAACACTGCTTAGCTACTGCGCATGCTCAGACAACAGGACTGATTCTGGATAGTGTTGGAACACTGCTTAGCTACTGCGCATGCTCACACAACAGGACTGATTCTGGATAGTGTTGGAACACTGCTTAGCTACTGCGCATGCTCACACAACAGGACTGATTCTGGATAGTGTTGGAACACTGCTTAGCTACTGCGCATACTCAGACAACAGGACTGATTCTGGATAGTGTTGGAACACTGCTTAGCTACTGCGCATACTCACACAACAGGACTGATTCTGGATAGTGTTGGAACACTGCTTAGCTACTGCGCATGCTCACACAACAGGACTGATTCTGGATAGTGTTGGAACACTGCTTAGCTACTGCGCATGCTCACACAACAGGACTGATTCTGGATAGTGTTGGAACACTGCTTAGCTACTGCGCATGCTCACACAACAGGACTGATTCTGGATAGTGTTGGAACACTGCTTAGCTACTGCGCATACTCACACAACAGGACTGATTCTGGATAGTGTTGGAATACTGCTTAGCTACTGCGCATGCTCACACAACAGGACTGATACTGGATAGTGTTGGAATACTGCTTAGCTACTGCGCATACTCACACAACAGGACTGATTCTGGATAGTGTTGGAACACTGCTTAGCTACTGCGCATACTCACACAACAGGACTGATTCTGGATAGTGTTGGAATACTGCTTAGCTACTGCGCATGCTTAGACAACAGGACTGATTCTGGATAGTGTTGGAACACTGCTTAGCTACTGCGCATACTCACACAACAGGACTGATTCTGGATAGTGTTGGAATACTGCTTAGCTACTGCGCATGCTCAGACAACAGGACTGATTCTGGATAGTGTTGGAACACTGCTTAGCTACTGCGCATGCTCAGACAACAGGACTGATTCTGGATAGTGTTGGAACACTGCCTAGCTACTGCGCATGCTCAGAGAACAGGACTGATTCTGGATAGTGTTGGAACACTGCTTAGCTACTGCGCATGCTTAGACAACAGGACTGATTCTGGATAGTGTTGGAACACTGCTTAGCTACTGCGCATGCTCAGACAACAGGACTGATTCTGGATAGTGTTCGAACACTACTTAGCTACTGCGCATACTCAGACAACAGGACTGATACTGGATAGTGTTGGAACACTGCTTAGCTACTGCGCATGCTCACACAACAGGACTGATACTGGATAGTGTTGGAACACTGCTTAGCTACTGCGCATGCTCAGACAACAGGACTGATTCTGGATAGTGTTGGAACACTGCTTAGCTACTGCGCATGCTCAGACAACAGGACTGATTCTGGATAGTGTTGGTACACTGCTTAGCTACTGCGCATGCTTAGACAACAGGACTGATACTGGATAGTGTTGGAACACTGCTTAGCTACTGCGCATGCTCACACAACAGGACTGATTCTGGATAGTGTTGGAACACTGCCTAGCTACTGCGCATACTCACACAACAGGACTGATTCTGGATAGTGTTGGAATACTGCTTAGCTACTGCGCATGCTCAGACAACAGGACTGATTCTGGATAGTGTTGGAACACTGCCTAGCTACTGCGCATACTCACACAACAGGACTGATTCTGGATAGTGTTGGAATACTGCTTAGCTACTGCGCATGCTCAGACAACAGGACTGATTCTGGATAGTGTTGGAACACTGCTTAGCTACTGCGTATGCTCAGACAACAGGACTGATTCTGGATAGTGTTGGTACACTGCTTAGCTACTGCGCATGCTCACACAACAGGACTGATTCTGGATAGTGTTGGAACACTGCCTAGCTACTGCGCATGCTCAGACAACAGGACTGATTCTGGATAGTGTTGGAACACTGCCTAGCTACTGCGCATGCTCACACAACAGGACTGATTCTGGATAGTGTTGGAATACTGCTTAGCTACTGCGCATGCTCAGACAACAGGACTGATTCTGGATAGTGTTGGAACACTGCTTAGCTACTGCGCATGCTCAGACAACAGGACTGATTCTGGATAGTGTTGGAACACTGCTTAGCTACTGCGCATGCTCACACAACAGGACTGATTCTGGATAGTGTTGGAACACTGCTTAGCTACTGCGCATGCTCAGACAACAGGACTGATTCTGGATAGTGTTGGAACACTGCTTAGCTACTGCGTATGCTCACACAACAGGACTGATTCTGGATAGTGTTGGAACACTGCTTAGCTACTGCGCATGTTCACACAACAGGACTGATTCTGGATAGTGTTGGAACACTGCTTAGCTACTGCGCATGCTCAGACAACAGGACTGATTCTGGATAGTGTTGGAACACTGCTTAGCTACTGCGCATGCTCAGACAACAGGACTGATTCTGGATAGTGTTGGAACACTGCTTAGCTACTGCGCATGCTCAGACAACAGGACTGATTCTGGATAGTGTTGGTACACTGCTTAGCTACTGCGTATGCTCAGACAACAGGACTGATTCTGGATAGTGTTGGTACACTGCTTAGCTACTGCGCATGCTCACACAACAGGACTGATTCTGGATAGTGTTGGAACACTGCTTAGCTACTGCGCATGCTCAGACAACAGGACTGATTCTGGATAGTGTTGGAACACTGCTTAGCTACTGCGTATGCTCACACAACAGGACTGATTCTGGATAGTGTTGGAACACTGCTTAGCTACTGCGCATGCTCAGACAACAGGACTGATTCTGGATAGTGTTGGAATACTGCTTAGCTACTGCGCATGCTCAGACAACAGGACTGATTCTGGATAGTGTTGGAACACTGCTTAGCTACTGCGCATGCTCACACAACAGGACTGATTCTGGATAGTGTTGGAACACTGCTTAGCTACTGCGCATGCTCACACAACAGGACTGATTCTGGATAGTGTTGGAACACTGCCTAGCTACTGCGCATGCTCACACAACAGGACTGATTCTGGATAGTGTTGGAATACTGCTTAGCTACTGCGCATGCTCAGACAACAGGACTGATTCTGGATAGTGTTGGAACACTGCTTAGCTACTGCGCATGCTCAGACAACAGGACTGATTCTGGATAGTTTTGGAACACTGCTTAGCTACTGCGCATGCTCAGACAACAGGACTGATTCTGGATAGTGTTGGAACACTGCTTAGCTACTGCGCATGCTCAGACAACAGGACTGATTCTGGATAGTGTTGGAACACTGCTTAGCTACTGCGCATGCTCAGACAACAGTACTGATTCTGGATAGTGTTGGAACACTGCTTAGCTACTGCGCATGCTCACACAACAGGACTGATACTGGATAGTGTTGGAACACTGCTTAACTACTGCGCATGTTCACACAACAGGACTGATTCTGGATAGTGTTGGAACACTGCTTAGCTACTGCGCATGTTCACACAACAGGACTGATTCTGGATAGTGTTGGAACACTGCTTAACTACTGCGCATGTTCACACAACAGGACTGATTCTGGATAGTGTTGGAACACTGCTTAGCTACTGCGCATGCTCAGACAACAGGACTGATTCTGGATAGTGTTGGAACACTGCTTAGCTACTGCGCATGCTCACACAACAGGACTGATACTGGATAGTGTTGGAACACTGCTGAACTACTGCGCATGTTCACACAACAGGACTGATTCTGGATAGTGTTGGAACACTGCTTAGCTACTGCGCATGTTCACACAACAGGACTGATTCTGGATAGTGTTGGAACACTGCTTAACTACTGCGCATGTTCACACAACAGGACTGATTCTGGATAGTGTTGGAACACTGCTTAGCTACTGCGCATGCTCACACAACAGGACTGATTCTGGATAGTGTTGGAACACTGCTTAGCTACTGCGCATGCTCAGACAACAGGACTGATTCTGGATAGTGTTGGAACACTGCTTAGCTACTGCGCATGCTCAGACAACAGGACTGATTCTGGATAGTGTTGGAACACTGCTTAGCTACTGCGCATGCTCAGACAACAGGACTGATTCTGGATAGTGTTGGAACACTGCTTAGCTACTGCGCATGCTCAGACAACAGGACTGATTCTGGATAGTGTTGGAACACTGCTTAGCTACTGCGCATGCTCACACAACAGGACTGATTCTGGATAGTGTTGGAACACTGCTTAGCTACTGCGCATGCTCACACAACAGGACTGATACTGGATAGTGTTGGAACACTGCTTAACTACTGCGCATGTTCACACAACAGGACTGATTCTGGATAGTGTTGGAACACTGCTTAGCTACTGCGCATGTTCACACAACAGGACTGATTCTGGATAGTGTTGGAACACTGCTTAACTACTGCGCATGTTCACACAACAGGACTGATTCTGGATAGTGTTGGAACACTGCTTAGCTACTGCGCATGCTCAGACAACAGGACTGATTCTGGATAGTGTTGGAACACTGCTTAGCTACTGCGCATGCTCACACAACAGGACTGATACTGGATAGTGTTGGAACACTGCTGAACTACTGCGCATGTTCACACAACAGGACTGATTCTGGATAGTGTTGGAACACTGCTTAGCTACTGCGCATGCTCAGACAACAGGACTGATTCTGGATAGTGTTGGAACACTGCTTAGCTACTGCGCATGCTCAGACAACAGGACTGATTCTGGATAGTGTTGGAACACTGCTTAGCTACTGCGCATGCTCACACAACAGGACTGATTCTGGATAGTGTTGGAACACTGCTTAGCTACTGCGCATGCTCAGACAACAGTACTGATTCTGGATAGTGTTGGAACACTGCTTAGCTACTGCGCATGCTCAGACAACAGGACTGATTCTGGATAGTGTTGGAACACTGCTTAGCTACTGCGCATGCTCAGACAACAGGACTGATTCTGGATAGTGTTGGAACACTGCTTAGCTACTGCGCATGCTCACACAACAGGACTGATTCTGGATAGTGTTGGAACACTGCTTAGCTACTGCGCATGCTCAGACAACAGGACTGATTCTGGATAGTGTTGGAACACTGCTTAGCTACTGCGCATGCTCACACAACAGGACTGATTCTGGATAGTGTTGGAACACTGCTTAGCTACTGCGCATGCTCACACAACAGGACTGATTCTGGATAGTGTTGGAACACTGCTTAGCTACTGCGCATACTCAGACAACAGGACTGATTCTGGATAGTGTTGGAACACTGCTTAGCTACTGCGCATACTCACACAACAGGACTGATTCTGGATAGTGTTGGAACACTGCTTAGCTACTGCGCATGCTCACACAACAGGACTGATTCTGGATAGTGTTGGAACACTGCTTAGCTACTGCGCATGCTCACACAACAGGACTGATTCTGGATAGTGTTGGAACACTGCTTAGCTACTGCGCATACTCACACAACAGGACTGATTCTGGATAGTGTTGGAATACTGCTTAGCTACTGCGCATGCTCACACAACAGGACTGATACTGGATAGTGTTGGAATACTGCTTAGCTACTGCGCATACTCACACAACAGGACTGATTCTGGATAGTGTTGGAACACTGCTTAGCTACTGCGCATACTCACACAACAGGACTGATTCTGGATAGTGTTGGAATACTGCTTAGCTACTGCGCATGCTTAGACAACAGGACTGATTCTGGATAGTGTTGGAACACTGCTTAGCTACTGCGCATACTCACACAACAGGACTGATTCTGGATAGTGTTGGAATACTGCTTAGCTACTGCGCATGCTCAGACAACAGGACTGATTCTGGATAGTGTTGGAACACTGCTTAGCTACTGCGCATGCTCAGACAACAGGACTGATTCTGGATAGTGTTGGAACACTGCCTAGCTACTGCGCATGCTCAGAGAACAGGACTGATTCTGGATAGTGTTGGAACACTGCTTAGCTACTGCGCATGCTTAGACAACAGGACTGATTCTGGATAGTGTTGGAACACTGCTTAGCTACTGCGCATGCTCAGACAACAGGACTGATTCTGGATAGTGTTCGAACACTACTTAGCTACTGCGCATACTCAGACAACAGGACTGATACTGGATAGTGTTGGAACACTGCTTAGCTACTGCGCATGCTCACACAACAGGACTGATACTGGATAGTGTTGGAACACTGCTTAGCTACTGCGCATGCTCAGACAACAGGACTGATTCTGGATAGTGTTGGAACACTGCTTAGCTACTGCGCATGCTCAGACAACAGGACTGATTCTGGATAGTGTTGGTACACTGCTTAGCTACTGCGCATGCTTAGACAACAGGACTGATACTGGATAGTGTTGGAACACTGCTTAGCTACTGCGCATGCTCACACAACAGGACTGATTCTGGATAGTGTTGGAACACTGCTTAGCTACTGCGCATGCTCACACAACAGGACTGATTCTGGATAGTGTTGGAACACTGCTTAGCTACTGCGCATGCTCAGACAACAGGACTGATTCTGGATAGTGTTGGAACACTGCTTAGCTACTGCGCATGCTCAGACAACAGGACTGATTCTGGATAGTGTTGGAGCACTGCTTAACCACTGCGCATGCTCAGACAACAGGACTGATTCTGGATAGTGTTGGAACACTGCTTAGCTACTGCGCATGCTCAGACAACAGGACTGATTCTGGATAGTGTTGGAGCACTGCTTAGCCACTGCGCATGCTCAGACAACAGGACTGATTCTGGATAGTGTTGGAACACTGCCTAGCTACTGCGCATGCTCACACAACAGGACTGATTCTGGATAGTGTTGGAACACTGCTTAGCTACTGCGCATGCTCACACAACAGGACTGATTCTGGATAGTGTTGGAACACTGCTTAGCTACTGCGCATGCTCAGACAACAGGACTGATTCTGGATAGCGTTGGAACACTGCCTAGCTACTGCGCATGCTCACACAACAGGACTGATTCTTTATAGTGTTGGAACACTGCTTAGCTACTGCGCATGCTCACACAACAGGACTGATTCTGGATAGTGTTGGAACACTGCTTAGCTACTGCGCATGCTCACACAACAGGACTGATTCTGGATAGTGTTGGAACACTGCTTAGCTACTGCGCATGCTCACACAACAGGACTGATTCTGGATAGTGTTGGAACACTGCTTAGCTACTGCGCATGCTCACACAACAGGACTGATTCTGGATAGTGTTGGAACACTGCTTAGCTACTGCGCATGCTCAGAGAACAGTACTGATTCTGGATAGTGTTGGAGCACTGCTTAGCTACTGCGCATGCTCAGACAACAGGACTGATTCTGGATAGTGTTGGAACACTGCTTAGCTACTGCGCATGCTCACACAACAGGACTGATTCTTTATAGTGTTGGAACACTGCTTAGCTACTGCGCATGCTCAGACAACAGGACTGATTCTGGATAGTGTTGGAACACTGCTTAACTACTGCGCATGCTCACACAACAGGACTGATTCTGGATAGTGTTGGACCACTGCTTAGCTACTGCGCATGCTCAGACAACAGGACTGATTCTGGATAGTGTTGGAACACTGCTTAGCTACTGCGCATGCTCAAACAACAGTACTGATTCTGGATAGTGTTGGAACACTGCTTAGCTACTGCGCATGCTCACACAACAGGACTGATTCTGGATAGTGTTGGAGCACTGCTTAGCTACTGCGCATGCTCAGACAACAGGACTGATTCTGGATAGTGTTGGAGCACTGCTTAGCTACTGGGCATGCTCAGACAACAGGACTGATTCTGGATAGTGTTGGAACACTGCTTAGCTACTGCGCATGCTCAGACAACAGGACTGATTCTGGATAGTGTTGGAACACTGCTTAGCTACTGCGCATGCTCAGACAACAGGACTGATTCTGGATAGTGTTGGAACACTGCTTAGCTACTGCGCATGCTCAGACAACAGGACTGATTCTGGATAGTGTTGGAACACTGCTTAGCTACTGCGCATGCTCAGACAACAGTACTGATTCTCGATAGTGTTGGAACACTGCTTAGCTACTGCGCATGCTCACACAACAGGACTGATACTGGATAGTGTTGGAACACTGCTTAGCTACTGCGCATGCTCAGACAACAGGACTGATTCTGGATAGTGTTGGAACACTGCTTAGCTACTGCGCATGCTCAGACAACAGGACTGATTCTGGATAGTGTTGGAACACTGCTTAGCTACTGCGCATGCTCAGACAACAGGACTGATTCTGGATAGTGTTGGAACACTGCTTAGCTACTGCGCATGCTCAGACAACAGTACTGATTCTGGATAGTGTTGGAACACTGCTTAGCTACTGCGCATGCTCACACAACAGGACTGATACTGGATAGTGTTGGAACACTGCTTAACTACTGCGCATGTTCACACAACAGGACTGATTCTGGATAGTGTTGGAACACTGCTTAGCTACTGCGCATGTTCACACAACAGGACTGATTCTGGATAGTGTTGGAACACTGCTTAACTACTGCGCATGTTCACACAACAGGACTGATTCTGGATAGTGTTGGAACACTGCTTAGCTACTGCGCATGCTCAGACAACAGGACTGATTCTGGATAGTGTTGGAACACTGCTTAGCTACTGCGCATGCTCAGACAACAGGACTGATTCTGGATAGTGTTGGAACACTGCTTAGCTACTGCGCATGCTCAGACAACAGGACTGATTCTGGATAGTGTTGGAACACTGCTTAGCTACTGCGCATGCTCAGACAACAGGACTGATTCTGGATAGTGTTGGAACACTGCTTAGCTACTGCGCATGCTCACACAACAGGACTGATTCTGGATAGTGTTGGAACACTGCTTAGCTACTGCGCATGCTCAGACAACAGTACTGATTCTGGATAGTGTTGGAACACTGCTTAGCTACTGCGCATGCTCAGACAACAGGACTGATTCTGGATAGTGTTGGAACACTGCTTAGCTACTGCGCATGCTCAGACAACAGGACTGATTCTGGATAGTGTTGGAACACTGCTTAGCTACTGCGCATGCTCACACAACAGGACTGATTCTGGATAGTGTTGGAACACTGCTTAGCTACTGCGCATGCTCAGACAACAGGACTGATTCTGGATAGTGTTGGAACACTGCTTAGCTACTGCGCATGCTCACACAACAGGACTGATTCTGGATAGTGTTGGAACACTGCTTAGCTACTGCGCATGCTCACACAACAGGACTGATTCTGGATAGTGTTGGAACACTGCTTAGCTACTGCGCATACTCAGACAACAGGACTGATTCTGGATAGTGTTGGAACACTGCTTAGCTACTGCGCATGCTCAGACAACAGGACTGATTCTGGATAGTGTTGGAACACTGCTTAGCTACTGCGCATACTCACACAACAGGACTGATTCTGGATAGTGTTGGAACACTGCTTAGCTACTGCGCATGCTCACACAACAGGACTGATTCTGGATAGTGTTGGAACACTGCTTAGCTACTGCGCATGCTCACACAACAGGACTGATTCTGGATAGTGTTGGAACACTGCTTAGCTACTGCGCATGCTCACACAACAGGACTGATTCTGGATAGTGTTGGAACACTGCTTAGCTACTGCGCATGCTCACACAACAGGACTGATACTGGATAGTGTTGGAATACTGCTTAGCTACTGCGCATGCTCACACAACAGGACTGATACTGGATAGTGTTGGAATACTGCTTAGCTACTGCGCATGCTCAGACAACAGGACTGATTCTGGATAGTGTTGGAACACTGCTTAGCTACTGCGCATGCTCAGACAACAGGACTGATTCTGGATAGTGTTGGAACACTGCTTAGCTACTGCGCATGCTCAGACAACAGGACTGATTCTGGATAGTGTTGGAGCACTGCTTAACCACTGCGCATGCTCAGACAACAGGACTGATTCTGGATAGTGTTGGAACACTGCTTAGCTACTGCGCATGCTCAGACAACAGGACTGATTCTGGATAGTGTTGGAACACTGCCTAGCTACTGCGCATGCTCACACAACAGGACTGATTCTGGATAGTGTTGGAACACTGCTTAGCTACTGCGCATGCTCACACAACAGGACTGATTCTGGATAGTGTTGGAACACTGCTTAGCTACTGCGCATGCTCACACAACAGGACTGATTCTGGATAGTGTTGGAACACTGCTTAGCTACTGCGCATGCTCAGACAACAGGACTGATTCTGGATAGTGTTGGAACACTACTTAGCTACTGCGCATACTCAGACAACAGGACTGATTCTGGATAGTGTTGGAACACTACTTAGCTACTGCGCATGCTCAGACAACAGGACTGATTCTGGATAGTGTTGGTACACTGCTTAGCTACTGCGCATGCTCAGACAACAGGACTGATACTGGATAGTGTTGGAACACTGCTAAGCTACTGCGCATGCTCAGACAACAGGACTGATTCTGGATAGTGTTGTTCGTGAAATACGGCGGGCGATACTATAATCATGTGGAACTCCTCCACGTTCAAGGACAGACACGGGTTACTTTACATAGAAACTCGAGGAGGCGGGGCCTGTAACAATTCTTCACATTGGAGTAATGACGTCAAACGGAGAGGTAGAGGTGACCAGCTTGTAGAGCAAGGTCCAACATACCCGATCAATTTCAACTGGTTTTCTTCAATCCCGATACAGATCAAATTCAAAAAGTCACACGATAGATTGCGTAAGGAGTAAAGAACTTTACGCATCGCCGAGAAACGTGCTGGGGCCAGAACCCAACTGTGATGGAGATGCCCATGTTTACTGTCACATCACTTTCTCTACTCACTCTTTCATCTTAATTATCTTCTTGTACGTACAAGGGCAATGTTTGAAAACTTAACCCTAATACCGTTCTCTTTACACGTCAAAAGTACAAGCATTTCAAAACTCAGACAAATAACAAGGAATATCTCGGAAATGGTTCACTCTACAAAAAATTCATTCAGACATAAATTGTGTATTTTAACGAGATCTACGTTCTTTGTATAGTAAGATTTGGTCTATCTCTTAGGGTTTGCCAGTTATACAAAAGTCATCCACATTAAACAGGACTATAGGGGCTATAGCCAGAAAATTCAAAATATACATTTCATTTGTTATGAAAATATCTTACACATATGACATTTTTATCAAAATCGTTACAGCCATATTCAAGGAAATTAAATTTTTCGAAAAATTGTTTATATAAAGCGTATTTTAGGGTGGATGAATTTTCTGCAACATCTTGGCGTCGCATCCTTGAAAGATATTAAACTTAAATGCATAGTTTGGTTTTTAACCGAATTTTCGTTATTTATGGTGTTCCCTTTATTCAGATTGAACATGTAGATTTATGACAAATAACTTTTTCGTGCATTTAACCATTTCCGAGATAATTGCAGTTATTGGTTGGAATAAAACAGAAGGGTGTTGAGAATGAAATACGCGGGTATGATCGGTTTAGTAACAATGAGGAAAAGTGGCTTGTCCTCGAGGAGACCGCAGACTAAGGTGAACTGGTTCTCTGGAGGCATCACACTCGCAAGTTGTTACAAAGTAAAGCAGCGGACAACCTTGGCAAATTGTCAACATTGTACCTACTCGCATAATCGCATATACACATATGTCGGACTAACGCCTACCTCCCACAACGGGCGTCAAGTACTGGAGGATGGAACGTGATCACCCCCTCAGGTACCTCACGAGGCTGAGTGCACCCCGGACCAGGTCTCCCAGAGGAGGAAAATTCCCACGCCAGTACTGGGAATCAAACCGGGGTCTCACACTGCGCTAAGTAAACGACCCTTAACTGCATATACAAGTTATTGCAGATGTTACAGAAATAACAAATAAAATTGTCAGCACTTGTTTATCAACGTCGCATTTATGGATTGGTAGAGGTGGACCAGTTGCACGGCCATATCTGTCACCTGTTGCCTATTTCTGTGGAGTTGTGTGAAGAGTGCAACACTCCCGTACAGGAGGTACCTGCACAGTTTGTAATGTGGACAGCTCCATGTTGCTAATTTGGCGAAATGTGGACTCACACCCATTGGAGGAAAACACTATCTCACCGAGATTCGAATGTGGGCCCTCTGCCAGTAGAAAAGGTGTGAAGGATTTACGCCTGCTGGTGTGCAGTATTTTTAAGGGCAGGCATTAATTGAGAAGATACCTCGTCCAGTGGTGCGCTAAACTGGAAAGTATAACGTCTAATTCGTGGGTGTTGCGCAGGAAGCTCTACTTGCTTTTATTCTACTCGTTCAGCTTCCTAGTCGCAAAATAACACTCCACTTTTAACATTTGCAACAGAAAGTATCATTAAGCCAGTTTTGTTATTAACTGGAATCGTAAAACGTTGAATTGTCACATTCCCTATATCCTAACCTCTGTCATGAATATTCTTTTACGCTATTCTATTAACATTTGTTCAAAAGCTTCTCCAATCCTTAGCCCCGGTTTCAATAACCAATGTTACAAATACTCTTCAAAGTTCACTAACTTTTAATTAAGACCTTTTTTTAATTTCATCAAGCTTTTATAGAAAAATGTAGGTTAACTCTATGGCTTCTGAACGCGCCCCGAGGCAGCGCCCTCTGCCACGTGATTTTCCTGATTGTTGGAGGTTAGAATAGAAATATCGCTCGAAATCATAAAATATAGAACTCGTTATCAAGCACGGAAGTGTTGTTGTGTTTCCAACAGCTGACTCACTTAAGTTACAGGATAATAATGCAGTGTGTGAGTAATTGACATAACTGAAATGGGCGTTCTTGCAGTCCCAGGAAACGTTTGCGGTGATTGTATGCCAACATGAAGCTAATACCACGGTTCTGCACATGAATGTTTCGCTATACTTGTAGTGAAGTGCAAAACCTCTTTACTTGCCTCGTAAGTGCAGCAATAAAGTGAGGCAGCAAGTAGGTCAGTGAAGAGCGTGCGTCTGCGTCATACTGACCTCTAGATAGGTAACTATAGAAAGTGCAGGTACGTACGTACGGTTTTGCTGAGGAAGAGCCCGGGGCTACCAACATAAGAGCGTCGAACTATCCTTGAAACAACATTCCTGGAAACATGGAACATGCATAACCTTCAAACTGGTGCACGTCCAAATCGGCACGTGCACAGCGAACTGTCATCCACATTAACTCTTACTTACTTTGTACTTCTCTACACAACTTGATCATAAATTAGAAGCACGACTTCAATTTTCTGTAAACTCCGCTTTATTTGAAGTGAATTAACTGCTAAACCGTAAAATATACCCAGATAAAATGCATATAAACCATACAGATCTGTCAGTTGGGTTTTAGATCGCGTTTGTCCAGTCGTGTGTTTCATGTGCAGAAGTCTGTTACGTCACCATTACCCACAAGTCTAGGCAATGTTCGGTATGTTTACATGATGCATGGATTAATGGTCCATGGTTCATACCTCCCTTCCTGTTGACGGGATGAGGTTAGGACTGCAAGTGTGACTCGGTTATTCCACATATATATGTATGTATGAAAGTATCTAATTGTGTCCCTGATCATCAAATATCTCCCTACAGCTCCATTCCCAGTTCCGCGTTTCTATGTTCAATTCGGAAGTGACATCGATCTGGATACGCAAAGCTCAAGCAGAAATAATTCAAGCCTTGGTTTATGTTGGCGAACCTGTAAAAGTATGCTTTCTGCATATTTGAGGTTAGTGCATGTTCTCGAGAAGAATATATCGTGAGATTATAGAAACAATAAAAGTATTTTTGTTATTGTTCACATCGACAGTTGTTTCCATGCAATACAAGTTCAATCCGATCCCACGAAATAAGCAGATCGGATCCAGTGTTTGAATCCGCGTAAGTGTTAACCTATAGACGAGTTGCAGAAAGTTAACTGAACATAACGTTTAGAAAACCCAAATGTATAGAAGTTTAAACTTCCTTTAAATAACCTGTGTTGTTTTCAGAACAGTTTAAACCGAATGCAGAACAAGATGAGGGATTTAGTAACTGGAAAGCTCCAAGTTATCGCATTTCAACTGTAACCTCACAGCTGCGCGAGTGAGTAAGAAACACAATAATACGCTTTCTAAGAGCAAGTCTCCTCACCAATGAGATTTCATCCATCTCTTACAGTTTATAACCTATACAAAACTCATTTAGAACGAAGAGAATTTCAGGGAACATTCACACATATAACAATGAATGTATTTTTGTCCTAAAGCAGTTAATTCAGCACCTATATGTATATTTTATTATGGAGAAGGTTTGTATGCTATTTTACTATACAACGTAACATTCACATGGTTTTCTCTACTCGCTTTCCTTTTAAGTAATACATTCATATACCTTCGCTACTCGCCCTTCAATATAAATTCATACAATTTTCTGATTTAAATAGAAATGCAACACATTGCATTCACACAATTTTCTCTACACACTTTTCTTTTATGAAACACAATCACACTACTTTCTCTACTCCCTCTTCTACAAAGAATTCATTCAATTTTCTATATGATTGACATAGAAATGCAACCTCTTACATTCACACATATTTCTCTACATGCTTCTCTTGTTGTGGTATTTGCAGTTGTTCCACAGTGCTTTTGCATAATTTTTTCCGGTGTTTTTGTTTATTTTGGGTTCTTTACAGTACCCAACGCAACTCTAAAGGTTGTAGGGATAAAATTGTGAAACGACGGCGGGTATTTGAGCTAAATGGCAGGATATTTGAATAAGAACCATGAGAGCCATTTGCAACGTGTATGTAGAGGTTGGTTTGTGTCGGAAGACGCCGCCGCGGAGGAGAAGGATCTCCTTGAACCCCGGTGCAGGGAGCCAGGCAGGCAGGCAGGCAGGTATAAAGAGAAAGGCGTTATGGGGAGTGGACTGGAGGGGGGATGTAGTGGAAGACCTGGGCTACAGCCGCTGCTGCAGCACGCAGTCAGTGTTCTCTGTCTGTGTACCGGGTGTGATTGTTGTCGCGGTGATGCTGACACGGTGCACCCTGCTGCATACATTGTTATTCTTGTGAATAACATGGAAGTGTCCCCCTCCAAGGTAAGTCACATGTTCACCTCAACACTTTACTACCACTAAGTGACACCTACATTTCAACTGGCAAATGCAAATACATGTTTGGAGGCCCCCTCAATTAAAAAAAAACCTTTTTAGAAAAAGTCCGTGTGTCTGTGAAGGATGTTCCATTTGACGAAAGTTTGTTTTCCAAAACTCACAAGGAATATCTCCGAAATGGTGTACTCTACAAAAAATGTATTTAGACATAAATTGTGTGTATAATCAAGATCTACATTGTTTGTATAGTAAGATTTGGTCTATCTCTAACGGTTTACCAGTTATGCAAAAGTCGTTCAGAGTAAACAGGACTACATAAACTATGGCCAGAAAATTCAAAATATCTCAAACTTATGGCATTTTAATGAAAATCGTTAGCCATTTTGAGAAAAACATAATTTTCCATGTAGATGGTAGTTTACTGTGGAACAATTCTCTTCAAAATCTTTGTGTCGCATCCTTGAAAGACGAACTTAAATACCAACTTTGGTTTTTAACCGACCTTTTGTTTTTGAGTTACTCGTATGTTGTCCACACACACACACACACACACACACACACACACACACACACACAAACCCTTTTGATTCAGGGGGCCTCAAAACATTTATTTCCGGTGAAATCTCGACATCGAATTTTTCGGTGGAATACAATACTTCCTCTACTTACTATACGTAGTAGAGAAAGTAAAAATCATAGCTCTTTTAAAAATAATGACTTGTACTTAATTGTTTTTTAAATGTACCCTATAATAAGATTTTTAAGAAACAAAGGCGCTGCATTAAATAGTTTAGGAACAGAGTGTGTTTCGGTGTCCTTCAACTTTTGGTACGAGCAGTTCGGACTTGTTTGAATATTCTTCCTAGATTGTTTAAAAGCCACTTACATCGTAATGTACTATTAAACCGTAATGCAGTCCGTGCACTTTAAGTAAGATAATAACGGCAAGGAATGACGTCACTACCTGCTCCGTACAGCTTTTCGTACAACTTGCCCTGCAAAGTATATATTTCTTCCTTATTTGTACAAATTATCTTATTGAAACTTTTCTTGTAGGTACAATGGAAATATGCGAATACATGACTATGAAACTCCGTTCTCTTTGCATGCCAATACATAAAAAACGAATAATTATCCCTATTTGAGAAAAGTATAACTATTGGAAAATTCGAACCAATAACGAGAAATATCTCGGAAATGGTTAACCCCACACAAAAATGCAGTTGACCTAAATTGTGTTCTAACGAGCTGTACATTTTTTGTGTAGTAAGATTTGGATTACCTTTTATATAAAAGTCACTCAAAATGAACAGGAGTTCAAAGACTATTCCCACAAAATTATGAATATTATTCCATTTTTTATAAAAATATTATTAGACTCATTTTTGATAAAATGTAAAATTTCAAACAATTTTACGTGTAGTCTGGCGTGGGCAGATTTTCCTGAAAATGTTCGTGTCTTATCTTTGGAAGATGTCACAGACATATAGAAATGTTATCAAGATATTAACACAACTAGAACTTGTACAAGGCTTGCCAAGTATTTTAGGGATATTCTAAGGAAAATAAACCCATATAAGCATGGTATGAAATGTATGTATTGCTAACTTGCAAGACAGAATAGAAGCTTACAAGAATTGCTGGAACTGTGTTCCTCCTACTTCGATCTGCTGGCCCTCAGTTTCAAACTGCTGAAGTGTTTTTCGTATTTGGTCAAATCCAACGTGAATACGCTGTCTCAGAGTATAAATATCCGGTGCAATAGTCACAAAACACCTACGGACGATTCAAATGAGGAAATCGAGGAGGCCATACAATGAATTCCCGTCCAGTAATCAATCTATGCGGAAATTGATCATTCCAGAAATTACGTGCTCTCCGACTTAAATGAGTTTGCGCAATAATTGTAAAAAACATATGCCGGATGACGTCCGCAGTCACAGCGTCAATCAAATGCTGCGACTCGTTTCTGAGAAACTGTAGATACATATCTCTGTATTGAGGTGTGGAGGAGAGAAACAGAGATGAATAACTTGGTCATGAATAATGGTTTTATAAAGGCGCACTACTCCCATATACCTAGGTACTTATTTCACCAAATATATCCCTATTTACTGCACAACTGCACGAGCTTCTGATCACGCTGTAGTTATTTCATTCTTCTAAATCGCAACTTTGCGTTGCTTATTTACCAGATATATTAAGGTTATGTTGCTGCATGAGGTTATGTGGTTGTTTCTAGCCAGGCATTGCCAACATGGAACGTCGCGAGTCGAGTCGAGTCGAGTCCTGCTGGCGATGTTCATTTCTCGTATATTGGTAGCCATGTCCCACCACGTTATATACCAGATGAGGTTAAGTGATTCTAGCCAGGCATTGCCAACATGGAAGGTAGCGAGTCGAGTCGAGTCCTGCTGGCGATGTTCATTTCTCGTATATTGGTAGCCATGTCCCACCACGTTATATACCAGATGAGGTTAAGTGATTCTAGCCAGGCATTGCCAACATGGAACGTCGCGAGTCGAGTCGAGTCCTGCTGGCTGTGTTCATTTCTCGTATATTGGTAGCCATGTCGCACCACGTTATATACCAGATGAGGTTAAGTGATTCTAGCCAGGCATTGCCAACATGGAACGTCGCGAGTCGAGTCGAGTCGAGTCCTGCTGGCGATGTTCATTTCTCGTATATTGGTAGCCATGTCCCACCACGTTATATACCAGATGAGGTTAAGTGATTCTAGCCAGGCATTGCCAACATGGAACGTCGCGAGTCGAGTCGAGTCCTGCTGGCTGTGTTCATTTCTCGTATATTGGTAGCCATGTCGCACCACGTTATATACCAGATGAGGTTAAGTGATTCTAGCCAGGCATTGCCAACATGGAAGGTAGCGAGTCGAGTCGAGTCGAGTCGTGCTGGCTGTGTTCATTTCTCGTATATTGGTAGCCATGTCGCACCACGTTATATACCAGATGAGGTTAAGTGATTCTAGCCAGGCATTGCCAACATGGAACGTCGCGAGTCGAGTCGAGTCCTGCTGGCGATGTTCATTTCTCGTATATTGGTAGCCATGTCCCACCACGTTATATACCAGATGAGGTTAAGTGATTCTAGCCAGGCATTGCCAACATGGAACGTCGCGAGTCGAGTCGAGTCCTGCTGGCGATGTTCATTTCTCGTATATTGGTAGCCATGTCCCACCACGTTATATACCAGATGAGGTTAAGTGATTCTAGCCAGGCATTGCCAACATGGAACGTCGCGAGTCGAGTCGAGTCCTGCTGGCTGTGTTCATTTCTCGTATATTGGTAGCCATGTCGCACCACGTTATATACCAGATGAGGTTAAGTGATTCTAGCCAGGCATTGCCAACATGGAAGGTAGCGAGTCGAGTCGAGTCGAGTCGTGCTGGCTGTGTTCATTTCTCGTATATTGGTAGCCATGTCGCACCACGTTATATACCAGATGATGTAGAAATAGGTGACACGACCTTGATCCTTACATCCGTGTGAGTTCCTCACAGCAAAAACAGAATGCTGCACACAATTACCTATATCATTTTCTCTTCCCTCTCGTTTATTTTATATAACATTAACAGACCTTCATGATGAACACTTCTTCCTGTATCTACTTCATGTAGTCGAGTTAAACTGCAGTGCAAGTAGTCCTATTAGATATGTCAGGTAGGGTTATGTCCATAGTAAACCTAATCGATGTTTACTCTGACCGTGAAAATGCATGCTCTTTCCATCGCGTTGCCACACAATATTGAATAGCGACCATTTTTAAAGGCAGAAGTATTGAAAGTTCCAAACCAATAGTAGCGAATAAGTGTCGGAAACGTTATTTGAAGTAAATTGTGGCTTTGGAAGTGGTGTTTTAATAACAATCCAGTCGTTAAACCAAGGACTCGTAAACGTAAGGTAAATCTGCTTGTCTCTCATAACACAAATGCTTAAAAATGAGTAATTGTTGAGGAAATTAAAACCAGTATTACCTACAAAGGAAAAAGAGAAATACAAGATAAACATGACTGCCACATTGTGAAGTATTATACGCAAGATTGCGATTGCAAATAATGATTTACACCATTCGCTTTGCTGATGACCAAATTATTACGAGAGATGAAGAACATATGGGATATATGATTAAACATTACTAGAAGAATACAGTAAATGTCAACACATCTAACTCCAAATATTTGGTAATTGGAGACACAAGAGGAGTTACAAGTGGACTGAGGGAAGAAAATGAAATGTTTCAACCAAGTAGAATATTTAGAGGTTCAAATAAACAATGATGAAGCGATGAAACAGAAATGATAAAGGGGTAACAAAAAGTATAGGTAAGTTATACAGAGCACAGAAATGTGGGCAGCGAGAAGGAAGACATGCATACATAACCTAAGAAACAACGTGATTAGTAAAGTGAACAATGTTGGATAAGATTCCATTGAAACGGTATGAGCATGTAAGAAGATCGAATGATGTAGGTAAGTGAAATGTGGAAGGTTTTTAGTGCGTATAGCACATTGCGAGTCGGCGCACACCAAACCAGCCTTCAAGGAAACAATAAATGACTAGTATTTCCATTAGCAGTGGTTCGGTCCTTGGATGTGAAAATAGCTCAAGAACCAATTAACCGTATTTAAGGTGAAGTGGTCCAAACATGTTATTGAAACAGACTTGCTTGAAGGACATACCTGGAGTTATGCGGGCGGGCGGGCGGGCGGGCGGGCGGGAAGCAGCTGTAGGCATTGCATCTATTTGGACGAATGGTTGACTTGTGACGTAGGTAGGCGAACGTCGAGTTAGCGTCTGCACCACGTGTACAGAAATGTTAATGTACCTATACAACTAAAGTTGCAGTGTGCTGGTCAGTTATAGACAGCTCCTGGGTGTACGTTTAGACATTCCGCACGTCCAAAGTTCCACCTGCAGGTAAACAATAGTTTGCACATTCCTTCCAGCACGTGCAATTCACTGTCCGATAAATCCAAATTCGGGGGCTTTGAGTGGAAACTAGGTACTATCTGACAAGGTAACTAGTGGGAACCTTTGTTAGCCATGTGTAGGTGCGTCGGGAGAACATGGTTCCCAAAGAATTACATTATCTACACCTGCAACATTCCAGCAAGTCGCCCATCTACACGTATGCCCCGAATATCTACCTCCATTCTACTAATGTACCTATACTTATCACAAGCCTGTAATTGTCACAAAATAAATATCTTTCATACTATATGTATACTGGAGTAATATAGCTCTCAATTACTAGGGTAATACTAGGTTTGAACCGGCGACCTTAGCACCTAACCTAACCTGGCCAGGCCATCCACACATCATATCCTAGCTTAAGAGCTTGCCACGCCCAGTTTGTACTAATGGGCATCTTTATCAAGGCGTTTGTCTATCATAATTGCATTATTTTGGTTAGCGCCCGTTATTGAATGTTAACCATTGTATTACAATTACATGCCTGAGCAAGTTTGTAATGCCAACATCGCTTTCCTGACGTCATCACTTGTATCGTTTCATGGCTACGATAAATGGTGAACTGCAAAAAGCTATTGGTTTACGACTGGGAAATTGATCGTTTTAGTATTTACTCATTGCCTTTCTGTAATCGATGTTACTTCCCACGAAAACACAATACTGACCTAAAAACACAAGACTTATTTCAATACTTTGTTTAACAATAGTACATAACAGACTCACAAACCAGTGTGAGCGTGTAAAACACATTCAACAGAAAAATTAGCTACTTAAAAACTGAACAATGCAAATTTATAGCCGTTCCGGTTCTGCATCGCACAACACGGAAATGTGATACGTTATCTATCGACTTTGCGAGTTTATGTTGGTAACGCTATCCGCAGAAATGGGATACGACGTCTATTATCCTTGCGGTTAGCTATGTTTTAGCGGGTTTTAAGGATCAGTTTATGTTGGTACCGCTAAACACAGGAATGGGATACGATGTCTATTATGTTTTCTAGGTTAGCTATGTTTTAGCGGGTTTTAAGGATCTGTTTATGTTGGTACCGCTAAACACAGGAATGGGATACGATGTCTATTATGTTTTCTAGGTTAGCTATGTTTTAGCGGGTTTTAAGGATCTGTTTATGTTGGTACCGCTAAACACAGGAATGGGATACGATGTCTATTATGTTTTCTAGGTTAGCTATGTTTTAGCGGGTTTTAAGGATCAGTTTATGTTGGTACCGCTAAACACAGGAATGGGATACGATGTCTATTATGTTTTCTAGGTTAGCTATGTTTTAGCGGGTTTTAAGGATCAGTTTATGTTGGTACCGCTAAACACAGGAATGGGATACGATGTCTATTATGTTTTCTAGGTTAGCTATGTTTTAGCGGGTTTTAAGGATCTGTTTATGTTGGTACCGCTAAACACAGGAATGGGATACGATGTCTATTATGTTTTCTAGGTTAGCTATGTTTTAGCGGGTTTTAAGGATCAGTTTATGTTGGTACCGCTAAACACAGGAATGGGATACGATGTCTATTATGTTTTCTAGGTTAGCTATGTTTTAGCGGGTTTTAAGGATCAGTTTATGTTGGTACCGCTAAACACAGGAATGGGATACGATGTCTATTATGTTTTCTAGGTTAGCTATGTTTTAGCGGGTTTTAAGGATCAGTTTATGTTGGTACCGCTAAACACAGGAATGGGATACGATGTCTATTATGTTTTCTAGGTTAGCTATGTTTTAGCGGGTTTTAAGGATCAGTTTATGTTGGTACCGCTAAACACAGGAATGGGATACGATGTCTATTATGTTTTCTAGGTTAGCTATGTTTTAGCGGGTTTTAAGGATCTGTTTATGTTGGTACCGCTAAACACAGGAATGGGATACGATGTCTATTATGTTTTCTAGGTTAGCTATGTTTTAGCGGGTTTTAAGGATCAGTTTATGTTGGTACCGCTAAACACAGGAATGGGATACGATGTCTATTATGTTTTCTAGGTTAGCTATGTTTTAGCGGGTTTTAAGGATCAGTTTATGTTGGTACCGCTAAACACAGGAATGGGATACGATGTCTATTATGTTTTCTAGGTTAGCTATGTTTTAGCGGGTTTTAAGGATCAGTTTATGTTGGTACCGCTAAACACAGGAATGGGATACGATGTCTATTATGTTTTCTAGGTTAGCTATGTTTTAGCGGGTTTTAAGGATCTGTTTATGTTGGTACCGCTAAACACAGGAATGGGATACGATGTCTATTATGTTTTCTAGGTTAGCTATGTTTTAGCGGTCGGTGTGGGTGGCTCTGTGGGTTAGACGCTGTATCTGTCAGGAAATGGGGTGTTGCAACAGTTGGTTTATTTAAATAATAACACGCTGTGAGACAAATTGTACCTATGTAGATAGCTACGTAATTTCGTGGAAGCAGATACATTCAACAGTAACAAACCTTCAACTGTCGCATTTCCAACGTGATTGGCCATTACGCAACATTATCCAAATTCTACCTATGTGTTATGTTTTGTAAATTAGTGTTGTGAAAGGACAAACGTTGCTTTTCATTATGAAAAGGTTTGCCTTTAATGAATGTTAGGACAGTTGGTGATTTATTTATATGAAAATACTTTTAATTTCAGATGGATATATCGAAACAGTTACCTGTTTAGGTTACGTATGATATTGATGTGAACATTTAAGGAAGTTAATCACATATAAACAAAATCAATAAAATTACTAAGTTTCGTGTTTGCATGTTCGATTCAATCTGGAAATAAGATCGCTTTGGATATGCAAGGCTCAAATAGAAATAATTCACTTATGTTGGCGAACCTGTAGAAATAGGTTTTTTTGCGTATTTTAAGGTTTTGAGGTTAGTAAATGCTTGTGAGAAAAATATATGATTGATTATATAAACAATAAACGTATATTTGTTGTTTTCTTGCATTACAACACAATTTGGAGCTGATCCCACGAAATAAACGTTTCGAATCCAATAAATAATATTGGAATTTAGTGAATTTAATATGTATGTATATCGTAAAGGGAAATTGGTATTTCTATACTGTTTAAAATATATGTTTAGATGATAAATGCTTGTGTTTATTTGATTACTTGTGATTACCTAGTGATAATGCCTATAGCGTCTAACAATATGTTGGTGCGCTCGCAGAATCAGAAAGAAGACAAGTGTCTACCTATTCTCATGACTGACCTGAAAACGGTTGCATTAGTGGCCCCAATACGAACCGGTTTAGAGTGTTGCATCTTCTGCTTCTCCAAGACCAGGAAGTTTACAATACGCGCTTGGTGCGTGATACCTGCACATGGTCTGATGTTGACATTAGCATGCGCTTCACGGTCGTACCAACTTCCTCGCTACGTAACACCGCTGAGATAAGGCGCGAAAACCTCGCCTACAAATATAGGCAGTGTATTTCCTTAATATCCCCACAGTAAGGTTAAGTAATATCTGGTCGCAATGTGGTGACTTTGAAATTTCGTTGTCTTTGCATACCCAGGAGCCACAGAAGAAGCGAATAACGACTTCCGTTTGAGAAATGTGTATTTCAAAATTCAGTTCAATAACAAGAAATAGTTCGGGTTTGGTGAACTCCACACAAAAATGTAGTGCACATAAATTGTGTGATTTAACGAGATGTACATTATTTATGTGATAATATTTTGTTTATCTCTTGGGGATTATCAGTTATAGAAAACTCACTCAGAATAAAGAGAACTTCACAAACTATTCCCAGGATATTCAAGATATAGGTTTCATTCTTCATGAAGGTAGGTATCTTAAAATGTGGCATTTTAATCTGAATAGTTAGAGCCACTTTTGAGAAAGTCAACATTTTTTTTTAAATTTTTCATGTAAAGAGTAGTTTAATTTGGTGGATTTTTTCCCCCAAAATCTTCACGACACATTCTTGAAAGAGTATTGTATTCCACCCAAAAATTCGATGTCGAGATTTCACCGGAAATATATGTTTTGAGGTCCTCTGAATAAAAAAAAAAGAATTTTTAGAAAAAGGTCCATGTGTGTGTCAGTCTGTGAACAACATGACTCAACAATGAAAAGTCGGTTAAAAACCAAAGTTGGTATTTAAGTTAAATATATTTTAAGGATGCGACACAAAGATTTTGAAGAAAATAGCCCCACCCTAAACTACCCTTTACATGGAAAATTTTTCGAAAATTTTGATTTTCTTGAAAATGGCTCTAACGATTTTGATTAAAATATCATATGTTTAAGATATTTTTATGAGATATGTAATGTTTATCTTGAATTTTCTGGCCATAGCCCCTGTAGTCGTATTTACTCTGGGCGACCTTTGTATAACTTGTAAACCGTAAGAGATAAGCCAAATCTTACTATACAAAAATGTAGATCTTGCTAAAATACACAATTTATGTCTGAATAAATTTTCTTGTAGGGTGAATCATTTCGAAGATATTCCTTGTTATATGTGTGAGTTTCGGAAAACTTAAAACTTTCGTGGAATGGAACATCGTTGTTCATCTTTTGTATGTTAAGTGTGCAAAGAGAACGGGATGTCAAAGCTTTAAAACATTTGACTATAGCTCAAAGTCTACTGTATTCCCATATTCCCCTTGTACCTACAAGGAAATAAACAATAAGATAACTTGTACAAATGTTTATCTCAACTAACCCGAAGAAGATACAGGAATAAGAGTTTGTAAGAATGGTTAGTACAAGAGTAGAGAGAGTCATGTGAATGCAATGCATGGGATTTTTAAAATGCTTTTTTGTATTCAAGGGACCTCGAAACATATTTCCGGTGAAATCTCGACATGGAATTGTTGGTTGGAATACAATACTTCCTCTACTTAGGAAGGAGAGAAGTGCATAACCTAAAAGCTGGTTCATTACTGACATCTGATGAACTTACAGCGATTATTCGTAAATACAACATGATGGGGAGTGCTGCTACCTGTAGCATTTGCTCCCCACAATAATACGTTATAAAGGCAGTGCCTGGTGCGCGGATAATCGCGTAATGAGTCGGAGATGCGTTAGCTGCAAGACTTGGTCCAACATAACCTCAACTACCTATTACACATTCAGGCGGGACTGTAATCACTCATAACATTGTCTCACTTCAAGAAGTAAATGTGCTGTGTCCATTTAATAACATTAATAGTTCCTTGCCGTATATTTTGGTGTGAAATTACGAAAAAGTAACCAATTACTTTTGTTTTGGTATATGTAGGTATACCTCCGCCGCTGTGCAATGTAAACATCAACACGTGTTTGTGCCAACCGCAAAACTTCCATGTCTGCAGGCGCCAATGAAATATAGTCCGTTACTCACATGCAAACTAGCGCTAAATTTACAATAAATGTTTACATGGCAGTTTGAAAATGTTATAGTAATAATAATAATATGTAAATACATTATTATTAAGAGCGATAGGAAATGCATGCGGAGGAATACAGCTTTCCCTAACAGAACGTAGACCTTTGAGCAAAAACAAGGTTATATAGATGATATGTATGTATGTATGTCAGTTGTAAGATAATTTCTCGTGGATAACAATAGGCAATAAAGTAGGTAATATCGTGTTTACAATCGTGTATTCATGAAGTGCCCTTCTGCCTTAATCATAAATGTCACTATAAAATGGCAAAAGACAAAAGACAGTATATTGCAAAGGAAACACTTCACAAGCATGTCGACTTTAACCATGTGCAGTAATACCAACATAGCGTTTCATATGACCATAATTTCGCGAGATCCAAGCGCAGGAAAAATTATTCCAAATATGAAAAGACCGTCGCCTGCTCCTTCAACCCTGAAACACATGATAGGATTCTAGTGCTAGAATAGGAACCATGCATACCGACCAGGGGAAACTACAAAAAACCCAAACTGACCTCCAGATGGGTTTCGAACATGGAATATCCTGATTGCAGTTTAGCTCCGAAGTAGAAAAGAAAACTTAGAGACTGTTCACAGAAAATTGTTATAAAAATATATTAAATGTGTGGCATTTTAATTAAAAGCATTAGAAGCATGTTTTGTATAGAGGCAGGAGTGGGCATTGGGGTCATTGACCTAGTTTTCTTGACCTGCAGTCAATGACTTTCCCTTACACGGAGTGCAATCCCTCAAGAGTAATCCGTCACATTTCTTGTCTCTGAGTGACGGACAGGTTTCAGACCAATGCTACTGCCATATAGAGTATTGCAACTTTGCTTAACACCTCTATGGAGAAGGCTTGCCATGTAGTAGACACTCTATGGAGGTTCAAAGTTGTTAAGCAGCGAGAAGAATAAGGTAGTTCATGCTACTGATTGGACATAGTTATAGCACGTCGGCATAAAAGGGAAGTGTCGATTATTTCTGATTGCTCACTAAATCGTTACTCAGCGGTTGCTTGTGTCACACACGCACATTATCGCTTTGTGAGAATTTGATATCACAGTTCTTCAAATTTCTGAAACTACAAATTCACAGAAATGCAATTAAAATTTAAGCTCGCCCAAAGAAATACATTTCATTCCAAAACAGAAACTGTATATACGAATTTTTAAGTCCAGTACAAATACAGCGAGAATTTGTAGAGCAATTAAACATGTTTATGTCTTTCAATATAATATTGTATCTAATATGTTTACTGTAAACGTTTACACTTTTTTTTCTGACTCTACGACGATTGTGTCTAAAATTAAAATGTTGGTTTTTTACTAGGCCAGGTGTATCTACATTTCCATTTCCTTAGAGCGCCACGTATTGCAACTGTCAATGCTTCATTGGTCAGCACTTATGCCTCACCATTTACGAGACATCTAAGACTGTAAGAAACTGAGACATGTTCCCAAACACTAAACTTTCTGTAGCTATACTCCCATGGGGGCGCCCCTGGAAGAGGGACGAGGTGAGAGGAAACATCGGGCGGCCAGGTATACACTAGCGACATAGACATTGACAGAGATTAAACACCAGCTTTGGCTTTTAACCGAGTTTTCGTTTTTGCGTTATGCTGTTCACAAACACATACATAAACCTTTTTCTAAAACTTTTTTTTTATAGATTCAGGGGACCTCAAAACATATACCTTCGGTGAAATCTCGACATCGAGTTTTTGGGTGGAATACAATACTTCCCGTACTTACTACACGTGGTAGAGAAAGCAAAAGGTTTTATCATAGTCTTATAAGACGAACTTGTGCTATCCGCACGCGCATGCGCACAAATGTAGTGGATAGACGCAAAAGAAAGCCATTAACTCAGCAATTTAAAAATGCTAAATCCAGTTGTTTACATTGTGTCTTATCATACGAGGATCAGAAACGGACCATTCTTACAGATAAAATATGTTAATGTGTTTGCTCGTACTGAACCAGTCCAAGTTCACAAGTTATCGTTGTTTACAATGTAAACGCGTTATCGCTTATCTTCTAATAGTAGCGGCCAAACAGATAACGTGCGCAGTTTTCATTAGAGAGAACATTTACACTTTAATAAACATTTTGGGCACTTCCACAATTAAGGTTAGGTTAGAGCATCCTGTTTTACAAAATGACCATTTCATATGTAGAATGATTCTTTTGTTGTCAGTGTCGCCAACTGTATCCCACAATAAATCGCTGAAAAACAATGTATTATATATTACAATCAAAATAGCAGTTCACTTAAATTTAACAAGTGTGTTTAGCGATCGTTCTTTTATTAATCAATCTATTTTTCCAGAAGAAAGGTTAGATACCTGTTAATATTAAAAAAATAAAGTGAGATTTGAGGTTATAAACTGGTTTTGTTGTTATAAGAACAAGACAGGATCGAAATACGTGTAATTGTTGTGTTTCATTTTCCTCAGTTGGCAGTGCTGAACTACATTAATCGAAATGAAAATACTTTATGCTATTTTTATATTATGTAACATTTTTCTGGCCAGATATAGTGTTTAAATTCACTATTAGTAGCTTTCTGTGCATAAACGCACATAACCAAATTTTTACTTATCATTTTCATATATTATGTTATAAAACACTTTCAATAGAAATTGTTATGTAAACTTGAACCAGTGTATGAATGTTTGTAGGTAAATATAATGGCCGAGAGTGAGTCATATTACATAAAGGTGATTTAGTGTCATTCACTCACAGTCAACAACTATACTACAGCTGCTTACCAAGCGGGAGACCTGGGTTCGATTCCTGGTACCAACGTGGGGAAATTCTCTTAGTAGGAGACCTAGTCTGGGGTACACTCAGCCTTGTTAGGTTCCAGTTGAGGAACCTTGAGTATTGAAGGAAACTGAACCAAGAACGCCTACTGCAATACCAAAGTGTAGAAACAAGGGAAGTTTAAATTCGATATTATACTTATTAAATGTGATAGATGGAGGAGATACAATGTAAATTATTTCAGGACCATAAAAACAAATGACGATGATTAAAGTACTTGATCATTAATCTGTAAAGTTCTATGACTAGAGGTAATTACACTTTAGCTGCCTGCCTGCCTGTCCAGACGACAGCTGGGCTTTCCGAGGGAGAATCTACGCACAGGAACATGGTTTTCCTTATTGCTGGGCAGGGCAACAAGAACCTGTCTTAGGACTCATGCTTTTTACTTTGTATACTGGTAAGTAGGGGAAGTCTTGTATTCCACACAAAAATTCCATGTCGAGATTTCATCGAAAATATATGTTTTGAAAACCCCTGAATTTCAAAAAAGAATTGTAACTTGCTAAAACACACAACTTATGTTCTGGTAAATTTGTTCGTAGAGTGAACCATTTCCGAGATATTTGTGTGCGGCTGTGATGCGCGCGGGTGTCAGGTTCCTGAGTGATCACTGCATGCAGCTTTCTCCACTTTCACACGCTGATGCACAGTCACTGTTCTATTCTTCTTCTGTGTAAACGAGGCTAATGGCATTTCCTACTTTCATTCACCTCCACAACACTCACATCACTATCTCTACTCATTCTTCCACAAACCCAAGTATATCTTCAGTCACCTAGAACCCAATTAATCTTCCTTGTTTTACAGTAAAGTCCCAAAAAAGCCAGTCACCATGATAGTTTCTTTTGTTGAAGCAGGAAAACTTAGCATTACAGCTATCAAAGTTATGAGATAGGTAAACCACTTAAGAAAGTTCTGGTCTGGACTGACTACTCGATAATCTTTACCCCTTCCGTCTCCACGACGAGTCCCACGTGCGTCGGAAAATATTTAGAAGTAACTATACATTGAGAATTCAGAATATACATTTTATTTGTTACAGAAATATACTGAATATATCGTTAGAGCCCTTTTTGACAAAATCAAGTGTTTTCTAACGCATCCTTGGAGTAAAATATCTTGGCTATCCGGTTGTTGCCGCGTCAAATTATAAAATGCCGACGTTTCGACCATCTTGTCGTGGTCGTTATCACAGGCAAACTGCGCCGCTATGTAGCAGTACATGGTCGAAACGTCGGCATTTTATAATTTGACGCGGCAACAACCGGATAGCCAAGATATTTTAAACGATGGCCGTGGAAGCTTGAGAGAATGCATCCTTGGAGGTTATAGCAATGCAGATTTTATATGTGAAGTTAATTCTCAAGAGGAAGGTGAATGAATTCATTTGAGTGACGTAATTAGTGTGCAAGTGTGATGTAAACAAAGGGAACCTTGGCAGAGAAACAGACTAAGTAAGTTACTTGCCAAAAGTTGTACCAGTTGATGACACAGTCGAGGTTGAGATTACAGCTATTTGTCCATCAGGTACCTACGCACATAACCACACATTTCATCAGTCATATTCCTACCAGCATTGCTCTGGACTTAGGTTATGTTTGAGCCGATTAACTTTTCTTTTAACGATTTAAAATCCTAGCTCGGAAATATTCTCAACTCAAATTCATTTTGGATTAACACAACATTTTAAATAATAAACTATTAGAGGAAATCGAACTAAACTCGCAAAACATTAGAACTTATTTGTCAAATATAAACAAATGTTATTTGTATTTCGAATGATGGCATTCTTGTAGGTATGTTGAATATTGCGGGTAAATTACTGTGTCATTAAATCGTGTCTCAGTGTCAAGGACAAAGAAGATGTCAGTAATTACTGCAAACAAATGGCATTCCTGAAACGGATGTCTGAAGGTTACTAGCTATGTATATAATCTACCATGTTACAAACACGCGATAATTCATATAGTTTGTCAACTCATGTGTCCAAAGTTGCTTACTGCGCATGCGCCGACAGTCAGCAGAATCAACACTATCCTAGTTTCTTTATGACAACTATCTAAGAATAGTGTTAGGACACGTATGCATGTTCAAAGTAATATTACTACATATATAACGTCACTGTTCTTAGTGAGGTCGTGAGAAGGTGAAGTTTTTATTCTTATGACCACATATGCACAAGTAACATCATAACACGTGTCACCTAACCCATAAATTCTCCAGCGGAATGACAATTAGACGTCGAATTATATTTATCTGCAGTGTTTCATTAATAAATTATGAATTTAAATAATATATCGCAAAGACTTGACCAGAAAATGGTAAATTCTATAAAAATAACCTTCATTTCGTTTAGTGTAGTTGAGCACTGCCAACTGAGGAAAACCAAACCCAGTAACATGTATTTCGATCTTGTCTTCTTGTTATAACAGTTTATAATCTCAAACAAACCTCCCTTTATTTTTAATATTAACAAATATCCGTTGTTCTGCAAAAATACATTAATTGTTAAGCACAGAGCTGTGAAATTCCAATGGAGTGTAATAAATTCTTTTTCAGCGATTTATGGGATACAGTTGGCGGCACTGGGTAAACAGCATAATCTACCGTGGAATTGTTCATTTTTACTTTTAGCAAGAGTATGTTGATATTATGGGCTAATAACCCAATTATAGTAGAAATATTTAAAGTTCAGAAAAATATTGTTAGAATATCGACAAACTCACACAATTCTGAGTATTGTAAAGGATTGTTGATGACTTTGGGAATTGCTACAGTAGTAGATTTACATATTTCTAATGATTTAGCCAATATAAAAGAGAATCTATATAATATAATGCAAGGAGTGGAGACTGAACAAAAACAAAACAAACTTTTAATGCTCCTACTCGAGAAATAATGAACTGAAAATTCAATTATATTTATTTGTTTGTAATTTGTTACTATCTTGAGGAACTCTATTGTAATTAATGTAATTACTAAGTGAGGAATAAATTGAGTTATCGTTGACAAAGATGAAGATGCTGATGAGCTTATGTAGGCATTATTATAATAATTAATTGTTCAAATCGAGTGGAGTTTAGAATTCTAATGTAGACAGTAATTTTGACCTTGTGTGAAAGGTTTTGTGGGTCTGGGTACAAGGGTGTGGAGTTTAAAAGGAATACACGAGTGCGCACGCGCACACACACACACACACACATACATCTTAAGAGCAAAAAATCTCCGAACGGCTGCGCTCGTTGCCATCTGCCGCTATCATAGAAAGGCGGGGATAAAACTATACAACATTTTTAAAACTACTTTTAAAGGATTTACTTATCAACTTTGTGAAAGGAGACAGTCACCCGTTTAGAAAACTATCCATCACTCGCCGTAGTTCACGTTGAGAAATGCTGGCAATTTCCTGACATATTTTGTTTTAATTATTCGAGGGGATGTGTTTTAAGTTACCCCAGAGATAGAAACCGTATATCTTAGGTCAGAGGGGTGGATGGGGGGGGGGGGTATAAATCTCTACTAATGATTCTGTCCTGAACACACTTTGAATTGTTTTCTTGGAAAGATTGGCCGTTTGAGCTGGTGCACAGTCTTGTTGGAAAAGGCAAAACCACGCTCCATGTCTGTTAATTCTCTTGGGCAAAATTGTATTCATTTATGTACGGGCGTCAACTTTTGAGTCAGAAAATTGGAGCTATAACTCAGAAGCTAATATTTAAATAGAGACACAAAAACGCCAACTTGGACAACAATTGGTATGAGTATGTTGTGGGAAATGTTTTAGGCGGTAGGTATGTACAGTTGGCACTCCTGTTGCAGCATCAGCAGCAGTTGAAGCCGGGATATGTTTTAGGCGGTAGGTAGGTATGTATAGTTGGCACTCCTGTTGTTACAGCAGCAGCAGTTGAAGCCGGGATATGTTTTAGGCGGTAGGTAGGTATATACAGTTGGCACTCCTGTTGCAGCAGCAGCAGCAGCAGGGATATGTTTTAGGCGGTAGGTAAGTACAGTTGGCACTCCTGTTACAGCAGCAGCAGACGGCAGCGGCGGCGGTGACGAGAGACGTGGAAAGGGCAGCTACAGGAGGTGCCGGTATCGCTAGCAGACCAGTGAAGCGCTTGCTGTGGTACGTGCTGGTGGCAATGGCGAAGCTCGCAGTGCTGGTCTGTCTTGCTGCCCTAGTTTGGTACTTCCTGGGGCTCACCTTCCTCATCCAGCTGATCCTCGTCGCCCTGGTGGCCTACCTGGCTGCTGGAGGTGGCTACCGCTGGTGCTATGTGGCTCTCAAGACGGCGCCCCGGGACATCACGTGAGTACAACAACACATCTAGCTGCTACTTTAGAGGGGCGCCTACACAAGCTAGTGTTGATCAAAGTAAAAGCAAGGATTGCCAAAATTAGTGGGTACTTACTTTAGGTTAAGTTGATTTTTTAAGTCATAAAAACGCAGTGATGAGGATAATAGGACATCTTGGGTGGTAAATGTCAACCAATACAAGCATCGAGTTGTACACATTATTCTAGTTCTCATGCTGGTTGTTGGCAAGCGTGGTTGTGCGTGTCTGTAGTCGTAAATATTTCCCCTTGCTGGAACGCCTGGCCTGCTTTTGGACGTGCTCCATTTCCGACCAATACCGAGATTTCACTCCGAATGTATCTTGTGTTGCACTCACATGACTTTCTCTACTCACTCTTGGTCTAACCATTCTTACAAACTCTTATTCCTATGTCTTCTTCGTGTTAGTTGAGACAAACATTTGCAGAAATTGCCTTATTGCTCATCTTGTTGCTTTAAGCGATAGTCAAATATTTTAAAGCTTTGACATTCCGTTCTCTTTGCATGCTTAACATATAAAAAATGAACAACGATGTTCCATTTGACGGAAGTATATGTTATCCAAAACTCACACACATAACGAGAAATATCTCCGAAATGGTTCACTCTACAAAAAAACTCATTCAAACATAAATTGTGTATTTTAGCAAGATATACATTTTTTCCATATTAAGATTTGGTCTATCTCTAACGGTTTACCAGTTATGCAAAAGTCATCCAGAGTAAATACGACTACATAGGCTATACACAGAAAATTCAAAATATCTCAAACATATGGCATTTTAATCAAAATCATTAGAACCATTTTCAAGAAAATGAAAATTTTCGAAAAATGTTCCATGTAAAGGGCAGTTTAGGGTGGGGCTATTTTCTTCAAAATGTTCGTGTAGCATCCTTAAGAGACATTAAACTTAAATACCAACTTTGATTTTTAACCGAGTTTTCCTTTTTGAGTTATGCTGTGCACACACAGACACACACAAGGACCTTTTTCTAAAAATGCTTTTTTGTTTTTATTCAGGGGACCTTAAAACATATATTTCCGGTGAAATCTCGATATCAAATTTTTGGGTTCAATACGATATTTTCTTTATTTACTATACGTAGTGGAGAAAGTAAACAGTTGAATGATTTCATAAAGAACTGAAGAAGAAAAAGAAGAAGAGGTAGAGGAAGGAAAAGAAGAAAGAAAGGAATCGAATATTTGTGATTGGGCGGCGCCGAGGTCAGCAAGATGTTCTCCATGGTCACATGACAGCCTCTTGTTTCCGAGGTCAAGAGTTCAAACCTGGAGACGGAGTTTCTTTGGACAAAAACAAATCGCTAGCATGGCTAAGGATAGACCAAATCTTACTATACAAAAATGTACATCTAGTTAAAACATACAATTTATGTCTAAACTTTTTTTTTTGTAGAGTGAGCCGTTTCGGAGATATTCCTTGTTATTTGTGTGAGTTTTGCAATACTTAAACTTTTCTCAAATGCAAGGTCGTTATTCACTTTTTATATATTAGCCGTGCAATTTGAAAGCCTTCATTCATCGACCAGTTTGACTATCGCTGAAACCCTACCGTATTCCCCTTGTAGCTACAAGGAAATTAGTACTAGGATAATTTTTACCACATTATGAAATAAATAATACTAATAGAGCTGTTGAGGACCGCAACTGTCCAATCACTGTTAACTGCACGTGCTATTGGTATGCAGCGAGTCGTGTTAACTCGGCACACTTCGGAGACGCGAAGTCTTGGCGTGCTTATTAACTCTCCTCTCATTGCCCGCCCGTATCGTAGTGAAGGCTGCGGCAGCAGGCATCCGAAGCCCTGTCCAGTGTTAGAATACGCGACATATTCCATCCTACGTGCTAATTCTTCATGAGGGAAGCTGCAGTTATTCATTTGTAGATATGAGCTTCGGCGATAGCCCACAATATATGTCCCAAACCTTTATCTCTGTTAACATGAAGCAGATAGAGTTTGTAAGAATGGTTAGTACAAGAATAGAGAAAGTCATGTGAGTGCAACACATCAGATTTTGTTAAAGATTAAACTTTGTTTTCGGGAAATGCCCAAAACTAGAGCTCTATCTGTATAAACAATATTATGGTTATATTTTCAAATTGGCAGTCATGTTTCTACATTAATTAATCATAAATTATTTTTTTTTTTCTTCAGAAAAGCTATCAGAGCTGCACAATTCCGAGCAGTTCAGTAGATTATGTCTACAGTTACATAAACATTAATTTACATTTAAATTCCCTCACTAGTTTTTCTTCAGGTCTAGCGCAGATTTTAAATGCCATGTGCGCTACATTTAAATGCCCCTCTTCTGCTTAAATTTTCGGAAGTATTGGAACAAAATCTGGGACGAAAAGGGCTCAAAAACAACTAAGTTCAGCTATGAATCTGAGACTAGAAGACAAAAGATGGCAGCTGTGATTATGACGCATGCGCGTACAAACTTGTTTTTCTCGACTTTACATTTTTAATACGCTATCTTTTTCGTGCTCATTAAATGTTGTATTGTACTCCTAGAATGTTTCCAGCATGGGCATGTGTTTACGTTTAAGGAAATTAAATACTCAAAGTTTTAAAAAATATTTTCAACGTCCATTAAAGCAAAGAAATCAATTACTGGTGTTTGTTGGACAATTCCAGTTTATAAAGTAGTAAAACTGTTGTGATACTTTAGTTTTTTTTGCACATACAGTATTTTGATTATTAAGGTAAGAATAAATTGAATGATAATTCGTTCAAAACTATAAATAATATTGTGCTGGAAGTTTGTGTGGTAGTTTCTAACCTATACCTACACTGTTAAGTGTGCGAAGTATCGATTTCATACGTGTGTATGTGTAGATTACGGCTATTGCGTGTGTGTTTGTGCACCCTGGCACTGTGCCAGTCAGTCTGCTGTGAATTTCCCCCAGTATATTTATTACGGGATATAGACGCCCTCCGTCAATTTAACAGCAGCTTGCACTTTGGCATGCTACGTATTTGTATCAGGCATTTGCAGCATTACGTACTCTTCACTAGCGCACTAGGACCCTCAGTCATTAGCTCACTCATTTCCTACCACTTAAAAACACATTTCCAACAGTACAAGCGTTGGGCGCACACCACTATTAAATGTAGGTACAAATTCCACTACCCTCTTAATGGAGTGTGAATTGTAAACATTATTTCTTTAAATTTGCACGCTCAAGTATTTGCTATTAAGTAATTTGCCTCTGGAATACGTTTCACACTCCCACTGTGGGAAGTGCACTCTTTCTAGGTTAGAATAAAATTGTGTTTTCGTCCGCATGGGAAACAGGGAACAATGAAGCATCGTATTACTGAATAGCAATGAGTTAACATTAAATTGATCAATTTTCCAGTCGTAAAACAGTAGTTGTTCTGTAGTTAGCCATTTAGATACGCTTTATTGTATGAAGTAGGTATTTTATTATTCCCTACTATGCGAAAGAATGCAAACATGTGGTGCATGTTTACTATTTGCGTACCTAGTGTAAGTAAGTGCGTGCATGAAAGGAAGGAAGGATGGATCGGACAAACTTGCTAGCTCACACAAACATCTCGAGTGTGTTGCAATGAGCGGAGTGTTTCCCAACGTGAACAAACACTGTTATTGTCAGTCTCCACTTGTTGGAATCATAACACCAAAATATTGACATCGTTTCCTCTTTTACTTTCAAATTGCTGCACTGTCGCCAAGTATTGAGGTTAGAGTTGGTTAATTGTGTGGAATGATTACATTCACATGAATTTTTCTACCCGGTATAGTTTATTTTACCAGGAAATTGCTGAAGCCACAGTACGATTACTGAAACTGAATGTTTCTAAGAGATGTGCATGTTTTATGTCATATATCGCTTTAACATGTACTTTTACAAGATTTTATAAACAGCGTTCCAAAAGGGAATTTCAGAGACTATCCCCCAGAAAATACAATATGTACATTCATTTGTCATCAAAATAACATAAACATATGGCATTTTTTTTAAAAAAATCAGAATTTTCCAAAATTATATATCTGGTCCGGAAGAGGCTAATATTGTGAAATATTTGCCATTTATTCACAACAAAAACTGAGCTCTCTCCACACCCCCCCCCCCCCCGCGACGACCGTGGTTACATGCTCTTAGTTTTTACGATTATGCAAATTTGCAAATATATATTATGTTGACAAAACCCCAACACTAATATATACCTATTATTATAGTTTCGCAGTTTACGTGTCCGGTTTCAAATTTGACGTAGGTAATGAGGAGGTTAGGATTGTCTGTTTCGTAAGAGTGAACTGGTTTAAAAAGTCACGGTATTTCATTGAGAATGTAGTCAAATGGAAGAGGTTCTAGTAAAGTTAAACTTGAGTAGAATTATACCTACAATATAAATATATTCTAATGTTATGTAGGTAATAGAAAGTTCATTATAAAACGAAATAAAGCTACAATTTAAACCTCATTTATAATATCGGCCGTTAATATTGCGCTATGTTTATCTTTTATGTAAACTATAACAAGTATCCAATGTATAATTGTGAGAAATTGTTATAATAAAGAATGACTATAGGTACTTTTAAGAGTGGTTTGTTTGCCATTTTGGATGTGTTTGAGTAGGTAGGTACACGGTGTTACTCTCACACATATATGTATGTATCTCGGATAACAGGACCAACAAAGTAGTACAATAAATTTTGTGACGTTCCCGGAAATCCTAAGCACGGGTCGATGTTGAAGAGGACGACCTTGACAGCATGCTGATCTTATGCCTGATCGGCCAGTTTGCGTCACGATTCGACACAACGACCTTGTAAAACTTGCACATTCATACCATCCGCCCTGCCTGCCTGCCTGCCTGCCGATAAGCACATTATCTTTCCTTCAAGTGTCAATAAACTGTTACTTACCTACGCTTCATTTTTCGGCAGATGTTTGACTTCTGTTTACAAACCGGCTGGCTGCTTTTTCATGTGCCAGCCATTACTATGTCTGTGCGTGTCTTCACTACAGGCGTTAATTCAAGGTCGCCAAATCGCTGAAAAAGCATATATTACACACAACAATCAAACTTCAAAATGGAGGGCAAATCAAACCGGTTATATCAAATTATAAAACAAACGATAATTCAAAATTCTACACCAATCAATTCATTGATCTCTATAATGAACGGGATACCAACTCTTATCAATTGAAGATATTGTCAACTGGATTTCGTTTTCCTCAGTTGGCAACGCTGAGTAAATTGAGCAGTATTAATCGTAAAGAATACATTTTATACAATGTAGTATTTTCTGATCATAGCTTTGCGGTATAATATTTGAATTATTTTACTTCTGAAATAGTGGAGATAAATGTCATTGCACGGTCCGATCTTCCCAGTCATCGGGTAAGTTACATGTCTATCATTTCCGGAACAATGCCGGAAAACAAATAGAACGTGAATATCAGGCTTGAGTATTTCTTGTCCTGTTCCGTGCAGTTGATATCTATTTTCTCTGCTACGTATACTGAGCAGCGGAAGTATTCCATTCCACCCGAACCTAAACAAACATTAGAAACAGGTCCGTTTGTGTGTTATTGCTCGTTATTTGACTCAACTTTGCAATACTTAGAAATGTGGAGTCGTTATTCGTTTGTATGTACATACCTATCTCTGGCCGCACAAAAAGAGTGAAATTCTATACTCGTGCATGAAACTGTATAGGTAATAACTTGCCAAGCTACATCAAAGAGGAGAAAGGTCTCTAGACTTTGTCCATCTCTTATGGCACGTTTTCCTTTCCTCCATGGTCTAGCGCTAACACAAGCCTCTGGTTCCAGAGGTCGCGGGTTCAAACCCCACAGAGGACGAGCTGAGAGGCACATGCACATCTTGCAGTTTACCAGTTATACGAAACTTACTCACAATGAAGAACATTCTCACAAACTTCAACAAATACCTACATTTCATTTGTCATGAAAATATTTTGTGGCAGTGTAATAAAAATTATTAGAATCTTTTTTTGAGAAAATGAAAAATAATGAAAATTTTAGTTGTTGTAAAGGTTAGTTTGAGGTGGGACAATTTTCTCGAAAATCTTTGATTTGCATACTTCAAAGACGTTTAATATAAATATCAAATTTGGTATTTAACCAAGTTTTTACTTTTTCTACTACGTATAGTAAGTAGAGGAAGTATTGTATCGCATTAAAAAATTCGATGTCAAGATTTCACCGCATCTGTATGTTTTGAGACCCCCTGAATAAAAAAAAAACAACCACATTTTTAGGAAAACGTTTGCGCGCGCGCGCGCGCGCGTGTGTGTATGTGTGTCGACACCACAACCTAAAAACGAAAAGTTACTTAAAAACCAAAGTTAATATTTAAGTTTAATGACTATCAAAGATGCGACACGAAGTTTTGAAGAAAACTCCTCCGCCTTAAACTACCCTTTGCATGGAAAGTTTTTCGAAAATTGTATTTTCTAAAAGAAATGGTCTAACATTTGGATTCAAATGCCATAGTCGGTGTGGATGGCTCAGTTGGTTAGACGCTGGTCTACTGATCCCAAGGTCGTAGGTTCACATCCGGCCCATACCGATGGTTTTGAAGTGTACTTAAAAACGAGAGCCCCATGTCAGTAGATTTACTGTCATGTAAAAGAACTCCCGCGGGACAAAATTCCGGCACACCGGCGACGCTGATGTGATCATGGCAATTGACAGCGTCGTTAAACACAAAATAAATTTAAATGCCATATGTTTAAGATATTTTTGTAACAGATGAAGTGTATATTTTGAGTTTTCTGTCTACAGCCCATGTAGTCCTGTTTACTCTTGAAGAATTTTGAATAACTCGTAAACCATAATAGACGAAATCTTAGTATACAAAAAGTGTAGATTTCATTAAAACACAACAGTTTATGTACGAGTGTTTTTTTGTAGAGTGAACCATTTCAGAGATACTCCTTGTTATTTGTGTCAGGTTTTCAATACTTACACTTTTCTGAAATGGAAGATTATTACTCACTTTTTTTTATCTCTTTGCTGTCTAAAGAGAATGGAATTTCAACTCTTTATATACTAACCAACTTCAAAACATTTGACTATCACTCAAAGCCTACTGTATTCTAATATTCCCCTTGTACCTACAAGGAAATAAGCAATAAGATAATTTGTACAAATGTTTATGTCAACTAACACGAAGAAGATATAGGAATAAGAGTTTGTAAGAATGGTTAGTACAAGAGTGAGTAGAGAAAGTCATGTGAGTGCAAGACATAAGATTCTCTAGTTATGCTTTTCACAGACGGACACATTGGGACCTTAATCTAAGAAGTTGGTGAAGTACGATAATGTGTCTGTAATGAACTTAGGTCACTTTGCATGACAGACAAACAATGGGAACTGTTGCAGAGCCCTGACGAGGTACCTGGGTCTGCTGCTGCAAGTGCGATCTTACCAAAGGAAGAACTCGAGTATAGCGGACATCTTCCGCCAGTCTGTCGCCAAGCACCCTAACAAGGTCTGCTTCATATTCGAGGACAAAGAATGGACATTTGCTCAGGTAGGTATGTATGTATATGTCAGTAATAGCATAGAAATAACACAAGTTCAAAGTTGGATCCCTTGTTGTAGAAGAATGGATGACGTTTGAGTATCTGTTTGAAAGAGTAATGTGATTGTGTTTGCAGGTAGAGCAGTACAGCAACAAGGTAGCCAACGTGTTCAAGGCCCACGGCTACCAGAAAGGTGACACAGTTGGGCTTATGATGGAGAACCGTCCAGAGTTTGTGTGTTTGTGGCTGGGGCTCTCCAAGCTGGGTGTCATAGTCGCTCTCATAAACTACAACCTCCGTCAGAACCCACTGGCACACTCCATCACTGTCGGCAAGTGCCAGGCGCTCATATTCGGCAGTGAAGTTACTGAAGGTAAGTACATTAGGTTATAGCACTGTCGTAAACCTTTAAATAAAGGCCTTGACTAGGGCTATAGCATCAGACGGTAGAGTGGTGCTTGGTTCCAGGAGTGTTAACACAAAGGAGTCGTTTAATAAGACTCCAAAAAACCACACAATTACATAGTTGAAAATTATCATTTACTTGCTTGAAATATCTTCTAATTACACTTTCAGAAGCAACACTTTACTTACATTACATGATGTCTTTGATACCTTAAGATTTCCAAGAGAAGATGTGATGTATCTCTGTTATTAATGAAGATCATTTATGTCCAAATGAATTTTTTTGTAAAATGAACCATTTCAGAGATATTCCTTGTTATTTGTGTGAGCTTTCCAACACTTAAACTTTTCTCAAATGGAAGGTTTTAATACACCTTTTTATATTTTAACTGTACAAAGAGAACATAATTTCAAAGCCTTCATACAATGGCCAGGTTTAAAAGATTTAACTCGCTTAGAGCCTACTGTATTCCCATATTCCCTTTGTACCGACAGAAAATTAGCAATAAGATAATTTCTGCATATGTTTATTTTGACTAACATGAAGAAGATAGAGGAATAAGAATGGTTAGTACAAGAGTAGAGAAAGTCATGTGAGTGTAACGCATCAGACTTTTTGTTTAAATGCAATACTTTGTCTATATGCTATGTATGTAGTAGCGAAAGTAAAACGTATCCATGTAACCTGATGAAGCGTAATTAAAGCTTATCAACATTACAGTACGATATGCAGCAGCAGTTGTTGTATTTTGCAGCTATCAAGGAGGTGGCGAGCAGTTTGCCGTCTGGGACTGTACTGTATCGCTGGAGTGCTGTGATGAACAACGAGACCAGCGATCTGGGAGAGAAGAACCTCACAGCCGAGATGCAAGAGGCACCGTCCACGCCACCTACTGGTACAGACAAGGTGGGATACCATGATCGTCTTCTCTACATCTATACTTCAGGCACTACTGGCTTACCTAAGGCTGCTGTTATTACACATTCACGGTGAGTATAGAGTCTTCATTTGGACGTATGGCAGTATTACTGGGAATTGCTTGCCCTGCACTGCACTGCACTGTTTTGTTCAGTTAGTACTGAATCTTCATGTATGTAACAATAAACTCTTGTAGAAAAGTGAGACATATTCACGTTGTAAGCTTTAGTTGTATACAGTTGAACCTGCGAGCCCTTGAATTTAAGAGACTATGAATATCTGGACTCGCCGGAAAAGAGCGTCTGGTCATGTGTCCAAATAAAAGCTCTGTATAGATTGCTTGTGTCACTTTGCAAATTGATTTATAATCAGAGAGTAAATCATCTGTAGTGCATGATACTTTTGAAACTGCCAAAGCATTCAATTGTTAGGCTACTGCTTTTCTACCTTCTTTCTTTATTCATTTATTTATTTTCTCAAAGCAATGTTCAACTATACAATTTGATTAAAGATTATCACAGTGCAGTATTACATTTTATTATCTATTGTTGTATTAGACTATTGCATTATTATCTGTTGAGTTTGTTAATTTAACAGTTAAAGCTACTAATATAAAGATTCCTTTATGTGGACAGCAGTTGCAGGAGCAATAAAATTGCTAACAATGAAAGTGTCAGGATCCCTCGTGGTGAAACCCACCCTGACAATGCTCTTATGGAAACAATGTACCTAGTACACAGAGACAACACCCAAAACAAGAGCTGCCAGTTTGAACTGTGAACCCTGGAACATGAACACCAAGTTTTGCATACATGGAAATAATACTTATATTAAATAGCCCTGACTATTCCTGATGTTGCATGGAGTTTGGAAACGGGCTCAGTTTACTTGATTCCTATATCCCAAAAGGACATTATTACACTAGGTGTGGAAAAAATGTAGAGAAAAAAAGCAATTTAAAACTAAGCATTTTGAGGTTAGGAATCTGAAGCTTTTTCTTGTACTTTATCAAGTTGAAGTTGTAGCTTACATTAAATAAGTTTTAATTCGGTTGCTTGTTCTATTTTGTTGTATTTTAATATGAGAAATGTTGACCCCACAGCGCCACTGCCCTAATACAAAATTCAAATACGGCCTTATTATGGAATGAACATGATTAAAAATGTTTATTAAATATGCTATCACTTTCAGAATCATTCATAATTTGAACATTCAGTGACAAAATTCTGTGACATTGACTCAACAAGCAGTGGAATGTGGTGAGGTTGTTGCTATGGTGAGAATATCTTGGCACTTCCGCTAAGTGGTTGTATTACACATGAGTGTTAGTCATTTCATTATATGACAATGCAGGGCGTTGATGAAGAACAGCATCTTATTCAGCACAGTACGTGCTACTCAGTGCTCAGTAATTGAGACAGGGCAGTACGCACATACTTGTGCTGCATCTACAACACCAAGTTTCTAACCTCTAAATACTTACTTTGGTGCTACTGCCTTTCTGCTCTGCAATTGTTTTTCCACATCCTTTGTATAGTGATCTCATTATTTCCACGTGTGAAATATTACTGTTTTGTGTTTATGTTGAACAGAATTTTTCATTTGTTTTGTACATTTTTTAATTGTTTAAATACAGACATCTCTAATTACTCTGGTCAAATTGAGGACTTTGCCTTACAAAACAATCACTTGACGTTAATTCACTCACATTGTGTTTTCATTCATTTTTGTATTCACACTTCCAAACTATACATAGATTAAGCAATGATTCTAATAAAAGAGGTACTCTGGTATTCCAGCTAGGAATCAAACCCAGTAACCTGGTTTGGGAAACAGCCTCTCAAATCTCTCCTTTTCTAGATTTAGTAGCTCTCTGACCCCAGGTACTGGCTTGTAAGTCCTACATAAGGGGAGGGTAATCAGATAGAGAAAGTGCAGCTGTTCTAAAGATATAGAAAGATAAACTACTGACAAAAAATGGAAGAATTTACAGAAGGCATTTCATGTGCCGACTTCTAGCAAAGAAAATATTGAATTTTCATAGACGATGAGAGCAAATATTTTAAAATGTTGCATTTAATTATTGCAGTTATTTGTTCATGGGTCTTGGCGCTCATCATGCTGTGGTATTGACAAAGGAAGACGTAGTATATTGCTCGTTGCCCTTGTACCACAGTGCAGGAGGTGCTCTGGGCGTAGGACAAGCTCTGCTCACTGGTAACACTGTTGTCATCAGGAGAAAGTTCTCAGCCTCACAGTATATTCCTGACTGTATTCGGTATAACTGCACGGTGAGAAAAAGTACTCTGTTGTTGTTACTGGGTGTCTTTGTCTAGCTTGGGGCCTTGCTTTGTGTCTGTGTGGGGTTAGGTTGCACTTGCTTCTTTCCAGGTTCAGCGCTACAGACAAACAGAGCCAAGGATAGTAAATTATCTCTAGTGTTTACGTCCTTCTGTTCAAAATAATTCTGGTATATATTCATACCGTCTTCGTGTATGACATGAGTGTACTTGGTATCTTAATAATATCTCTTGTCCATCATTAATCAGATATCTGAAGACAATGCTAGTCTCAGAAACCAGAGGTTTAGCATGTTAGTTATTCATTTTTTTCTCTTTTGACCATACAAAGAAACTGGAATTTTAAGGTCATCACATAGTGACCAGCTCTTACATATTCCTGTTGCATCTACAAGAAAATTAACAATAAGATAGTTTGTACAAAATTTTTACCTGTATTAACATGAAGTGGATAGAAGAATAAGTATTTGTAAGAATAGTTTATATAAAAGTAAGTAGAGAAAGTTATGCGAGAGCAACACATATTTTTATAATTTTTGAACCTATTTTAGGTACCTAAAGATTGGTTTTAAGGGTGTTAAAATGCAAGGTTTAGTGAAGCACTGGTTACTTTGGGATCTGCTTAGCAAGATGCACCTCTGGTAAAGGTTTAGGACTGATGGTGTTGGTGGTGTTTTCTGTATTGCTTTGCTTCTTTTGAGAGTTGCTCATGGTGCTAGCAGCAGCGATCCTCAAGTGAAGTAAACATCTGCACATTCTGAACACATGTTTCAATAAAAAGCGGTCAAATTGCTGCGACATTGAAGATGTTTATAGCTGGAAGTGTTCAGGACCCCTGCATGAAGGATCTCAATGCAAACTTGACAACTTCATGAAACAGACACTTGTAAAATCTTCGCTCGTCCAGTAAACTGTAATAATTTTACAATAACCTTGAATTTAGAAAGTTAATTTGCTGAAAGTATGTATAAAGTTTTAAAAGCAATGTTAAAGCTGTTCTTGTCTATGATTCAGAAACTTTGCTGTCAAATAAAGTTATAAATATGAAATTGCAAATTTTTATTACCAGATGCCTGCACAGAATCTTAAATATTTATTGACCAGTAGTTATCACGAATGAAAATTTGAGGAGACTGGCAGATGAAGAGTCAATTGAAGCCGTAAATGGAAGTGGATTAGAAAGCAGATAAAGGCTATTGAAAGACAGGCATTAGAATGGGATGCCCTGGGGGTACTTGGAAGAGCTAGAGAGTGCTGGAGGCTGAAGTAAACACTGTCGATCGTGTCAGACGGAGATCTCTCACTGATGTCCTATGCCCCAACAAGGAGTAACAGGAACCTTCTGTGCAATGCTCTCGTCCTCTGGTGTCTTTTCCAGCAATTTCTTCCTGAGGTTGTTACTTTGGGTCAAGTCAAAGTTGAAGACTCAGTCTTTTTTTAACAATGTAGATTCAGGATCAATTTCATGGTTTTCTAGCCTCAAATGCGCTGCTACTACCGATTTTTCCACTTGTTTATACTTCAAATTTCTAAGATGTTCTTTAGACCTTGTTTTCAATTTTCTTTTTGTTTTCCTAATATAAATTTTGTTACAGTCTTTGCAATTGAATTGATATATTTTATTGCTGGTCCTTCAGTTCAGTGTAATAGATTTTGGATAGAGTGTGCAGTTTTAGGTGCTAGAATAATGTTATGATCTTCAAATATTTTCTGGAATTGGTGTGGGCTTTTTGATGGTATGTGAACATGTGTATCTGCAGTTTTCTTTTTCCATTGACAGTTTGGTGATTTATTGTATCATGATCCTCTTTTTTACCTCTTTGTCTTTTCGGAAGAAGGATTCCTGCACCTTTGTGTAACAGGAGAGTGTCCTAAAGTTCGATGATATTTCTTGTTACTTTAAATTGCAAAATACTTAAGTGTCTTTCAAGAATATGAGAACAGTTTAAAAAAGACTTGCAAAACATCTAGAAGAAGTAAAAATTGAAGAGATTGAAGAGATGAACCAAATTATTTGATCTCGGTAAACCATTTGAAAGATGGGCATTAAATTTTTAACGCAAAAGTGCTAATAACTAAAACACATTTAAACCTTCACTTCAGGTTGTCTTGATCAATCAGCAGTAACCAGAAGTTTCGTCAGTGTGCATCATTATGAATTCATACTCTTTTAAGGAAGAAACAGTACAAAAGTAAATTCATTGGATAGACATTATCCTTTTCCACTTAAGCAGATATTTCTAAATACTCCAAACTTATGAGAATATTCAACAACAGTTATGAAACTTTCGTTACTATGGTGCGATTAAATATATGGTAATCCATTCATGGGCTATGTTCATTGCACGAGAGAAGTGAAAGCCATTGGGGGAAATAGTGCTGGCAGAGGTGTACTAAACTGCCTATCTTTCAAACAGGCACTGTATCTGTCATTCGTTCATTCAACAAAATGGGTTGTACTACTTTACTAGCACTTATCGTGCGGCATTTCATGCAATAGCACAGGTTTTTCTGAAGCCCAACATCGAATGTGTTAATCTTAATTCGTTGAGCAAGTTTGTTTGGCAATCACTCTAAACTGGCACCATTGTCATTGATTTTATTTTCTGTTAAGTAATAGAATGTTTCTTGTGTAACACTGAACCCAAACGTTCAAATTTATTAACAATTGGTAAAACGTACAAAATTATATTAAACAGTTGATTCCAGCATGTCCATTGGTGTGAAATCCTGCACTTACATTTGGCAAGTGTGCGAAGTGGAAGGTCAGGAATGTTGACACTGCTCAAGTCTCATGAATATTGCTTGGAAAGCTTGATAGAAAACACCCCTCCCCTCGTTACTTGCAGTAGCCAATAACAAACACCCAGACACATTGTAAAACCAGTGTTCTAGGACTGCACTTTCGCTTGTCATAGATGCTAATGCATGCTTTATCTCCTTTACCTTTCACGATAGATGAATTTGTTATTACACTTTTTTATTTCTCATATTTGAATCTACCATCATGTGAAATCTGCACTCTCATATTCTCATAAGTGCAGATATTTGTATTGGTAACTCAAGGTAGTGTAATGAAGAATATTACATCAATATTACCAGGAGAAAAACGAACTGGTTTCGGAATGGTACATATGTTTATTTTCCCTGAGAGTGCAGCACAGGTTGTTAGGAAGCAGAAAGCATAGTAAGGTTTCATAAAGACTAATGACTGGTCAGGTATTGAAGATATGAATGCGTGGAAGGAAATCAGTTGGTCTATACCAAGTATACCTGAGAAGACCTGCGACTGAAACTCCTACTGTGAACAACTCCAGCCTATCAGGGCCCGCTGCGTGAACTGCACGAGAAGAAATGCAAAATATGGGACTAATTCTATGCTACTGGCGCTGTGACAAGCCTCAAGTGAATGGACACAGGGAGGATACGAACTATGCCATACAGTGATAAGACTTTCTGTGCATGGATTCCACCGCAAGCTATGCAGCACCACAAACCCAGCCCAGATTGTGTATTGTGTGTAAGATGCAACGGACGACCAGTGTGTGTTACACTGTAAGATGAGATCAGAGTTATTGGTGCAACTCTGTAGGGACAAAGAGCGTGCGATTCATATTATTAACATTCTGTTCTGTTCTATTTACTTTATGACAAGACTGTTGTTCACATAAACTACAATTATTATATATTTTCTCGTAGCAAAGAGCCACAATGTATAATGTGTGACTAGTTGTGTAATTAAATCACTCAGCATTAATCTTACAAGATCCAGGAGGTTAGGTCTGTTATTAACACCAGATATATTTCCTACATTGTTGCATCCGACGTGCCTCACACTGTTGTGTCTTCCCCTGCGGCTGCAGTGCATTCTGTGGTGACCTCACACATTGAACTTGTCTTCAGTGCAACTGGTATGGTCTGACGTAACACTGGCACTACCTGACCTCCCCTTGTCTATCCAATGGTACCCATTCACTTCACTTTTGGTTATGAAACTAAGCTCATGTGAAAGTTCACTTGTGGTTTAGTTATAAATATTTTTGTCATGAACATCTGAATGGCATATTTTCTGAAATGAATGAGTTATACATGGTCTGGTTGAAGCTGTATATTGATTCATTGAGAGGAGAATGTTTGCATAAAGGTGATAACTAAACTGCCATTGAACTGAAATGGTACTCATGTTTCAGCTTTGTGTTTATAGCAGCGGGAATCAGCTGGATGGCAAATTTTCACTGCAGTGATCGTTTCTACGTGGCTCTGCCACTCTATCACACTGCAGGCGGAGTTATGAGTATCGGACAAGCCCTTATCTTTGGCAGTTCCGTTGCCATTCGCAGAAAATTCTCTGCCTCATCTTACATCACGGACATCAAGAAATATGAATGCACGGTACCCTTAATTTATTATGTTATCCTTTCTGGTGGCAGCTGCATCTTCACTCCATTTATTTTACACTACACCCTTTGTAGAAGCATGATTTGTGTGTGCACTGTGTCAATGTAGTGAAGTATCGTAAACAAATTTAGGCCCAGTATTATAAGGAAGTTTAAACTATAGTTTTAAGGGTACTTGTTTAGTATAGTAGGAAAACTGAGCATGTTACTTGGCTGCACTATATATGTAGTTTTGTCAAAACTGCGTATATGAAGCTAACCTAACCTTGGAACTTATTCATTTTATGGATATATTAGTAAAACATGTAGCAGGAAAACTGATATGGAACAAGGCAATCTGTAGTAAGCTCCATGGAAGAACAGCATAAGTGACTGAAAGTTTTCCTATTATACTAACTTTCAACTGTTTTAAGTTTTACTTTATGTTATAAACGTTAATCTTCAGTTGAACTTCAGTCTAACTTTACTGCAACTCATGTTCTGTTTACGTGAGTAAATGTAATGTTATGTTGCAAGATGTGGTCCCAGATGCACATGTGGACACCGAGGAGATATTTGAGCAATTGCTGAGTGATGATAAAGTTATTCACATAATTGAAAGACCTTGGAGATCCACAACTTCGTTAAATAAATATTACTTTGAGATGTGGGAATGACCATGGCATCCAGAGTTAGGAAACAAACAGTCCTAACCTTATTAGGTCAAATTCACAACCAGATACACAACACAATGAGACAGTATAAACTGTAAAGCCACAGATTTTATTATTGGATTTATATTAAAATAGCAATACATACTGACGCATAAGCATAAATGCTAGGATTCATGTAATGCAGTTAACTTTTAACAACTTTTTTTACTGCAAACATTCCTATCTTTAAGAGGTAGAACTGGAACTTAAAAATTCAATGCCACAACTGGGATTTGAACCACAGACCTTCCGCTTGCCGGGCGGACGCTCTAACCACTGAGCTATTGTGACAAACTGCCAGAATGGCATTAAATTCTCAATGCCAGTTGTGGCATTGAATTTTTAAGTTCCAGTTCTACCTCTTAAACTTTGCCCACACACGGCTTGTGTGTTTAAAAACACCAACAGTAAGTTTGTTGGCATAAATAAATAATTATTCCTATCTTTGTTGTGAATAATTATATTAATTTAATGTTAAACTGTTAGGCGTAGTTTTCATCATAAATGGTTATTATTTCAGAACATTACCAACATTTAGTTGTGGTATAAGAACATTAGCGATGTTTTCTTGTTCTCAGGTGTACCAACACACCATACTTAACCACAAATGTATAAAATGGCACCTGCAGGTTTGGTTTAGCTAAACTTGTGGTTGAGCTACATTATAATACTGGGCTGTAATATTCTACTTGCGGTTGAGGGAATTGTGTGCACTATCATGTCATCTTACAGGGAAGGTTACAGGCTGCAATTCATCATTATCATTGTAAATAAGCATTTTCAAATCCTATACTAGTTTTAGAGTTATTTTGTTTTGTGATTAGTTTACTCCCAGATTAGAAGTGAAACGGAGGCATTCAGTTCCTGGTTCAAACAGCATGTATACACGTGTTTGCACTGTGCATGATTAATAAAACGAGAATGCATGAATTCTTTTGTTTCATCACTAAAATATTAGTTCCTTGTTTCTTTTGTTTAGTGCGTTAAGGGTCCTGAAGTTAAATTGAACAATGTTAGCTTTAACAAGAAGCTAAACATAACTTTAACTTAACATTGGCATTTAACAAATGTTAGAATTCAGAAAATGTGTGCAGCAAATCAAGTTGTTTGTGAGTTTGCTGTATTAGTGTTTAAGAATGCCATTTCCAGTAAAGAATGAATATATATCATATTAAATTTAAAAACTTGCTTAAGGAGGAACTTTTAAAGCAACACAGACTTTCCAAAGTGGTGATGAGAAGAATTTTACATCAAATTCCTATGTTACGTTAGAATATAAGAGTTTATTAATTTTTATTTAATAGTAAACATTGGAATTTCCAAAGCTACTATGTGTTGGTTTATTCGGAAGATTTCCAAAGCATTTGCTACAAGCAGCAAACTTTTGTTGGGATCTGCTTGATCCTTGATTCATACCCAATTATTTTCTTACTGCATTTTACGTGGTCTTTTTCGAACACAATAATGCTTCTGTAGTTAGTAACGAGTTCTATAATTATTAATTTTCAAGCTGTGAACTATTAATTCCTCTGCATGTAAACTTTACAGTTGACATAGCAATTCTAACCTCAAACAATCAGAAGTCGCATGGCATAGACCTAGCTAATTGTTTGCTATTGACATAGAGAATGCATAAACTAAAGTGCATTCAGAAGCCACGTAGATCACTCACTGCATTCTCAAAAGCTGTTGTCTTTGACGTTAATGAAAACCAACAGGGACTTGAAACTTGGGAGAAAATATTCTTAAAAAAAATAGAAGTCAGGCCTGATTAGTGTCAACATTCCTGATCTTCCACTTTGTGTGCTTACCAAATGTATGCCCCCAAATTTATTCTAATAGACATGCTGGAATTCAATTATTTAACATCATTTTGTGACTAAATCACTCATTTTAACAACAGATGGAAAACATGCACATAATTCCTATTTTAAAGCTCTATCTTTCTATGTTAATTACAGAAGTAAATGATAAAGAAGTGGTGACGATTTTATTCTTTATTTAGAAACCATAAACTATAGAGGAAAATGATAAGAGGAAGTTATGATTCAGTTTAACATCTTCTTCGCTGAGGCTACTGGTAGATAAGGTTGGGCTGGTCCAGCGAAGGTCCACCACGGAAATAGATATGTTCACTTCACATTTACAACCGTAATTTCTAAAAAATATTAAGGCAAAGACTTTCTGATTCTGTGTTGTGTGAACATCCAAATAATTTCAACAAAGAAGGTGGCTTTAAGATAAACCTGGCTTGGATTCCGCCAACACAGCAGCCAATCACAATAAGCTTTTGTAAGAATAGTTTGTAGAAGAGTGAGTAGAAAACCTTATGTGAATGTAACACTTTTGCTTTCACTAACTACAAAATGGTTCTAATTTCTGTTTGTCTGTGGTGTTAAAAACACAGATGTTCGTACAATGTTTATTAATTCCTTGTTCATTATAACATAGGTATCTACACTAGCTATAATTACCAAACCATTTGGTAACCTGATGAATATGCTTCTTTGTTAGTTATTTTGTTGTAAGTGCTTTTTACTTATGCTGCATCTGGCTTGGCTTTTGGCTGCTTTTTCTTTTCTTTCTTTTTTTTTTTCTTTTCAGTGTTATTCATGAATTATGTATTCCTTCGCTTCTGCAACTTATGGTATTGTTATACATTTCCTTATGTTTCTGAAAATATTGTACTATATTCAGATCAGATCCTGTCAATGCTATTTTAAGATTTTAAACATTCATTCACTTCAAAATGCTGCATATTAATAATGAAGCATCCATGTTTAGTACACTGGATGTAACTGTCAGAAAACTGTAGGGAAGAAAGGCACTATAAAACTTAGGATTTTGAAGTTAGCAACCATGGATTCATAGGAGCTTTTTTATTTATTGCATCAATATCATGTTACACGATATGAAATTAACACTTTAGTACATTGGATTAAAACATTTGAATCAACTGATTAAAACCAGTATTTAAGTTGTGATGAATAAAACAAATGTAGTTTATATGGCAAAAAGGATAGTTATTTTACATTGGTGAGTAATGTAAATGTTTTTGCAGGTAGGGCAGTACATAGGTGAAATGTGCCGCTATATTCTTGCAGTTCCTCCTAAACCAGAAGACAAGCAACATAAACTGCGGCTCATCTATGGCAACGGTCTGCGACCTCAGATATGGACACAGTTTACAGAACGCTTTAACATACCAAGAGTGGCTGAATTCTACGGGGCTACTGAAGGCAATGCAAACATTGGTTAGTACAAAATAAACAAACTAATTTCTCTTAAGACAAAATAGATAAACTGTATGACACAATTCATATCATTACCAGAGTATAGTGTAATGATTTTCTGTGAATACATGTCTTAATTAACATGTTGCATTGCTTGCCCAAGAGAGAGACAAATTTCAGACAAATAATGATCAATCCTAACATACAAAGCATATCTGTTTTGTTTTACTATGCGACAGTCCCAGGCTTCCTGTACATTTTCCATGACTGAAAGTGGAACAAATGCATTGCATGCAGGGGGGGGGGGTATTTTGAGGGGGACAAAAATCTGTATATGAGTGATATTTTACAATAAATTGTTGTATGAACATTAGTGGTAGTCCTTAGTGAACACTCCGAATAAGTTTGTAAGTTTTTAAAACGCTCAGCTTAAATTATACAACAAAAGAGCAAAGTCCCAAGAAAGTGACATTATTGGTACTGCTTTAGATGATGTAAAATTTAAACAGCCTTTTCTATGAAATATGTTATCAAGTTCCCCCTTTTTTCCCTGTAGTGTCGTTTATTTAAACACTGTTTGTATGATTTCAGTGAACATTGACAATAAGGTTGGTGCAATTGGTTTTGTGTCACGAATCATTCCTGCTGTGTATCCCATTTCAATCATTCGTGTCGACCCAGAGACAGGGGAGCCTCTGCGCAGCGATGATGGCCTTTGTATTCCCTGCAAACCAGGTAGGTACTTATGCAATCTGACATTTGCACAAATAGGAATATAGACTTAATATGATCAGCATTGTTCATTATTACGAGGGTTGTCCGTAAAATAAGGTTCCCAAGGATCTGCAGTCCCGACGAACGTACAGACGTCCATGACAACCAGCGTTCTTTATGACCATCGGTTCCAGACGACAACAGTGTGAAAGTGGAAGAAGCAATGCTCAAAGATCGAAGGGACAGGTAGAGGTTATTGTTGTGTGAATTTCTGTCTACTGGTACAACAATCAATGCGGACTGCTACTGCGAGACGTTGAAGAACCTTTGCCACGCATGTTTACGAAGGTAGTGCATTTCCATCAGGTCAACACTCGTCCGCACGTTGCCCAAGTGACAACCAATCTCATTAACAAATTTGGATAGGATACTGTAACACACCCTCACTACACCCCAGACCTAGCCTAAATGACCACGATCTCTTCCCTGACTTGAAACACCTATGTGGGACGCATTTCAGAACTGGAGGGGACCTGAAAGAAACTGTATTAAGCTATCTTTGCCGCACAGTGGGAAAGTACTACATGCAGGCATACAAAAGTTGGCACACAACATGCAAAAATGCATTGATCAGAACGGCAATTATGTTGAAAAATAGGAAAAAGTCTAACCTTTACAAAAATGTGCCACTCAGTGTCAATAAATATGTCTTTCACTGTGAAAAAAAAATTGGGAACCTTATTTTACGGACAACCCTCGTACAAAAGCAAACAAGCGAACACTGTGTGTGTGTGCATGCATCTGTGCGTAAAACATGTACCTTTTCCTCATTTACCTGTTGTTTATTTGCAATATTAAGATTACCACCAGTAGAAAGCACATTGTTTGTTATGGCATTGTTATGTACTGGAAGTAAACTAAATTTGTTTATAGAAACAATTGGCAGTATTTCAAAATTCATTATACTATCTCTATTCTTTGATACTTATTTATGATACAAGACTTAAAACCAAGTTTATCCTGTGAGCAGAATAAAATTATTCAGACATGCTTGTCATATACTATTTTTACTTTCTCTACTACGTATAGTAAAGTAGAGGAAATATATTCAACCCAAAAATTTGATGTCAGGATTTCATTGAAAATATGTTTTGAGGCCCCGTGATTCCAAAGAAAAAAAAAGCATTTTTAGAAAAAAGGTCTCTGTGTGTGTGGACAGCATAACTCAAAAATGAAAAGTTGATAAAAAACCAAAGTTTAAGTTTAATGTCTTTCAAGGATGCGACACAATTTTGAAGATAATTGCTCAACCCTAAACTACCCTTTACATGGAAAATTTTTCGAAAATGTTGATTTTCTTGAAAATGGCTATAACGATTTTGATTAAAATGCCATATGTTTAAGATATTTTTATGACAAATAAAATGTGTATTTTGAATTTTTTGGCTTTAGCCCATGAAGTCCTATTTACTCTGGATGAATTTTGCATAATTGCTAAACTATAGGAGATAGAGCAAATCTTAGTATAGAAAAAATGTAGAGTTTGCTAAAATACCAATTTATGTCTAAATGAATTTTGTTGTAGATTGAGCCATTTTGGAAATGTTCCTTGTTAGTTGTGTAAGTTTTGGAGAGCTTATACTTTGGTCAAATGGAACATCATTATTCATTTTTTATATGTTAGCCATGCAAAGGGAATGAAATTTGAAAGCTTTAAAACATTTTACTATCTCTCACTATCTACTGTATTCCCATATTCCCGTTGTAGCTACACGGAAATAAACAATAAGATAATTTATACAAATGTTTATCTCAACTAACACGAAGAAGATATAGGAATAAGAGTTTGTAAGAATGGAAGAGAAAATTGAGTGCAACATATCAGATCTTTTTTTAAAAAAATAGATGTGTTTTAAAAGTATACACATGTTATCATGCATCTGACCTAATTATTATTATTTTGGTTGTTTTAGGTGAATCAGGAGTGTTTATTGGCAAAATCAACCCCAACAATCCAACACGAGCATTCCTTGGCTATGTCAATGAGAAAGAGTCCGCAAAGAAGGTTGTACATGATGTTTTTGTGAAGGGTGACTCTGCGTTTATTTCAGGTACAGTTTAAAGATCATTTTATAGATATACCAGTGACTGTGGCAAAACTTGAGGAATGGATACCTTTAAAGATGAAAGCAAATGTTTAATGATGTTGCAGGTGATATTTTGGTGTCGGATGAGTTTGGGTACCTGTACTTCAAGGACAGGACAGGAGACACTTTCAGGTGGAAAGGGGAGAATGTGTCAACTTCTGAAGTGGAGGCCGTCATCAGCAATTTGGTCAACTACAGAGACGCAATTGTCTACGGTGTAGAAGTAAGTACCTACGCTAGCTAAATTGTGACATAACCTTGTTCAAAATAATATTGTGTTAATGCAGCAAGCTGCCATGTTCATTATTTAGTGCTGCAATCTAATACAGGGTTACCAGACATGACCTACATTTTAATAATTTCTGTGGTGTCCAGGGGGAAGTGTGTAATGTGGTACTTTTTAGAAATATGCAGTGATTGTTAGAAAATAAACTAGCATCTGGCAAAAAAAAATGAATGCTTAGTGATTAGCCACGCCTGCAGCTTATTATGGCCACAGTCAAACAGTAGGTATACTATGCATTAGTAACATTGAACGAGAGGTTGGCAACACAGCATTTGTAGTCTTAGGCAGAAGGTTGGTTTTATGTAGAGGCAAAAAGATGTTCTACTCTTACTCTTCCATTTGCATTTAGGTTGTCGGGCAGGGTTGCCAACTCATACGATAATTATGGGGCATACGATAATTTTAATGTTTGTACGATGATTGTCAACCCGTACGATAATTTGAATGTATGATAGTTCGATATCTGCGAAATATTGTTTTCACTGGTTTGTCACTCCAGCGAAATGAAACTAATTACAAATAAAACCACTTTTGTCCTCATTGTTTGTCTCCACCCCATAGCTACTAAGCCTGCTACCCTTTATCCTCTTATTGCCAGTGTGCCCAGATCTGATAATTTCAATGAAGAAGGCACTGTTCAGAAAACTGATGATCAATGTAGAAAACTCGGAATATGTGACATTCCGTGTGAAATAAAGAACATGCCTGAACCTGACAGTTTCTGGAGTGCTGTTAAACATATGTCACCTTGGTGGAAATACTGATTTCTAAGAACTAGTGGCCTTTGCATTATCAGAGGTTTCCTTGCCCTACAGAAGCACTTCTTGAGAAAGTTTTTTTTTCTAAACTGGGTTTAATAAAAACCAAAGTTAGAAACAGATTGGCACTAGATACGGTAAATGGACTCATTTTGCCGTCTCAACTTATGAAATAATGTGGTAGATCTTAAAATCTACAAGTCACCGAGATGTTAAGGTTTATCTCAACAACAAATTTGTACAATGCTGCAACGGTTGAGGAAGCTGAACTTTCAGATGAATAATGCGAGATACATAATTGCTAAAGTTGTAATATTTGTTGAGGTCATCAATCTTGTAAGTGGATATAATAAACATCATTACTCTTATATTTTCATAAGTATTATACTGATATTTTTATTGTTGTAGCGTTTGCTTTATGATGTACGATAATTTTGAATCCAAATCAATAATTTTGAGTGGCTGGTACAATAATTTTACTTTTAAATGTTGGCAACCCTGTTGTCGGGCAATAAGATACTGGAAATGTAAATAACCTGTCTTCCAAGGAAAAAAGCTTCAGAAAATTGTGCCAGTAAGTATTTGAGGTTTGTTTGCTCTGCCCACACAATCAGCATACTGTGCTGGCGTTGTAGAGGCAACACTCGCACTTCACACATACACTTTTTTGTCGGTCTGGGTGGCTCAGTTGGTTAGACGCTGGTCTACTGATCCCAAGGTCGCGGGTTCAAACCCGGCCCAGGCCGATGGTTTTTAAGTGTGCTTAAAAACGACAGCTCCATGTCAGTAGATTTACTGGCATGTAAAAGAACTCCTGCGGGACAAAATTCCGGCACACCGGCGACGCTGATGTGATCCTGGCAATTGACAGCGTCATTAAACAACAAAATAATTTTTAATTTTCACACATACAGGTCCATAGAAAGACTATCATATATTCAACATACTCTTTACAGCGTTAGGAATAGACATTTGGAGCTGACATTACAAACACAAAGTTTGGTGGCATAAGTCAGCCAGAGACTGTGTGTTGTAACAAAAATGGCACAATTCTAAGTCCCGTTATTTTTGTATCACTTTATTGTCCTCTAAAATTTTACCAGAAATGCAAAGTTCTCTTTTCATGGTTAACACATTTTATAGTATTTCCTGTTATCACAACTCACAACTGTTCTTCTGATAATCTTTCTCAGTCCTTCAATGTCTTTGTTCACTTTCACTGTCCCTTATACCTAACTATGACGATGCAATCACTCGATGACACACACACTTACTGACAAGTTTGTGAACTATCAGAGTTGGTTCACTTAGGATCTAAGTGCTGTTTGTGATGTTGCAGGTGGGAGCTCTGGAGGGTCGAGCAGGTATGGTAGCAATACATGACCGAGATAGCAGTCTCAACCTTGTGGACCTAGCAGAGGGTCTGAGGAAAGCTCTTCCAAGTTACGCCAGGCCACAGTTTGTCAGGATACTGCAGAAAGTAGACATGACAGGTAACTATTGTTAGTCGTGTGTCTTATTGAAGGATATTAGTAATATATTGCAACCAAGGTGAAAAGTTGTTGGCCTAATGTGTCCCTCACACAGTAATGTTTGTACAAACAAGGTCGAATAGCTTGGTGCGGCCATACATTGCAAGTTGCCCAGTCATATCACAACTTTAGCCACAAATATAAACATGACTAGCTCAACAAAGAATAATGCTATGCAAAACATTTATTAACTGTAATATAGTGAAGAGACAGTTACTAAAAATGCCCTCCACGCAGGTGCGTCCAATCATCTATAGCAGCACATATGACATTTATGTACAAATTCTGTGCTATTTGCTTCAAATCTCATTTTAGAGTACCTGTTATTTTTTGTACGCTACCCAACTTGCCGCTGATGTTTGTAAACACACAAGCCGTACGTGGGCAATGTTTGAGACATTAAATTCCCCAACAGATCTGCATTTTCCCCGGTAGACCACAAGGGAATCTCGCTTCTAAGATAAGTACCTCAAGGGCAACTTGCAATCAAATCATTTTGAAAAAATAACCCATTTAACAACTTTTATAGTTTTCATAGGACTTCCTAATTCACCAACTGTTAAATGCTAAAATTTCAGGAAAATCACCTCCACTCTTTTTTTCTGCATTCTCAGTTTTTTTATTACAAGCAACTGGATTGCATATTCAGAGCAGTAGATTTTCAAGAAATGCAACGTTCTCTCCACAACACGTATTTTCCTCGTAGTGACCCACACGGAAGCACATGGGCAATGTGCATACCCTGCCTTTGGTTTCCTGACATATTTCTGTCCTACATGTTCATACAGATTACTGTTCAAAATGCTCCTTCTTATACTCTGATGTGTACAGAAGTAGTTAAAAATATGAAATTAACCTTCACTGTCAAACAAAATGCTTAGCTTTAAACCTCAGGCGAGATGCACTTTTGTGCGTTATATCCACTGTGTGCGCACATCGTTTGGCATGACTGACGTGAGGCAAGCAAACCACTAGCCGCATGCCTTTTCACTGCATGGCATGATGCTGTAATAATACTAATTTATAGCAGATCGTTGTTCAAAGTATACTCCTCAACAAATATTACGGCAATTGGATTAGTATATACATAATAGAAGACTTAATTAAGAAAACCTGGCAGGGTAGGCAATCATGCACATTCATTGACACTGTGCCTCTGGTTCTGAGCTTGCCCAAGTATCATTGTTGCTTCTACACAGCCTCATACAGTCTATTCACATTATTTTCGGCCACCAGTTCCGGACAGCAAGCGGCACACACAGTATGTATGTAAACAGTGCACGCAACATTGTACGTTCTACTCTCTATTACAAGTGAATGGTAAAAGAGTCCACTACCAAGGTGCAAAAACTTATAAAAGAAACATGCAATAAACACAAAATGCACACTGTTGATGAATTAGCACGACCATGTAGTTGTTAGACTGCCCCCTTATCATTGTACTTTGAACCCCATCCCCATAGAAGAATTCAACAAAAAAAAAAACAGTCAATAATATTATTTATTTATGCCAACAAACTTACTGTTGGTGTTTTTAAACACACAAGCCGTGTGTGGGCAAAGTTTAAGAGGTAGAACTGGAACTTAAAAATTCAATTGAGAATTTAATGTCATTCTGGCAGTTTGTCACAATAGCTCAGTGGTAGAGTGTCCGCCCGGCAAGCGGAAGGTCTGTGGTTCAAATCCCAGTTGTGGCATTGAATTTTTAAGTTCCAGTTCTACCTCTTAGTCAATAATATGTTCGAAAGATAAAATGTTGCTGAAATTCGAGCCCTAATTAAAAGTACTACATATAAAGTACAATGAAAACAAGAATTATGGGCCTAAGTACATACGTATGCTGAACTAGAAAACAAATATAGCTTCTGTGAAGTTCTAATAGAAAACAGCCAGCCTCTGGTAATCTATCTACAAGACGATCATATATTTTCAGAGAATGACCATTAATGTTACATTCATTTCATAGTTTTTCTACAATAATGTAGGTATATTTTAATGTTTTATTTATTTTTCATGCTTGCAGATAACACAACCTGGTCTATAAATTCGAGTTTCTTATTTACAATCACCCTGAAGCAATTTTCAGCTATATTGATACTGTAAACAAAGTTTGCGATCATATTGCATAATAGCATGATATTGCAATTATTCACACCTGGCACACGACCGCCACGTGCCTTACCCCTCCTTCAAGCCGTGGCCGAAAACAATGCAAATGGACTGTATATCTGCTCCAGCAATTTTGTTATCATTTCTAAATGATGTTTCTTATTGTAACAGGAACTTTTAAGTTGAAGAAGCGAGATCTACAAAAAGAAGGTTTTAATCCAGCAGTGATCAAGGACAAGCTGTACTACTTGAGTTCGTCTGGAACGTACGAGTTGCTGACTGAAGAAACATACAACAGCATCGTCACAGGAAAAATAAGATTATAATAGTATCTATTAGTTCACGTTCACATTCACTCACTCATCATGTAAAGATCACCATCATTTTCATCATTGACGTCGTCATCATCATTATCATCATGTGGCATTCTAAAAGGTTGTGACTGCATCAAGAGACATATTTTTTTATGATTTCTTCTCTGTGCAGCAGGATGACATTTGTTAAAGATATGAGCTAATATTTTCAGATAAATGGATATTGTTTCATACCTTGGTTTTGTTTAAAGAGCTTTATATACTTAGAAATATATATATAATGTATTTGTGTGTGTTACATGTTTAGAGAACAAATTATTAAATTGTTTTTATAAAACTGATTTTCATTTAAAATGACCCTGCATTCCAACAGTGAATCCTTGCTCTTCTGTCATGTCAGGGGCGTTGTTCCTTAAAACATGTGAATTGTTGCACTCTGCACTCTTGTACCTGTGTGGTTATACTCTATCTTCATTTATAAAAATTTTGCAAATTGTATTTTTAGTAATTAAAACCCTTCCTTTGCAATCTGGAAGTTGATCATAAACCTTAATGTGATTCCTATGTCCCCTGCCCCAGGAGGAAGGATGTGGGGAGGTGAGGCAAGGCCCTCCAACCTCCGTTTTAATTGACCTCACTTATGTAGCTTTATTTGAAGCATATATACAAATACACAGTTTTCTTCTTGTCATTAAAAGTCCACAGTCTTTCTGTGCTATCTACTATTTCAGTTCACAACTCTTCTCTCATAACCTTACTCTGTCCTTTCAGTGTCTTTCTTCACCTTCTCTGTCTCTCATGCACACACTGGTACAACATTACAATCACTTGACGCCTGTTAGATGGCCGATGTATCCATCACGACAGTGCCACACATGCACCGCTGTCTCGTACTTACTGACCGACTCATGTCTGTAACTGTAAGTACTGTTCATTGCCTTGCCTCCCTTTATAGAGGGGCCCATGTCACCTGGACCTTTCAAGAAGCTCTCTACACACACACCACAATGACTTGTAAATCTCAAGAGGGAGTTAGAAAAGTCTTTTGTTTCTGCCGCTTCCATTGTTACAGTCACATATACATAAACAGTTGCGTGAGGCATCCTGACCTTGGACACCTAACCTTTTTTTCCTTGCCAGCCTGGCATGTGTTGTGAAGCAGTTTGACTTCCGTCCGTCTGTTGTGTGTCAAACAGTGAAGCAACAAGAATCTAAATTAAGAACAAATTAGCTTTGAGAATGAGTTGGAGTCAACTTGAAACGTGTCAGCTGCATAAAATCTTGCAATTTATAATTTGTTCTTACTTTAGTGAGTATTATTTTACTTAATAAATAGTTCAAGTAACACTGGGCGTTAAGCACTGCTTGGTCGCATGGAGCACACAATATAGACTGGGGTGCTTGGCGAGTCACCAGAGTTGTCAAAACCTTGTGGAAGTCTTTCTGTTACAGTGTGAGCTTTAAGCTGAAACATGGCAAGTAGAAAGATTTGTAATCCTTAACTATTGAAACTTACTATTTAAATTGTGGATTGCAAAGATTGCAGAAGTTGCAAAAGTATTTCACAACACATGAAAACCAGCCAAGCAAGGACAGCTAATCATATCAGGATATTTTCCACATTTCTGTAGAGACCCTTCCATATTTTAAAAGTGTAACTGAGGCTAGGCAGTTAAGGGTGAGTGTGACAGTGTTTCTCAGTAGTTGGACCGTCATTAGTGCATCCTCCCCTCCTAGAACCGTCAGGCAGCAGTGCAAGGTCACCTTCAACCTAAACCTCCCACACTAATGAAATAAACATTTTGTTAGCTAATGACGCTGTCAGTCGTCAGGACTATATCAGTACCAAGATGTGCCAGAATTGTATCCTGCAAAAGTTTCTTTAAAAGCCAATAAAGGACGAGGACGTCAGAGAGCATTCCCAGAAAATTCAATATCTATATGCATTTCACTTGCCTTGAAAATACCTTAAATGTATGGTATATTTTAATAAAAATCTTGACCGCTATTTCATAGAAAATCATAAGTAACAAAAATTTGTCTATGTAAAAGGTAATTTGAGGTGTACAGGATTTTTCTTTTTCTTTTTTTTTTTTAATTGTGAAGTATTTCCCTTAAGATACTTAACTTTCATACAAAAGGTATTTATCTAAAATTTTGCTTTTGAATCGTGCTGTTCATACTGGGATGAAATACCAAGATCACTAGAGGACCAATCTTTGTATTCTACAAGTGGCACCAAAGTGACTTTTAAACACAAAGGTAAGTTGCAAATTATATCAGGATAAGAATGTGGTGTGTGGGGTAAGGGAAGATGAATGGGAGAATATCAGGATGCTGGTACAATAAGCAAACAGGGCGGTACAGAAATATAAACATTTATTTCTAAATTTAAGCATTTAAACACAAAACATTGGGGTATTACTTGGCGCATATTAAACCTGGTTTAAAATAAATCATTCACCGAGTGGTAAAGTAAAAAATTGCAATTTCCATTACAACATTTTAACAGACATTCATTTATCGTCTTTTTCCCCCCTTTGATAGGTATATAGGTTATACAGAAATGTTAATTCGTAAAAACAAATCCTCCATCTAGAATTGCACGCGAGCGCCTTTAAGCCTTGATGCATTTATTTACCAATCGGAATCGATAGTTTTAAACTGTGGTTTTAAAGCATTGCCAAGCATGGTGTTCAAAAACTAATAACTGATTGGGTATTTTTTTCTGCAACATTCATTTGTTTTATTGCTGTAATCTCTACTTCGATTCGGTGGAAGGAAGGAAGTTTACTGTCGTCTGTTTTCCTGTTCGCTATTGGCGGTTGGTACAAAGTGTAAAAATGGCGGTATTTGGTGATCTGCGAATTCAAAATATAAAAGAAGCGGTACAAGATAAACACCACATAGTACGAGATGAAACAGGTAAGCCACTTAAATGATTATACTAAAGTACTAAAAATGACATGTCTTCGGCTTACTTCAATAATCATATTAAAGTAGCAAAAGTGGCATTATCCTTGCACAGTAACCACTCATTCTCGTAAGTATTGTATTTATCTTAGCGAATCCCCCTCTTATAAGTTTCTTAGGTTATTTAATTCAGCTTACAAACTGGTGATTGTCGTAATAATTGCTCATACTTCCCGCTCTCCAAATAAGTGATCGCAATAAACATTTGTTAACCTCAATTAAATTTCCGAGAAAGCATCAGTTTCACTGCCGTATACATATATCACAGTTATACGTGAAAAATACATACATTAGCGACCTGTAGGTATAATACCTATATTCGGAATAGTTGAGGAATAGTTTGCACAAGATTTTGCCACGACGAAGATTAACGTAAACCTATGTATAAAAAACTAAATGTAACCTAACCTCCCATTAATCTGAAACTAAGCTTATACGCATAAGTAAATAATCATAGCATCGTTAAGTCAGCATTTGTGGTTGTTTTCAAAGTGGTATACTTTCAGGCGGTCCTAACATAACTACACTTGCATAACCCCTCTGTAAATAGCTTCTGTGATTATGCTGGGCACTTGCACAACAGCTGGCGGTGTCGGTGTTTCAACTTGCACAGCTCCAGAGTAATGATTCTGGCTAAGGGGATGCTGTACTGAAACTGTGACTCTCTAAACTTTTCATGCAATTTAGCTTAACATTTATTTTCAATATTATCTTATGCAAACATTTACTGCGTTTCCACGGCGAATTCACTACGTATTGAGTTCTTTTTCCGGACTGAATACCGCATGGGAAAGCGGATTCAAACGAAGTTCAACCACTGGATTCGATCCACTTATTTCATGGGATCGGTGGTGGTGATGATAATGATGACGATGATGAACAATAACAAGTGCCGTTCTTAAACACTTCACATGTGGTGTTATAATTATGCTAATAGAATACAGCCGCCCGCGCTGACCAATAGCGCCTTTACTTGTTCTACAACAGGTCAAACAGACTGTGTATTAGTGTTAAACCGCGCTCTCCATTATCAAGTCATTCTAGCGCCGCACTAATAAGCACGACATTTTTAAAAACATGAAATTAATAAATATGACTTTAACCTAGCTTAAGGGGACCCAAAAACCGGACTTTTGATGTCCGAATATTTTTTTTTCTGGAGTGAGCCATTTCGGAAATATTCCTTGTTGTTTGTGAGTTTTGAAATACTTAAAACTTTCGACAAATAGATATTTCAATTTTTTTTTTTTTTTTTTTTTTTTTTTTTGTTAGCGGTTCAAAGAGAACGGAATTTTAAAATATTTGACTATCGCTCAAAGCCTGCTGTATTCCCATATTTCCCTTGTACCTACAAGAAAATAAGCAATAAGATAATTTATACAAATGGTTAATACAAGATTGACAAGAGAAAGTCATGTGAGTGCAACTGATAGGATTATTTTAACTAGTCAGCTGGTACTCGTGTTCTCTCGTGGTTAAGCAAAGGGCATCGAATTTCAAAGCCATCACATAGTGACATTGTTTTTAAAAGCTGATTATTGCTCTAGCCAACTATTCTTCTTATACTTGCAACAAAATGTGCAATGAAAGTTTAAAAATTGTTTGTAGAAGAGTGAGTAGAGAAAGTCAGTTGAATGAAGCATATGACTGTTTTAGCTTGGTACCTAAGCTTTTGTCCTTGCTGCTGAATGCGTGGGGAGGGTACGGGCGATTAAACGGCACCGACTTGGGTTTGCACAAACGTGGTCATATGGGCCTAAACACCTGCACATTCCACGCCCCAAGAATGCCCGCCCAAACCGACTGTTATCGCGCCACTTACAGCTAAGGGCACTGGCAATCAATTTTCTCACTTTTTCAGTTTTAAATACGAATACATAAAGAAATGACCGTGCAAACACTCAATGTTCTAGCTCAAACAGTTAATACAAGTAAACACTTTTAATTAGAAAAAAGCTGCCTTCACATTTGTCAGGAAAGTATACTATACTAATTAAAAGTATAGTGGCATTTTCTGATACTTAAGTAAAATAATTGATTGAAGTTGTTGGTGTTAAAATTTCTTTTCTTTTCAGCATAATTTATTTTTTGTAAGACTAGGCCGCTGGACTTTAGTTAAAAACAGTGAAAAGTATAATGAAATTATTTCTGCAGATATTTATTCCGGTTAACATAAAGTAGGCTAGCAAGAACGTTTCTCTAAGCGGAAGCTAAAAAAGAATAAACGACAATGGGTAGAGAAACTATGTGAGTGTAAACATAACATTTTTTTAGTATATCAAATCAAAAACCCGAGGTTGTGCATTTCGTAGAAGTGATTATTCCTAACCCTATTTACACAAGTCGGAAATATCCATTATTCACTTATTGGAATGAAAATAACTATGACGTCGTTTCAGGATAGCTCATACGTACGTACGTAACCTTAAACATTGTATAGAAGGGAGAATTTGACGATGGTTGCTGAGGCGCCATGTACAAAATAAGAACTTTGTTGGAAAATGGAATGTGCAATTATTATGGACATGAGCACAACGAAACGCAATTGCAAACTGTTTAAATATGTGAGAAGTTGTTGTAACGACTGCGCATTTCATCCTCGCCAGCGCTAAACACGTAGAACCTGTTAGCAAAATGTATAACGTACCTATCACATTAACTGGTTTAGAATACGCACGCACTTCGTTATATCAGCTGTCCAGGCTTTGGCATTTCTAGTTGTTTTTGTTAGCTAGTTACGTATCTCCTGTGAGAGAAATCTTAAAATGTTATTTATTCGGGCTTTAATAACCTAAAAGTTCTGTGTTAAGAGAGAAAAATAGCGTAACGTCATAGTGGCCATGACCTACTTAACTGTTCCACTTGCGTAGTATATTTAGAAAAAAAAACATTTTCACAAAATAAAATCAGTTTATACTTTAAAAGCTAACCTGCTTTCAGTTTGTTGCACTCAAACTGTATTTCGTTGCTTTCATTTAGTTTATGCTACAAAGAACAATGCGAACGAATTGGCGTTCAATAATTACTTCTTAGATCGATCAAGAACACGTTTAATGGGGCCATGTGTTTTCATTACATAATTGCACGTTGGCATCCCTGCTTGCACGAAGGACGCCTTCTTTTGTTCGTATGTGGTTATTGTTAAAGAAGGTTTGAAGAAGAATCGTGAAACAAAGTGCAAAAATCGACTGGATTATATGGCAGAATGGCAGATAGGCCGCCTCTGCACATTTACAACCAAATTCGTAGTGCACATCCTGGGCGAGCTCTATCAGTCACAATACGACGGCTACAATTCTGAGAGGCAAAATCGGAAGTTGAACTGCGTCGCGTTGGTAAACATCTGCCACGCTTGCGCACTGCAGCTGGTTCTGGAGCCGCGGTGTGTTTTCTAGCGGCACGGACGGGCGGCAGTACATGGCTCCGCGCTAGCATGGGACAGCAGGTCGAGTACACGTTTTGGGTGCTCATCTTCGCAACCCTTCTTGTGGGCACGATCATGGGGATTGTGTCTATATCACGGCTTCTGCTGGCGGCGGTCGTGGTTATCGTTACGACGCGCTATTGGCGAAGGATCAAAATTGCAATAGTGATGCTGCCCAGGGACTTTAGGTGAGTGACATTATTGAGTTGAACAATGTAAGTAGCGAGAGGATGGTGTTGGGAGACAGCCGGGCACCTATGTTCTATTTCTATCCCTGTGTGTGTGTACTGCTGTTCATTCACCTGGATGTAGGCGCCGGCACTTACATACGTATATGTTAGGGGTGAGGTTACTGAATGGCCGGCAACAATCAATATCTCGGTGACCTCCCTCCGCCGGGCGCAACCACAGCGCCATCATAACTGCAGTACGTACTTCCCTATTGCGCACACATACACCTGAGTCAATATCATCATCTCCACCTAAAAACACGTTTTACTTTTGAAAATTTGCATACTTGTAAATCAAAGCACATAACCTTAAAATGCTTCATTAACATGCTTGTATTTCTCGGTATAATACGTCCTCCAAAAGACTGGCATTCCAGCAATTCAAATACATTTTCTGTACTATTGCATTTAACGTGTATATTTCTTGCTATTAAATACCTCAACTTGCTGAGTAAATTATTAAAACTGTTTAACGCGGTAACTAATGCATTTATACGTAATTGCTTCAAACCCAGAACGTAAAAAGTGTAATAATGCTTAAGGTTTGGTTTGGAAATTAAAAAAGAATCTAATTCGTACCTAATATCAAACAAAGACCTAAAAACTGTAATTTCCACAAATAGTTTGGCAGAGACAGTCAGATGTCATTTTACAGAACTTTTGTTGTCGATATGCGTATTAGATATGCGTAATAGGTTAGAAAAAAAAAAAGGATTTACAATTAAATTACGTTCTAAAAATGAGAATATTTTATTAATGTATAACTGAAATTGTTAAATTAACAGTAAATATTACAAAGTTTGCATAGAAATTGGGTGGCAATGTTTAATTTAATTTTAGTGCAGGAGATGCGCAGTATTGTTATATACTAATTCAGCATTTCTAGTTGGATTTTTACTTTTTCTACCAAGCGTAAGTATCGACGTGAAAAAAGTGGCCCATTTTCCTAGTATGTCTAACGTGCAGCATTAGCTACATACACACACACCACTAGGTTAGGAGGGTATTACATTCCACCCGAGATTTCAATATAAATGCACGTTTTGAGGTCCCCTGAATAAAACGTTGCGTGTGTGTACGTAGGCCTTCATAACTATAAAATGAAAAGTCGGTTGTATACCAAACTTGCTATTTAAGTTCACCATCTTCCAAATTTGCAACACAAAGATTTAAAACAATTTTTTTTCTCTGGAGTGAACCGTTTCCGGGATATTCCTTATTTGTCTGAATTTTCCAGTACTTTTACTTTTCAAACCCATCACTTGGCGACTAGCTCTTAAAACATTTCTAACACGAAGAAGATACAGGAATAAGAGTTTGTAAGAATGGCTAGTACAAGAGTGAGTAGAGAAAGTCATGTGAGTGCAACAGCTCAATGACGTAGTGCAGAGGACTTGCATATACATATATTCGTACACGAGGATTAGAACCACCGTCTTACTGGCATGTTGTCATAGCAGCTAAGTTGGTCAGTGGTTCAATTCCCAACAATGGCATTGCGTTTTTTTTTTTTTTTTTTCAGTTCTGACTCTACCTTTCAAAGCTTGCCTACGCACGGTTAGATCATTGATGCTATAGGGACATGCACGTCTGTGTAACGAAACGAAACGAACGTGCAGTTTAGATTTGCGTATTGTAGTTTTATACAAGACGTCTGTCTGCAATAGTGCCACCGTACCTAGATGGCGGATGATCAATACATGAAACATGTCGAGATATACCTGTCGTATTGAATCTGTGTGCGTGGAAAAGCTTCTGAAGCAATTTCACTTTAATGGTTGCCCCCTCAGATGCAGAGGGAATGTCTTATTTGAAACTACGATGTTTTCACCCGATTACGAAACGCTTTTCAAAAATCGATATGTTGTTGAGAATGAAGTGGGCAGAGGCAAGGCCGCGCTGATTGTTGGGTCAAGGGGAGACAAAAGACTGGTTGTACAGCTTGCTGTATTGTCTTAGGATGGGGGTGATTTTGGAAACCCAAAAAGAAACCTAAAGTAAAAGTGTCCAAATAGTGACAAGTGGTTGTACAATATGATTATGGTAGCGTTTGCAAGTTCTACGCTAGTAACCTCGTTGACCAGGCTATAAGGGGTTGAAAATAAACTAAGGGTGGCTTTTAAATTTTTCGAGTACCTACTTAAAAATTCAGAATAAGGATTAGGTGGTTTAGGGAATTATGACGTAATCTTCGAGTTTTGCCAACTCGTACTGTATAATTGGGGAATATTTTGACCACATTAGTGCTGATTTCCTCATAAAGGGTTGCAAACATGGCAGGGGTAGCTTATATTTTTGTCAGTTTCTACAATCCAGATGTACTCGGTTGAAAGGTATTAAACTTACATACCAACTTTGGTTTTCAGCCGTTTTTTCGTTTTTGAGTTATGTTGTGCACAGAGTGACAGACACACTCACAGACATTTTTGAAAAAAAAAAAAGTTTTTGTTTTTATTCAGAGGGCCTCAAAACATTTCTGGTGAAACCTCGACATCGAATCTTTGGGTGGTTTCCTTGGAAGTGCATTATATAGTAGATCTAATATGGCCCATTTGACTTACGAACTGCCAGTCAAATGCTCCCACCAAGTTAACTTCCGAAATAAAATGTCGTTACTTTATAAATTGCATTTTGGGTTAATTAAAATGTCTGTTTTCAAGGTTAATGTGAAATGAGAAGAAGAGCGAGTGGAGAAAGTGATGTAAGTGTAGCGCAGGAGATTTGTGATTGTTAGTTGAGTTGGATTGTGGAGTGATAGACGCCTGGTGCCATTATCATAACCTTCATGCTTATCGTAATGCACGCATTAGTATCACGTGGTTTATGACGTGCGTTGTACCTGGTTCAAACCTGGCGCAAGTCAACACAATATCTCGGCTCTAAGAGAATAAGTAGAAGTGGCACTTCAGACATCGGTCACGTCTGTGGCTGTTCAAAGTTTAAACTTCAAACTAAGTAACGCGTTCACGTGCTTCTCTTTATTGCGTAACCCGGGGCACTTTATACCCGTCTTCTGTCTTCTAATTGTTGCATGCAGTTAAGTTATTGTCGATCACTCTGAATTGCGCGATTGTTTAAACAATGGAATGTCAAGGCGGTGATAAACAAAGGAATGGTTAAACAATGATAAATATAACCTCGACAAGCTATAATAGCGAATTTTAAAAATGTGTGAGATATTTTGTTAGCAGTGGTGTGTCGTGTAATATTGCCTTTAGAGCAATAGTTGCATTACGCACTTCAACTGTCTAACGATTGAACTTCTGCGTGCAATCGCAAGCAAGAGAATGTAAAGTATTGAACTGGAATCATTAATAACGAATATCTCGGAAATGGCTTGTTGTATCGAGAAATGAAGTGTTTTAACAGAGTGACGCCTGCACGTGACAGAAAGAGTTGTTGTAGGCGACTCGTGCCTCGCTATAAAAAGAAGTGGAATATCGATGAGGCCGTGAACTGAACGTATGTACATACATATGTAATATTGATGTGAGCTGGACACTTGGAGCGTGATTTAGGGTTAACAGCTAGTTAACCACCGTTACAACACATTCTAGTAGCGAGAATACGGCCGGCCGCTCGTCCGTCTTGCCAATTCTAATGTTGCATGTAACACACACGCCCATTGTTAAAAAGCTCTGTCTATGTGCGAGACAAAGCAGCATCAACTTCCACCGCAAGCAATTGTTGGCATAGAACAGATTTGCTATAGTTGTGATTTTGTTAAAAACGGCTCCTTCGATTTGACGTAGTGTTAGTAGTGCGGGCACCTACGTACATTAAAGAGGAATCAAGTTGTGCACAGTGAGGGGAACCGGTTCTCATTCTTCTCCTACTAAGCTTGATTGTATCGTATTTTCATTTGTTGCATATTTATCTGCGGTACCGTTCGCGTATTGGAAATGCTGCTAACTTATACACAGTGTGGTTTTACTTCGACCCCTGTTTTTAGACTTTCGGAGAATCGCGAATGATGTTGATTAGAGAAACTTCCTACCCCCATCTGGGAATCGAACCTAGGACTCCTCGCACAGCTCTACGAAATGAAAGGGGTATCTTACACTTTGTGGGAATGCCCTCTGAAGTCGTGTTGCACTCACACGACTTTCTCTACTCACTCTTGTACTAACCATTCTTACAAACTCTTATTCCTATATCTTCTTCGTGTTAGTTGAGATAAACATTTGTACAAATTATCTCATTGCTTATTTCCTTGTAGGTACAAGGGCAATATGGGAATACAGTAGGCTGCGAGCGATAGTCAAATGTTTTTGGAGAAGTAAACGTTCTCCAAAGCTCACACAAACAATAAGGAATATCTCGGAAATGGTTAACTCTACAAAAAAAATTATTTGGACATAACTTATGTTTTAGCATTTTGTGCAGTAAGATTTGGTGTATCTCTTACGGTTTACGAGTTATTCAAGTTATCAAGAGTCTCAGTTATGCAGATATAAACACTGACCTTTTTCTAAAAATGCGTTTTTTTTTGCATTCAGGGGACCTCAAAACAAATTTGTGGTGAAATCTCGACATCGCCTTTTTGAGTGGAACACACTTCCTCTAGTTGCCAGTAGAGAAAGTAAAAATGTAGATCTCGTCAAAGCACACGAGGCATGTCAAATACTTCGGTGTTAACCATTTCTGAGGTATTCTTCGTGCAAAGAATATGCAATTTGAAATACATGATACGGCAACCTGTTTTGAAAATGTTATCGACTTGTGCCTAGAAGGGAATGTGTGACGACAGTTTATCTCGGTAAACGAGAACCAAGTTCCTTGAAATGGATAAGTTTGGAACATTGATATTATCTGACAAATACTCTTGAACACACAGACGAAGGAGAAGAAACAGTTTGGTTACTTGTGAAAACAGTACTATCGCAGCACTTCCGTCTTTAGACTGATAAAGCAGATAGTGGATTAGCTGGTTAGAGCAAATAAAGACTGTTTAGGCTACAACACGCCTGCATTCTCTGTGCTCCATGGAGGCAGTTCGAGGGCGACCGTACCAACTTCATCTTTCAAATGTTTGACCCATCTCCATAGACACGTTCTCTTTAACAAGGAATTGAGTGACAGCACGGATGATGTCCATTTTGGGAATACTTATCACCTGAGGTCACGTGATTGAACCTAATGACGTCACATCTGTTTGTGTTAGAATGCGCATGTCTGTGAGAGAGAAGTTCTAATTGTGTTGTCGGGAGAGCAGAAACTTGAATTGCAACCAACAGCAAATATCAGTATTACTGGAACTAACAACAAACTCACATTGCCGTCCATACTTGCACAACCGTTTCGGATAACAGTTTTTCCCGATAATGAATGGAAACCATGTTAAATAGCGACAGGAAGAAAATAAGTTAATTGCAGATGTATGTAATCGACTATAACTACTTTGATCTAGGGGTAACATGCTAGTCTGTGGTTCACAAGGTCACGGGTTCAAATCCCGTGGATGGATGGCGAAGGGAAGTAAAGCCTGTGGTGGATTTACGGCACGTTGAGTTTGTTTAAAAAGAAGTGTGTAGAGTATTAAAATGCACTATGATATTTACTAAGAGCGATATGAACTTCGCCCTCCAGACACTTGCAAGCAGTTTTATCACATCACTGTCTGATAAGGTTCCTATATCTGTCTATCGTTGCTGTTGATTCACTCCCTTGTTCAAAGTTAAAACTTTGTCGTACAAAATTACGTACCTAAGTTAGGTTAGTAGCGGCATTTTGAGGGTGTTGTTCATTAATTCGTTTGTTGTCGTCTGCTGTGTACCCATAAGGCCTTGTGCTTGGCAAATCTGAACAAACAAGCATCCATACTTATCAGGTTTGTGCTAATGAGACACAAACTTCCTTCTTTCTCCTTTCAATCTTTCTTCTTCCTTCCTCCTTTCAATCTTGTTTCCTTTGTTTCACATTTCGCCGAAGGTAGGTAGGTGGGTTTGTGGAATGACATGATTTGAAGGTGCAACAGCTGTTGCTTGTGGGCAAATCGATAGAAGCGCCGGTCTACTACTGTGTACGTCATAGACATGTAGGTACAGCGAGCCACCAAATATTTCTATACCAGACACTGATTTCATGTAGACGTAACATTTACAGTTGAAATATAATGTGCCATATTAGGTATACTGTGAATTTTACACCAGGAGAAACAATGTTTGATCTTTTAGGGGAAGTTTAGCTGGACAAGTTGGTAGTTCTGTTAAACATGGCGGTCTGTGTGCTCAAGCTATGTGGCTTGTTTCTTTGTAAATGTACCTACCTACGTCACTTTCCCCATTTTTACTTGCTTCAGCTTGTTCTGTCAACATTTCCTGATGTACGTAAGTGGCTTGTTTCTCCAAACCATGAACAACAATGCCTAAAACGCACTCTTGAGGAAGTATTGTATTTCACCGGAAATGTCTGATTTGAGGCCCCCTGAATACAAAAATCATTTTTTGAGAAAGATTTGTCTGAACAAAAATCGGTTAAAAAGCAAAGTTGGTATAAGTTAAATATATTTCAAGGATCTGACACGAAGATTTTGAGGAAAATTGCTTTACCTTAAATTACCCTTTACGTAGAGATTTGTTTGAAAACTTCGATTTTCTCAAATGGCTAATGATTTTGATTAAAATGCCTTATGTGTAGGATACTTTTTATGGCAAATAAAATGTATATTTTGAATGTTCTGTCTATAGCCTATGTAGTCCTGTTTACTCTTGATGACTTTTTTATAACTGTTAAGCCGTAAGATATACACCAAATCTTACTATACAAATAATACCCACAGGTCTCGTTGAAACACGCAATTTATGTTAAATTATGTTTTTTTGTGAAGTAAACCATTTCCTCGGGATTCGTTGTTGTTTGTCAGAATTTTGCAATATTTACTTATAGACCGTTCTCAAACGGGAGGTCGTGAGTCTTGGTGATGCAAAGAGAACGCACGGGAGTTTCAAGTCATTACGTAGTGACCACTTTTAAAGCCTAATGTATTCCCATATTCCCCTTGTACCTACAATGATAATGCTAATATTGTATTATTATTGTTTTAGGTATATGTATTTTTTCATAGAGATGGTTTGTATGCTATCGATTTTACTATGGAATGTGTTACATTCACATAATTTTCTCTACTCCCTTTCGTTTTACGTAGTAAACTCGCATATCCTTCTCTACTCGCCCTTGTACAAAGAGTTGATATATTTGAAATTGAAGTGCAACGCATTACATTCACACGGTTATTTTACGAAACACAGTCGCATTTGTTTCCCTAGTAGCTCTTGTGCAAAGAATTGTACGTGATTAACTAGAAATGCAACATGTTGTACTCACACGGCTTTCTCTGCTTGCTCTTCTTCGCGTGGTGTTTGGGACGCGTTGTGCCAAGTGTAAAGGTTGTAGGTACAAGCGCGGCCATTTCAGATACTTACATAATAATATACGTACGTAGATAGGTATTTGGTTTATGAAACAGTGTTAGCAAGACTATTGCTCAGTTAGATGGTATTGTTGGGGGACAGTTGTGAACATAACCTCGTAGTCATTGGCCAGCGTTGTGACTCTCCAACCGACAGATCTTGGATTCGATTCTTGGCTGAGAGGAGGAGGAGGAGGGGGGGGGGGTTGTTCTATAATTAGAATCATTTCCTCCCCTCCGCAGTCAATGACCACACAAGTTAGAGAGTGTGATTTGTAGGTTTCACATGCATTTCTCTGCTCACTCTTGTACAACTATCGCTATAATAGGGAGGGATGTTTGAAGGTTGGGCAGAAGGTGCAGTGTTTTGTTTAACACTGTGGGATTCGTGTGTTGAAACTGAGGGAGTTGCCCCTGAGTGGAGGAGGGTGTGGCTGCCTGCACATTTAGATAACGTGCTTTTTCCTCATTTCTTTTATTTATTTTGGCCAAAAGTTTTTTAAAGTATTTTTGCAAAATTTGGAGCATAATTATCTTGTTGGTAATTTTCATGTAGGTACAATCATGGAACAAAGTGCTAGGTTGCAGTGCGGTTTACACTAGTCGATATTTCCCCCACATACACACGAACAGCCTGTCTCTTGAATCACCACCATAAAGCAAGTAAAGAAATCAGCTGTTCGCAATAATTGGGGAAAGAATATGAGTATCTAAAAATTCAAACCAATAACAAACAACATCGCTTGCCCATCAACTTTAATATATACTACATTTAATTTGTCAGTGATTTAGTATCCCGCCGCAACAAAAGGAATTATGTTTTAATGTGTTGATGGAATAGTGCGAATTTGTGATGAAGCTAGGATTATGTTAATTCTTTGACCATTTAAAGTACCTACCTAGCGGTTTTACCAGGCATTGAGTCAGTCAGCGTGAGGTGCTGCTGCTGCTGACGTCATTGACCCATTCTGAAACTGCCCCGTGGACAAACACGTAGGTACCTACTTATACATCCATGTCCTCATGTTACGGGAAAGAAATGTTTTGAGGCACCCTGAACCCCCCGCCCCCCCCCAAAAAAAAACTGTCACGTGACCATAAATATATTTTAATACAAGTTTAGTTTAAATTGGTAATAAAGGCTTGGGGCAAGAGTTTAGTGTGAATGGTAGAGAGTTTGGGATCGCAGCAAGCAGGTAAGGCGATTTGATTATATAAATGGAAGCACGCGCCCACAATTGTTGTTGTTTTGTTATGTAAGTGTTGGAACTTGGAGCGCTCCTTTGCCCCCAAGCCACGCCTAACACTTGTGCGACGCGACGCTCACATTTACATACGAAAACTTGCACAACTCCAAATATCATGTGTTTTCCACTTAAGTGATTGGCAAATGTTTAAGAGCTAGTCGCTATACGAGGGCTTCGAAATGGCTTTTTCTTTGCATGACCAGGATATAAACGAATGACTTCCAGATTTTGTCTATCTCTTACGATTTCTCAGTTATGCAAAGTGATCGAGAGTAAACAGCACCACAAAATTGAAGGTATAGATTTCATTTGTCATGAATACCTAACACTCGGCAGTTGAACACCCATAAATAGCCTAAAAAACCTTCAAAATACCTAAGAATGTAAAATATAGCTAATGAATAAGGTAAGTTTGAATTGGTGTTTAAGGTAGGTAAGTATTTGGGAATATTGAGGCACTACGAGTGTTTGTGTAATGGAAACTGAAGATTCATTAGTAGAAAAGAGCTGGTAGTTAGTTATAAGAGGAAGATGTCACCAAATGGGAAGTGGACCGGAAGTTGAACCTTTGATAACATGACATAGAGCAGAGTCTGATGCCGCGGTTAAAGGGACTTTGTACACGTTTATCCACACCCCTCCCTCTCTCTTGTACGTACGTGTGTGTGTGTGAACGAAAACTTAACCAAGGATGTGTCATGAAGTTTTTCCAGAAAATTCCCCACCCTAGACTACTCTTTGTATTCAACTTGCTCAACATTTTTATTTTCTGAAAAATGGCCATAACGCTTTTGAATAAAATATCGTATATCAAGTAGTATACATATTTACATGAGCAATAGAAACCTGTTACACACGGCTTGGATATTTCAAATATTTTTAGCAGAAGCCATTTCCGAAATATTCGTTATTAATTGTTGGAATTGTTGAATACTTTGACATTGTTTTAAGATTGTGTTGCTCTTGAGCTGTTGGACGATAGAGAGAGAGAGAGAAGGTTATTGGGGTCTCTTTGACCAATGCCTACTACACATGTAGTGGAGGCGGCTGCATCTGTGCAAGTTACCAGTTTTGCTATGTAGGTATATCCCAGTCGTATGCTGAAGCTTTGAAGATAATGTTGAGGACACAATTGTAGTAATGAATGATTCCGCGATGCGAGGTCAGAGCACTGAACTTTGACCTGTTGTGGTGTGAATGTTTAGTAGGAAGTGGTAATGAGTTTAATGAGGTAAACGTAAAGATGAGTAGATGAGACTGTGTATAGCTAAGTAGCAGTGCTTCTGGTTCAATTGGATCTGTTTAAGCTTGTTTAGTAAACTATGTAAACAGATTGCTTTATGTAGCAGATCACGATCGCTTCCTCAAGGTTCAACTCTACGGACGTGCACTACTTCAGTACCTACCCCATTTTCCATTCCAACCTGCGTGTACCCCTAGGTCCGAAGCCTGGTTCTAGAGAACCTACCTACCCACCCCATTTTCCATTCCAACCTGCCTGTACTCCTAGGTCCGAAGCCTGGTTCTAGAGTACCTACCTACCCACCCCATTTTCCATTCCAACCTGCCTGTACCCCTAGGTCCGAAGCCTGGTTCTAGAGAACCTACCTACCCACCCCATTTTCCATTCCAACCTGCCTGTACCCCTAGGTCCGAAGCCTGGTTCTAGAGAACCTACCTACCTACCCCATTTTCCATTCCAACCTGCCTGTACCCCTAGGTCCGAAGCCTGGTTCTAGAGAACCTACCTACCTACCCCATTTTCCATTCCAACCTGCCTGTACCCCTAGGTCCGAAGCCTGGTTCTAGAGAACCTACCTACCCACCCCATTTTCCATTCCAACCTGCCTGTACCCCTAGGTCCGAAGCCTGGTTCTAGAGAACCTACCTACCTACCCCATTTTCCATTCCAACCTGCCTGTACTCCTAGGTCCGAAGCCTGGTTCTAGAGAACCTACCTACCTACCCCATTTTCCATTCCAACCTGCCTGTACCCCTAGGTCCGAAGCCTGGTTCTAGAATACCTACCTACCCCATTTTCCATTTCAACCTGCCTGTACCCCTAGGTCCGGAGCCTGGTTCTAGAGTACCTACCTACCTACCCCATTTTCCATTCCAACCTGCCTGTACCCCTAGGTCCGAAGCCTGGTTCTAGAGTACCTACCTACCTACCCCATTTTCCATTCTAACCTGCCTGTACTCCTAGGTCCGAAGCCTGGTTCTAGAGAACCTACCTACCTACCCCATTTTCCATTCCAACCTGCCTGTACCCCTAGGTCCGAAGCCTGGTTCTAGAGAACCTACCTACCCACCCCATTTTCCATTCCAACCTGCCTGTACCCCTAGGTCCGAAGCCTGGTTCTAGAGAACCTACCTACCTACCCCATTTTCCATTCTAACCTGCCTGTACTCCTAGGTCCGAAGCCTGGTTCTAGAGAACCTACCTACCTACCCCATTTTCCATTCCAACCTGCCTGTACTCCTAGGTCCGAAGCCTGGTTCTAGAGAACCTACCTACCTACCCCATTTTCCATTCCAACCTGCCTGTACTCCTAGGCCCGAAGCCTGGTTCTAGAGAACCTACCTACCCACCCCATTTTCCATTCCAACCTGCCTGTACTCCTAGGTCCGAAGCCTGGTTCTAGAGTACCTACCTACCTACCCACACCATTTTCCATTCCAACCTGCCTGTACCCTTAGGTCCGAAGCCTGGTTCTAGAGAACCTACCTACCTACCCCATTTTCCATTCCAACCTGCCTGTACCCCTAGGTCCGAAGCCTGGTTCTAGAGAACCTACCTACCCACCCCATTTTCCATTCCAACCTGCCTGTACTCCTAGGTCCGAAGCCTGGTTCTAGAGAACCTACCTACCTACCCCATTTTCCATTCCAACCTGCCTGTACCCCTAGGTCCGAAGCCTGGTTCTAGAATACCTACCTACCCCATTTTCCATTTCAACCTGCCTGTACCCCTAGGTCCGGAGCCTGGTTCTAGAGTACCTACCTACCTACCCCATTTTCCATTCCAACCTGCCTGTACCCCTAGGTCCGAAGCCTGGTTCTAGAGTACCTACCTACCTACCCCATTTTCCATTCTAACCTGCCTGTACCCCTAGGTCCGGAGCCTGGTTCTAGAGTACCTACCTACCTACCTACCCCATTTTCCATTCCAACCTGCCTGTACCCCTAGGTCCGAAGCCTGGTTCTAGAGTACCTACCTACCTACCCCATTTTCCATTCTAACCTGCCTGTACCCCTAGGTCCGAAGCCTGGTTCTAGAGTACCTACCTACCCACCCCATTTTCCATTCCAACCTGCCTGTACCCCTAGGTCCGGAGCCTGGTTCTAGAGTACCTACCTACCTACCTACCCCATTTTCCATTCCAACCTGCCTGTACCCCTAGGTCCGGAGCCTGGTTCTAGAGTACCTACCTACCTACCCCATTTTCCATTCCAACCTGCCTGTACCCCTAGGTCCGCAGCCTGGTTCTAGAGTACCTACCTACCCCATTTTCCATTCCAACCTGCCTGTACCCCTAGGTCCAGAGCCTGGTTCTAGAGTACCTACCTACCTACCTACCTACCTACCTACCCCATTTTCCATTCCAACCTGCCTGTACCCCTAGGTCCGGAGCCTGGTTCTAGAGTACCTACCTACCTACCTACCCCATTTTCCATTCCAACCTGCCTGTACCCCTAGGTCCGCAGCCTGGTTCTAGAGAACCTACCTACCTACCCCATTTTCCATTCCAACCTGCCTGTACCCCTAGGTCCGGAGCCTGGTTCTAGAGTACCTACCTACCTACCCCATTTTCCATTCCAACCTGCCTGTACCCCTAGGTCCGCAGCCTGGTTCTAGAGTACCTACCTACCTACCCCATTTTCCATTCCAACCTGCCTGTACCCCTAGGTCCAGAGCCTGGTTCTAGAGTACCTACCTACCTACCCCATTTTCCATTCCAACCTGCCTGTACCCCTAGGTCCGGAGCCTGGTTCTAGAGTACCTACCTACCTACCCCATTTTCCATTTCAACGTGCCTGTACCCCTAGGTCCGGAGCCTGGTTCTAGAATACCTACCTACCCCATTTTCCATTTCAACCTGCCTGTACCCCTAGGTCCAGAGCCTGGTTCTAGAATACCTACCTACCCCATTTTCCATTTCAACCTGCCTGTACCCCTAGGTCCGGAGCCTGGTTCTAGAGTACCTACCTACCTACCCCATTTTCCATTCCAACCTGCCTGTACCCCTAGGTCCGGAGCCTGGTTCTAGAGTACCTACCTACCCCATTTTCCATTTCAACGTGCCTGTACCCCTAGGTCCGGAGCCTGGTTCTAGAATACCTACCTACCCCATTTTCCATTTCAACCTGCCTGTACCCCTAGGTCCAGAGCCTGGTTCTAGAATACCTACCTACCCCATTTTCCATTTCAACCTGCCTGTACCCCTAGGTCCGGAGCCTGGTTCTAGAGTACCTACCTACCTACCCCATTTTCCATTCCAACCTGCCTGTACCCCTAGGTCCGAAGCCTGGTTCTAGAGTACCTACCTACCTACCCCATTTTCCATTCTAACCTGCCTGTACCCCTATGTCCGGAGCCTGGTTCTAGAGTACCTACCTACCTACCTACCCCATTTTCCATTCCAACCTGCCTGTACCCCTAGGTCCGAAGCCTGGTTCTAGAGTACCTACCTACCTACCCCATTTTCCATTCTAACCTGCCTGTACCCCTAGGTCCGAAGCCTGGTTCTAGAGTACCTACCTACCCACCCCATTTTCCATTCCAACCTGCCTGTACCCCTAGGTCCGGAGCCTGGTTCTAGAGTACCTACCTACCTACCCCATTTTCCATTCCAACCTGCCTGTACCCCTAGGTCCGGAGCCTGGTTCTAGAGTACCTACCTACCCACCCCATTTTCCATTCCAACCCGCCTGTACCTCTAGGTCCGGAGCCTGGTTCTAGAGTACCTACCTACCCACCCACCCCATTTTCCATTCCAACCTGCCTGTACCTCTAGGTCCGGAGCCTGGTTCTAGAGTACCTACCTACCCACCCCATTTTCCATTCCAACCTGCCTGTACCCCTAGGTCCGGAGCCTGGTTCTAGAGTACCTACCTACCTACCCCATTTTCCATTCCAACCTGCCTGTACCTCTAGGTCCGGAGCCTGGTTCTAGAGTACCTACCTACCTACCCCGTTTTCCATTCCAACCTGCCTGTACCTCTAGGTCCGAAGCCTGGTTCTAGAGTACCTACCTACCCACCCCATTTTCCATTCCAACCTGCCTGTACCCCTAGGTCCGGAGCCTGGTTCTAGAGAACCTACCTACCCACCCCATTTTCCATTCCAACCTGCCTGTACCTCTAGGTCCGGAGACTGGTTCTAGAGTACCTACCTACCCACCCCATTTTCCATTCCAACCTGCCTGTACCTCTAGGTCCGAAGCCTGGTTCTAGAGTACCTACCTACCCACCCCGTTTTCCATTCCAACCTGCCTGTACCTCTAGGTCCGGAGCCGGGTTCTAGAGTACCTACCTACCCACCCCATTTTCCATTCCAACCTGCCTGTACCCCTAGGTCCGGAGCCTGGTTCTAGAGTACCTACCTACCCACCCCATTTTCCATTCCAACCTGCCTGTACCCCTAGGTCCGAAGCCTGGTTCTAGAGAACCTACCTACCCACCCCATTTTCCATTCCAACCTGCCTGTACCTCTAGGTCCGGAGCCTGGTTCTAGAGTACCTACCTACCCACCCCATTTTCCATTCCAACCTGCCTGTACCCCTAGGTCCGGAGCCTGGTTCTAGAGTACCTACCTACCTACCCACCCCATTTTCCATTCCAACCTGCCTGTACCTCTAGGTCCGGAGCCTGGTTCTAGAGTACCTACCTACCCACCCCATTTTCCATTCCAACCTGCCTGTACCCCTAGGTCCGAAGTCTGGTTCTAGAGTACCTACCTACCCACCCCATTTTCCATTCCAACCTGCCTGTACCTCTAGGTCCGGAGCCTGGTTCTAGAGTACCTACCTACCCACCCCATTTTCCATTCCAACCTGCCTGTACCCCTAGGTCCGAAGCCTGGTTCTAGAGAACCTACCTACCCACCCCATTTTCCATTCCAACCTGCCTGTACCTCTAGGTCCGGAGCCTGGTTCTAGAGTACCTACCTACCCACCCCATTTTCCATTCCAACCTGCCTGTACCCCTAGGTCCGGAGCCTGGTTCTAGAGTACCTACCTACCTACCCACCCCATTTTCCATTCCAACCTGCCTGTACCTCTAGGTCCGGAGCCTGGTTCTAGAGTACCTACCTACCCACCCCATTTTCCATTCCAACCTGCCTGTACCCCTAGGTCCGAAGTCTGGTTCTAGAGTACCTACCTACCCACCCCATTTTCCATTCCAACCTGCCTGTACCCCTAGGTCCGAAGCCTGGTTCTAGAGTACCTACCTACCCACCCCATTTTCTATTCCAACCTGCCTGTACCCCTAGGTCCGAAGTCTGGTTCTAGAGTACCTACCTACCCACCCACCCCATTTTCCATTCCAACCTGCCTGTACTCCTAGGTCCGAAGTCTGGTTCTAGAGTACCTACCTACCCACCACATTTTCCATTCCAACCTGCCTGTACCCCTAGGTCCGAAGTCTGGTTCTAGAGTACCTACCTACCCACCACATTTTCCATTCCAACCTGCCTGTACCCCTAGGTCCGAAGCCTGGTTCTAGAGAACCTACCTACCTACCCACCCCATTTTCCATTCCAACCTGCCTGTACTCCTAGGTCCGAAGCCTGGTTCTAGAGTATCTACCTACCTACCCCATTTTCCATTCCAACCTGCCTGTACCCCTAGGTCCGGAGCCTGGTTCTAGAGTACCTACCTACCCACCCCATTTTCCATTCCAACCTGCCTGTACTCCTAGGTCCGAAGCCTGGTTCTAGAGTACCTACCTACCCACCCCATTTTCCATTCCAACCTGCCTGTACTCCTAGGTCCGAAGCCTGGTTCTAGAGTACCTACCTACCTACCCCATTTTCCATTCCAACCTGCCTGTACTCCTAGGTCCGAAGCCTGGTTCTAGAGTACCTACCTACCCACCCCATTTTCCATTCCAACCTGCCTGTACTCCTAGGTCCGAAGCCTGGTTCTAGAGTACCTACCTACCTACCCCATTTTCCATTCCAACCTGCCTGTACCCCTAGGTCCGAAGCCTGGTTCTAGAGTACCTACCTACCCACCCCATTTTCCATTCCAACCTGCCTGTACTCCTAGGTCCGAAGCCTGGTTCTAGAGTACCTACCTACCCACCCCATTTTCCATTCCAACCTGCCTGTACTCCTAGGTCCGAAGCCTGGTTCTAGAGTACCTACCTACCTACCTACCCCATTTTCCATTCCAACCTGCCTGTACCCCTAGGTCCGAAGCCTGGTTCTAGAGTACCTACCTACCCACCCCATTTTCCATTCCAACCTGCCTGTACTCCTAGGTCCGAAGCCTGGTTCTAGAGTACCTACCTACCCACCCCATTTTCCATTCCAACCTGCCTGTACTCCTAGGTCCGAAGCCTGGTTCTAGAGTACCTACCTACCTACCCCATTTTCCATTCCAACCTGCCTGTACCCCTAGGTCCGAAGCCTGGTTCTAGAGTACCTACCTACCCACCCCATTTTCCATTCCAACCTGCCTGTACTCCTAGGTCCGAAGCCTGGTTCTAGAGTACCTACCTACCTACCCCATTTTCCATTCCAACCTGCCTGTACCCCTAGGTCCGAAGCCTGGTTCTAGAGTACCTACCTACCCACCCCATTTTCCATTCCAACCTGCCTGTACTCCTAGGTCCGAAGCCTGGTTCTAGAGTACCTACCTACCCACCCCATTTTCCATTCCAACCTGCCTGTACTCCTAGGTCCGAAGCCTGGTTCAGACCGACAAACTTTGCGACCTGATAGATAACATTATTTTAAACACTTTTTGTTAACGCAAGTTTTTTGCTGCAGTGCTTCGTTAAAGCGCTAGACGAGTTAAAATCATAGATGACTGCCTCTCACCCAGGTTAAGTATTTACGGCAAAATCAACAATGGAAATTAGGATTGTATCTATCTTAGTAATGTACAGTACACAATCTTAATCCAAGAAACAAACACACAACACAAACATCTCATTATTTACAACTATACTATTGAAAGTAGAAGTCGGAACGCACGCCCATTGCGAGTGTATCGACGTGCCATATTCTGCCGTACTCTCGCAGACACCAGCCATTTCTCTGGTTTAAAACCTTGTCGGTCTAAGTTTAAATTGATGGCGCTGGTTCAAAACGGATCTTGTGTATTTATCGTCTTTCTCAATTTATGGAGAAATTTTAAAAAGTGTAACCGGAGATATTGTAGGTGGAATTTGATTATTTCCAAAAGGCCATCATTAGTACTAACTAACCGGTAGAGTAAACAATGCTGCATTGAGAGAAATTCAAATCTGTCTGGCTGACATAGGTAGCTAGGTAGGTAGGTAGGTTTCGTTACACTGACGCGTGTTTCAAATTTGTGATAATTCAGGAAACCTATTTGCTATACTGACTGTGAACGCATTTTAAATGTTGTGTACCCCTTAAGAAGTGTCCAAAATGAAGAGAACTTGAGGGACTAGACTATTCACAGAAAATACAACGTATACCTACATTTCATTTGTCATGAAAATATATTAAACATGTGCTATTTTAATAAATATTATTAGTCATTTTAATAAGAAGCTAGCCTGCTTATTTACACTGTTTATTCTTAGTTGCTTGTCTGTACTAATTTACAGTCCCAACTCTTGTTTTTTCTCTACTACGTATAAGTAGAGGAAGTATTGTATTCCACCCAAAAATTCCATGTCGAGATTCCATCGGAAATGTTTTGAGGCCCCCTGAAGATATAAAAAAGCATTTTTAGAAAAAGGTGTTTGGTTTAACTCGAGGGTGTAGCAGAAGTCGAAACTCCGTCTTCCACCAGGGAAGGTTCGTTCCGTAAGTCCCCCCCCCCCCCCCTGCTTGCTGTTACACAGGGGACTACTACAGGCCAGCCCATACGGGAGAACTAGCTCTGCAGGCTGCACTTACTCATTCCCCCAACTGTCAGACCGAGTCCTACCCAATCCGAACACCTTCGGCCCTCTCTACTTGTGCGTCCGTTAAAAACCAAGGTTATTTATGTTGAATAACTTTTGAACGTGCCACACGAAGATTTAAAAAAAATCATCTACCTTAAAGTACCCTTTACATTGACAATTTTTTTTTTAATTTTTATTCTCAAAAATGGCTCTAACGCTCTTGATTAAAATTACACGTTTGAGATATTTTTATGACAAATAAAATGTATATCTTGAATTTTCTGGCTATAGCCCATGTAGTCCTGTTTACTCTGGATGATCTTTTGTATAACTGGTAAACCGTAAGATATAGACCAAATCTTACTATACAAGACATATCCAATAACATGTTTGTGGAGTGAACCATTTCGGAGGTTTTCCTTGCTATTTGTGTTGGTTTTAAAATATTTATACTCTCCACAAGTGGAAGATCGTTATTCAGTTTTTATATCTTAGCCTTGCAAAAAGCACGGAATTTGAAAGCTTTTAAAGATTTGACTATCGCTCAAAGTCTACTGTATTCCCATATTGCCCTTGTACCTACAAGGAAATCGCAATAAGATAATTTGTATAAACGCTTGTAACAATAGTTAGTACAAGTAATTTGAGTGATAGAGATATATTCTTTGTTTCACTTGGCTACCCTAATGCTCTGTAGTTCAGTTTTCGTCTCCAGTAATTTGATGCATTTTTGTTTGACGGTGCTGAAATGTGCTTAGCGGCCGTGCACCTGGTGAGCGTTCCTTAGGCGCCTTGTGACGTAGGTAACTTAACGCACCAAGGATTAGCCGAGCCGCGGGCAAGGTCACACTAATCCACTTTCACCATCGCCTGAAGTTAACACTCAGTCCTCTGTACTCTAAATGGCTTTTGTATACGTAACTGATAAACTCTAAATATTCATAACTATATAGAAAATGTGAATCTCGTTAAAACACACACAAGGTTCGTCTGTCTGTGTAAGCATTCCTAGATATTCCTCGTTATTTATTTCAATTTTCCAATACTTACTCTTTCCTTAAATGAGAAATCGTTATTTGTAATCAAACATTAATTCATTACTCTGCTGCCAAAAGCTATAGTATTTGATCGGATTAATTTCTGCTCAATAAAAATTGTTCTTTACATGAAAATTAAAACAATAGCGTAATAGTCAGTGTTTGACTGTATATGAAATTCATTAATTACCAAGGGGGGAGGGGTTGCACTTGCCCCCCCCCCCTTCGCGATGTCCAAGTTAAGGACAACTGTATTCTCATTTTCGCCTTATGCTATAAGGGCATAGAATCATTCTATAACTGTGTATGTCTATTAACACAAAGTGGATAGAGCAATAATTTCGTAAGAATGTACGTAGGTGATGTTTGGAGTTGGGCAAATTTGATGTGGCTGTCTTGAGAGTTGTATCAAGTAGGTAGCTTCTTAAAGCATTGAGTTGTAGTAGATGGTTGCACAATGTAATCGGACATGGTGGTGGAAAGTGGCGCTTCCGTTTCCTGGTCTACACACACAGTTATCAAGAGTGCGGTCAGTTATCCACTACAGCTGTTGTATTGTATTCATTCACAACTTGCACACCTCCTGGCGGACGATAAACTTGTTCCAAATTTCATAATTGCTCGACGTTTCTAAAACCTTTTCTTTTCTTAATATTTATTTTGACCGACCAGCTAAAAAGCTATACAGGGCATTTATAATAAAAAAATATACCCATAAATAACATTGAAGTGGGTCATATGACTCTACTAATGTAAGTACAATATTGTGTGAAAAATAAGTAAAGTCATTAAAGGACATAAGGGCTAGAAGAATTTAAAAAAAGCAAACGACATACAGAATGTATAGGTAGATTTGTAATATAGGAATTGGAAACAAGAGATGTTTAATACCTACGTGTTTAAGTATGAAAAGCTATAACATGAGAAAGTCTGTGAAGTCCTTCATTTGGAAGGAGTTTAGTATAATTTCAGCTCATTAAAAGAAGCACTTTACATCAAATCACTTCGATTTTATGATCAGTCGTTTCTGGCATTTTCTTTATCTACCTGCAATAAAATATAATGTAACGATTTCTGCAAACATTTATTTCGATTAAACTGAATTACTGTATGGAAAACTCTGATGTGTTGCACTCACATGAATTTCTCTACTCTTGTACTAGCTATTCTTACTAACACCTATTCCTCTATCTTCATGTTAGTTGAGATAAACACTTGCTCCGAGATGGTGCACTCCACGAAAAAGTTCATTTGGACATAAATTGTATATTTTAACGAGATTTACATTTCTTATAAAGTAAGATTTGCTGTATCTGTTACGGTTTACCAGTTATACAAAAGTCCTCAAGAGTGAACACGACTACGTAGGCTATAGCCAGAAAGTTCAAGATATACATTTCATTTGTCATAAAAATATCTGACATACAACATGTTAATCAAAATCGCTAGAGCTATTTTCGAGAAGCAACATTTTCCATGTAAAATGTAGTTTATAGTGGAGGAATTTTCTTCAAAATCTTCGTGTGGCATCTTTGAAAGAGATTACAATCAAATACCAACTTTGGTTTATAACAGAGGCTTTGTGTACGAGTTACCCCATTCACACACACACACATGCGCGCGCGCGCACACGCACACACACACACACGCGCGCGGACCTTTTTCTGATTTTTTTTAATTCAGGGGGCCTCAAAACATATTTTCGGTGAAATCTCGACATCGAGGTTTTCAGTCGAATGCTTCCCCCCTCATTATAGGTAGTAGAGAAAGTTAGTGGGAATACAATAATTTGTTAAAGGACATATATAAGGAATAGTGGGTGGGTCCGCAAGAAGGAGCAGGTCCAGCGCACGCAGCTTCTGGTGACAGAAGCAAGGAAGTTTGGTGGGATCTGTCTGTCACGCTTGGCCGCGCGGTGCGGTGTCACTTACGTGCAACCTTCTCCAAAATGTGCATTTTCTCTGTTATGTTGTTTAACATAGGTATTTTAGTAATACATGTACCTACCTACCTCTGAGGACCTCTTCATTGCGATTTCAAGTCCTGTAACCGGTTTGGTCATATGAAATGAGCTTAGAGTTACCTACCCGAGATTGGAACTTTGGGCGGGCGGGCGGGCGGGCATAAGATGGCAAACTGTAGCAGATAGGCAGGCAGGCTAAACATTACCTACCTACCTGCTAGACGTGAACTATTTGTAAGAGATTCCTTGCACTTGAACACAAGGTCTCCCACAGTCCTGCAAACTGCACGCCCTTAAACCACTCTAACCTGCAGCAAATGTGTAATGAAAGTTTATCCTGTTTATTAACAAGAAGCAGCTGAAAGAGCACAAGAGTGAATAGTGTATAGTTCTCGAGATGCGACACGAGTTTGAGGAGAACCCCCTCTCCAGGAAACGTCTCTTGTTTCATTTACAAATATTACCTAGGCCTAGGCTACTATAAGGAATGACTGTTGAACATCCACCAACACCACAGTCGAGAAAACATGTCAATATAATATGTTGCATTTCTATTTCAATAATATAAAAAAGTGTATGAATTGTTTGTAGAAGAGTGAAAAGAGAAATGCATGTGAATGTGTTTGTGTAAAAGAAAACTGTGTGAATGTAATACGCTGCATTTCTATTTCAGTCATAGAAACTTGTATGAATTGTTTTTCAAGGGCAAGTAGAGGATGGGTGAATGTGTTACGTAGAAGAAAAGTGAGTAGAGAAAAGCATGTGAATGTAATACATGGATGACCTAAAACGCTGGTGTATGATAAAAGTTTTAGATTTGGCAATTGCGATCGCATTGGGATGAATGGTGTAGTTGATTGATCCTTGCACTGAAGGGTAGCCATGGCATTCTAGGAAGGACTGACTTGGTAAACTCGGCAGCATACTGTGAGTGGCCATGCTGGCAGCACAAGGAATGCTGCCATAATGCCCTGCGTGCATATGCAATGTTAATTACTTCTCATTATCTGTGTTTATCATAGTTATGTAACAAAATGTCTCTTGCACCTCCGGTATATATATATATATATATATATATATATATATATATATATATATATATATATATATATATATATTGTGATTGTAGTGTTTAACGCCCGCTTTTACTACTACGGCACCGCAGGCGGTGACACTGATGATACATGGAATGAAGATGGAGCACCGGTGGAATGAGATGGCGGCGGAAACCGGAGCACCCGGAGAAAACCCGCCCTGACGCCGCTTCGTGCACCACGAATACCACATGCGGGTCCCTGGGATCGAACCCGGGCCGCCTAGGTGGTAGGTGAGCGCGCTAACCGCTCGGCCACGGCGCCGCGGTCTATATATGTCCCTTTATTTCTCGTTGTACGAGGGTGTGGTCATTCGATTGGTTGTTTTAGGAAACGTGCCCTTGTACATGACTTTGTACAACGAGAAATAATAGGACATAGGCCGGAGGTGCTGTCTCTACCTGCATGTGCTTAGTATACGGAGTTTGTCACGTGGCTAAGGAAGTAGCAAAACAAACTACAGGCTTCTCGCACACTGTAGACATGATTACTCCTTGATTGCCCTTCTTGGGCAACAGGGTGCCTTGTGGAGACGGAACTTACAAGCCTAGGAAAGGTTCATCCTCGGAGCATGGCACGCTAAATGCTACCTACCGCATAAGAAGGCATGTAGCGAAGTGGAGATGAACGCTACCTGAATACGGCAGTCTGAAACGTCGCCAAGTGTCAGAGTGAGGTAGACTAAGGCTCTGAGTGTAGGCTAACACAGTCATGGGCTCTTCCACACGCCCTGCTCTGCTCTGCTCTGCTCTGGGAGAGGCCGTTGGTCTTAACAATTAAACATCTTCATCATCATTACAGCAAGCTCGGTCCATTCTACTTGCTATGATTCGTTATAAGTATGTTGACTTGTGCTGTGTGTGAGAAATCAATACTATTACCTATGTACTTGACTGCCGACATAGAAGTCACCGCGGTATTAGATATGGCGAGTTTCCCAGGGGGGGATTGAACACCTTGACCTATACTATACCTGGCGGGGCGTCCCCAGGGAGAGTCGTTGTCTGGATCCGGTCTCCCTCATCCCTCCCAGGGTGACGTTGTGCCCCGACTGTGGAGACTTGCACGCCTGATACATGCATGCATGTTTGTTGTTGCAGGATGTTGTACAGATTCGGACAGATGATTCTCAGGAACCACATCTACATGAAACGTGACCACACTGTGGTAAGCCTCTTCAAAGAGACAGCGGCGCAGTACCCAGCCAGGCCCTGCTTCTACTTCGGCGATCAGAAGTGGACCTACGCTGATGTAAGTATTTGTAGGGAGTAGCAGTAGCAGAGGGCAGGGTCAATACACCTGTCCCCCTGCACATCCCATCCTTTCTTCCTGCCAGGCAACGCCGACCCTCAAACAAATGAAAGGTGAAGTGAGGAGAAATGCAGGGACAGGAAATTCGGAAGCTGTAATTAAATTTTCGTGTAGAAACTCGCGCAAGTGCCGAAATATATCCATGTGTCAGGAATGTCCGCTTTGGGAACGAACGTTCGGCCTTCAGAATGCAAGTGTTACGCGCTACCACTGGATGACCGCGTGCATGTTAGAGAAAATGCACACCTCGGTCCAATATGACCATAGTACCTATTAGTCCCGTCCGATTCTGCTTGGCTACAGATCTTGGAGAGAGAACTCTGTGGATGGTCTAGGATGCGTTCTACGTACTCGTGTGCCTGATCCGCGCTAATGTCCAAGTAGTTGACTGTCTCCTGGATGTGGGAATGTCACTGCTAGGTAGGTGTGCGACGTGTGGTGCTGACTACTACTTGATGGAGTAGGATTGCAGCAATGGGCAACTCCGCCTGTAGGCTCACTCTTGTTTAGGGTAACTCGCAGAGCTGTTGCATGCAGGCCATGTCTGAAGCACTAATGCTCTTTCTGCACATGTCTGTACGGCCACGTGGATTAGCACATGTAGGAAAAGATGCAATTTCACACATCCCGTATCTAGCGAGCGGTTGACAGTTGTGGCCGTATCTACAAACACGTGTATTTCCTCGTTTACTAATTGCAATTTGTAGAGAATATTAGTCATATACCTATGCGAACAAAATGAGACCGAATGTCATGCGAGAACAGTTAGAACCAAGTCCGAAGAAATGTGTGACAGAAGTTGCCCAAGAATCAGGTATTTCACAAAGTTGCACTTGCATTATCACTGAAGTTGAAAACAAAACGTTATGAGATAAGGTTAGCAGGGACCAATGTGGTTATGAATAGGTATCCGAGTATCGTTACGACAATTGCCTGTCGGTAGAAGCAGCTGTAACATAACCTCACACTCATCTGCGGTTACCTGCCTACTTAGTGTCTTCCATGTACGATCATAGTGTGACGTCATCTCCAACCGCCAACACTCACCTTCCTTACAGGGAAACATTGCCAGTGCCACATTTCACTTGAAGCATGTTTAGAAAAAAGGTTTGTGTGTTGGCTTTAGCAGTAGTTAGATATACCATACTTGAATGTGAAGTAGGTACGTAGTTGTTTTTGTATCCCCCTTCCTCCTGAGTATGTAATGTGAAAACCAAGACATAGGAAGCACGAGCACTTGAGTGTCGCTATTCCCCATGCAAGTGACTAGCTATCGATTTGAAGTACACGTTATCGTGTTACTAGGACTTCACCCACGAAACAAATGACAGGAGAGGAGCATGCCTTGCGTTATGCGGCTTGCTTGTGAGTCTCTTTCATCTACTCACGCTTCATGGTGTTCAGAAGAAAGTGTAGTGTAGTAATTAATCAGGTGCCCCATACGATGCACAAGTTGCAATTTTGGAAGAATAAAAACAGTCGTATACCTACAAAACTGAAATATAGAAATTGTTTCGTCTTTCTGGTTGTTCCAGAAACAGAAATTAAATATTTTAAGTATAATTTTTATAAGCATTTATCAGCAGTGATCGAATTCTTTGTCATGTCGTGGGCAATTTAAATTTTTAGCAAAAACGATAATACATTCTAAAGTAAGAACAAATTAGAAACTAAAAACTTCACTTATCTTAGTAATGTTGGAAGTTCTTTGGTGCAAAGTTGACTCCAACTCATTCTTATTTGTTGTTACTTTACAATCTTGTTGCTTCGCTGTTAATAGCTTCAATTTCCTTATTTGCCTAACCATATGCCACTTTAAGTTGACTGACTGTGAGTTTGTACGGAACATTTGAATTACTACGTTTGCATGCAGAAACACGAGTCCATTCCCATTCCCATTTCCGTGTTTCTTGAATCCGAGATTGAGATCGAATCGAACAAGATTCTTGCAGAGTTGAAAGTTTCGCTTTGTCACCTTTTTATTTACTAAATAACTGCATAACGAGAGAAGTCACTGTGACTATAAAAGTGATAAATCATTATACAATAATTTCATAAAGAGTGACGTAAATAACTAAGATTAATTAACTCGTCACTGCAATTTAAAAAGATGGGCATTTAGGTGAATTTCAGAAGAGGCCTATACTGTTCACATGGTGTGAAAATGAGGCACTTGTAGGAAAGTGGTGCGATGGGATGAGAATGACTTACTTATATAAGAGCCCCTCAGCACGCACGCACGCATGTCCACCCTATCAAATGAGTAAGGAAGGTGTGTCACGATATGATCCTTCTTATTGATTTCCGTTACGTTTCGAATAGTAACGTAGGCGTTCGGTGCGTGCGTTCGCACTCTCCCATTCACAACCTTACAGCACGTACTGAGCTATGTTTGGAGCGACAGCATAACTCAAAAAGAGAAGCTTTAAACACACAACTCCGTACCTACTCATTGTTACGCAGAACCCTTTAAAAGACATGATTTTGTCAAAAATAGCTCTAACGATTCGGATTAAAATGCAACAAGTTTAAGAGGTTTTTATAACAAAATGCATGTGTTGAATTTTATGTGAATATCCTCTCAAGTTCTCTTTTCTCTGAATGACTTGTAACTGATGAACTGTAAGAGATACCAACACAGAATATTACTGCATCTCGTTAAAAACATCCTTCGTGTGCATGGGCGTCGCGAACGGGGGGCAAGGGGGGGCCGCAAGTTGCTGAACTTAATGTGCAATCAATTACTGACTATTAAACTATTATTTTAATTAAGAAAAATTGTTATTTAGCATAAATCAATACGGTTGTATGCAACAAATATAAATTTTGACAATAAAATAATGAATTAATAATTTATGATTGCAAATTTCCAACATGTGGAAAAAAGTCTGCCGACGCTCATGTTCGTGTCGATTTTCTTTTATGCAGCGAACCAATTTGGAGATATTGCTTGTTATTTGTCATACATAGTGCAGTGGATAGAGCAAGACGTGTTTATAACAATACTTGAGTAGAGAAAGTCATGTGAGTGCTGACATTTCACGCGTAGGTCTGATATTCCCAGTGCCAGGGTGCACTCAGCCTTGACTCCATTCAGCCACCGATATACTACCTAGATCCCATGGAATGTAGGAATCCTCGTAACTGGCGACAGTAGGTAATATGCCATCAGAAGGAGATTGATTAACACCAACTATTGTTGTGTAAATATAAAGAGAGTGAATGTGGAGCGAATTAGTTGCTGTGCTTCCGATTTAGTTTGATATTGTGAAAGCGCAGCCATCAGAGACATTTGTGTCAGTGAAAGATTAAATCGCTGTGATACAAAATAAAATGTCACCAAAATACCCAAAGTTAAGTGTATTAGAAGTAGCTGAGGCAAGTGGTCCTTGCTACTTGGTAATTAGTGCAACAGAGGAATCCATTTGTCATGCAGAAGGGTCTCGCAGCACTAGATCACAGTGCAGCATTGTGGTACGAGTTTGCTGAACTTGACTCTCCTTTGCCAGTGGCTAGCACAACAATGTGTTGAGATGTTGATGGAATGCAATACAGTACTATAGATAAAGAGTAGAGAGAGTAATAATGGGGATAAGAGTGAATGATGTGGTGTGCTTACAGGTGGAGAAATACAGCAACAAGGTAGCACAGGTGTTCCATGCAGCTGGCTACAGGAAAGGAGACGTGGTGGGGCTGTTCATGGGCAACTGCCCCGAATATGCCAGCATTTGGCTGGGTCTAGCTCAGCTAGGTGTGATCACAGCTCTGATCAACAATAATCTGCGCAGCTATCCTCTCACTCACAGCCTGAACGCTGCCAAGGTGAAGGCAATTATCTACGGTGAAGAGTTCAGGCCAGGTAACCTACCTTGTAATGTTGCACCAAACTTGGCACAGATAATCTTGGACACAACACAAAAGTTATTGTCTAGGCTAGAATTCACAATTCCAGTCCATTTCATAAAATTATTTAATTTAATGTAATGTCTACAAAAGCACACAAGACGATCTATATCTTTCTTAATGATAGTTGTAGTGGCTTAAACATTGCCAACATAACAATTATTGTTGACTTTTAAAAACACTTTTGCTGCACTCACTTTTAAAAAGCTTTCAGGAATAGTTTCTGAGAGGCTACTCTCCACCAATAGCTGACTCAATAACTGATTTTCAGGCTTCATGCAAAGACACTTTTTGCCTTAACTTAAAGTAGATAGAAGGGTAAGTTTTACAAAAATAGCTCATAGAAGCTACATAAAAATAAAGTATATAAAGTTACGTTAATCAGATTTTGTTTATAGATAATATTAATTAATATGACTTGATTGTTTTTAGCTGTGGAGGAAGTGGTTGGGTCGCTGGATACTCCAGCAAAACTATATCAACTTGGTGGAAGTGCTCCAGAAGAGACAGGCGAAGTATACTTGCTGGAGAACCTTCTTGAACAAGTATCAGATGCTTCACCAGAGACACAAGATGAGCTTCACTATAACGACAAATTGCTGTACATTTATACTTCAGGAACTACAGGCTTGCCCAAAGCTGCAATCATGCCACATTCCAGGTTTCTCTACAACTCTTATCCATAGTTTTAAATATTGTGTACATGCATAAAGTAAGTTTCCCAGAGTTAGCAAACCATGTTGTGATGGCAGCTGCACGAGGTCAAGGTACCTCACACCACTATGTGGCTAGTAAACAAGGACAATAGTTGTAGATGGTTTGAGGAGCTTTTTACTGCCAGCTTGTTAAGAGAAGTTTTAAGATATTTCCAAGTGTGTTGGGCCAGCGAGTGCAGAGTCAGAAACAGTTAATCATTGTAGTTGTTTGTTGTGTACAGTAAGTGGGTCACAGAACAGCTGTGAGTTGCAAGGTTACTGGAAATTGTGTTAACAGGAACTGTGCTGTTCAGAAGGGAAACAAAGTGACAAGTGCACTTTTTACAATATATTGCACAAAGCAAGTGCATGTACATACATGAGAGAGTAATGACTCCTTGAAGATGGAGATTGCTGCTGAGAATGAAGCGTGAAAGTGTTTTGATGCATAGAGGATAACGCTGATTGAAATTCTTCAGCTGTTCCAGGTCTATAGTGCAAACAATTTCCACTAGCTCAACAATGTCCATGATGAGGCCATCCATCATTACAGGCAATGTTGTGAGAACACATGATGGAGAATTGTCGCTTCACCAATCATGGAGCTCTACAGTCATTGCCCATCAAATTGTGATGGCACATCTGTTGTGTGGGGAAACTGCGCTGAAGCAGAACATGGAGTAGTCAATATTGATATTTCTGCAGCAACAAGTTTGTCGACCACATGATCATAGATGGATGATCAAATGCAAACTGCACACAATATCAAACTATTTCCCTAGGTTTACCAGATCATTTTATGGAAATGTAGGGCATGTCCAGGAATTTGTGGACATTACGTCTGGTAACACTACTGTGCACTGTGTTGTGAGACAGATGGAGCATTCTCCTTGTCTAATTGCTGACCAATGAACCATGAGCGTTACTGTGAAACACTGCACAAGAAACATGATGTATTGCCAAAGCATTTTAACGAGTCATTGATAAGCAGTATTAGCACGATCCAATGATGATGAGATGTAGTATGAGAAAGCACTTGCCAAGGAAGAAATATGAGGTTTACAATGAGGTATAATGGTGAAGAGACAAGAGATGGTCGTCCCACAGTATGACAAACGTCTGAATACATATGTTGAACCCTTCCTGTATCTGTTGCAGTAAATGATCCCAGGAAAGCTTACTTTATGGATGTATTCATGTTATACATATGAAGCAAACCCTGACATGTGTACCTACATACTGTCTGGAAGACAAAGTTAACATTAGTACCCGTTGCATATACTATAGTGCACCTGCCTCTGGCATGGAGGACCCAGTACCAGCATGGGGATTGCTAACGTTAAGAATGCCACTACACTGTTGTTAAATAAACTGTTGAAAGTTACCCGCAATCCGTACATAACATGTGGGTTCTTAATAAGCCTTGTTGTATAGGAACTGCATGCATTGTGAAACAATGATGCAAGATTAACATTATTAACGAATCAAACACAACTTATACTTATGAGGTTTATTACTGAATAGCAGAGACTGAGCAGGTGTTGCAAGATTAACATTATTAACGAATCAAACACAACTTATACTTATGAGGTTTATTACTGAATAGCAGAGACTGAGCAGGTGTTGCAAGATTAACATTATTAACGAATCAAACACAACTTATACTTATGAGGTTTATTACTGAATAGCAGAGACTGAACAGGTGTTGCAAGATTAACATTATTAACGAATCAAACACAACTTATACTTATGAGGTTTATTACTGAATAGCAGAGACTGAGCAGGTGTTGCAAGATTAACATTATTAACGAATCAAACACAACTTATACTTATGAGGTTTATTACTGAATAGCAGAGACTGAGCAGGTGTTGCAAGATTAACATTATTAACGAATCAAACACAACTTATACTTATGAGGTTTATTACTGAATAGCAGAGACTGAGCAGGTGTTGCAAGATTAACATTATTAACGAATCAAACACAACTTATACTTATGAGGTTTATTACTGAATAGCAGAGACTGAACAGGGCATTCATTTTGACAATAAATAGTAAAGTTAATTTGCTTCCAACACCAGCACAGACATGTAGGTACAGTTTTAATATCATCTGCTGCAACTACCAAAGGTTATGTGATTCATGTGTGAAACACGTCTTACATAATGTATATATGTGATACTAATAATTGCTAAATCTTTAGTAAAGCATCATTTATAATGTGAATTTATTCTCCACCGCAATATGCTTAAACAAAAAACAATTGCATGCAGTTAAGTAAATATTGGCTTGATCTACATTGATGTCGGAAGGAAGTAAACACAGCTGATGCAATGTTGCCACTTCTAACAGAATTAAAAAAAGCAACAAATTGTGGATTTTTTAAATTTAATTTACACAAAAACTGTTGAATCTATTGAAATACGCCAAAGGAATATAGCCATAAATTAAGAACCTTTAATCAATAATAATTCAGCCAGGTGATGATAAATTTTGTTAATAAAGGTATTTTTTCCTGGAAAACTATAAACTTTTCAGCCTTTTGGTAGAAGAGTTTTTTGTTATTTACAATACAAGAAACTTGCTGTTTAAGTCTGGCAGATTATTTCACTTCCATTCTGTATACACTATAGTTTTTCAATTCACTAGTCAGTTTGTAGACCAACATAGTGGTATTTTACCAACACAGGATAGTAAGTTACGTGTAGCATGTAGTGAAGTAAAAGGTATAATGAAGGAATATGATTTGCAGGTATTTGCTGATCACTTCGTCAGCAGAATATCTGTTAGCGTTAAGTATGGAAGACATATTCTACAATCCTCTGCCAATGTATCACACTGCAGGGGGCATCATTGGGACAGGACCAGCCCTCCTCCTGGGACATCCAATAGTACTTAGGAAAAAGTTCTCAGCTTCCGCCTACTGGTCAGACTGCATCAAGTACAGATGTACGGTAAGTTGCACAACCTTCATCAAATACCATTCATTTGTATTTAATTAATATGGCTTAGTTAACAAGTAATCGTTTCACGGTTGGTTTTTGAAATGAAAGTCCAAAACTATTTGTTCACTTTCTTCACTGTTGAAATGGTTTTCAGATTCTTTCTGTGTCCTGTTCACGATCTTCTATCTGTGGAAATCCTGTAGAAATTGATTTTTTGTATGCACCATCATTCGCATATTGTCCATTTTGTAAGTTCTTGTTTCTGATTTTACATGTTTTATTTGCAATAATAGTTTACTGATTATATCTCGTAGACAAGCTATTGCTTGTAAGATGTGCACTAATGAGGATTATTAATTGTTGTAGCAATGATCATTTCTTGTGTACACATCAATACTGCCTATGTTTTCATGTATTCCAGGCTAATAGTTGGACATAATACTAATATGAATGAAATTAATATAAAGAACATTAAGACAATGTCAACAAATAAGAAATGCATACAACAAAGATTCACATGAATGAAGATCCATTTGATATAAACTAAAGAGGTAGATATTTTGATACTTGAGTGTTGACATGGAGATGGCTGAAACACTTGAAGGATGGGAACACGAGCAATTGCCACTCAACTGTGACAAGTCCATGGAAAGAGCTGTCACATGTCCAGTCCAGGAAAAGACTAGAGCTTGTTATGGTTATGCTGATTTGATTTGTGACGACTTTTTAATGCAAAAACCAAACATCATTTGGAACATTTTAGAAAGAGATTGATAAATCAGCTGTGGCGGATAATTTTTGGTCATTTTATCATGAAATAAATCCAGAGGTTAAGTTAAAACAATTAAATGAACCCATAGATTTAATTGTATTGGAGAAAATATATGTTTTAAGAATAAGGATCAGAAAATGAATTTTGAAATGCTGCCAATTGATTCTGTCAATAAAGTTGTTTTACTTGCAGTAGTTGGCAATGCATAGCAAACAATCCATCACTTAGCAGTAGTAACCATAACATAAATAGCCAACAAAGCTTATGATGCCATTGAATGAATTGCAAAACATGTCTGATGGAAAATCCTTTTAAAATACAAGATAAGGGAGGCTATTTATTGTATTGTGATAAAATGCATGTATGAGGGAGGTATAATTGGTAGCAATTGCTCTATTTCTGACAATGAAGTCATTAATCCTCTTGCTCTCCAATATTTTTCACTGATGGATGGGGCACTAGATGTGGCCGGGCATATTTGAAGGTGGTCTTGGTCCATTTCCTCTTGCAGATCACATAGAGGACAGAGTGGTGAAGAATATATCCCAATTCTTAGCTGTAAATGTAATCGCTTTTTAGAGAGCACTATATTTTTACATTTTGGCAGTCACATCGCTCTCTCACAACCCCCTAGAATGTCTGGAGGACCATACGTGTCATTGGTTTACGGGCCTCACAGACCTGACCGGGAGAGTTATCAAAATAAATTCACCGACCATATCCTCTGATTACCAATCAGAGGACGCATTACATACCATGACAGGTCAGCATGTTTGGAGTTAAGAGGTTATAGAGAAATTAGAGAAACGGAGAGGTTGGAAAAATAAAGACTCCCTGGCCCTCAGGAACCATAATAGCATCGGGGTCGGAAGAGAACAAGAGATGACCAAGGTGAGGTCATAATATCAGATAGAAAAGCTACAGTGAGGAGCAAAACAGCAGTAAGTGGAAGTAATGTTCTGCTCAGCTTGTGGTCACCATCCATATATCCCCATGATGGGGACCCCTGAGGGGGAAAACTGCCGTATAAGTTCTGAGGATGTCATAATATGGAAAAAAAGAGAGGAAACCATGTGATGAAAGCAATAATGGTGGCCATTCACTAACTGTTCATAGGTCCCAGATTTGACCTATAGTGATACTCGATCAATTAGATTGGTGTTGCAACTCATGAGAGGCAAGTGAACACTTCGGCACTAACGAGACCTGCAAATGCATTCTTGCAACCCAGTATTAATCTGTTAATGTTTAAGTACAGGAGTCAAAAGAGAATTCACAGAGTATGAAAACAATAAATATAAACCTTCAGCTTAGTAGAGGTGTGAAGCCTTTTTCAGAAACTCTTAGCAGATACAAGAACCCTGGGAAGAATATCAGAATTGCAATCTCAAACTAAGTTGTATCATATGCAAACTGACATAGTTTGTGCATTTCTTCTGATGCAAGGTTACAATAAAGTAATAAAAGATTTGCTTGATTTGTGATTATAAGTTCCAAAGTTGCTCAACTTGCACTTCTTCCAATATTTTTTTTGCTTTTTAACAACTGTCAGTAAATTTTTGCAGAAGTATAATGAATAAAATTATTAGATTTTAATGAATGTCCATGGAATATTTAAATGAAATAATTCTCAAATTGTTAACTTTTATATAGATTATGTGTGTAATAAAATTAGTAAATATACGTATTATGTTAGTTTAGCTGTTAATGTAATGTTGCAGATAGGACAGTACATTGGAGAGATATGCCGATATATTCTTGCAGTCCCTCCGAAACCTGAAGATACAGCACACAATATCAGAATAATGGTTGGAAATGGAATTAGACCCTCCATTTGGAAAGAGTTTGTGGAGCGTTTCAAGATTCCACAGCTCACAGAACTATATGGCTCAACTGAAGGGAACGTCAATATAAGTGAGAAAACTTCACTGTTTATTTATCCATTTATCATAGAACTTAATTAATTCAAACCAAGGGTTAGCCAAAATAATGAAGAGTAAATGAATTTCAAGACTAGTTGTAATAAATAACAAAGCATAATCTAAAGTAAGAACAAATTAGAAACTAGAAGCTTCACTTATTTTAGTAATTGCTGCAAGTTGTTGAAATGCTGGTGACTAATTCAAGCCACTTTCATCACGTTTTGAAACATGTCAGCAGCATTACAACAATTACTAAGATAAGTGAAGCTTTCAGTTTCTAATTTGTTCTTATTTTATATTCTGTTGCTTCACTGTTAATAGCTTCTATTTTTCTCTGATTTAACAAAGCAAAGGATGGATAAATTTTACATAGAGCGTCTACACCAAATCTTCTAAATTTTGTTCCCTGAGTGGTCATATTCTTTTGAATTGATTCCCATCTTTTTTTACATTGCATTTAGAAAACAGGTTTACATTCTTTCTTTTTTATCCTTTTGTGTTAGAAACAATTGGGTGGTTGCAACTCCAAAAAGTTACAGTAGCATGTATATAATATTGTATTTTTGTTTCATTTTATGTATATACCTTGCAGATAAAATGTTAGCTCCACACTTGAATTTCATAAATAGTACTTGTGCAGGTGGAATTCATTGCCATAACCAAGATGTGAACCACAGACTCCCAGCTTGCTATGCCATAGCAATATCGTAGCACAGATACAATTTTCCAACTGACCCACATCTTTCCCAGTGTTCTAGAGTAAACATACTTTAATAGTGACTTAAACTTTCTGAACTTTAAGTCCTGCAGTCCAAGTTAAGCAGTGTTAGGTCAGTGAGTGTTATTTAATCTTGCTGATTTCATAGTACCTCAAAAGGCAGAGAAAGTTGAAGATGTATGATTCAAATCCCACCTATGCTATTGAATTTTTGAATCTGATTCTATCTTTCCAACTTTAGCCTAACGGGCCATGTGTTAAAAAACAACAAACATTTTTTCCTTAGTTTCATGAATTGAATAACCAGTTTAATGAGTCTGGCCCCTGTAAATGTTCATATAATGAATCACTATCATTATTTGTGTAATACAAGGAAATGTAAGTACTTATTCCTGTAATAATAAACCTGTTTATTGATCTGAAGTGATTTATGATTAATGTTATGAAAATATTTGTTTTTCAGTAAATCTTGATAATAAAATAGGAGCCATTGGAGCATTCCCACGTTTTCTTCCCATGTGGTTACTGCCCCTTGGCCTCATCAGAGTTGACCCTAACACTTGTGAACCCATAAGGGACGAACGGGGTCTGTGCATTCGCTGTGATGAAGGTAAGCAAATACAGGGGAAGGATTTAGTCATAGAAACTGATTAGGTGAAATATTGATGCCATGACGTTGGGCACCAGGGTTGGGGAGTACTTGCTGCTGCAACTTACCTGTGTACCAAAGACCAGAATTGCTGCCCTGTTGTATTGTCCTAGAATAATGGGAATGTAATTTCTTAATGCATTGTTAAGCAGATTTTCAAGAAATTGGCCTCTGTAAAACAAATACAGTATAAAGTATCTATGCAATAATCTGTTCAGATAAGGCCATATCTAGTGGAAAAACTGTCTAGATTGTGATCAAATTGATGTAGGGATGATCAAAAGATCACTTCAGCTGTGTATTTGATGGTGCCTCAGATATTAACCACTTATGGCTGTTCATCTTATTCCTGAAAGGATAGGATAGGATTTTATCAGATACAGTGCAGTGTTTAATAGTATGCATGAATGCAAATTCAAATAGTGTTAATTTTTCTAAATAAGTTGTATTCATAAAAGAGAAACAATGTTTTATGATTTTAGCTTATGTTTTCTCATTGCCACTGTTGGTAACTTTAGTTATCATTCCACAACATGTTTGTTCATATAATATGACAATACAGACCATACAGATTTCATTTTAAAAAACATGAAAAAGGAAATAATTATTTTACATTGTATTCTTAGCAAATGCCATTTAAGTTTAAGAGTTTCATCAGATAAATTTGCAAAGCATGAGCAAATGTATTGACAAACCCATAACCTCTTGTGGAATTGCCTATATAAATCTGCAGTTTCAAATCATTTTTGGATAGAAAGCCATAAAATTGATAAGAATACCAAATTGCTTGAATATGCTAAAATTGCCCTTGAAATGTCAACTTGAAAGAAAAATAATGAAGAACCGAGGATAAAGTTATCCATGGTGGAGAATATGAACACAAATTCTTCTGTGTAACTTTTAACCACATTCAGTCGGCAAACAGCCGAGTTCTAGTAGAAAATAGATTTGTGAGGTAGTACTACACAAGTGAAACTTATGATTCATCCACCATACGGTGTGAACCTAGCCCTTGTGCACCGCAGGTTGTTGATCCTTGCACTGCTGCAAGAGTCACTAGGTCACTACCTGATACCACATGCTACATCTGACCCTAGAGTAACATAGAGCCTGAAGTAGAACTGTGATGATTTCAGGTGAACCTGGGATGTTTGTGGGCTTAATTTCTAAGTCTAATGCTATTCGTGACTTTCATGGATATGTAGATCAGTCTGCATCGTCGAAGAAGATCCTCTGTGATGTGTTTAGGAAGGGCGACAAAGCTTTCATGTCAGGTTAGTAACACACAATTGAACATACAGGTTTTTAAGAGGTAGAATCGCAACTGAAAAATTGAACGCCACCTTCCTGGTAAGCGGAAGGTCTGTGGTTCAAATCCCAGCTGTGACATTGAATTTTTCAGTTGCAATTCACCTCTCAAACATTTCCCATAGACGGCTTGCGTGTTAACACCAACAGTAACCTTGTTAGCATAAATAAATAATAATTACCATATATACATTTTTGTTTATTATTAGTATTAATAATAGTATAGGGGATTAAATATTTGTGAAGTGTAAAATATTTCCTAAGTGTTTGTAAAAGACATACAGTTTAAAATATTAAAAAAGTTAGGTATTTACTAATTCAGCTATTTAGCTTGTGACAGGGTTTTAAATAGAAAGACCAAACATAATTTGGAAGCAAGAATAAAAGGAACATTTTAGAAATTTAAATATAAATACATTGATAAATCAACTTCGGTCATGTAATCATGAAATAAATCCAGAGGTTAAATTATTAAAACAGTTAAATGGGCCCATAGATTTAACCTCTTGAGCGATGGCCATTTAAACGTCCGTGAGCCGAGAACTGCTAGCATTTAAATTGTTAAATGCGCTTCGTATATACACAGCTGTATTTTGTGTAAATATTAAGTTATTTTAATGAAACAAAAACTGGTATAAAACTCGTTATTTGCAGTATAAATGTACGTCATCAGCAAAGTTGAGTTGTATTTACAAAACGTTGAAATGGCACAATTTTGTTTCACTGTGGTGAAAAGTCAACTTTGCTCTGTCGAACGCATCTAATATAAGTTCTCGGAAAGATTCAGTAAAGAAACACCCATTGTATGTGTGGTTTATGCGTCAGCATACTGTGTAATAAATCGCTACTGCATGCGTGGTCTCTTGAGTCATCAGAATAGATCAACATTACAACTTTTGCTTACGCGAGTTTCGTAACTGAGTAGAGTCCGTGTCTTTCTTTGTTGAAATACATACGTATTCTTTCCTGCTTGTAGCTGAAGGGAGAAGTGGTATAAAAAGGTGTTTTTGCACCAACTGGATATAACCATATACAATTGTTTGGGGATTTGGACAGCTCTCTAAACCCACACAGGACAATGACCGACCTTGACTACCGACTATAAATAACTCACAGCCTAATTGAACAATACCACGTTGGGGGTTGAAAATCCAAAACCCCTGCACCCCTCAGACTTCAAGGAAAACATTATCATAAAAGGATACCACCAACAGCAAAGAAGTCCCGCCCATTTCGAAAGTGTTTCATGTGCCGCAAGAAGGGAATTCGCGAATGTGGAGATGTACATACCCTTGTGTGTTTATCCCTGTTTTGAGGTAAATCACTGCAGAACGAACATATTAAGGTAAGCCAATAAAGTATATAGACCTTACTAAAATGTTTCATAAAGGGAAAATTATAATAAGTTGAGTTGGATAAGGGATAAATAAGGGTTAAATGCTTAAACGCACAGGACGCCCATATCGCTCATCCGCCATTTTAAATGGACGTGATTTCACGTCGATATCCCTCAAGAGGTTAATGGTCAGGGAAAAATATATTTTAAAAAATAGGGGACATGTAATGAATTTTTAAATACCGCCAATTATTTTAGTCAACAAATTTAATTTCCAGTGGATGGCAATAGGATAGCAATAATTAATGCATCACCAAGCAACAGCAGTGATATTTATAATTAAAAAATAAGATAAGTGAAGTTTTGTTAGATTGTAGTAGTTGTTAATAGGTTGAGTTTTTAGCTGTGGAAGTCAGAGTTAGAGTTGGCTGATATTAGACAGAATTAGTAGTAAGATGACATTATGTAGGTAGGTCGGTAGCTAGCTGGCTGGGGAAGGTGCGCTTGGCACAGGATGTAAACATAACATTGCAACTGAGCCAACTTTATGTGCAATAATGTTAGTGTATTGTTGGTTTTGATTTATGTTGACTGAAATGAGGTTTGATTTGTTGGTGTGGTTGTCAGTATATTGGGTATGATGACAGTGGTGCTGAAACCGTAACAATATATTGAAAATGTTGTTCCAGGTGATATTCTTGTAATGGACGAGTATGGCTACCTTTATTTTAAGGATAGAACAGGTGACACTTTCAGGTAAGTTTATTTTAGCACATAATTCAGTATTTGTAAAACAAAAGTTTCAGTATTGACAAAGCGTTAATGTATTTTGCTAAGTTTGATAAAATAGACTAGTTTCCAGCATGTCCAGGCTATGGTAGGAATCACAGTTACGCAGTAATGGTAGTCTGCTAACATGATGAAACTGTATGTTCTGTATGAATTGTTTAGAATCTGCATGTATTAGGTGTCGGTGGTTTTACTTGATTGGACCATGACTGGACCACATGTTCGTGCCATAGTGTCTAGATGCAAGAGTTTTTCTAGTTACAATGTTGGTGGTACAGCTTCACATCTTTTGATGTAATATGCATTTAAAATTATTTATTTGGGTGATTTCTTGTTGAAAAACAATTTGTTAATGTAAGTTAAAATTATTTACATGCTTAATGTGTTGTTGGCTAATGCTGGATTTCTGACAAAGAAGTCATTAATCCTCTTGCTCTCCAATATTTTTCACTGATGAATGGGGCGCTAGAAGTGGCCGGGCATATTTGAAGGTGGTCTTGGTCCATTTCCTCTTGCAGATCACATAGAGGACAGAGTGCTGAAGAATATATCCCAATTCTGTTTAAATGTTTTGCCAGACAATCATGTCCTGTAATCAACCTGAAGGTTGCAACTGCTGTTTTTCGAGGATACTCAGGAATTACTGTTTGAATGTTTGGTATTTGCAATCTTTTATTTTTTGAGTTTTCGTAGTAATATTTTGCAATAATTTTTTTGAATTCAGAGTTGACTAATCTTTTAGCTGCATAAAATGGTAGATTAACTATAGATTTCTGTACGCTGCTATATCCTTTTTTGCAAGAAAATCAGCTTTCTCATTACCACTCAGTCCACAGTGAGCTGGTATCCATTGGAAGACTAGGTGTTTTTGAAGTGCTGTTAGATGGGTAAGGATTTTCCAACATTCTATAATAGTTTGGTTTTTTGGTGACAACTTGGAAGTAATTGCTATAATTGCTGCCCTGGAATCTGAGAGAATAACTGCTTGCTGAAAATGTGAAATTGTGTACAAAAGATTTTGTAGGGCCATTCGAATTGCTTCAATTTCTCCATCAAAGTTTGTAGTTCCATAACTTAAAGATTTGTAATAGGAAAAGAGGTGACATGTGACTCCAGCACCTGCTCCATCTTGGTTTGATATCAATGATCCATCAGTGTAAATATGTTGTTGTTAGCTAATGCTGGATTTCTGACAATGAAGTCATTAATCCTCTTGCTCTCCAATAGTAATGATATTGAAGAGACCAATAGCAGTAATAGTAACCGCTTTTTAGAGAGCACCATATTTTTATGTTTTGGCGGTCACATCGCTCTCTCACAACCCCCAGAATGTCTGGAGGACCACACCTGTCATTGGTTTACAGGTCTCAATCAGTGTAAATATGGAGCCATTCGTGTTCTTGAAATCTGGTATGGATTGTCTCTAATGCCAATAATTTTAGAACACTAGTTGGAGTATCACTTTTCTTAACTTCTTCGGTCAGGTGTAAGTAATATGTGATGTCTAATGTTTGTGTCAGATTGACTTTAGATATGAAGTTTTCCTTTGAATTAGGAAGGTGTACATTCTTCTTGATGTCTTGAATTTTGGAAAGAAAGCTCTCCTGAGTCTTTAGTGTATGTGTAAAATTTCTCTTGTGCCATATATTGAATGGGAGTCTGATCAACTTTTCGTGTTGAATAAGAGCCGCTTTTTCTATTTCATATTCAATGGGGCATTGGTTGGTTAGTATTTCCATAGCTGCTATTGGTGTGGTTTTGATAGCACCTGTAATTAATCTCAGACTTTGGTTTTGGAAGATTTGAATTTTTTTTGTGTTTGCTGTTACAAGAACTTCACTGCAGTAAGTAAATAATGGTTTTATATATACATTGTATGTTGTGTTAAGAGTTGCTCTGGAACATCCCCACTTCATTCCTGTTAGGCGTTTTAACAGTGAAAGACGCCTCTCTGCTCTTTGTATTACATTTTCTATTTGTTTGGTCCATGTAAGTTTGGTATCAAATGTAACTCCTAAATACTTTGCTTCCTTTGTTTCTGGTAATTGTTGACCCTCAAAATTTAGTTTTATTTTTAGCTGTTTTTTTTTCTTAGTGAAAAGATTTAGTAGTTTGATTTTGTTGTATTAACAGTGATTAAATTTTCTTTGGTCCACTTTTGTAAGTTGGTTAAGGATTGTTGCATGGTTTTTTCTAGTTCTGTACTTTTGCTTTTTTGTTTTGAAGTCCACATTACTAAGTCATCAGCAAATAGTGCACACTTCACACCTGATTCTTGTATTTGTTGTGGCAGATCGTTAATAAATATATTAAAAAGTGTTGTGCTGAGCACTGTGCCTTGTGGTAAGCCACGGTGTACTTGTTTATATTTAGATATGTTTCTTCCATATCTGGTTGCAATAAAGCGTTGTGTTAGGAAATAACATAGCCATGAAAACATTGGACCTTGTATCCCTATTATTTTTACTTTCTTTAGCAGTTTTGTTCTGCATATAGAATCATATGCACTTTGGAAATCAATAAAAACTAATACATTATCTTCTTTTCTATTGAAGGAGTCTTTGGTTTCTTGACTTTATACTGTAAAATGTAACTATTTGTATTTTTATTGCATTAACTGATTTAATGTTATTCTCTGTATAAGTGGCTTTTCTATATATACCAAATTCTAATTTTTGTTTTGTTCTCATCTTCAAATCCAGGAATGGTAACATATTTTCTGTTTTCCATTGGATTTTAATACTAGAGTTCTGTAGACATAATTTTAAAGGATCCTCTAAAAATGTTGGTTTGCCAGCATAATATATTGTCAACATATCTAAGCATGATAAGAGTAATTTTGAGTCAAAATGAACACTTTTGAGTTTCACTAACTTTTATTTATGTAGTACATGAGTCACACAGACCTCATGAGAAAAACTGTTTTTATATTTTCCAATATAATATTGTGCTTTGTTCACTGTAAAGCTTTACACAATTACTTTATAAGTTTTAAAATTAAGGAACTGAGAGTTTCTCCCAAATAGTGTGTTTTACTAAATTTGTTTTGTGTACAGTAGGGTACCACTGTTTTGTATAAGGATTTTAGCCTTTTGATAAGTAAATTGTGTATAGGAAATGCTCAGCAGAAGCTTTGATTGAAGTTTTGTAACGTGTGTTTGCAGATGGAAGGGTGAAAATGTTGCAACAGCTGAAGTTGAATCTGTTATAATCAATGTAATTGGACTGAAGGATGCAGCAGTATACGGTGTTCAGGTAACTAGTTTATTCATTTGCATCATGCACATCAAATAGTGGCAGAAGACGCACTGTGTCTCAAGGTGTTTTCTCCCTCACTAGTTTTCTGATAGTCTAGTGAAGTTCAGATGAGCAAGTTGCTTTCTACACAGTGGTTTGTACATCTACTGTCAAAAAAAGAACTGTTGACATACATAACATGCTCAGCACTCTGTGAGGTGATCTTGTTCGGATGCCATTTCTATAAAAGGAAGTCGTCTTTCATGTCAGTCATTTTGTAATTGCACTCTGTCAATATCTACTGAAAATACTGTTGTAAATATGTAGTGTTGCACAATATATGGGTTGAGATAATACTGCAAGCATAACGTGCTCACATGTTTGTACATTTAACATATGGTTATTTGATGTGATCAGCTATTCATGCCTCAAACTGGAAAAAGCATTTTTTCATTCTTGTTATTTGTCACCTCAGCCCTACATTATATATATATATATACATTTTTTAAAATTAAAAACCAAAAATAGGTTTTTTTTAAACCAAAATAGTGAGGTGTTATTAATTGGTAAGTGTTGTATAGTGTTATTAATCAATTTGGTTTAAATTGACTACAATACTGTTTTCAAACTTCCAAGAAAGAAAATAATTTTCAAAAGCAATTCACTTCCTGATATTCTTAAGGTGTATTTACCTAAATACAAGCCAGTGTCTAGAATCAGATGTCTGTCGGGAAGTAGACAAACTTATGAACCCAACAGTGAAGTGGTGAGCCCAGCAGTGGGTATGAGAGTGAGGAAGTGATGGACATTTATGCAAAGTTGTGTATGGATGTGAAAAGTGTGCAAGCGGTGTAGAAACTAAACAAGAATCACATGAATGGCAGCGTCCTGATTCACCCAAGCTGCGGGTAAAGTCACGGCAACTGTGTTTTGGGATCAAAGACAGCAGTAAATGTCAACAGGTAGGCAATTCAGAACCAAAGAAGAATATTGACTAAGGGCACAAACCTTCTCTGGCACAGTGCATAACTCCTCAAACTGTGGATCTTGTGCAACAGTTTGGATGGGCCATCATCACCCATATAGTTGAAACTTAGCACCCATGTTTCCCAAGTTGAAACAACACTTGGCTCAAGGCACTTTAGTCACAATGATGAGGTCCAACACTTCCTCAGTAGCATGGTGGTGAGTCGGTATGACGGGCACACAAAAACTGCCACAGCATTTACAAAAGTGCATCAGTCAAAATGTGATTATGTGGAAAAGTAGTATGTTCAAGCTTCAAAACCATATATTAAAAATAAACATTTATTTATATTTTTTAAAAAATAGGATATGTTACTTTTGGAATTACCCTCAACAACCTCATCTGAGCTAGGAAATTCTTTAAAACTTGTTGAATGGATGCAGTTTTGACATATTATTGTATTAATTGTAATTAATATTTTGTTTGCAGATTCCTGAGCAAGATGGCAAAGCAGGGATGGCTGCTATTGTGGATCCCAATGATGCTTTGGACTTCAAAACTCTAGCGGAGGGCTTTGATAGGACACTACCAATATACGCTCGTCCTATCTTTATACGAGTACTGAATAAAATAGACGTGACCGGAACGTTTAAGATTAAAAAGACTGAACTACAGCGAGAAGGATTCAATCCTGCAGCAATAAAGGACAGATTGTACTTTCGCAATGGAAAGGAGTACGTACCCCTCACCACGCAGCTGTATCAAGACATAGTGAAAGGAGTGGTTCGATTATGAAGTGAGCAAACTTAGTGCAAACGAGTGCTACAAATATCTTCATTTCAAACATCACTGTATAGCCTAAAATATGTAATATTTCTGCCTGCCTTGGAGAGATGCTTCACAATAAGTATCTTAACATAATGCTAGTCTGACTGAGATTGATTTGGATAGCAATAAGACGGAGCGTTTGCAGGTCTATTAAATTTTCAGTAGTGATTCAAGCTGCTATCAAAGGAGAAATGCCAACATGTTGATCCATTTTGTCATTTCTTAGTGACAAATTTCTCAAGTCAATAGCAAAAAGATTGTTGTTTAATTAAGTTTAAGTTGTAAATCTACACATTTGTAAGAAAATAAATAGTTAACTCTCATTCCGATCCTTAGTTTTATAGAACTAGTCATTGCAGGATCACAGTTCTGTTGAGGTGAAGTGTGAATGAATGAATAAATGAAGTTTTTTTTCATTATTATCTATATTTTATTTAACAATAAAATACTGGGCTGTACTTTTGTATCTGTAGTCCTGGACCAAAACTCTAGTAGAGGTAAAAGAGAATGATGTAATCAGCATAGGAGTGTTGTTTGGACTCAAGTGTTTCATATTTTATTATTGTCTTGATATTTCATTTGTACTTCCTTCTACTTCATCTGATATTTTGTCACCTAGTTTACTTTGTATGTCCTTGTAGTTTATCCCCCGATACTTTAGTTAGTAAACCTCCTCATAACTAGTATACCTCATAATTCATACTCTCATGGTTGTTGGTACATCTTCTTAGACTTTCTATTTTCCTGATAGTTGGTATAAATGCTTTGACTATTATATTCTCTTAAGATATTCTGTGCTGGTGTTACCTTCTTGACCATTATGTTCTCCTAATACTTTCCCAGTACACATGCCTGGCTTTGCTTTATTACCTCTTTAACCCTTATATTCTCCTAATACTTTGTTGTACAAATACCGCGTTGAACTGATCAGAGACCAAGGAAAAAAGGTATTATAAATACTAAAACAGGCAATTAGAAAAACCCATTTATTTAATAGATTACACTATTCAATAACTCAATTGTCATATTTTAAAGAACTTCAAAGTTTTAAACAAAATGCTAGTGTTGTAATGGACACAAAAATTGCAGTGCCTTATTCGTGCACATGATGGTTGCTGGGGTCATGTTGATTGTAGGATCCATTTCAACTGCAACAGAATTGTAGAATTTTAAAAATATTTTAGTTTATTGAGATTAAATAATGAAATAAAGGCAACAAAAAGCATTTATTTCATAAAATAGGCATTTGTATTTTAAAAGGCAACATAAAACTGTGGCATTTGAATCAGAAAGGTATAATTCGTACAGATTTACTTTCAAGTTGAAGATAGATTTGACACATTTAAAAAGTCATTTTGCCTAAGTTCTGGTCTCTGCTCCTGATAGTTATTTGCTTAGTATTACCTCCTCAAATCATGTTTTCCTGGTGTATGCTGTACTGCTATTACCCTCCTTGACCAGTATATTCTCATTTTGCTTTGCCAATATTACCTATAATTTTTTTTTTTTTGCAAAACATGATAACTCTGGCAAAGACAGCGTTACTTGGAGTTAAAGGAACCACATTGCCTCTCACCCTGTGGCAGGGGAAGCTGTCCTTTGGAGAGGCGGGTATCTCCTGTTTCTTCAACTTCCCTGTTCTACCACTATCGTGGCGTCGGCTATCATGATTTGCAAACTACTATACCTTGCTTTGCTATTATTACTTCCTCGACTTTTATATTCTCCTGATACTTTGCAACAGATACTTTGAAATCTTTGCCTTATCAAAAGGCACTAGCAGAAATATTAACATAGAAGCTTGCATCAAGGAATGCCTTCAGTGACGAGCTACATCTTTTGTGTTGGTTCTGATATGTCGTGCAACAGTAAAATGGGCTGGCCACCCAAGGTACAAAGATCACCCACTAAAAAAGGAAAACCAAACTGCTGAAGAAGCTAGGCAACTGTGTACACCATAATAACGCACTGCAGAGAGAAAAAAATGTTATTAACATTGAAACAAAAGTCTACTACAGAAGCTAACCCAAAGAGAAAACAATATATTAAGGATGGTGACAAGTTGACAGCTTGTATATGTTAATGATCAGTTGAGGAAGGAAACCACACCAAGCACTGTTGGCTAGATTCTAAGTAGCAGAGGTTATGGGGCTAGGGTATAGTCTGTTTAGTCAACGCATGTGCACTACCCACCCAGGATCGAGGCATAAACAACAGCACGACATCTCAAGTTCACAAGGTCATAGCTAAACTCCTGACACAAATACAGTATATTCGGCATGAGAGATAACTTAATTTTGTTGAGAGATCTGTTTATCAGGTTTGAAATCCTTTTAACATGTGAATCTAAAATGTTACTATGAAAAATTAAAAAAGAAAAGATGGAAACTACCAAACATTCAAACAGTAATTCCTGAGTATCCTTGAAAAACGGCAGTTGCAACCTTCAGGTTGATTATGGGACATGATTGGCAAAACATCTGAACAGAATTGGGATATACAGGATGGAAGGGAAGTCCTTATATTCCTTCTAATATGTGCTCCATAGAAGCAATACAAACAAAAATGTATGATGGCATTTTGTTCTTTGATCAGCCAATTTTGAAAAAATAAGTGGTTTTTGATCCCACTTGGATGCATAATTCCACAGGAATGTACAGAGATAACAGTTTGTTACTTGTAAGATGTACAGAGTAACTTATTTCTGACATAGCTTTGGTAGTAATTTTGTGACATCACACATGGTTTCAAAATAATAAATCACTTAAAAGATGTGAAGGAATACTCCAAGCAACTTTTTCATATGTGCAGTAAGCTGACAACGTTGCGTTGAGGTTGGGCAGGGAATTGAGCTGGTTTGTGGATGTAAACAGGTCTGGCACTTTCACTTTAATGTTTTGGGAGCTCACCCTTGAGATTGGCCTACACTAGCACAGTAAACACAGGACACGGTGTGGTACTTGTGTTCTCAAGAAGCACCATTACTGTGTTTGTTTATGTACTAAGCTAGTGAAAGTGACACCCATACAATCTGCAGTGTTGCTAGCTTGTTTTCGAGAAAACTAAAATATCTCCATAGGAAATGGTCAGAGACAAAAACAAGATACAAAATGTGTTCCAAATATGGAGATCTATCACTGGTTTAAATTAATTTAATGACTTCCCTTCCACCACTCTGTCCTCTATGTCATCTGTTATTGGCAAGTAAAAGAGCTGCAGAACGAAATTCCTGCACACCGGCAATGCTGATATGATCCACGCAATTGACAGCGTTGTTAAACAATGATACTTCTTATCGCCCTCCGTTGGGTTTGAACCCGTGACCTTGGGAACCAGATATAGCGTACTACAGTAAAATCTCGATTTAACGAACCCCTGTTCAACGGACTTCCGATTTAACGGACTAAATTTGGTGTTGGTTATAAAATAAATTCAAATGAAATTTAGAAGATTACGATGATTAAGTAGAAGCATTCTGTTGCTTGTCGGATCGATAAGGCTATAGTTCACGCGTCTTCGACTATATTCGTGAAAGTTCGTGTACACAGAACACGTTGGGCATTGCTAGTGCCATTCTACTTTTGGACCATAACCTGTGTTTTGGACAATGCGCCAGCACATCCTAATGCCCGCCTCGGTAGCGTGATGCCTCACGTTCAAGAGGTCGCGAGTTCGAATCTCGCTTAGGGTAAGTTATCCGAGGTTTTCCTTGCTCTAAGAGAACGAATGTCGGGTAACTTAAAGCTCCATGGACCTCGGGCTCATTTCAGCAACATTTCATATCATTAGAAAAAAAAAAAAAGAAGCACATCCTAATGCTGAGAAGCTGGTTTCTAGGGATGAAAGAATAAAATGCATCCCCCACCCCCAATACAATCAAGGCATCATTGTTCTTGAAGAGGATATGGCCATCTTGGAGCAAGAACGACACTGAAAATAACAAGCGAGGAGCTAGGACGCTGGAAAATATCAAATCCGCCATCTTTAACTTTGCTGCAGTTAGAAAAGAGATGAAGAAATCAACATACTGGTTACCAGATTCTGAGTAATGAAGAAATCGCTGCAAGTGTTCTACAAGAGGATGAACATGAAGACGAGAATAGTGATGATGAATCCTTGAAGTGTGCACCTAAATTATCTTTAATAAGAGACCACGTGGATGATGCAATTTCTTACGTGGAAAGATCTTCAAACCCACAAGAGCTAACCTATTAACATTTCAGACAGTTTCGCTCCTTAATCATAAAGAAGCAACGTTCAAGTGGGAAGCAAATGGGTATTGACACTTCTTTCAAACCCACAACTTCACAGGGAACGACTTCTAACCAAGAGTAATTCATGTAAAGTAAATGGTATGTACCAATAAAACAGTTTCAATTGTTTTTGCTTCATTTTCATTCATTTTGCGATTTAACGGACTTTCAATTTTCCGGACAACTCCTGGTTCCTTTAGGTCCGCTAAATCGAGAGTTTACTGTATTTTTAACGCTAGGCCATACCGGGCGATGAATGAATGAAATGATGCTCAAAACCGTCGGAAAAAGATCCTCATCCGGATAACTCGCTCTAACCGAGATTCAAACTCGGGACCTTTGGGATGTGGGGCAGACACACTCCCACTACGCAATTGAAGTTTTTTAGTAATATTTTGTGTGTCTCTTGCAGTTTATCAGTTACACAAAAGTTATTCAGTGTAAAGAGAACATCAGTGAACATTCACAGAAAATTCAACATATACTCCTACGTTTTATAGTACGTTATTTGGCACTATTAGTACCAATTGTAGTATAGTAGGGAAACCAAGTATTACTTATGTCGCTTCTACACTCAATCGCATAAACTCGCTTTGCTCGCGTTTCTTAGTTCTTAGTAGGCTGTAATCATTACGTTTCCATGGGGAACTGAAATCGATTTGAGTCCAATTCTATTATCAATACGATCCACGTTTCCATGTTCAATTCAATCCGTATTTAGATCGATTTAGATACGCAAACCACAAGTTTAAATAATTCAAGTTTTTATGTTGGTAACATGGTTTATATTGGCAAACCTGTAAAAATATATTTTCAGTGTATGTTATGCAGATGCAGATTTTATGTGAGTTTTGAGATACAAATATATTTTCAGTGTATTTTATGCACAGATTTTATGTAAGTGAGTTTTGAGATTAGAGTATGTTTTTTGTAAGAACATATTGTGAGATTATAGAGACAGCAAAAGTGGCTTTGTTTTATTACACCAGATTCACTAAGAAAACACAATGACGAGCGTGCGTGTTACGAGTGCATGATTAAACTGCTGATATATAGTTTGTTCATGAGCTCATGGTCCCCGGAAGGAATCGCTGAACATCTAAGGCATGAATGTAGCAAGTGAGTGCATCAGTAAACAATTCCAGGTAAACATTGATATTTGGAACTGCAGTCGTCCACCTGATCGCGCTTGTGATAGTACGAGTAGTACCAACCTTGAAATGTGTGTTCACGCTAGATCAAAGCGAAGGATTCACTCAAAATGGAACTTAAATGTTATTTTTAGCTCATGTAGTATATTTAGGTTATAAAATGTAAACGATATTTTCAACTACTCCGTCTTGCTCCCACGGATCATTTTCTGCCTTTTCTGTGTTTTCAAAAATCCTGCCAATCTGTTACAGTCTAAACTGATATGCCCTTGAGCGTTATATCGTACAATTCCCTTAAGAATAAGTCACCTGTTTATTTGTCTAACGATTCGTTTTGGTAAATGTTTACAAAATCGGCCGCAGTTGAAAACGAATGAAACATAGTGCAATGGATGCAGTTTTTATTGGTGATTACGATTTTGAGCAAATATCGCACGTGCGATGCAGCGGTTTTATTGCGCCTATGGGGCATATATTTAGCAAATGTGTATAAGCGGTATAATATATGCTAGAATGATTGATTAATGCATTTACGTTGAAATTGTTGCATTAACACTGCCAGAGTTGTAAATATTTCGATAACACAGGACCCTGTTACCACGCTCATATACACACAGTAAACCTAACCTAACACAGGCAAAACGAAAACGAAGCGTGACCGCCAAATAAAACTTTAAAAATCGTAATCACCAATAACAATTTCAATGTGAATACATTAATCAATCATTCTACCACTATCGTGACGTCAGGGGTTTACCTCGATTCTGAGGCTCACATTTTCTTTTGAATCCGATTTTAATTAAGGTGGGGGATTAGCCCAATGCTTAAGGTGCCTGTTTTATCCCGAGGGTTGTCAGGTAGATCCTGAGTTCATGAGGTAGGGATTGGGCATTTCCTCCTAACCCCGAAAGGTTTTGGTTTTCCTGCCAATACTCGAGTGGCTGTTTGCAGTAGTTTCCCACTGAGCAATGGGGTCGCCACTTTCCTACGCTGATTATTCTTTGTTCTACCATACTCTACTGTATGAGACACTTCACTGTGTTTTCTACTACATCTTCTTCCATTTTGTAATTTCTCTATATTTACATTTTCCTTACACATTTCCACTTTCTTCACAATTTTGTTATTTCTAAGGAGCATAAATAAAATAAAGCTTTGTTGCTATTAGTCATGGTCGTCTAAATCCTTGAAGTTCTTAGAGACATGTATTTTGTCTGTGATCCTTTCTTCCTTGCAGTAGAGTTGTTCCATTGGCGAGGCGAGATGCCTTGCTCTTCCATCTTGATGTTGTATGTTAGTTTTTCAAGATTGTTGATATAAAGAAAATTCTGTATTTTTATCTTGCCCTGTTCTATTTTCTCTACTATGTTTGAAAAGTATTTTTACATGGGAAAGATATGTGCATGTCTGTAAATAACATAACTCAAAAACGAAAAGTCGGTTAAGTACCAAACTTTGTATTTAAGTTCAATTCGTTCCAAGGATGTACCATCAGATTCTCAAGAGAATCCCACCCCTCCATGCCAGACTACCCTTTTACATTTTTACACATGTTGCCAACTCAGGGTTAACATGAAGTAGATATAGGATTAAGTGTTTGTAAGAATAGTTAGTTCAAGAGTAGAGAAAGCCATGTGAGTGCAACACATCAGATTTTTTTTTTATTATTCCCAACAGAAGGGAAAAAGCTAGTAAAGAAGACATGGTTAGCTGGAGAAAATCTTATGAAAAATTAGTGTAGAAAGTAGATGTAGATGTTAGAAAAATTGAAATGAAGGAAGGCTTAGTTTAGAAAACCAAAAAGAGAACAAGGTAATAGCGCAAGACTTGAAGCTTTCACGGCAAGTGTTATTATTTATGGCTTCACAGGTGATCAGCCGTATTAAATTTATAAATTTTCTTCAGTTTCTCAATAAGGCCATGTATTTTGAGATGGCCGTTTATTTTAAAATTCAGTTCTACAAGGTCATGTAAGCTTGACGTGTGTAAATTTGACAGGGTAGATCACCCATGAAGCCATAATCAATAAGGTAGTAATGATTTGACACAGGCAATAGAACAACGTAGGGAGCTCATTGTCATTTAAAACACTGCGGTAGGGGTGGCAAGCAGAAAATATGTCTCTTGGGTTCAGGTATCAACTATTCATTTACATAGTAGAGGAAATTAGATTCTCCTTGCCACGACTTGAGTTTACCAAATGTATTTGATGTTTGTTCAGGACCAGCCCGTCCAAATGACAGCGGGGTGCTGCATCCACCACCAGTGGTTATACCACCGTTTACTGCCCAGCAGGGACACGACCAGCGGTTCTTCCAGACGACCAACACTACTCTTCAGCGAGGAGAGGAAGTTCAGAAGAATGTGGAGGTGCGCATGGCTCTTATCAAATAGATCAGTTAAAATGCAAGTTTGTTGCCTGTATTCATAGTGTTCACAAAGAAGTGTATAAACTGCTACATATTTATCAACACCATTCTTCCATAATGTCACATGCTCCCTGTGCGATCAGGGGCAATTCTAATGAGGTCGCGTGCGCACCTCTAATATAAACAGAGCTCTGCTAATGTCGAAGCCTACTACCAATGCAAGCTCATTTGACAAAAGATGTTGAGCAGAATTTGAATATTTCTCTTCTCATATCATTGTTTGAGCATGTTTACACTCTGCTGCGGGTGATAATGTGTAAATCTCTGCCGTCCTCCAGCTTTTTCACATTAACAGGCTCGGAAATGAATGAGAAATTTGTTTTTCAAGGCACAACTACCATTGCATTGTTAACACTTCATTTAAAATTAGTTACATAATTGAATGTAACAGACAAGTAATCAGCTAAATGAAAAATAATAGATGTTACTTCGCTATTAACTCAAAAACACTGCTCTTGTGTGCCTGGATTCAGTTGTTTGCAGTGACGTCATTGTGATGTCCTAACACCTTTTTAACATGACGGTGTACCAGTATATATACCTGCTTGCATTGTAGCCAACATGAAAACTAGGCTTAACATTAAGTTTCAATCTTGTCTTAATTTCTGGCTGAACTACTAGACTTGCAAGGAGAAAACGAAACTTTAGGTGAAATTTATCTCAATTTACATGAAGTAGATAGAGTAATAAGTGTTTGTAAGCTTAGCTTGTACAAGAGTGAGTAGAGAAAGTCATGTGAGTGCAACATACTCGTTTTTTTATAGAAGCATATTTTTGAGAAAATCATTCCTGCAGCTATTCCTTTACAGAAGTTAGTGAATAAATATAAATGCTTCGTTGTTAAGCAACTGCAGGAATTGCCCCTATCTAGTTGCAAGGTTTGTTCTGACATTTGACTACCTACTTTTGTGTTACAGGTTATGAAAGGACTTGACTCACTGTGGATGAGATTGATCTTTTTGTGGGCGCTGTGGCAGAGCTTGTTCTTCCTGGAGCTCTCGTTGGTCCAACATTTGTCTCACAAGAGGTGACCGTTTCTTCTATGAAGAAGATGGACAGATATCTTCATTTACTCTAGGTATGTAAACAATATGGCTGGTTAACACTATACAGCATACAGTTTTAGAAGGCACATGAGCTGAACCAATGCATGCACACAGTGGCTGCACTGCTGCCAAGTGATGTGCCAGAGAACAGAAGTTACAGCGAGAGAACGACGAAAGTAACATTTGTCGTGTCACAAATTGTCAGAACGTAAACTTACGCAGCAAAGGATAATGATGAGAACATTATAAACTGTAACACTCAATATTAACATTCTTATTTAGATGCACATGTTCAGGTGCCAATTCCTTAAAAAAAACTGTACACTTTAAAAATACTACAATGACTCCAAAAAGTTAATAAGACTGTTCATCTCCAATGGATTCCAGCACACTGTGGAGTCATGGGGAACGAAGCTGCAGACTCACTTGTAAAGAAAGGCGCAACAATAAAACAAAAGTCTAAATTCAATTTCTCATATTCCTCAATAAAACGCTTGATCATTAAAATATTTTCTCATTCATACCTACAAGAAATAGAAACAAATGCCAAAGATAAAAAATCGATTACACTACTTTCCAACCCAGATATAATCCCCCAGAGACCAAGGAAAACAGCGGTTGCAGCCTTCCGACTATTGACAAATCACGACTGCTTAGCAAGTCATCTCTACAGAATAGGTATCTCAGCCTCACCAATATGTGTCCTGTGTAACGATCCAGCAGAAATGAACGAAGACCACTTGAAGACCTGTGAAGCATTAAGATCAGAAGAAACTACAGTTCAAAAGTATTGGAAAGCACGAATGCTAATGGCTTCATTGCCAGATGCAAGGCACTAGAAAACAACAACAACCTGCGTCACTGGTACCAGGCTTTGAAAGTAACATTGTTAACACTTCACTAAACACAATGTAAACATGCAAATTTTCTGCTTATTGTCACAGTCACACTAAGCAGAATTTGCGTTACGGATTGGTCTTGAGCCAAACTAAAGAAATTGTGTGCGACTGCAGTGATCTGTGGTCAGTTAATTTATGAACTAAATATACGCAGTTCCTAACGACACTTCGTAATGTCTTAGTCCGTAACTGCGTAATGAAAAGGAATAAAGCACACAAGCAAGATTGGAAGTTGCATACATAAGCATAAACACGGGAGTCAGTTGTTTATTCTCAAAGTGATAACTTGAGAACCATACGGCGTAGAAAAATGGTCTTTGTACAGGCTGCCTCAAAAATTCTTGCCGCATACACCCAGGCATATTAGAATGTGGAATTTCCAGTAATAATTTTGGGCGCAAGAAAAAGAGAATCTCTGTTGGTCACGCTTGTGCTGTGCGTTCGGAACTAGGCAACGCTGCACGACTATGATAGGACAGTTGCTCTAGGCAAGCCCTCTCTAACTCCGCCTCATGTGCCTTCTAATACTGTATGCCTTATAGTTAATACTTACCTGTAATAAATAGTGGAAGTATTGCCTTCCATGCAAAAATTTGATGTATGATTTTGCCAAAAATACATGTTTACAGGGCTTCTAAATCCTACAAAAGCAATATACAAGCCGAGGCTGTCACGGCCGACATCTTGGTGGCTAAATATACAATCTGAACTTGTAGGCTGTTTGTTTCACCAGGGACTACACTTGGCACCTGCACAAGTGATTCAGTGGCTGGTCACAGCTAGAATGAGTTTTCCGTTGAGGATAAATCCCTTTTTATATGACCAGTGGGCAGAGCCTGTCTATTATCTTGTTCAGCATCAATTGACGTGTTGTCCAAAGGAATACTTTTGTGCTTGCCTTCTTGTTTCTTCCATAGCACTGGCATCCAAGCTTTGTTGAGGTAAAGGGTTTCTTCTTTGTGGTTGAAGTTTATGGATTTCTATTGTCTCTCTTGGTAACCAGACGAGGTAGCTGACGGAGGTGTCTTTGTAGAGTGCATCATGTCCAAATAATAAGAAATGTTCTGCCACTGTGATTCTAGTCTGTTGTGTCTTTTATATTGTTTTATTGTCATTGCCATGCTGCACACAGTGGCACAACATTCCCTATTATTTGGACATGATGCACACTACGTCAGCTACCTGGCTGGTTACGAAGAGAGATGATAGAAATCCATGAACTTCAACCACAAAGAAGAAACCCTTTGCTTCAACAAAGCCTGGATACCAGTACTACAGAAGAATCAAGAAGGCAAGAACAAAAGTATTCCTTTGCACAACACACCAATTAATGTTGACCAATCAGAACACGATACTGTACAGGCCCCACCCACAGGTCATAAAAAAGTGGAAAACTCATTCAAGCTCTGACCAGGCACTATATACTGAAAAATATTGGAGAGCAAGAAGATAAATTACTTCATTGTCAGAAATCCAGCGTTAGCTAACAACAACAATATTAGCAACCCATTTTTAAACATCTGGCGACTACCAATTCACTTTGGGTAATGTTACTAAACCATGCCAACTTGACATGAAGAAATACACTACTGGACATAGAGCTTGGCAACTATGCATCAGAGAGGAATAGAAGTGCAATCTAAAACTGAAACAATGGAACAGAAGTGCAAACTAAATAATGCAATAATGAAAATAAAGAGATTTAACATTAGTAGAAAGTGTTACGAAGTGACGATTTCCTTTTTTCTCATTGCCTTTAGCTGTTGTTATTAATGGAAATCTGCATTGCAAATAACGTTGAAATCAGCAATCAGTAATTTGTGGCAATTTTTTGCAGTAAAATCTGATGTTTATAGCATTCCCTTTGTCAATCACCTGCCACATGTAACTCTTATAAAACTGTGTTATTTGTTTCATAAGCGTCCATTATGAGATATATCCCTATTACACAATTGCATGACATTATGGTTTTATAATTATTTCAGGTTATACAGTTTATACTTCTAAATCACAACTTTGTATTTCTTTTATAAATGTATATTTACGAAGTATATTCCCATTTCAGGTTATGTGATTATGTGGTTAATTTGTTTATACGCATTGCTAACTATACAATTGCAACATTGCACGTCGTGCAACTATGTGATACTAGTACTGGCTACTTTCATTTGTCACACATTGGCACCCTGTGTTATGTGGTCCCTAAGCCTGTATTTGGCAACATTACCTCATTTTGCTCTATGCTTCTTGCATTTACAAAGAAATATGTTATGAAACTATTTCTGCAAACATTTATCTCAATTAACATGAAGTAAATAGAAAAATGGATTGTTTGTTTAGTGCATTGGTAGCACTGCTGCTTATTAAGTGGGAGACGTGATCTGGGGTGCACTCAGCCTTGTTTGGTCCTTGAGGGGACAGTTAAGGAAGTACTTGATTGAGAAGTAGTGACCCAGTTCAGTTAGGAGCTGCAGGAGACTTTTAACTGTTAGATAACTACATAGATATCAGAGTTGTGTGCAAATGCATTTTTAGTTTGGTTTTACTTGTGATATCTAATTAAGTTTTCCAATATATTGTAAGCTCTTCTGTGCATTGTTTTACAGTGTTTTACAGTAAAACCCTAGCATTAAAGTTTTGTCTTATGTAGAAAGCTGAAAATGTAGTGCTTCCTGAAAGAATTAGTAAGTGTGCAATAACTTCTGTAGAAGGGGGAAGATCGTACAAACTTGTGTTAAACCCACTTGCATAAATATTGCTGACTGGAGATAAGATTTGATTTAAGGTCAGAATATGAACTGAGATAAGAGTGCAGTCGCTTTGTTTAAAACTAATCAAAGATAAATAAGTCTAACTTCAACTTTAATCGTTCTTTGTAATACAGCATTGTAAAAGAGCTGAAAATTGCTGCTTCTGGGCAGCAGCAATCACTCTGGACACATGCAATAAAGCATAATACGAGACAGAAATTGGGGAAATGAACAAACGAATGAGCATTATATTTTACAAGTGGGACAAGCCTGTACATTTTAGTATAGTATAATTTTGTCTACCTCCTGCAGATTAACTAACTGCTGCAGTAACAGCCGTTACAGGCCAAGGCTTACTGCCCAGCTGCTGTGTCCCCCACTACAGGCATCATGAGTGGGGTGCAGAACTGGAGGATGGGACGTGGTCAGTGCCCCAAGCCCTCCCAGCCAGTTATGTGGCCTTTGCGACCTGACTCCTGCAGACTAACTAACCCCTAGAGAAACAGTCGTTACAGGCCAAGGCTTACTACCCAGCTGCTGTGTCCCCTACTACAGGCGTCATGAGTGGGGTGCAGATTTGGAGGATGGGACGTGGTCAGTGCCCCAAGCCCTCCCGGCCAGTTATGTGGCCTTTGCGACCTGTCTCCTGCAGACTAACTAACCCCTAGAGAAACAGCCGTTACAGGCCAAGGCTTACTGCCCAGCTGCTGTGTCCCCTACTACAGGCGTCATGAGTGGGGTGCAGAACTAGAGGATGGGACGTGGTCAGTGCCCCAAGCCCTCCCGGCCAGTTATGTGGCCTTTGCGACCTGTCTCCTGCAGACTAACTAACCCCTAGAGAAACAGCCGTTACAGGCCAAGGCTTACTGCCCAGCTGCTGTGTCCCCTACTACAGGCGTCATGAGTGGGGTGCAGAACTGGAGGATGGGATGTGGTCAGTGCCCCAAGCCCTCCCGGCCAGTTATGTGGCCTTTGCGACCTGTCTCCTGCAGACTAACTAACCCCTAGAGAAACAGCCGTTACAGGCCAAGGCTTACTACCCAGCTGCTGTGCCCCCCACTACAGGCATCATGAGTGGGGTGCAGATTTGGAGGATGGGACGTGGTCAGTGCACCAAGACCTGCTGGCCAGTTATGTGGCCTTTGCGACCTGTCTCCTGCAGACTAACTAACCCCTAGAGAAACAGCCGTTACAGGCCAAGGCTTACTGCCCAGCTGCTGTGCCCCCCACTACAGGCATCATGAGTGGGGTGCAGATTTGGAGGATGGGACGTGGTCAGTGCACCAAGACCTGCTGGCCAGTTATGTGGCCTTTGCGACCTGTCTCCTGCAGACTAACTAACCCCTAGAGAAACAGCCGTTACAGGCCAAGGCTTACTGCCCAGCTGCTGTGTCCCCCACTACAGGCGTCATGAGTGGGGTGCAGAACTGGAGGATGGGACGTGGTCAGTGCACCAAGACCTGCTGGCCAGTTATGTGGCCTTTGCGACCTGTCTCCTGCAGACTAACTAACCCCTAGAGAAACAGCCGTTACAGGCCAAGGCTTACTGCCCAGCTGCTGTGTCCCCCACTACAGGCGTCATGAGTGGGGTGCAGAACTGGAGGATGGAACGTGGTCAGTGCACCAAGACCTGCTGGCCAGTTATGTGGCCTTTACGACCTGTCTCCTGCAGACTAACTAACCCCTAGAGAAACAGCCGTTACAGGCCAAGGCTTACTGCCCAGCTGCTGTGTCCCCTACTACAGGCGTCATGAGTGGGGTGCAGAACTGGAGGATGGGACGTGGTTAGTGCCCCAAGCCCTCCCGGCCAGTTATGTGGCCTTTGCGACCTGTCTCCTACAGTTTACCAGTTATTAATCTTGTAGCTGACAAGTGTAACAGAGCCAGAAAGTAAAGTTTCTCAACTGTTGTAAGTAAATATGTGAAATGTTTTTATGTTTCCAGAAAGCAACGTGGGAGCTGGAGCAGCCCATCCATACCACAAGTGGAGCTCAAGTTCTAGACTGGTGAACGAGTTTACAGAAGAGATGAGCAGTTATCATGTAAGAAACTTTCATTGATAGCATTTATTTTATAAGATTGTCAATGACAACATTGGTTCGTAATAACTGGGAATGTAAACTAGAACAAGAACATAGGTTTACTATTAACACAAAACGTTGCCAGGTTCTGCGAACTGGAAAGAAAGGAATCTTGGTCAAGTTTTTAACTGTCTATTGCTTGGGATAGTGGCACAGTTGAAATCTATATATTGTCAAATCCACGTGATACATTCAGCCAAGTATTGATGGAGCAAGTTCAACATATCTTCTTCCTTTTTAATTTATTTGGCTGCTATCAGCAGTGGCTGAAGCATAAAATGCACTCGTAGTGCCAGCATTACTTCGTCAACCTGTTTTTTATAGAGATTGGTAATTAAGGTCCCTTAACAATGATATAGGTGATGTTGAATGAACCGCATCGCTGCGACTAGCAGTGATTTGTTTTCACTGCAACATGGAGTAGCACTAAACACCACCTACAATGGCAACACAGAACTACACACGACTATTGTGTGGTTAATTGCATTGATTGACCTTATAGTTGGTTAAACTAGAAGCCTGGGACTGAAGTACTTACAATATCGAAGGTTTGTTTGTTATCTCTGCTTGTGTGCTTTACCAGGGAAAATGTGAGTGAGTTGGCCATGGTAGCTCAGTGGTTAGAGCAGCTGAACGGAGACTGCAAGTTTAGTAGTACATATTCTACCCTTTCCAACCTTGTCCTGCACACGGCTCTTGTGTGCAACAACAATTATTTGCGTTTAGACGAATATTTTTCACAAGTAAATAATGAGCTACCATAAAATTTACAAATGGATTACTAAGCAACATATCAACTTGTTACTGCCTTAGTGGAATGAATGAGATTGACTCCAGTACTGTAAACATCCTGGCAAACGTTCTTCTGCTTCAAGCATTGCCAATTTACCTCCAATGTTATTCATGCTATCCATGTCTTCTCACTGCTAATTTGTCCTAGTTTCAATTGTAGAATAGTGTGAGCCGGCCGCTAGTGTTATGTCGGAAGTAAGGTACATCAGGGTTTTTTTTTTTTTTGTTGTTGTTGTATATTTGTATAGATCAGGAGCAGGTTTTCCTATGCATTTCAGTTTGACCTTGTCATCTAATGATAATGAACTACTTAGTAAAGAACTTTCAGTTGGTTCACAATGCAATACTTGTTCAGTTTTCCCTTGAAATGCAGAAAAATTACTGCACGATACTATACTTTATCACTGGGGTGTGCCATTTTGTTTTGGCTCCTCTAGTGTCGTGCTGTGGTACTCTGGCGTAAGTGAAGATCCTCCTCGTACAGCAAACTCACATCTTGTGAACAATGGAAAACACACCTCCATTTATATCCTAGCTTTAACTACAATAGTCATATAGACAGCCTTTTTCCTTTGGAACATGTTGAATGGTGTATAGAGTTGTTTTCTACTCACACAGACTCAGGGTTAGAGAAAACTGCTGCCACCACCAGCCAGGAATTGAACCAATGACCCCTCACACGCACAGCAAGCAGGAGCTCTACTGCAGTCAGTCGGCAATCAATACCATAAGGCTCATGTTGTTTCACTCAGAAAACAAGTGAATCTAACTGCTAAAGCACAAAAGTACAATTGCTATCTGTCCCAGAGGTACCCAACCTAACAAATAAAGCACAACACATTTTGGGATAAAACACCTTTATTTCTCCACACAGTCAGTCTCCTTTCAGCAATGCTCAGTAGCCCTAGGAAATCAATACTTTTATCTTTCATTTTGCATGAAAAAATGTAATGAAACATTAAGATACAATAGAATTTATTCACATTAAGAAATACAATGAATTCATGGCTTCATCAAAATGAAAATAATACATGATTACATTTCTACATATACTACATTTTACAATGTGATAAATAAATACAATTGACAGTAATGTTGGTGTTGCAGTCCGTTGTGGGGCTTCCTCTTGAGTTGAAGTGTGTCCCGCAGATCCATGAAACAAACACGGTATCCATTGTTAACTGTTATACAATGTGATGATGCTCCATTCATTATAAATAAGCAGATTGATGGCGTATATACCACAATTAGTATATAATTTACATGATTTGAAAACTAATATGTATTTGATATTCATACAATCACTTACAGTGAATGGTAAATTATGTAACTAGTGTGTGACACGAGCATATGTTCACCGCACACACTAACTTACACATGTGCTACAACTTTTTATTTAATTTTAGTATTAAAATTTGCAACATTAATAAATTTCCTCAATGAGAATGTATAATGTATCACAGATCAGAAATGTGTGTCAGAATATGGTTCCTGTTTCATTTGTTTCAACACTTATAGGGAAAATAGAAGGTAATGATAAAACAATTGAAGGTATGGATTAAAGAATATCAAAAGTTTTGTGAGTGGGGAAAACAAATGAGTGTTTGCAAGAGTGACAGTTTCAGGTTTTCTTATAAGCACTTGGAGATAATTATGTCATTGCTGCCATGGCTATTATGCTATTATGTTTTGACTGGTGCCACAAATAGGGTAATTTCACGCGACTTATGCCATCTTAATAAGCTATTTTAATGCTACAATTGCATAAAGAATATTTTTCGCAGCCTGCCTTAAACTTGTTGTGATGAAATTCTTTAAAATGGAAAATTGATTTTTGAGTGTTTACGGACACACTTTAACTGCGTGGTTCTCGATGTCTCATTCTATATTGGCAGTGAAAGGTCAGAGGTCTCTTTATCAGTTTGAGGTTAGGTCCTTTTATCTGCTGTAAATCTACAACACGGTACCTTCTCAAGGAACACATACTGAGGATTTTCATGCCCTCCGTTGGGTTTAAAGCTGCAAACTCTTCTACAAATAACTCATACAATTTTGTGCATGTTTGAAATAGAAATGCGACGTATTACATTTACACTGTATTCTCCACTTACTTTTGGCTAACACATCCATATTCACTCTTCTGGAAATAAGTCATACGATTTTCTGTATGTTTGAAATAGAAATGTTTCATATTACATTCACACTCTTTTCTCTACTCACTCTTCTACGAATAAGTCATACAATTTTCTGTATGTTTGAAATAGAAATGCTATTACATTCATACTGTTTTCTTTACCCACTTTTAGGTAACACATTAAAATCCCTCTGTACTCACTCTTCTACAAATAAATTACACAATTTTCAGTATGTTTCAAATAGAAATACTACGTATTACATTCACAGTGTTTTCTCTACTCACTCATCTAAAAATAAATTGTACAATTTTCTGTATCTTTGAAATAGACATGCTATATATCACATTCACACTGTTTTCTCTACTTACTCTTCTACAAATGAGTCATTCAATTTTGTGCATGTTTGAAATAGAAATGCTATTATACTATTACATTCACACTTGTATATATAACATGAAGATAAGTTGTAGTTTATTCACACACAGAAAAAATAGGTAGCCAAGTAGCCTAAAATCCTACATCTAATAGTTACATACAAAATAACAAATAAAAGTTGTGTTTTATGACTTTGTGTAGTGAAATTGTTTATTTTATTACATCAACTGCCATCAGGAATGGAGAAGAAGATTATGTGTGGCTTGTTTATCTGGATGACTGTTCCTCAGAAACAAAGGAAAATTGAGCACGTGCTTATATGAACTTGTTTGCTTGGTTTCAGGTCCGCAGAACTTACACAGGAAGGTTCGTTGCCTGAGAAGAAAGAGAGAAGATTGTGTTTCTGCACCAGTGAAAGTGAGTACATGCATAAAACACATAAGCTGCACATACTGTAAACACCATAATTCAACATAGCTCATGAATTACAAAAAATTCATACTTCATTCTTGAAGAAAATGAACCATTTTTTACAGGATTATAACACTCCCATGCTTAAATTCTACAATTAAAGAGAATGTACCTAACATTTGTTTTTAAAGTGAGGTTATGTAATAAAATAATAAGTCCCTACTAAATATTTTGGAGTAGTACTTGCTTGCTCGTACCAGGTTCCGGTTGCAGTTCCAGCTAGCTAGCACTTGCTCGCTCTTGGTAGATAGCTTTAGCCATTACTCCTCTCCTTTTTCAGTTGCTGCCAACATAAAGCTCATTTATTATCATTTTAAAACTCACACATTATGCAATATACTATGATTTTATAAACACACAGCCTATTTGTTTTTCTCTTATTTGATACACTGTTGTTCCAGTTTGATATGATTAGTACAAGAAATAGAAAAACAAATTACTACTTTACCAAACAAATACATATGTTTGAGACACTTTGCATGATAGATAAAACATGTATATGTTGAATTGTCTGTGGTAAACCATGAGTAGAACGTACAAAAATGTAACACATAATTTGTTTCAAGTTAGGTCTTTCCGGTAATGTTGGGCCCTAATGACCTGGTTGTCGACGGGCCCTTAAACCTAACTCACTCACTCACTCCAGTAATGTTTGGCGAGTTTTGTGAATTAACTATTGTGTGTAATTGATTGAAAGTACTTTCCATTAAATTCAGTAACTCAAACAGTTTAGTAGTTTCAATATGGGTACTACTCGCTACACAACAGAGCTCTAATGCTTTTAGATCTGCAATATTGTCAATTGTTTCACTCATTCTTGACAAAGCCTCTAATGGAGTAAGATCTCATGAGATGGGTCCATTTCTGGAAATTGATTATTTAACTTTTGTTGGACAAGGTGATATCAATTCCTAGTAGCATGTTAGCAGCAAATTTATCCTCTGCTTCTGTTGCATGCAACAGTTGATTTTACAGCTATGCAATTTCATATTCCTCCACATGACATCATGCACTGATTAGTTTGGAAGAAGTAAACGTAGACTGTGAACATAACATCTTAGACCGTTATGGGCTTTTAAGGTCAATTGCTTGAGGCAATCTCTTATATCTACATGAAAACCAGTTTTATGAATTAGAGGAAGAACAGCATAAGTAGCAAAACAATTTGGGCTGGAATGGGTTAAAACTTCTCTCAGTCAATTACACATAATATTTAGTTGACAGTAAACTTGTAAAATTTTGCCATACATTCTCACAAACTACCATACTTTAATTTCATTTCCTGAAGTAGTGTTAATCTTTGACTTTCCTGCAAAGTCAGGGAATTTGAAGTCTGACATACACGGCAACCAAAATTTACATTTGGCTATCAGTTTTCCGTTTCTGTCTACAATGAAATGTGTGATGTGGACCCAGTAATAAACAATACCTACCAATTTACCTACCTGCTACCTATCCTATCTTTTAGCCTATCTATCATTTAGCATATCTACCTTTTAGCCTACCTATCATTTAGCCTATCCACCTTTTAGCCTATAATTTAGCCTATCTACCTTTTAGGCTATCTTTTAGCCTACCTATCACTTAGCCTATCTACCTTTTAACCTATCATTTAGCCCATCTACCTTTTAGGCTACCTTTTAGCCTACCTATCACTTAGCTTATCTACCTTTTAGCCTATCTACCTTTTAACGTATCATTTAGCCTATCTAACTGTTAGCCTATCCACATTTTGGCCTATCTACCTTTTAGTCTATCCACCACTTAGGCTATCTTTTAGCCTACCTATCATTTAACCCATCTACCTTTTAGCCTATCATTTAGCCCATCTATAATTTAGCCTATCTTCTAGCCTATCTACCTTTTAGCCTATCTATCATTTAGCCTATCTACCTGTTAGCCTATCTACCTTTTAGCCTATCCACCTTTTAGCCTATAATTTAGCCTATCTACCTATTAGGCTATCTTTTAGCCTACCTATCACTTAGCCTATCTACCTTTTAACCTATCATTTAGCCCATCTACCTTTTAGGCTACCTTTTAGCCTACCTATCACTTAGCTTATCTACCTTTTAGCCTATCTACCTTTTAACGTATCATTTAGCCCTATCTACCTTTTAGCCTATCTATCATTTAGCCTATCTACCTTTTAGTCTATCCACCACTTAGGCTATCTTTTAGCCTACCTATCATTTAACCCATCCACCTTTTAGCCTATCATTTAGCCCATCTATAATTTAGCCTATCTTCTAGCCTATCTACCTTTTAGCCTATCTATCATTTAGCCTATCTTCTAGCCTATCTACCTTTTAGGCTATCATTTAGCCTACCTATCATTTAGCTTATCTACCTTTTAGCCTATCTATCATTTAGCCTATCTTCTAGCCTATCTATCATTTAGCCTATCTACCTGTTAGCCTATCTATCATTTAGCCTATCTTCTAGCCTATCTACCTTTTGGGCTATCATTTAGCCTACCTATCATTTAGCTTATCTACCTTTTAGCCTATCTATCATTTAGCCTATCTTCTAGCCTATCTACCTTTTAGGCTATCATTTAGCCTACCTATCATTTAGCTTATCTACCTTTTAGCCTATCTATCATTTAGCCTATCTTCTAGCCTATCTACATTTTAGGCTATCATTTAGCCTACCTATCATTTAGCTTATCTACCTTCTAGCCTATCTACCTTTTAGGCTATCATTTAGCCTACCTATCATTTAGCCTATCTACCTTTTAGCCTATCTATCTTTTAGCCTACCTATCATTTAGCCTATCTACCTTTTAGGCTATCTTTTAGCCTACCTATCATTTAGCTTATCTACCTTTTAGCCTATCTATCTTCTGCCCTATCTACCTGTTAGCCTATCTTCTAGCATATCTACTTGTTAGCCCACCTATCTTTTAGCCTATCTACCTTTTAGGCCATTATTTGGCCTATCTTCTAGCCTACCTACCTTTTAGCCTACCTACCTTCCAGCCTATCTACCTGTTAGCCTATCTAACATTTAGCCTACCTTTTAGCCTATCTATCATTTAGCCTATCTTCTAGACTATCGACCTGTTAGCCTATCTAACATTTAGCTTACCTTTTAGCCTACCTATCTTCTAGCACTATCTATCTTTTAGCCTATCATTTAGCCTATCTACCTGTTAGCCTATCTATCATTTAGCCTGTCTAACATTTAGCCTATCTTCTAGCCTATCTACCTGTTAGCCTATCTAACATTTAGCCTACCTGTTAGCCTATCTAACATTTAGCCTATCTATCATTTAGCCTATCTTCTAGCCTATCTACCTGTTAGCCTATCTATCAGTTAGCCTTACTACCTTTTAGCCTACCTATCTTTTAGCCTATCTACCTGTTAGCCTATCTATCATTTCGCCTATGTACCTGTTAGCCTATCTAACATATAGCCTATCATTTAGCCTATCTACCTGTTAGCCTATGTACCTTTAAGGCTATCTTTTAGCCTACCTATCATTGAGCTTATCTACCTTTTAGCCTATCCACCTTTTAGGCTATCTTTTGGCTTACCCATCATTTAGCCTATCTACGTTTTAGGCTATCCACATTTTAGCCTATCTAACATTTAGCCTATCTTCTACGCTATCTACCTGTTAACCTATCTACCCATCTGTACTCTGTACTCTGTACATTACATACTATGTAAGAATTAAAATAGGTATGCTATGATTAATGTGCACAGTTAATATTTTGAGTTCGCTTATCTTAAATTTGACACACTTAACACATGAGTAAGAATATTTTTTACTAATAAGCTAAATGTACATGTGTAACATGTTAGAATGTATTACTTAGCTATAAATTTGGACTGCTTTTTCATACAAGCAAAAATGTACACATTGAAGCAATGACACAGTCTGTAAAAGCCAAGTAACATGATTTTGTACATGTATAATAACTATGTAAGTGTCAATGCACTAGAAGTATTATCTTCATCTCGTACTTTAACAGCAAAACTGGAAACCTATACATGTTTTGCATGTTTTTTATGCATTTAATTGTAAATGCTTTTGACATGTTCTATGTTCAAGGTCTGACTGGCCATCATTGAACCCACAGAACGCAATCTAATCTAATCTATCTATCTAACATTTAGCCTATGTATCTTCTTGCCTATGTATAATTTAGCCTATCTTCTAGCCTATCTACCTTTTAACCTATCATTTAGCCTATCTAACTGTTAGCCTATCCACATTTTGGCCTATCTACCTTTTAGTCTATCCACCACTTAGGCTTTTAGCCTACCTATCATTTAGCCCATCTATAATTTAGCCTATCTTTTAGCCTATCTATCATTTAGCCTACCTTTTAGGCTATCATTTAGCCTACCTATCATTTAGCTTATCTACCTTTTAGCCTATCTATCATTTAGCCTATCTACCTTTTAGGCTATCATTTAGCCTACCTATCATTTAGCCTATCTACCTTTTAGCCTATCTATCATTTAGCCTATCTTCTAGCCTATCTACCTTTTAGGCTATCATTTAGCCTATCTACCTTTTAGGCTATCTTTTAGCCTACCTATCATTTAGCTTATCTACCTTTTAGCCTATCTATCTTCTGCCCTATCTACCTGTTAGCCTATCTTCTAGCATATCTACTTGTTAGCCCACCTATCATTTAGCCTATCTTTTAGCCTATCTATCTTTTAGGCCATTATTTGGCCTATCTTCTAGCCTACCTATCTTCCAGCCTATCTACCTGTTAGCCTATCTAACATTTAGCCTATCTTCTAGCCTATCTAACATTTAGCCTATCTATCATTTAGCCTACCTATCTTCTAGCACTATCTATCTTTTAGCCTATCATTTAGCCTATCTACCTGTTAGCCTATCTACCTGTTAGCCTATCTAACATTTAGCCTATCTACCTGTTAGCCTATCTCACATTTAGCCTATCTTTTAGCCTATCTACCTGTTAGCCTATCTAACATTTAGCCTACCTTTTAGCCTATCTATCATTTACCCTACCTTTTAGCCTACCTATCTTCTAGCACTATCTATCTTTTAGCCTATCATTTAGCCTATCTACCTGTTAGCCTATCTAACATTTAGCCTATCTTCTAGTCTATCTACCTGTTAGCCTATCTTTTAGCCTATCTACCTGTTAGCCTATCTAACATTTAGCCTATCTAACATTTAGCCTATCTACCTTTTAGCCTATCTATCATTTAGCCTATCTTCTAGCCTATCTACCTGTTAGCCTATCTACCTTTGAGCCTACCTATCTTCTAGCACTATCTAACATTTAGCCTATCTACCTGTTAGCCTATCTATCATTTAGCCTATGTACCTGTTAGCCTATCTAACTTTTAGCCTATCTAACATATAGCCTATCATTTAGCCTATCTACCTGTTAGCCTCTCTATCATTTAGCCTATGTACCTGTTAGCCTATGTACCTTTAAGGCTATCTTTTAGCCTACCTATCATTGAGCTTATCTACCTTTTAGCTAATCCACCTTTTAGGCTATCTTTTGGCTTACCCATCATTTAACCTATCTACGTTTTAGGCTATCCACATTTTAGCCTATCTATCATTTAGCCTATCTTCTAGCCTATCTACCTTTTAGCCTACCTATCATTTAGCCTATCTTCTACCCTATCTACCTGTTAACCTATCTACCCATCTGTACTCTGTACATTACATACTATGTAAGAATTAAAATAGGTATGCTATGATTAATGTGCACAGTTAATATTTTGAGGTCGCTTATCTTAAATTTGACACACTTAACACATGAGTAAGAATATTTTTTACTAATAAGCTACATGTACATGTGTAACATGTTAGAATGTATTACTTAGCTATAAATTTGGACTGCTTTTTCATACAAGCAAAAATGTACACATTGAAGCAATGACACAGTCTGTAAAAGCCAAGTAACATGATTTTGTACATGTATAATAACTATGTAAGTGTCAATGCACTAGAAGTATTATCTTCATCTCGTACTTTAACAGCAAAACTGGAAACCTATACATGTTTTGCATGTTTTTTATGCATTTAATTGTAAATGCTTTTGACATGTTCTATGTTCAAGGTCTGACTGGCCACCATTGAACCCACAGAACGCAATCTAATCTATCTAACATTTAGCCTATGTATCTTCTTGCCTATCTATCATTTAGCCTATCTTCTAGCCTATCTACCTTCTAACCTATCATTTAGCCTATCTACCTGTTAGCCTATCTATCATTTAGCCTACCTTTTAGGCTATCATTTAGCCTACCTATCATTTAGCTTATCTACCTTTTAGCCTATCTTCTAGCCTATCTACCTTTTAGTCTATCCACCACTTAGCCTATCTTTTAGCCTATCATTTACCCCATCTATAATTTAACCTATCTTCTAGCCTATCTACCTTTTAGCCTATCTATCATTTAGCCTATCTACCTGTTAGCCTATCTAACATCTAGCCTATCTTTTAGCCTATCTAACATTTAGCCTATCTAACATTTAGCCTATCTAACATTTAGCCTATCTACCTTTTACCCTATCTATCATTTAGCCTATCTACCTGTTAGCCTATCTAACATTTAGCCTATCTACCTGTTAGCCTATCTATCATTTAGCCTATCTACCTGTTAGCCTATCTAACATTTAGCCTATCTACCTGTTAGCCTATCTAACATTTAGCCTATCTTTTAGCCTATCTACCTGTTAGCCTATCTACCTTTTAGCCTATCTATCATTTAGCCTATCTACCTGTTAGCCTATCTACCTTTTAGCCTTACTACCTTTTAGCCTACCTATCTTCTAGCACTATCTAACATTTAGCCTATCTACCTGTTAGCCTATCTATCATTTAGCCTATGTACCTGTTAGCCTATCTAACATATAGCATATCATTTAGCCTATCTACCTGTTAGCCTATGTTTTAGCCTATCTTCTAGCCTATCTACCTTTTAGGCCATTATTTGGCCTATCTTCTAGCCTACCTACCTTCCAGCCTATCTACCTGTTAGCCTATGTTTTAGCGTATCTCACATTTAGCCTATCTACCTGTTAGCCTACCTTTTAGCCTATCTATCATTTAGCCTATCTTCTAGCTTATCTACCTGTTAGCCTATCTAACATTTAGCCTATCTTCTAGCCTATCTTTTAGCCTATCTATCATTTAGCCTATCTACCTTTTCACCTACCTATCATTTAGCCTTACTATCTTCTAGCACTATCTAACTTTTAGCCTATCTAACATATAGCCTATCATTTAGCCTATCTACCTGTTAGCCTATGTACCTTTAAGGCTATCATTTAGCCTACCTATCATTTAGTTTATCTACCTTTTAGCCTATGTATCATTTAGCCTATCTTCTAGCCTATCTACCTTTTAGGCTATCATTTAGCCTACCTATCATTTAGCTTATCTACCTTCTAGCCTATCTACCTTTTAGGCTATCATTTAGCCTACCTATCATTTAGCCTATCTATCATTTAGCCTATCTTCTAGCCTATGTACCTTTTAGGCTATCTTTTAGCCTACCTATCATTTAGCCTATCCACCTTTTAGGCTATCTTTTAGCCTAGCTATCATTTAGCCTATCTACCTGTTAGCCTATCTTTTAGCCTATCTATCATTTAGCCTATCTACCTTTTCACCTACCTATCATTTAGCCTTACTACCTTTTAGCCTACCTATCTTCTAGCACTATCTAACTTTTAGCCTATCTAACATATAGCCTATCATTTAGCCTATCTACCTGTTAGCCTATGTACCTTTAAGGCTATCATTTAGCCTACCTATCATTTAGTTTATCTACCTTTTAGCCTATGTATCATTTAGCCTATCTTCTAGCCTATCTACCTTTTAGGCTATCATTTAGCCTACCTATCATTTAGCTTATCTACCTTCTAGCCTATCTACCTTTTAGGCTATCATTTAGCCTACCTATCATTTAGCCTATCTACCTTTTAGCCTATCTATCATTTAGCCTATCTTCTAGCCTATGTACCTTTTAGGCTATCTTTTAGCCTACCTATCATTTAGCCTATCCACCTTTTAGGCTATCTTTTAGCCTAGCTATCATTTAGCTTATCTACCTTTTAGCCTATCTATCTTCTGCCCTATCTACCTGTTAGCCTATCTTCTAGCATATCTACTTGTTAGCCCACCTATCATTTAGCCTATCTTTTAGCCTATCTACCTTTTAGGCCATTATTTGGCCTATCTTCTAGCCTACCTACCTTCCAGCCTATCTACCTGTTAGCCTATGTTTTAGCCTATCTTCCAGCCTATCTAACATTTAGCCTACCTTTTAGCCTATCTAACATTTAGCCTACGTTTTAGCCTACCTATCTTCTAGCACTATCTATCTTTTAGCCTATCGTTTAGCCTATCTAACATTTAGCCTATCTACCTTTTAGCCTATCTATCATTTAGCCTATCTTCTAGCCTATCTACCTGTTAGCCTATCTAACATTTAGCCTATCTACCTGTTAGCCTACCTATCATTTAGCCTTACTACCTTTTAGCCTACCTATCTTCTAGCACTATCTATCTTTTAGCCTATCATTTAGCCTATCTAACATTTAGCCTATCTACCTGTTAGCCTATCTATCATTTAGCCTATGTACCTGTTAGCCTATGTACCTTTAAGGCTATCTTTTAGCCTACCTATCATTGAGCTTATCTACCTTTTAGCCTATCCACCTTTTAGGCTATCTTTCGGCTTACCCATCATTTAGCCTATCTACGTTTTAGGCTATCCACATTTTAGCCTATCTATCATTTAGCCTATCTTCTAGCCTATCTACCTTTTAGCCTACCTATCATTTAGCCTAACTTCTACCCTATCTACCTGTTAACCTATCTACCCATCTGTACTCTGTACTCTGTACATTACATACTATGTAAGAATTAAAATAGGTATGCTATGATTAATGTGCACAGTTAATATTTTGAGTTCGCTTATCTTAAATTTGACACACTTAACACATGAGTAAGAATATTTTTTACTAATAAGCTAAATGTACATGTGTAACATGTTAGAATGTATTACTTAGCTATAAATTTGGACTGCTTTTTCATACAAGCAAAAATGAAAACATTGAAGCAATGACACAGTCTGTAAAAGCCAAGTAACATGATTTTGTACATGTATAATAACTATGGAAGTGTCAATGCACTAGAAGTATTATCTTCATCTCGTACTTTAACAGCAAAACTGGAAACCTATACATGTTTTGCATGTTTTTTATGCATTTAATTATAAATGCTTTTGACATGTTCTATGTTCAAGGTCTGACTGGCCATCATTGAACCCACAGAACGCAATCTAATCTAATCTATCTAACATTTAGCCTATGTATCTTCTAGCCTATCTACCTTTTAGCCTATCTATCATTTAGCCTATCTACCTCTTAGCCTATCTAATATCTAGCCTATCTAACATTTAGCCTACCTGTTAGCCTATCTATCATTTAGACTATCTTCTAGTCTATGTACCTGTTAGCCTATCTTTTAGCCTATCAACCTGTTAGCCTATCTATGTTTTAGCCTATCTACCTGTTAGTCTACCTACCTTTTAGGCAATCATTTAGCCTATCTTCTAGCCTATCTATCGTTTAGCCTATCTACCTTTTAACCTATCTATCATTTAGCCTGTCTACATTTTAGCCTATCTAACATTTAGCCTATCTTTTAGCCTATATACCTTTAAGGCTATCTTTTAGCCTACCTATCATTAGCTTATCTACCTTTTAGGCTATCTTTTAGCCTACCTATCATTTAGCTTATCTACCTTTTAGCCTATCATTTAGCCTACCTATCATTTAGCCTATCTACCTTTTAGCCTATCTTCTAGCCTAACTACTTTTAGCCTACCTATCATTTAGCTTATCTACCTTTTAGGCTATCTTTTAGCCTAGCTATCATTTAGCTTATCTACCTGTTAGCCTATCTTCTAGCCTATCTATCTTATAGCCTATCTATCATTTAGCCTATCCACCTCTTACCCTATCTATCTTTTAGCCTACCTACCATTTAGCCTATCTTTTAGCCTATCCACCTCTTACCCTATCTTTTAACCTACCTATCATTTAGCCTATCATTTAGCCTATCTTTTAGCCTATCTATCATTTAGCCTATCCACCTCTTACCCTATCTATCTTTTAACCTACCTACCATTTAGCCTATCTTTTAACCTATCTTGTAGCCTATCTATCATTTAGCCTATCCACCTTTTAACCTACCTATCATTTAGCCTATCTACCTTTTAACCTATCTATTAGCCTACCTATCAATTAGGCTATCCACCTTTTAACCTACCTATCATTTAGCCTATCTTTTAGCCTATCTACCTTTTAGGCCATTATTTGGCCTATCTTCTAGCCTACCTATCTTCCAGCCTATCTACCTGTTAGCCTATCTTCTAGCCTATCTACCTGTTAGCCTATCTCACATTTAGCCTATCTTTTAGCCTATCTACCTGTTAGCCTATCTAACATTTAGCCTACCTTTTAGCCTATCTATCATTTACCCTACCTTTTAGCCTACCTATCTTCTAGCACTATCTATCTTTTAGCCTATCATTTAGACTATCTACCTGTTAGCCTATCTAACATTTAACCTATCTTCTAGTCTATCTACCTGTTAGCCTATCTTTTAGCCTATCTACCTGTTAGCCTATCTAACATTTAGCCTATCTACCTTTTAGCCTATCTTCTAGCCTATCTACCTGTTAGCCTATCTACCTTTGAGCCTACCTATCTTCTAGCACTATCTAACATTTAGCCTATCTACCTGTTAGCCTATCTATCATTTAGCCTATGTACCTGTTAGCCTATCTAACTTTTAGCCTATCTAACATATAGCCTATCATTTAGCCTATCTACCTGTTAGCCTATCTATCATTTAGCCTATGTACCTGTTAGCCTATCTAACATATAGCCTATCATTTAGCCTATCTACCTGTTAGCCTCTCTATCATTTAGCCTATGTACCTGTTAGCCTATGTACCTTTAAGGCTATCTTTTAGCCTACCTATCATTGAGCTTATCTACCTTTTAGCTAATCCACCTTTTAGGCTATCTTTTGGCTTACCCATCATTTAACCTATCTACGTTTTAGGCTATCCACATTTTAGCCTATCTATCATTTAGCCTATCTTCTAGCCTATCTACCTTTTAGCCTACCTATCATTTAGCCTATCTTCTACCCTATCTACCTGTTAACCTATCTACCCATCTGTACTCTGTACATTACATACTATGTAAGAATTAAAATAGGTATGCTATGATTAATGTGCACAGTTAATATTTTGAGGTCGCTTATCTTAAATTTGACACACTTAACACATGAGTAAGAAGATTTTTTACTAATAAGCTACATGTACATGTGTAACATGTTAGAATGTATTACTTAGCTATAAATTTGGACTGCTTTTTCATACAAGCAAAAATGTACACATTGAAGCAATGACACAGTCTGTAAAAGCCAAGTAACATGATTTTGTACATGTATAATAACTATGTAAGTGTCAATGCACTAGAAGTATTATCTTCATCTCGTACTTTAACAGCAAAACTGGAAACCTATACATGTTTTGCATGTTTTTTATGCATTTAATTGTAAATGCTTTTGACATGTTCTATGTTCAAGGTCTGACTGGCCACCATTGAACCCACAGAACGCAATCTAATCTATCTAACATTTAGCCTATGTATCTTCTTGCCTATCTATCATTTAGCCTATCTTCTAGCGTATCTACCTTTTAACCTATCATTTAGCCTATCTACCTGTTAGCCTATCTATCATTTAGCCTACCTTTTAGGCTATCATTTAGCCTACCTATCATTTAGCTTATCTACCTTTTAGCCTATCTTCTAGCCTATCTACCTTTTAGTCTATCCACCACTTAGCCTATCTTTTAGCCTACCTATCATTTAGCCCATCTATAATTTAACCTATCTTCTAGCCTATCTACCTTTTAGCCTATCTATCATTTAGCCTACCTTTTAGGCTATCATTTAGCCTACCTATCATTTAGCTTATCTACCTTTTAGCCTATCTTCTAGCCTATCTACCTTTTAGGCTATCATTTAGCCTACTTATCATTTAGCTTATCTACCTTCTAGGCTATCATTTAGCCTACCTATCATTTAGCCTATCTTCTAGCCTATCTATCTTTTAGGCTATCTTTTAGCCTACCTATCATTTAGCCTATCTACCTTTTAGCCTATCTATCATTTAGGCTATCTTCTAGCCTATCTACCTTTTAGGCTATCTATCATTTAGCCTATCTACCTGTTAGCCTATCTATCATTTAGCCTACCTATCATTTAGCTTATCTACCTTTTAGCCTATCTTCTAGCCTATCTACCTTTTAGGCTATCATTTAGCCTACCTATCATTTAGCTTATCTACCTTCTAGGCTATCATTTAGCCTACCTATCATTTAGCCTATCTTCTAGCCTATCTACCTTTTAGGCTATCTTTTAGCCTACCTATCATTTAGCCTATCTACCTTTTAGCCTATCTATCATTTAGGCTATCTTCTAGCCTATCTACCTTTTAGGCCATTATTTGACCTATCTTCTAGCCTACCTACCTTTTAGCCTACCTACCTTCCAGCCTATCTACCTGTTAGCCTATGTTTTAGCCTATCTCACATTTAGCGTATCTTCTAGCCTATCTACCTGTTAGCCTACCTTTTAGCCTAATTATCATTTAGCCTATCTTCTAGATTATCTACCTTTTAGCCTATCTAACATTTAGCCTACCTTTTAGCCTACCTATCTTCTAGCACTATCTATCTTTTAGCCTATCATTTAGCCTATCTACCTTTTAGCCTATCCAGCATTTTAGCCTACCTATCTTCTAGCACTATCTAACATTTAGCCTATCTACCTGTTAGCCTATCTATCATTTAGCCTATGTACCTGTTAGCCTATCTAACATATAGCATATCATTTAGCCTATCTACCTGTTAGCCTATGTTTTAGCCTATCTTCTAGCCTATCTACCTTTTAGGCCATTATTTGGCCCATCTTCTAGCCTACCTACCTTCCAGCCTATCTACCTGTTAGCCTATCATCTAGCCTATCTACCTGTTAGCCTACCTTTTAGCCTATCTATCATTTAGCCTATCTTCTAGCTTATCTACCTGTTAGCCTATCTAACATTTAGCCTACCTTTTAGCCTACCTATCTTCTAGCACTATCTATCTTTTAGCCTATCATTTAGCCTATCTACCTGTTAGCCTATCTAACATTTAGCCTATCTTCTAGCCTATCTTTTAGCCTATCTATCATTTAGCCTATCTACCTTTTCACCTACCTATCATTTAGCCTTACTACCTTTTAGCCTACCTATCTTCTAGCACTATCTAACTTTTAGCCTATCTAACATATAGCCTATCATTTAGCCTATCTACCTGTTAGCCTATGTACCTTTAAGGCTATCATTTAGCCTACCTATCATTTAGTTTATCTACCTTTTAGCCTATGTATCATTTAGCCTATCTTCTAGCCTATCTACCTTTTAGGCTATCATTTAGCCTACCTATCATTTAGCTTATCTACCTTCTAGCCTATCTACCTTTTAGGCTATCATTTAGCCTACCTATCATTTAGCCTATCTACCTTTTAGCCTATCTATCATTTAGCCTATCTTCTAGCCTATGTACCTTTTAGGCTATCTTTTAGCCTACCTATCATTTAGCCTATCCACCTTTTAGGCTATCTTTTAGCCTAGCTATCATTTAGCTTATCTACCTTTTAGCCTATCTATCTTCTGCCCTATCTACCTGTTAGCCTATCTTCTAGCATATCTACTTGTTAGCCCACCTATCATTTAGCCTATCTTTTAGCCTATCTACCTTTTAGGCCATTATTTGGCCTATCTTCTAGCCTACCTACCTTCCAGCCTATCTACCTGTTAGCCCATGTTTTAGCCTATCTTGTAGCCTATCTACCTGTTAGCCTATCTAACATTTAGCCTACCTTTTAGCCTATCTACCTGTTAGCCTATCTAACATTTAGCCTACGTTTTAGCCTACCTATCTTCTAGCACTATCTATCTTTTAGCCTATCGTTTAGCCTATCTTTTAGCCTATCTAACATTTAGCCTATCTATCATTTAGCCTATCTTCTAGCCTATCTACCTGTTAGCCTATCTAACATTTAGCCTATCTACCTGTTAGCCTATCTACCTTTTAGCCTACCTATCATTTAGCCTTACTACCTTTTAGCCTACCTATCTTCTAGCACTATCTATCTTTTAGCCTATCATTTAGCCTATCTAACATTTAGCCTATCTACCTGTTAGCCTATCTATCATTTAGCCTATGTACCTGTTAGCCTATGTACCTTTAAGGCTATCTTTTAGCCTACCTATCATTGAGCTTATCTACCTTTTAGCCTATCCACCTTTTAGGCTATCTTTTGGCTTACCCATCATTTAGCCTATCTACGTTTTAGGCTATCCACATTTTAGCCTATCTAACATTTAGCCTATCTTCTACGCTATCTACCTGTTAACCTATCTACCCATCTGTACTCTGTACTCTGTACATTACATACTATGTAAGAATTAAAATAGGTATGCTATGATTAATGTGCACAGTTAATATTTTGAGTTCGCTTATCTTAAATTTGACACACTTAACACATGAGTAAGAATATTTTTTACTAATAAGCTAAATGTACATGTGTAGCATGTTAGAATGTATTACTTAGCTATAAATTTGGACTGCTTTTTCATACAAGCAAAAATGTACACATTGAAGCAATGACACAGTCTGTAAAAGCCAAGTAACATGATTTTGTACATGTATAATAACTATGTAAGTGTCAATGCACTAGAAGTATTATCTTCATCTCGTACTTTAACAGCAAAACTGGAAACCTATACATGTTTTGCATGTTTTTTATGCATTTAATTGTAAATGCTTTTGACATGTTCTATGTTCAAGGTCTGACTGGCCATCATTGAACCCACAGAACGCAATCTAATCTAATCTATCTATCTAACATTTAGCCTATGTATCTTCTAGCCTATCTACCTTTTAGCCTATCTATCATTTAGCCTATCTACCTCTTACCCTATCTAATATCTAGCCTATCTAACATTTAGCCTACCTGTTAGCCTATCTATCATTTAGACTATCTTCTAGTCTATGTACCTGTTAGCCTATCTTTTAGCCTATCAACCTGTTAGCCTATCTATGTTTTAGCCTATCTACCTGTTAGTCTACCTACCTTTTAGGCAATCATTTAGCCTATCTTCTAGCCTATCTATCGTTTAGCCTATCTACCTTTTAACCTATCTATCATTTAGCCTATCTACCTTTTAGCCTATCAACCTGTTAGCCTATCTAACATTTAGCCTGTCTACATTTTAGGCTATCTAACATTTAGCCTATCTTTTAGCCTATATACCTGTTAGCCTATGTACCTTTAAGGCTATCTTTTAGCCTACCTATCATTAGCTTATCTACCTTTTAGGCTATCTTTTAGCCTACCTATCATTTAGCTTATCTACCTTTTAGCCTATCATTTAGCCTACCTATCATTTAGCCTATCTACCTTTTAGCCTATCTTCTAGCCTAACTACTTTTAGCCTACCTATCATTTAGCTTATCTACCTTTTAGGCTATCTTTTAGCCTAGCTATCATTTAGCTTATCTACCTGTTAGCCTATCTTCTAGCCTATCTATCTTTTAGCCTATCTATCATTTAGCCTATCCACCTTTTAACCTACCTATCATTTAGCCTATCCACCTCTTACCCTATCTATCTTTTAGCCTACCTACCATTTAGCCTATCTTTTAGCCTATCCACCTCTTACCCTATCTTTTAACCTACCTATCATTTAGCCTATCATTTAGCCTATCTTTTAGCCTATCTATCATTTAGCCTATCCACCTCTTACCCTATCTATCTTTTAACCTACCTACCATTTAGCCTATCTTTTAACCTATCTTGTAGCCTATCTATCATTTAGCCTATCCACCTTTTAACCTACCTATCATTTAGCCTATCTACCTTTTAACCTATCTATTAGCCTACCTATCATTTAACCTATCTTTTAGCCTATCTACCTTTTAGGCCATTATTTGGCCTATCTTCTAGCCTACCTATCTTCCAGCCTATCTACCTGTTAGCCTATGTTTTAGCCTATCTCACATTTAGCCTATCTAACATTTAGCCTATCTTCTAGCCTATCTACCTGTTAGCCTATCTAACATTTAGCCTACCTTTTAGCCTATCTATCATTTAGCCTACCTTTTAGCCTACCTATCTTCTAGCACTATCTATCTTTTAGCCTATCATTTAGCCTATCTACCTGTTAGCCTATCTAACATTTAGCCTATCTTCTAGTCTATCTACCTGTTAGCCTATCTTTTAGCCTATCTACCTGTTAGCCTATCTAACATTTAGCCTATCTACCTTTTAGCCTATCTATCATTTAGCCTATCTTCTAGCCTATCTACCTGTTAGCCTATCTACCTTTTAGCCTACCTATCTTCTAGCACTATCTAACATTTAGCCTATCTACCTGTTAGCCTATCTATCATTTAGCCTATGTACCTGTTAGCCTATCTAACTTTTAGCCTATCTAACATATAGCCTATCATTTAGCCTATCTACCTGTTAGCCTATCTATCATTTAGCCTATGTACCTGTTAGCCTATCTAACATATAGCCTATCATTTAGCCTATCTACCTGTTAGCCTCTATCATTTAGCCTATGTACCTGTTAGCCTATGTACCTTTAAGGCTATCTTTTAGCCTACCTATCATTGAGCTTATCTACCTTTTAGCCTATCCACCTTTTAGGCTATCTTTTGGCTTACCCATCATTTAACCTATCTACGTTTTAGGCTATCCACATTTTAGCCTATCTATCATTTAGCCTATCTTCTAGCCTATCTACCTTTTAGCCTACCTATCATTTAGCCTATCTTCTACCCTATCTACCTGTTAACCTATCTACCCATCTGTACTCTGTACTCTGTACATTACATACTATGTAAGAATTAAAATAGGTATGCTATGATTAATGTGCACAGTTAATATTTTGAGGTCGCTTATCTTAAATTTGACACACTTAACACATGAGTAAGAATATTTTTTACTAATAAGCTAAATGTACATGTGTAACATGTTAGAATGTATTACTTAGCTATAAATTTGGACTGCTTTTTCATACAAGCAAAAATGAAAACATTGAAGCAATGACACAGTCTCTAAAAGCCAAGTAACATGATTTTGTACATGTATAATAACTATGTAAGTGTCAATGCACTAGAAGTATTATCTTCATCTCGTACTTTAACAGCAAAACTGGAAACATATACATGTTTTGCATGTTTTTTATGCATTTAATTGTAAATGCTTTTGACATGTTCTATGTTCAAGGTCTGACTGGCCACCATTGAACCCACAGAACGCAATCTAATCTATCTAACATTTAGCCTATGTATCTTCTTGCCTATCTATCATTTAGCCTATCTTCTAGCCTATCTACCTTTTAACCTATCATTTAGCCTATCTACCTGTTAGCCTATCTATCATTTAGCCTACCTTTTAGGCTATCATTTAGCCTACCTATCATTTAGCTTATCTACCTTTTAGCCTATCTTCTAGCCTATCTACCTTTTAGTCTATCCACCACTTAGCCTATCTTTTAGCCTACCTATCATTTAGCCCATCTATAATTTAACCTATCTTCTAGCCTATCTACCTTTTAGCCTATCTATCATTTAGCCTATCTACCTGTTAGCCTATCTATCATTTAGCCTACCTTTTAGGCTATCATTTAGCCTACCTATCATTTAGCTTATCTACCTTTTAGCCTATCTACCTTTTAGGCTATCATTTAGCCTACCTATCATTTAGCTTATCTACCTTCTAGGCTATCATTTAGCCTACCTATCATTTAGCCTATCTTCTAGGCTATCTACCTTTTAGGCTATCTTTTAGCCTACCTATCATTTAGCCTATCTACCTTTTAGCCTATCTATCATTTAGGCTATCTTCTAGCCTATCTACCTTTTAGGCTATCTTTTAGCCTACCTACCTTTTAGGCTATCTTTTAGCCTACCTATCATTTAGCTTATCTACCTTTTAGCCTATCTATCTTCTGCCCTATCTACCTGTTAGCCTATCTTCTAGCATATCTACTTGTTGGCCCACCTATCATTTAGCCTATCTACCTTTTAGGCCATTATTTGGCCTATCTTCTAGCCTACCTATCTTCCAGCCTATCTACCTGTTAGCCTATGTTTTAGCCTATCTCACATTTAGCCTATCTACCTGTTAGCCTATCTAACATTTAGCCTATCTTCTAGCCTATCTAACTTTTAGCCTATCTATCATTTAGCCTACCTTTTAGCCTACCTATCTTCTAGCACTATCTATCTTTTAGCCTATCATTTAGCCTATCTACCTGTTAGCCTATCTATCATTTAGCCTATCTACCTGTTAGCCTATCTAACATTTAGCCTATCTACCTGTTAGCCTATCTAACATTTAGCCTATCTACCTGTTAGCCTATCTAACATTTAGCCTATCTACCTGTTAGCCTATCTACCTTTTAGCCTACGTATCATTTAGCCTTACTACCTTTTAGCCTACCTATCTTCTAGCACTATCTAACATTTAGCCTATCTACCATTTAGCCTATGTACCTGTTAGCCTATCTAACATATAGCATATCATTTAGCCTATCTTCCTGTTAGCCTATGTTTTAGCCTATCTTCTAGCCTATCTACCTTTTAGGCCATTATTTGACCTATCTTCTAGCCTACCTACCTTTTAGCCTACCTACCTTCCAGCCTATCTACCTGTTAGCCTATGTTTTAGCCTATCTCACATTTAGCCTATCTTCTAGCCTATCTACCTGTTAGCCTACCTTTTAGCCTAATTTTCATTTAGCCTATCTTCTAGCTTATCTACCTGTTAGCCTATCTAACATTTAGCCTACCTTTTAGCCTACCTATCTTCTAGCACTATCTATCTTTTAGCCTATCATTTAGCCTATCTACCTGTTAGCCTATCTATCATTTAGCCTATCTACCTGTTAGCCTATCTAACATTTAGCCTATCTTCTAGCCTATCTTTTAGCCTATCTAACATTTAGCCTATCTACCTTTTACCCTATCTATCATTTAGCCTATCTACCTGTTAGCCTATCTAACATTTAGCCTATCTACCTGTTAGCCTATCTATCATTTAGCCTATCTACCTGTTAGCCTATCTAACATTTAGCCTATCTACCTGTTAGCCTATCTAACATTTAGCCTATCTTTTAGCCTATCTACCTGTTAGCCTATCTACCTTTTAGCCTATCTATCATTTAGCCTATCTACCTGTTAGCCTATCTACCTTTTAGCCTACCTATCATTTAGCCTTACTACCTTTTAGCCTACCTATCTTCTAGCACTATCTAACATTTAGCCTATCTACCTGTTAGCCTATCTATCATTTAGCCTATGTACCTGTTAGCCTATCTAACATATAGCATATCATTTAGCCTATCTACCTGTTAGCCTATGTTTTAGCCTATCTTCTAGCCTATCTACCTTTTAGGCCATTATTTGGCGTATCTTCTAGCCTACCTACCTTTTAGCCTACCTACCTTCCAGCCTATCTACCTGTTAGCCTATCTTCTAGCCTATCTACCTGTTAGCCTACCTTTTAGCCTATCTATCATTTAGCCTATCTTCTAGCTTATCTACCTGTTAGCCTATCTAACATTTAGCCTACCTTTTAGCCTACCTATCTTCTAGCACTATCTATCTTTTAGCCTATCATTTAGCCTATCTACTAGCCTATCTTTTAGCCTATCTATCATTTAGCCTATCTACCTTTTCACCTACCTATCATTTAGCCTTACTACCTTTTAGCCTACCTATCTTCTAGCACTATCTAACTTTTAGCCTATCTAACATATAGCCTATCATTTAGCCTATCTACCTGTTAGCCTATGTACCTTTAAGGCTATCATTTAGCCTACCTATCATTTAGTTTATCTACCTTTTAGCCTATGTATCATTTAGCCTATCTTCTAGCCTATCTACCTTTTAGGCTATCATTTAGCCTACCTATCATTTAGCTTATCTACCTTCTAGCCTATCTACCTTTTAGGCTATCATTTAGCCTACCTATCATTTAGCCTATCTACCTTTTAGCCTATCTACCTTTTAGCCTATCTATCATTTAGCCTATCTTCTAGCCTATGTACCTTTTAGGCTATCTTTTAGCCTACCTATCATTTAGCCTATCCACCTTTTAGGCTATCTTTTAGCCTAGCTATCATTTAGCTTATCTACCTTTTAGCCTATCTATCTTCTGCCCTATCTACCTGTTAGCCTATCTTCTAGCATATCTACTTGTTAGCCCACCTATCATTTAGCCTATCTTTTAGCCTATCTACCTTTTAGGCCATTATTTGGCCTATCTTCTAGCCTACCTACCTTCCAGCCTATCTACCTGTTAGCCTATGTTTTAGCCTATCTTCTAGCCTATCTACCTGTTAGCCTATCTAACATTTAGCCTACCTTTTAGCCTATCTACCTGTTAGCCTATCTAACATTTAGCCTACGTTTTAGCCTACCTATCTTCTAGCACTATCTATCTTTTAGCCTATCGTTTAGCCTATCTTTTAGCCTATCTAACATTTAGCCTATCTACCTTTTAGCCTATCTATCATTTAGCCTATCTTCTAGCCTATCTACCTGTTAGCCTATCTAACATTTAGCCTATCTACCTGTTAGCCTATCTACCTTTTAGCCTACCTATCATTTAGCCTTACTACCTTTTAGCCTACCTATCTTCTAGCACTATCTATCTTTTAGCCTATCATTTAGCCTATCTAACATTTAGCCTATGTACCTGTTAGCCTATGTACCTTTAAGGCTATCTTTTAGCCTACCTATCATTGAGCTTATCTACCTTTTAGCCTATCCACCTTTTAGGCTATCTTTCGGCTTACCCATCATTTAGCCTATCTACGTTTTAGGCTATCCACATTTTAGCCTATCTATCATTTAGCCCATCTTCTAGCCTATCTACCTTTTAGCCTACCTATCATTTAGCCTAACTTCTACCCTATCTACCTGTTAACCTATCTACCCATCTGTACTCTGTACTCTGTACATTACATACTATGTAAGAATTAAAATAGGTATGCTATGATTAATGTGCACAGTTAATATTTTGAGTTCGCTTATCTTAAATTTGACACACTTAACACATGAGTAAGAATATTTTTTACTAATAAGCTAAATGTACATGTGTAACATGTTAGAATGTATTACTTAGCTATAAATTTGGACTGCTTTTTCATACAAGCAAAAATGAAAACATTGAAGCAATGACACAGTCTGTAAAAGCCAAGTAACATGATTTTGTACATGTATAATAACTATGGAAGTGTCAATGCACTAGAAGTATTATCTTCATCTCGTACTTTAACAGCAAAACTGGAAACCTATACATGTTTTGCATGCTTTTTATGCATTTAATTGTAAATGCTTTTGACATGTTCTATGTTCAAGGTCTGACTGGCCATCATTGAACCCACAGAACGCAATCTAATCTAATCTATCTAACATTTAGCCTATGTATCTTCTAGCCTATCTACCTTTTAGCCTATCTATCATTTAGCCTATCTACCTCTTAGCCTATCTAATATCTAGCCTATCTAACATTTAGCCTACCTGTTAGCCTATCTATCATTTAGACTATCTTCTACCCTATCTACCTGTTAACCTATCTACCCATCTGTACTCTGTACCCTGTACATTACATACTATGTAAGAATTAAAATAGGTATGCTATGATTAATGTGCACAGTTAATATTTTGAGGTCGCTTATCTTAAATTTGACACACTTAACACATGAGTAAGAATATTTTTTACTAATAAGCTAAATGTACATGTGTAACATGTTAGAATGTATTACTTAGCTATAAATTTGGACTGCTTTTTCATACAAGCAAAAATGAAAACATTGAAGCAATGACACAGTCTCTAAAAGCCAAGTAACATGATTTTGTACATGTATAATAACTATGTAAGTGTCAATGCACTAGAAGTATTATCTTCATCTCTTACTTTAACAGCAAAACTGGAAACATATACATGTTTTGCATGTTTTTTATGCATTTAATTGTAAATGCTTTTGACATGTTCTATGTTCAAGGTCTGACTGGCCACCATTGAACCCACAGAACGCAATCTAATCTATCTAACATTTAGCCTATGTATCTTCTTGCCTATCTATCATTTAGCCTATCTTCTAGCCTATCTACCTTTTAACCTATCATTTAGCCTATCTACCTGTTAGCCTATCTATCATTTAGCCTACCTTTTAGGCTATCATTTAGCCTACCTATCATTTAGCTTATCTACCTTTTAGCCTATCTTCTAGCCTATCTACCTTTTAGTCTATCCACCACTTAGCCTATCTTTTAGCCTACCTATCATTTAGCCCATCTATAATTTAACCTATCTTCTAGCCTATCTACCTTTTAGCCTATCTATCATTTAGCCTATCTACCTGTTAGCCTATCTATCATTTAGCCTACCTTTTAGGCTATCATTTAGCCTACCTATCATTTAGCTTATCTACCTTTTAGCCTATCTAACTTTTAGGCTATCATTTAGCCTACCTATCATTTAGCTTATCTACCTTCTAGGCTATCATTTAGCCTACCTATCATTTAGCCTATCTTCTAGGCTATCTACCTTTTAGGCTATCTTTTAGCCTACCTATCATTTAGCCTATCTACCTTTTAGCCTATCTATCATTTAGGCTATCTTCTAGCCTATCTACCTTTTAGGCTATCTTTTAGCCTACCTACCTTTTAGGCTATCTTTTAGCCTACCTATCATTTAGCTTATCTACCTTTTAGCCTATCTATCTTCTGCCCTATCTACCTGTTAGCCTATCTTCTAGCATATCTACTTGTTGGCCCACCTATCATTTAGCCTATCTACCTTTTAGGCCATTATTTGGCCTATCTTCTAGCCTACCTATCTTCCAGCCTATCTACCTGTTAGCCTATGTTTTAGCCTATCTCACATTTAGCCTATCTACCTGTTAGCCTATCTAACATTTAGCCTATCTTCTAGCCTATCTAACTTTTAGCCTATCTATCATTTAGCCTACCTTTTAGCCTACCTATCTTCTAGCACTATCTATCTTTTAGCCTATCATTTAGCCTATCTACCTGTTAGCCTATCTATCATTTAGCCTATCTACCTGTTAGCCTATCTAACATTTAGCCTATCTACCTGTTAGCCTATCTAACATTTAGCCTATCTACCTGTTAGCCTATCTAACATTTAGCCTATCTACCTTTTAGCCTACGTATCATTTAGCCTTACTACCTTTTAGCCTACCTATCTTCTAGCACTATCTAACATTTAGCCTATCTACCATTTAGCCTATGTACCTGTTAGCCTATCTAACATATAGCATATCATTTAGCCTATCTTCCTGTTAGCCTATGTTTTAGCCTATCTTCTAGCCTATCTACCTTTTAGGCCATTATTTGACCTATCTTCTAGCCTACCTACCTTTTAGCCTACCTACCTTCCAGCCTATCTACCTGTTAGCCTATGTTTTAGCCTATCTCACATTTAGCCTATCTTCTAGCCTATCTACCTGTTAGCCTACCTTTTAGCCTAATTTTCATTTAGCCTATCTTCTAGCTTATCTACCTGTTAGCCTATCTAACATTTAGCCTACCTTTTAGCCTACCTATCTTCTAGCACTATCTATCTTTTAGCCTATCATTTAGCCTATCTACCTGTTAGCCTATCTATCATTTAGCCTATCTACCTGTTAGCCTATCTAACATTTAGCCTATCTTCTAGCCTACCTTTTAGCCTATCTAACATTTAGCCTATCTACCTTTTACCCTATCTATCATTTAGCCTATCTACCTGTTAGCCTATCTAACATTTAGCCTATCTACCTGTTAGCCTATCTATCATTTAGCCTATCTACCTGTTAGCCTATCTAACATTTAGCCTATCTACCTGTTAGCCTATCTAACATTTAGCCTATCTTTTAGCCTATCTACCTGTTAGCCTATCTACCTTTTAGCCTATCTATCATTTAGCCTATCTACCTGTTAGCCTATCTACCTTTTAGCCTACCTATCATTTAGCCTTACTACCTTTTAGCCTACCTATCTTCTAGCACTATCTAACATTTAGCCTATCTACCTGTTAGCCTATCTATCATTTAGCCTATGTACCTGTTAGCCTATCTAACATATAGCATATCATTTAGCCTATCTACCTGTTAGCCTATGTTTTAGCCTATCTTCTAGCCTATCTACCTTTTAGGCCATTATTTGGCGTATCTTCTAGCCTACCTACCTTTTAGCCTACCTACCTTCCAGCCTATCTACCTGTTAGCCTATCTTCTAGCCTATCTACCTGTTAGCCTACCTTTTAGCCTATCTATCATTTAGCCTATCTTCTAGCTTATCTACCTGTTAGCCTATCTAACATTTAGCCTACCTTTTAGCCTACCTATCTTCTAGCACTATCTATCTTTTAGCCTATCATTTAGCCTATCTACCTGTTAGCCTATCTAACATTTAGCCTATCTTCTAGCCTATCTTTTAGCCTATCTATCATTTAGCCTATCTACCTTTTCACCTACCTATCATTTAGCCTTACTACCTTTTAGCCTACCTATCTTCTAGCACTATCTAACTTTTAGCCTATCTAACATATAGCCTATCATTTAGCCTATCTACCTGTTAGCCTATGTACCTTTAAGGCTATCATTTAGCCTACCTATCATTTAGTTTATCTACCTTTTAGCCTATGTATCATTTAGCCTATCTTCTAGCCTATCTACCTTTTAGGCTATCATTTAGCCTACCTATCATTTAGCTTATCTACCTTCTAGCCTATCTACCTTTTAGGCTATCATTTAGCCTACCTATCATTTAGCCTATCTACCTTTTAGCCTATCTACCTTTTAGCCTATCTATCATTTAGCCTATCTTCTAGCCTATGTACCTTTTAGGCTATCTTTTAGCCTACCTATCATTTAGCCTATCCACCTTTTAGGCTATCTTTTAGCCTAGCTATCATTTAGCTTATCTACCTTTTAGCCTATCTATCATTTAGCTTATCTACCTTTTAGCCTATCTATCTTCTGCCCTATCTACCTGTTAGCCTATCTTCTAGCATATCTACTTGTTAGCCCACCTATCATTTAGCCTATCTACCTTTTAGGCCATTATTTGGCCTATCTTCTAGCCTACCTACCTTCCAGCCTATCTACCTGTTAGCCTATGTTTTAGCCTATCTTCTAGCCTATCTACCTGTTAGCCTATCTAACATTTAGCCTACCTTTTAGCCTATCTACCTGTTAGCCTATCTAACATTTAGCCTACGTTTTAGCCTACCTATCTTCTAGCACTATCTATCTTTTAGCCTATCGTTTAGCCTATCTTTTAGCCTATCTAACATTTAGCCTATCTACCTTTTAGCCTATCTATCATTTAGCCTATCTTCTAGCCTATCTACCTGTTAGCCTATCTAACATTTAGCCTATCTACCTGTTAGCCTATCTACCTTTTAGCCTACCTATCATTTAGCCTTACTACCTTTTAGCCTACCTATCTTCTAGCACTATCTATCTTTTAGCCTATCATTTAGCCTATCTAACATTTAGCCTATGTACCTGTTAGCCTATGTACCTTTAAGGCTATCTTTTAGCCTACCTATCATTGAGCTTATCTACCTTTTAGCCTATCCACCTTTTAGGCTATCTTTCGGCTTACCCATCATTTAGCCTATCTACGTTTTAGGCTATCCACATTTTAGCCTATCTATCATTTAGCCCATCTTCTAGCCTATCTACCTTTTAGCCTACCTATCATTTAGCCTAACTTCTACCCTATCTACCTGTTAACCTATCTACCCATCTGTACTCTGTACTCTGTACATTACATACTATGTAAGAATTAAAATAGGTATGCTATGATTAATGTGCACAGTTAATATTTTGAGTTCGCTTATCTTAAATTTGACACACTTAACACATGAGTAAGAATATTTTTTACTAATAAGCTAAATGTACATGTGTAACATGTTAGAATGTATTACTTAGCTATAAATTTGGACTGCTTTTTCATACAAGCAAAAATGAAAACATTGAAGCAATGACACAGTCTGTAAAAGCCAAGTAACATGATTTTGTACATGTATAATAACTATGGAAGTGTCAATGCACTAGAAGTATTATCTTCATCTCGTACTTTAACAGCAAAACTGGAAACCTATACATGTTTTGGATGCTTTTTATGCATTTAATTGTAAATGCTTTTGACATGTTCTATGTTCAAGGTCTGACTGGCCATCATTGAACCCACAGAACGCAATCTAATCTAATCTATCTAACATTTAGCCTATGTATCTTCTAGCCTATCTACCTTTTAGCCTATCTATCATTTAGCCTATCTACCTCTTAGCCTATCTAATATCTAGCCTATCTATCATTTAGACTATCTTCTAGTCTATGTACCTGTTAGCCTATCTTTTAGCCTATCAACCTGTTAGCCTATCTATGTTTTAGCCTATCTACCTGTTAGTCTACCTACCTTTTAGGCAATCATTTAGCCTATCTTCTAGCCTATCTATCGTTTAGCCTATCTACCTTTTAACCTATCTATCATTTAGCCTATCTACCTTTTAGCCTATCAACCTGTTAGCCTATCTAACATTTAGCCTGTCTACATTTTAGCCTATCTAACATTTAGCCTATCTTTTAGCCTATATACCTGTTAGCCTATGTACCTTTAAGGCTATCTTTTAGCCTACCTATCATTAGCTTATCTACCTTTTAGCCTACCTATCATTTAGCTTATCTACCTTTTAGCCTATCATTTAGCCTACCTATCATTTAGCCTATCTACCTTTTAGCCTATCTTCTAGCCTAACTACTTTTAGCCTACCTATCATTTAGCTTATCTACCTTTTAGGCTATCTTTTAGCCTAGCTATCATTTAGCTTATCTACCTGTTAGCCTATCTTCTAGCCTATCTATCTTTTAGCCTATCTATCATTTAGCCTATCCACCTTTTAACCTACCTATCATTTAGCCTATCCACCTCTTACCCTATCTATCTTTTAGCCTACCTACCATTTAGCCTATCTTTTAGCCTATCCACCTCTTACCCTATCTTTTAACCTACCTATCATTTAGCCTATCTTTTAGCCTATCTATCATTTAGCCTATCCACCTCTTACCCTATCTATCTTTTAACCTACCTACCATTTAGCCTATCTTTTAACCTATCTTGTAGCCTATCTATCATTTAGCCTATCCACCTTTTAACCTACCTATCATTTAGCCTATCTTTTAGCCTATCTACCTTTTAACCTATCTTTTAGCCTATCTATCATTTAGCCTACGTATCTTTTAACCTGTCCACCTTTGAGGCTATCTTTTGGCTTACCTATCATTTAGCCTATCTAACTTTTAGCCTACCTGTCATTTAGCCTATCATTTAGCCTATCATTTAGCCTATCTGTCAGTTAGCCTATCCATCTTTTAACCTATCTTTTAGCCTACCTATCATTTAGCGTATCTACCTTTTAGCCTACCTATCATTTAGCCTATCTTTTAGCCTATCTATTTTTTGGCCTACCTACCTTTTAGCCTACCTATCACTTAGCCTATCTTTTAGCCTACCTATCATTTAGCCTATCTACCTTTGAGCCCATCTTTTAGCCTACTTACCTATTAGCCTATCATTTAGTCTATCTTTTAGCCTACCTATCATTTAGCCTATGTTTTAGCCTATCTATCATTTAGCCTATCCACCTTTTAGGCTACCTATCTTTTAGCCTGCCTGCCTGCCTGCCTGCCTGCCTGCCTGCCTGCCTGCCTGCCTGCCTGCCTTCCTTCCTTCCTTCGTACCTACTTATTTACCTATCTAGCCATTTACCTACATACCTATTGTCGTTATAGTGTTGCTAGTTGCTGCTCATAGTCACAAGCAAGTCCATGCACATGTTTCTGTATTTAAGGCAGCATCCCAGAAGAGAGTGTGTTTCAGGAACTGTCCAATCTTCTTCATCACGGAGCAGCTGAAAGAAAACAAGTTGTTAAGTCTAATGTTGTGTGTCCATAAATAAACTTTCCCACACATAACACAAATGTCTTTTAAGATATTTTGTCACAGCTCTTATTGATTGTAGAAATGTCTTATGTGTCACACTCACATGACACTCTACCCTCTATCATTTATTAATGGCTATACAAAAGTTAATTTTAATCAATATAAGCCTTTACAAAAATAACTACTTTACATGTTTCATTATAGATACAAAGTGAATAATAATAATAATAATAATAATAATAATAATAATAATAATAATAATAATAATAATAATAATAATAATAATAATAATAATAATAATAATAATAATAATAATAATAATAATAAAAAGTTTAGCCTACAGGCATTCTGTAAGGGCAAAGGCCTCCTGTTTACACAAGGACTTGCTCGTAAATAAGCTCCGAAAGTGAGTGAATCCTTGGGAGTTTTGTTGTGTTGCTCAACTGTCTTCCTATTCCTAATGCCCCCTTCCATTCATAAAACCCTTCTACTTTTTCCTGTCCCCTGACACTTGTGCACTCACTGTCATTATCTTTCTGCCTGGTTTGGTGCTTGTTGATTCCTACTTGGCTGCAACTGTTGACCATTGATTTCCTGCTTTGGTTCGAAAGTGGCGTCCTTCTTGTGGGTCCCACATTGCGTGTGGTACGCCCTTGTGTGATGTGTCTACCCAATTTCCATTTTAGGTTTCCTGCCCTTTCTACTACATCACACTTTTTTGTCCTTCCTCTAAGTTCCTCGTTCTTGATTTAGTCTCTTATGCTCCATTCTCCTGTAGCTGCTTTTTCAGTTTTCCTGTCAGTCACCATGTCTGACAGCCATAAAGTAATGTTGGCATAACGTGTTTGTCTGGGATTTCTACTCTTGTACTTGCTTTTAGTCTCTTGTCTGTGAGAAGGAACTTAAGTGACCAATTTGTTCCATGCTAGTCCTGTTTCACTCTGTGCGTCTGTTTAGGGAGGTGTACATACTCGAGTGACGATTGGTGTATTTGGGAAGTTGCCTTGCCCGAGGTGCACATACTCGAGTGGTGATTGGTGTATTTGGGGAGTTGCCTTGCCCTAGGTGCACATACTCGAGTGGTGATTGGTGTATTTGGGGAGTTGCCTTGCCCGAGGTGCACATACTCGAGTGGTGATTGGTGTATTTGGGAAGTTACCTTGCCCGAGGTGTACATACTCGAGTGGTGATTGGTGTATTTGGTGTATTTTCTTATGTGGTAGTATTTTGTCTATCTCTTACATTTTACCAGTTATACATAAGTCATTCAGAATAAGGAGAACTTCAGAGAAAATTCAACGTATACACTTCATTTGTTATGAAAATATTTTAAATATATGGTATTTTAATTAAAATTGTTAGTCATTTTTGAGAAAATGAGAATTTTTGGAAAATGTTCTATGCAAAGGGTAGTTTGGATTGGCACAATTTTCTTGAAGATCTTGGTGTCACATTCTTGAAAGATACTGAACTTGAATACCAAGTTTAATATTTAACAAACTTTTTGCTAACAATGTTTTTTTGGTTAGTTCAGGGGGTCTCAAACCGTGTATTTTCAGTGAACTCTCAGTATTAAATTTTTGGATGAAATATCATACTTTCTGTACTTACTGTACATAGCAGAGCATTGGCTGCGCCGTAGCTGAGTGGTTAGACCATGTGCTTCTCACCAAAGCGGCCGGGGTTTGATCCCAGGCAACTGCATGTGGTGGATGAACTGGCACTGGGGCGGGTTTTCTCCAGGTTCCCCTGCCATCTCATCCCACCTGTGCTCCGTCTTGATTCCATGTATCATCAGTGTCGCCGTATGTAGTAAAAGCGGGCGTTAAACACTGCAGAAAACAAAATAACAGCAGGTAATGCGGAATTGCAACAAACATTGAAAAAGGTTACTCTTTTATACCATGGATAAGTTTGTAAATGTTGTAAAATATATGTAAATTGTAAGTGCATCTCTCAACATAATAATAAACAAATGAATAATAAACAAATGCCTTTCATCGAATGATGCTCACTCTCTGACAACCATGCCACTTCTGCAATACCGGTCTGCCTTCCTTCAAATATCATGTTTCTTTCTTCCTTCTCTTGCAAACGGCTGAAATAAGCCAATCTTACAACAGCAATGCTGAGTACTTCCATGGCGAAATAAGCCAATCTTACAACAGCAATGCTGAGTACTAAATCCTTCCTTCCTTCCTTCCATGGCGAAATAAGCCAACCTTACAACAGCAATGCTGAGTACTTCCATGGCGAAATAAGCCAATCTTACAACAGCAATGCTGAGTACTTCCATGGCGAAATAAGCCAATCTTACAACAGCAATGCTGAAATAAAAATAAAATCTTAAGCAGAGACTCGAACCCGGGTCTTCTGCACGGAAATATAGTTCACGTTAACTACTTGGCTATACTGGAGATGAAACTTAACCTCCATTTTATTTTATTTACCTCATCAAAGGAAGTTAACAAAAAAAAAAAAAAAACATTTAAACAATGTTAGATTCGAACCCAGGACCTTTACCTTACAAGCCATCGCCTTTAACCACTCGGCTATCTTGCACGTAAGGTATTAGCCTCATTTTTATCTTTATTACTACATCGAAGTTTGAATTTAATAGAATAAAAACGAGTTGAGATTCGAACCCAGGTCTCCTGCGTCGTAGTCTTTGACTCTAACCACTGAGCCACGACACGGCACTTAAGTGAACTTGTTTCATTCTGAAACTTATAGTCTCTTTAATACAACTGCAGAGAAATTTAAAAGGAAAAAAAAAACTATTTCTCCGCAGTAAGACTCGAACCTGCGACCTCTAGGCTCGTAGCCAACCACCTTAGCCATTCAGCTATGGATCAGCACACAAGAGTCCGCTAAAAATTTTCTTCTTATGTTCTCTATACGGTAAACACATTATTCGCCGTAACTTTTTTGTAATTCAAAATTTCGAAAATCTGAGTTCAGATCTGAATTCTGCTCGTCTTCAGCTTTCCAACGATATATGATAACACGCGATTATTCCATTTTACAGTTGAAGTATTACACTGCAGTGTGCACACGTTTTACGTCATAACTCCTTTATAAATTGAGATATCGAAAATCTAAGACCGGATCTGGATTCTGCTCGTCTTCAGCTTTCATATGACACTCCTAACTCAATTTTTTTTTCGGGACCCAAAAAAATGCGTTTTACGTCATAGCTCCTTTATAAATTGAGATATCGAAAATCTAAGACCGGATCTGGATTCTGCTCGTCTTCAGCTTTCATATGACACTCCTAACTCAATTTTTTTTTCGGCACCCCCAAAAAATGGCAAGGCTTTAGACTTCAATTTTCGACCTCTTTTCCAAACTTCAAACGTGAATAACGTCTGAACGGTTAGAGCTAGAATTTCCGACAAATTTTTTATAGAAAGATAATTTTTTTCTGAATTTTTTGGCCCCTTGTAAAGTCCAAAATGTGGTCCAGAAGCCGAGATATTAACAGTTTTAATTTTCAGAAAACTGCCAAAACAGGCCTTCAGCCGGGCAAGTTGAGAAATGACCATCACAGATTTCAATGACATTTGGTATACTTATAGTTTCAAACCCCAGGATCACGAATCCGGTCTCCGTTTCTCGAAATTCCTATTTGTTTGCTATTTATGACGTGTCAAAGTTTACGACAACCAACTTTAGACAGCTCTAAGTTCAACATTAGTGAGGTTAGGACAAAAATTTAAACTATTTCGTGACCTACAGAGTGTAAAGAATGCTTCTGATGCAAAAATTTTGAAATCTATTTTTAAAAAAAGCGTTTAAAAAAGTAAAACCCGAAGGGTAGGTAGCGAACCCGGAACTCGTGATTACGAATCCCGCATGCTGACCACTCAGCCAAAGAAGCGATGCTCAGAGAGAGCCGAGTTTTACATTGTGTAGTGTGAAAGTGCTGGGCTGGGCCGGGCTCTGGAACCAAAATATCGCCGCTCAATTTCTACACGTGCAACTTCACTTCTCTACCACAATTACATTTATAAAGTGAAGCAATCTACAAAACAGTGAAATATGGAAATGCAGTTCTACGTTCGAAATTACGTTACGCACATTTTACGTCATAATTCCTACATTATTTAAGACATCGTCAAAATTAGATCAGATCTGAATTCTGCTGAATAATGTCCTATATTCGGTGCCGTATTTGTTCAGGAATAAATATTCCAGAAACTGCAGTCTGCCTTTGATTCCAAGAACTTGCAGCCTCATTAAGATAAGTGAAGCTTGTAGTGTCATAAATTATTATTACTATTACAGTTTTAAAAAAATATCCTGAGCAAGAAAGAGATAGAACCAGTATATTTTATGAAACGAGCGTTAGCGAGTTAGTTTCATAATATAAATACGAGCATCTTAATTGCTGCAATTCAAGTTGCGTACGACTGTTTGTGCTCGACCACGTGTCTAATTTAAACATTTATTAAAGTTTTTAATATTCTACGCTGCATGTTATTGTCACTGTTTGTGTTCGACATTTTAATTATGTATTTGTTATTCGATCATACATACAAGAATCGATAGTTGCACCTTCAACTGTTATTGTTTGCACAATGATGGAGTAAGTGGAGACGCTGCAAACTTTAAAAGGTAGACTTACAAATTGAATTTATTAGAATGTTAATTGCAATATTAGCACTAATTATTAAGTAAACAGTGGTATTATTTCTAATTAAAGCTTGTCGGATTACCAGCTGTGTAGTATATATCTATAAGAGTTTGAGTTTTGGGTCATCGTTACGAAATGGATAATTAATAAATAAATGTAGGTACCGCGCATGCGCAGACTTTCACGACCTGCCATCTCCAAGCTGCGCTCAGTCGTAGGCACTTGTCTCTAGTAACATTATTTGGCTCTAATTTAATTTCAATTGCCTCTTTTACGAGTGTGTCGTTATGTCGGTTACTGCCGTGTAAAACTGCGATCTCTATCGAATACCTACAATTCTGTGATCATTGTCCAGACTGTGCTTTGCTGCGCTGTGCTATGTCTGTCCTATATATCTTCCCACATATTATTTCGTATACGGGAATTGATACTTTGGTTTTCAGGTGCGTGAGAATGTGCGCAGACGCGAAGTGCCTTTACGTTCAGTTCTTTTGGGGCAAGTATAATTGGGCTTTTGTATCACAGTTCTAGTGATTCACATTCATATATTCTTTCCTTTGAATCAGTAATTTCTTACAGGCACAGCATACACAGTGTGGTTATCTCAGTCTAGAATTGTTCTGACGTTCTCCCTTCTTCCTCTGCACTCCTCAATTTATAAAGTACAAACGTAAAACGTGTGCATATTGCAGACACTTAATTCGTGAAGTAATTGAGAAACGAGAGCCAGATTCCAGATTCTTATATCCTTGTATAGTGTAACTATACGGAATTTCATAGAAATCGGTGCTACATCCTGATTCTTTGTTATTACATTTATCTACTGATACTTTGTATTAAGGTTATCTACTGATACTTTGTATTAGGGTTATCTACTGATACTTTGTACTAGAGCTATCTATTGATACTTTGAATTAGGGTTACCTGTTAATGTCGGTGTGGTTGTTTCAGCTGGTTAGACGCTGGTCTACTGATGCCAAGGTCCTGGGTTCATATCCGGCCAAGACCGATGGTTCTGAAGTGTGCTTAAAAGCGAAAGCTCCATGTCAGTAGACTTCCTGGCACGTAGAAGAACTCCTGCAGCACGAAATTCCGGCACACCGGCGACGCTGAGGTGATCCTGCAGTTGACACCGTTGTTAAACGACAAAATAATTTTTTATTACATACTGACACTCTATATTTGGGTTACCTACTGACACTCTGTATTTGGGTTACCTACTGACACTCTGTATTAGGGTTACCTACTGTTACTCTGTATTAGGGTTACCTACTGACACTCTGTATTAGGGTTACCTACTGACACTCTGTATTAGGGTTACCTGCTGTTACTCTGTATTTGGGTTACCTACTGTTACTCTGTTTTAGGGTTACCTACTGTTACTCTGTATTAGGGTTACCTACTGACACTCTGTATTAGGGTTACCTACTGACACTCTATATTTGGGTTACCTTCTGTTACTCTGTATTTGGGTTACCTACTGTTACTCTGTTTTAGGGTTACCTACTGTTACTCTGTATCTGGGTTACCTACTGTTGTTCTGTATTAGGGTTACCTACTGACACTCTGTATTAGGGTTACCTACTGTTACTCTGTTTTAGGGTTACCTACTGTTACTCTGTATCTGGGTTACCTACTGTTGTTCTGTATTAGGGTTACCTACTGTTACTGTGTTTTAGGGTTACCCATTGGTACTCTGTATTAGGGTTACCTACTGATACTGTGTTTTAGGGTTACCCATTGGTACTCTGTATTAGGGTTACCTACTGTTACTGTGTTTTAGGGTTACCCATTGGTACTCTGTATTAGGGTTACCTACTGTTACTGTGTTTTAGGGTTACCCATTGGTACTCTGTATTAGGGTTACCTACTGTTACTGTGATTTAGGGTTACCCATTGGTACTCTGTATCTGGATTACCTACTGTTACTCTGTTTTAGGGTTACCCATTGGTACTCTGTATTAGGGTTACCTACTGTTACTGTGTTTTAGGGTTACCCATTGGTACTCTGTATCTGGGTTACCTATTGGTACTCTGTATTTGGGTTATCTACTATTACTGTTTTAGGGTTACCCATTGGTACTCTGTATTTGGGTTATCTACTGTTACTGTTTTAGGGTTACCCATTGGTACTCTGTTTCTGGGTTACCTACTGTTACTCTGTATTAGGGTTACCTATTGTTACTTGTATTTGGGTTACCTATTGGTACTCTGTATTTGGGTTATCTACTATTACTGTTTTAGGGTTACCTACTGATACTCTGTATCTGGGTTACCTACTGTTCCTCTGTTTTAGGGTTACCTACTGTTACTCTGTATTAGGGTTACATACTGTTACTCTGCTTTAGGGTTACCCATTGGTACTCTGTATCTGGGTTACCTACTGTTACTCTGTTTTAGAGTTACCCATTGGTACTCTGTATCTGGGTTACCTACTGTTACTCTGTATTAGGGTTACCTACTGATACTCCGTATCTGGGTTACCTACTGTTACTCTGTTTTAGGGTTACCTACTGTTACTCTGTATTAGGGTTACCTACTGTTACTCTGCTTTAGGGTTACCCATTGGTACTCTGTATCTGGGTTACCTACTGTTACTCTGTTTTAGAGTTACCCATTGGTACTCTGTATCTGGGTTACCTACTGTTACTCTGTATTAGGGTTACCCATTGGTACTCTGTATCTGGGTTACCTACTGTTACTCTGTATTAGGGTTACCCATTGGTACTCTGTATCTGGGTTACCTACTGTTACTGTGTTTTAGGGTTACCTACTGTTACTGTGTTTTAGGTTTACCCATTGGTACTCTGTATCTGGGTTACCTACTGTTACTCTGTTTTAGGGTTACCCATTGGTACTCTGTATCTGGGTTACCTACTGTTACTCTGTTTTAGGGTTACCCATTGGTACTCTGTATCTGGGTTACCTACTGTTACTCTGTATTAGGGTTACCCATTGGTACTCTGTATCTGGGTTACCTACTGATACTCTGTATCTGGGTTACCTACTGTTCCTCTGTTTTAGGGTTACCTACTGTTACTCTGTATTAGGGTTACCTACTGTTACTCTGCTTTAGGGTTACCCATTGGTACTCTGTATCTGGGTTACCTACTGTTACTCTGTTTTAGAGTTACCCATTGGTACTCTGTATCTGGGTTACCTACTGTTACTCTGTATTAGGGTTACCTACTGATACTCCGTATCTGGGTTACCTACTGTTACTCTGTTTTAGGGTTACCTACTGTTACTCTGTATTAGGGTTACCTACTGTTACTCTGCTTTAGGGTTACCCATTGGTACTCTGTATCTGGGTTACCTACTGTTACTCTGTATTAGGGTTACCCATTGGTACTCTGTATCTGGGTTACCTACTGTTACTCTGTATTAGGGTTACCCATTGGTACTCTGTATCTGGGTTACCTACTGTTACTGTGTTTTAGGGTTACCTACTGTTACTGTGTTTTAGGTTTACCCATTGGTACTCTGTATCTGGGTTACCTACTGTTACTCTGTTTTAGGGTTACCCATTGGTACTCTGTATCTGGGTTACCTACTGTTACTCTGTTTTAGGGTTACCCATTGGTACTCTGTATCTGGGTTACCTACTGTTACTCTGTATTTGGGTTACCTACTGTTACTCTGTATTTGGGTTACCTACTGTTACTCTGTTTTAGGGTTACCTACTGTTACTCTGTTTTAGGGTTACCCATTGGTACTCTGTATCTGGGTTACCTACTGTTACTCTGTTTTAGGGTTACCTATTCCTACTTTGTATTAGGGTTATCCACTGGTACCTTGAATTGGGGTTACCTAATGGTGCTGTATTTAGGGTAACCCACTGATACTTTGTATTTGGGTTACCTATTGACACTGTATTGGGGATACCTCTGATACTAAAAAGTATTTGGAGAAATCATAACTAAGGAGGTGGTCACAGAAATTAAGGAGCAATTATAACCTGAGATGAAGGTGGCACTAATTAAGAATTGGGAGATATCAAATGGAGTGGTGGTATTAAAACATCAGGAGCAACTGTAACACAGGTAAGTACCAGCGACACCCGTGACAGAGGAGGTGGTACTATTCAAGTACCAGGAGCAACAGGTAGGTGATAATTGGGAGGAAACTACAAGAGGTAAGTATAAGGAGCAATTATAGCAAAAGAGGTAAGTATTGTGGAGTAATTATAACTGAAGAGCAAGGGATGGGTCATTGTAGGCGAGGAGGTGGAACTTTTATATAAAGTATCAGGAGCAGAGAATGGGTCATTGTAGGCGAGGAGGTGGAACTTTTATATAAAGTATCATAAGCAGAGAATGGAGTATCAGGAGCAGAGAATGGGTCATTGTAGGCGAGGAGGTGGCACTTTTATATAAAGTATCAGGAGCAGAGAATGGGTCATTGTAGGCGAGGAGGTGGCACTTTTATATAAAGTATCAGGAGCAAATAATGGGTCGTTGTAGGCGAGGAGGTGGCAGTTTTATATAAAGTATCAGGAGCAAATAATGGGTCATTGTAGGCGAGGAGGTGGCAGTTTTATATAAAGTATCAGGAGCAGAGAATGGGTCGTTGTAGGCGAGGAGGTGGCACTTTTATATAAAGTATCAGGAGCAAATAATGGGTCATTGTAGGCGAGGAGGTGGCACTTTTATATAAAGTATCAGGAGCAAATAATGGGTCATTGTAGGCGAGGAGGTGGCACTTTTATATAAAGTATCAGGAGCAGAGAATGGGTCATTGTAGGCGAGGAGGTGGCAGTTTAAAAAGTATCAGGAGCAAATAATGGGTCGTTGTAGGAGAGGAGGTGGCACTTTTATATAAAGTATCAGGAGCAGAGAATGGGTCATTGTAGGCGAGGAGGTGGCACTTTTATATAAAGTATCAGGAGCAAAGGATGGGTCGTTGTAGGAGAGGAGGTGGAACTTTTATGTAAAGTATCAGGAGCAAAGGATGGGTCGTTGTAGGAGAGGAGGTGGAACTTTTATGTAAAGTATCAGGAGCAGAGAATGGGTCATTGTAGGCGAGGTGGCAGTTTAAAAAGTATCAGGAGCAAAGGATGGGTCGTTGTAGGAGAGGAGGTGGAACTTTTATGTAAAGTATCAGGAGCAGAGAATGGGTCGTTGTAGGAGAGGAGGTGGCACTTTTATATAAAGTATCAGGAGCAAAGGATGGGTCGTTGTAGGAGAGGAGGTGGCACTTTTATATAAAGTACCAGGAGCAAATGATGGGTCATTGTAGGAGAGGTGGTATTTTTATATAAAATATCAGGAGCAAAGGATGGGTTATTGTAGGAGAGGAGGTGGCACTTTTGTAAAGTATCAGGAGCAAGGTATGGGTCGTTGTAGTAGACTGGAGCATACTGTCCTGATACTTTTTATCTTCCTCAGCATTATATTCTGCTGGTTCTTATTTTAGTGACATATTCTACTGTTTTGCTAGTATTACCTCTACCTTTATGTTCTGCTGATATTGTACTTTTTCTACTGAGTCCTTCACCTGCATTGCTACTAACCTGCTGATACTTCAAACTTTTCAATATTTTAATGGAGTAGTAATAACCTACGAATTGTGAACACGAGCGTCAGCTTTAAACTCTAGGTTTTGGTAGTCTCCATTGGTGATCTCTGGCTTTCTCTGCTGATGTTTGGTGACTTCTGGTCGGTCTTAAAGCTGAGCAACATTATTGCAAGAAGCTGCAATTGTATCAGCCGGGATCATGTTTACCAACAGTAGCTTTTTGGCCCTCAGCAAGTTCACTGCCATGTGCCCATAATGTTCAGTGTATTTCACGGTAAACATGGACAGTAACTATAAAATATCTGGTGTTGCACTCACATGACTTTCTCTACTCTCATAGTAACTATTCCTACAAACACTTATTTCTCTATCTTCTTCATGTCAGTCGAGATAAACATTTTAACAAATTATTGCCAGTGTTCTTGCAGGTGCAAGGGGAATATGGGGGAAAATCCAGTAGACGGAGATCTGTCCTATTTTAGGGTTGTCATTAAGACATGCCTGCTAATAGTTGTATAGAAAAAGACAATTTTAAATATGAATAATAAAGGATACAAAAATGTATAATGTAACACATTTGATAGATAAAGTATAATGATGTACAAAATTATTATAAAGTTCGGAAATAGGACAGCTAACCTTTTTACAATTATTTATGCACTTAGATTGCATTCAGCGAGTTCACAAGTAGCCATGGAGGCTGATGAACAATTGTGATGTACAAAACATTGTCAAATATACAGAATGAGCACATAAAAACTCATTATATACAGGAACAAAAAAGAAACAAACAAACAACAGCAAAGGGGATAATGGAAATACAATCAAAGCTTACCTGAAATTTGTCAGATAAGAGTTGAATTTTGTGTTAAATTTACACTAGGCATTTACAGCCATATTCTACTGCTTAGTTGTAATATAATAATAATAATTCATCTAGAGATCACTTACAGAGTTACATAAGCTTTCACAGGATGATTTGTCATTTAGATTACCTTATACAGAATAAAATGAGTTAAAAATGAGTTACAAAGTTACATAAGCATTAACAGGAATAATTTGTCATTTAAACAATCTTATACAGAATAAAATGAATTAGAAACTACTTGTAAAGTTACATAAGCATTAACAGGAATAATTTGTCATTTAAATAATTTATAATTATATTACACTAAATAAAATAAACAAATAAAATAAATAATTGTAAAACAGCTGTCCTATTCCCAAATTTTATAATAATTTTGTATAAAATATTTTTACATCATATAACTTTTTTATCCCTTATTATTCATATTTAAAATTGTCTTTTTCTACAGATCTATTAGCAGGCTCGTCTTCATGACAATCCTAAAATAGGACAATTACCCAACTACTGGACTTTCTCTCATTCCCTTGCACCTGCAAGAATACTAGCAATAATTCTGCAAATGTTTATCATCACAGAAATAGAGGAATTAGAGTTTGTAGGAATAGTTAGTACAAGAGAAGACAAAGTCAATTGAATGTAACACATCAGATTTTTTAACTTGTTCATACCATAGAACCAACTGACAGAGGAGATTTTATTTTAAAGTTACAAAAATGAGTAATTAGGATAATGATGGGTTTAAATAAAACACATACATGTAAAATATATTTAGGTTACTGACAATATTGCCTTTACCCGGTGTATATACACTAGAAGTAGTGATATATGTTAGAAAGCACTTGGAAACATAAATATGACACAACAGTTAGAACAAACTTTACTCACTAGAAGCAGCAAATATGCTGCTATTAAATTGTATAATAAATTACCAGAAAAACTCAAACTTGCCGTCTCAGAGTCTATGTTTAAAAGAAAGGTAAAACAACTGTAATGTTGCATAGCTTTTATTGCATACATGAATACTTATCTTAAATATTACTGTATTCTTATCTTCAAATTGACAAATGTGACATTTCCTTGTAACAAAGATGTATATTCCTGATACGTCGTCCTATATGATCTACAGGAGCAATAAACTTAAACTTGAAGCAACTCCTTCCTACTCATATCATGTAACGGAGACAGGCTTGAAATAAGGGAAATCATTAGTAAAAATCTGATGTGTTGCACTCACATGACTTTCTCTACTCTTGCACTAACCATTCTTACAAACTCTTATTCCGATATCTTCTTCGTGTTACTTGAGATAAACATTTGTACAAATTATCTTATTTCCCTTTAGGTACAAGGGGAATATAGTAGACTTTGAGCGATAGTCAAATCTTTTAAAGCTTTCAAATTCTGTTTTGCACAGTTAACATATAAGAAATTGAATAACGATGTTCCATTTGACAGAAGTATAAGTTCTACGAAATTCACACAAACAAGGCATATTTCCTCTATGTGATCTGGCAAGAGGAAATGGACAGAGACCACCTTCAAATATGCCCAGCTACTTCTAGCATCCCATCCATCGGTGAAAAATATTGGAGAGCAAGAGGATTAATGACTTCGTTGTCAGAAATCCAAGATTAGCTAACAACATATTTCCGAAATGGTTCTCTCTACAAAACAATTTATTCTAACATAAATTGTGTGTTTTAGCAAAATTACATTTTTTGGTATAGTAAGATTTGGTCTATCTGTTACAGTTTATCAGTTCTGCAAACCCCTCCAAGGGAATGTCGCCTTGACGTGGCAGAGGGGCTCAGTACCCAATCCAGACGGCCTACTAAGCGTCATTTTTGACTACATGTAGGCAAGAGATGAGGGGAAGCAAAGAACATTCCAAAACGGGTAGATGAGGCTCGGTAGTCTTGGTCGACAACTCATCTAGGAGAAGAGGACTCCGAAATCAAACTCCCCCAGGGGCTCCTACTATGGTAGGTACGGGTTTGGCGTACCCAGGGCCCCGAGCCATACTCTCGATTGGGTTCCTCCAAGAGGTGAGAGGGCACCTGCCAAATGCCCAATCAACTTTGGTCCACTTTTGTGTTTGACCTCCCTCCTGATACCTCCCTGTACACAGTCTGATGGATAACCTACGCACGGGTCGTTGGAGGATGGGGTGATGCAAGGGGTGACTGGGTAATCGCGTAAGTCCCAGTCCCTGGTTATCATGTAGGATCTGTGTGCATATCCGCTGATAAAAGTCAGTCCCGGGGAGGGGCCATTGCATGAGCTGATGCACTCTTGAAGGCGATTGGGTCCCTCTGTCTGTACATTGGGAGGTGAGACCCTAGGGTGAGCAAGGTCCAGGCCAGGACTCTCACCTAAGCCGGGGTGGCGCCCAGGATGTGAGCATGGCATCAGAGACATTTGCAATGGTGGAGGATTAATGCGCCATGAGTACGAAAACTCATAATAAAACAAAACCAATTAAAGTAAGTGTAAAGGAAGTAGCAGAGTCGAGTGGTCCTCGCTACTTAGTTATATCTCGAACTGAGGGAGATAAGAAATTTTTATCAGTGAGCCCATTTACTATAGAAAAGGGTTTGGATAACATTGCTGGTCCTGTAAAGTCATGCACTAGATCTCGCAATGGCACGCTCCTGGTTGAAGCACATTCAGCTACCCAGGCTGCTAAAATACTGAAAGCGAACATGCTAGCAAGTTATCCTGTACGTGTCGAGATGCACAGAACCTTGAACTGCCCGCACGGTGTGATAAACACCCGTGCATTGGAAGGATTATCCAATGAGGAGATTCAAGAGAATCTGGCGGAGCAAGGCGTCATACACGTTTACCGGGTTCAACATAGAGAAGGTGGTGAGTTAAAACCAACTAATACCCTGTTCCTGACCTGTGACTGGTAGATCTCCCGCAAAGGATTAGGCAGGGTATGAATCCATCGAAGTTCGGCCTTTCATCCTGAACCCGCTCAGATGTTTCAAGTGCCAGCACTTTGGACACACAAGCGAGCTTTGTAAGGGACTAGCTACATGCCCTCAATGTGGAGATGAATCCCACGATGGTGCATGTACTGCAGCTCTGTCATGCGTGAACTGCAGAGGTGAACATCCATCTAGTTCCCGAGACTGCCCCTGCTTTGTGGAGGAAAGAGTGATCCAAGAGATAGAGGTGAAAGAGAAGGTGCCCTTCTCAGAAGCCCGGAAGCTCTTGCGTCTACGCCAACCCTCTGTTCCCAGATCCGGAACCTATAGCTCAGTTGCAGCTAAAGCGGTAGCGAGCAGAGAGATCGCAACTCAGACCAGCGATTTCAATGGGGCAACAATTTCTGAAAAGACACTTGTTGCCCGTAGCTCTATTCCAAAACCCTCAACATCAGGGCGCACATCTGTATCAACGTGTACAAAATCTGTTGGTGAAAGAAATTCAACTGTTCGATCACCAACGAAAATGTCAAACTCCACACAGAAGACTAGCAAACCTGTTATCTACAATGCCTCACCGATAAAGTTTAAGAAGAATTGCACTAAGAAATATTTCCTCAAAGAAGATAAGCCTTATCCCAGTACATCAAAGGGATATAAGAGTCCAAGGAGATGGATTTGGACCAATCTGCCCACACTGGGAGACCCCCAGTAGAAAAGAGGTGCGCAAAGGCGTCCATGAAGAATGTCAGCCCAAGAGAGAAGAAAAGGGCGAAATTAGTTCGACAACCGCCTACTCCAAAGTAATGAAGAGTTACCTTGGAATTACCTATCCCATACACAATGCAATATGACTATCCTACAATGGAACGTACGTGGAATTCGAACTCAAAGGCCAGAACTTGAGCTTTTGGTCAAAGAAAAACAAACCTCTGGTCGCATGTTTGCAAGAGACTAAGCTACGTCCTCAAGACGCTTTCCATCTAAGGCGATACACCCCAGTACAGTGTGATGTTACACCAGAAGAGGGTGTACCGGCACATGGCGGCGCTATGATGCTTGTCAGAGATGACGTATATATGCAAACTCTACCTTTGCACTCTGATATACAATCAGTTGCTGTAAGGATTAAACTGCCAAACATCCAGATCACCATTTGTACTGTATATTTGCTTCCGTCCCATGACTTCTCGCACTTTGATTTAGAAGATCTAGTTTCCCAGTTACCAACACCACTCCTGTTGGTGGGAGACTTCAATGCGCACCACCCACCTTGGGGTTCAAGTCGTGCTTGTGCGAGAGGTACGCTCATTGCCGATTTCTTGGACAGTCGCAACCTAGCTCTCCTCAACACTGGAGAGCCTACATTCATTTCTGACTCTTACAATAGTGTCTCGCATCTTGACCTTACAGTTTGTTTACCTCAGTTGGCAGTATCCTTACAATGGAATGTCATCTCTGACTTACACTCTAGTGACCATTTCCCATGTCTCATTAGTCTCTTGACGCAAGATACATGTTCCACACGTATGCCCAGATGGCGCTTGGACCATGCCAACTGGAACCTTTACACCCAGTTGGCTGTGTTTACGTACAAGCACCACTCAGTTAATAATTTGGCGCAGCATCTCACGGAGACGATTCTCTCTGCTGCTGAACAATCGATTCCACAGTCGACTACACACTCCTGTCGATTTCCCGTCCCCTGATGGACGGAAGAATGTCGGAATGCCATTCATGCTCGAAGGCGCGCCCTTAGAGTTTTCCAACGTCACCCTACGATGGATAACCTGATTGAATACAAGAAAATGCGCGCCAGGTGCAGACAAGTAATTAAGGATGTCATAAAGTCATCATGGAGCAAATTTGTAGCTTCATTTAACCGACACACATCTTCCTCGGTTGTGTGGGATAGATTAAGGCGTGTTGCAGCTAAAACGACCCAAATACCAATAGCGGGACTAAAAACAGCCACTGGAGCTGTTGTTGATTCACTTGAAGTTGCCAATACGTTTGGCAGTGCTTTCGCACAAGTGTCTAGCTCGGAAAACTACTCCCCTGAGTTTCCTCCATTTAAAACTCAGCTGGAATCTCAAGGCTTCTCGTTTCGTTCTAGAAACATAGAAGATTACAATCGCCTTTTCACCATGGCGGAGCTGGAACATTCACTTAAATCTTCGCGAATATCAGCACCAGGACCGGACGGTATTCATGTACAGATGTTACAACAGCTCTCTCCTGAAGGTAAGGCATTCCTGCTCGAGGTCTATAATCGTGTTTGGGTTGACAGTATACTTCCAGAAAATTGGCAGGAGGCCACCGTTATTCCCATCTTGAAGAATGGAAAGGACCGTCATCTTCCCTCCAGCTATCGTCCTATTTCCCTCACCAGTGCTGTACTATATGGACAATGATGTAATCTTTCCCTAACCATGTCAATAACTTTTTCGTGTATACTCGGTAGTCTTAGCACTTACAGAACTGGGAAGATGCATTTTTCAATGAACGAGTGTGCAATCACTGTCTGCTTTTCTTTCTTTTCTTATACTTTTTTTTTCTTTGTTTGATTACTCTCCCTGTATGTAGGACTTACCAGCCTGTACCTAGGGTCAGATGCCTGTCGGGGAGCACAGGAACCTATGCACTGGTCAGTATAAGAGCGAGGAAAAGGATCATAGGAAATGCAGGCAAAATTGATGAATAGAAAGATGATGATGGAGCAGTTGGTGGAATGCGTGGATATGGAAGCCGAGGCGAACAATCTAACCACTCAGCCATGGCACCATCACCTCACACAGAGTACTAAAATACCTTCTCTGAAATGTTTACCACTATCAGAACTATCACTTTACTTGGACATCTATCTAACTCTACTGAATTACTCATTCATTAACTGATAAAGGGATAGTCTACAGGAGCACACACCAGGGTTTAAGTTACAAAATAAAACACCACAAATAAAATTTATATTTATGCAAAATATGTTTGTGTAAAATTCTGCTAGTACATTTCTGTCACTATTGTGGCTATTAAATACTCTAATATTATCTAAATCCCTGTGTATCTCATTTAAATTATCTAAGAATGGTGGACTTGCAGTGAATCTTGTGTTTTGTTTCCACACAACTCAAACTCACCTTCTTGAAACTCTGGAGGTCCTTTATTAAGGAAAGAAAGCTTTCTTGTAGTAACATTTTTTTCATCATGGTGTAGGCGATTTGGCTACTGTAGTTTCCTCGGTGTTTTTACAGGATGCAGCTGCTGTCTCCTGTGGTTCGACGAGATTTCATGTGTCCTTGATGTATCGGCTTTGACCTGATGATATTCTGAAAGTAAAAAAAAAAAAAAAAAAAAAATGTTATTGCTTATTTCCTTGTAGCTACAAGGGCAATATGGGAATACAGAAGGCTTAGAGCGACAGTCAAAACTTTGACATTCCGCTCTCTTTGCACGGTTAACATAAAAAATTAATAACAATGTTGCATTTGATGAAAGTGAATTTTCAGAAACTCACACAACGAGGAATATCTCTGAAATGCTTCATTCTACAAAAAAAATTATTACGACATAAATTATGTATTTTAGTGAGATCTACATTTTTTGTACAAGAAAATTTGGTCCATATGTTACGGTTTATGAGTGATACAAGTCATCCAGAATAAACACGACTACATGGGCTATAGCCAGAAAATTCAAAATATACATTTCATTTGCCATAAAATATCTTAAACATATGACATTTTAATCAAAATCGTTGAGCCATTTTCAAGAAAATGTAAAGGGTAGTTTAGGATGGGGCTATTTTCTTCAAAATCTTTGTGTGGCATCCTTGAAAGATATCAAACTTAAATACTGACTTTGGATTTTAATCGACTTTTCGTTTTTGAGTTACGCTGTTGAGACAGAATATTGGACCCCAATAGAAAATCGTTCATATAAATGTTTGTTAAAAGTGTATACATTTCTAGTTCTTGTATTTGGTGTATCAGGAACTTATCTTTAATATCCAGGATAGCCAATGTTTTGTTGTTACTAGATAGTCTGTTGTGTTCAATAATAAAAACTATTTGCGCGGATGAATACAAAAATGGCGGTGTTGCGTCAGAAGGACGCCGAGAACTAGTTCAGTAGCGTCTATATGCTCAAGGTGATAAGACGTGTTTTGGCAGCGTGTGAACATGGAACTTTCACCAAACTTTTATCCAGTGTAAATTCTAACAAATTGTGAAAACGTTAAGTTGTTTAAGTATTTAATATGGTGCTGAGAGTGTAAAATAACGAAGTATTAATGAATCAATATGTTGTGATAAAGAAACATTGATATATATGCATTCCATCCGTTACCTCGACCCTGTAGATAGGAATCGCGTCTGCTATCACAGTATTCCATCTTTCTGAGAAGAACATTATTCATGCTGCTATGTGTTAATAATCATTTTAAAAACTGCACCAAAATGGCTTACCCAACGTGGAACTCGAATTTAGGATGGAATGCAAAATTACGAGAATTGAAATCACGATAAAACATCAAGTGACGCCGCGTCAAATGGAAAGAAGACGCCATTAGACCATCGCTTGATATCGCCATCAGAACAACGATGCACAGATAATCAACGTGGGAAAAACACCGGAGATCATCTAGCGAAGCCAACTGCCCAAGAGACGTAAATAACTGGACGAAGAGCCAACGGAAAAGAAAGTAGGATCAAAATTTTTTGTTTTCACATACAGTTTATTTCCATTTTTATGTTACTGAGAAGCGGCAAAGTAGTGGGACTTTTAACCTTAAGTGAATTAAATAAAGAAATTAAAATGTCGCGAAAAGAGATAGAAACAGGAGTGGGGGAAGGGGCAGATAGGCCTAGTTATCAGGTAGAATTAGAAAGTGAGGAACAGCTAGCGATAGGAAACGACCAAAGGTTATTAATGATCATGTTTGAAAGACTAGAACAAAGTTTAGGTCAAAAAATGGAACAAAACAAGATAGAATTAGGTCAGAAAATGGAACAAAATAACGCAGAATTAAAACAGGACATGGAACAAAATAAGGTAGAATTAAAGCAGGACATAGAACAAAGTTTAGGCCAGAAAATGGAGGAAGTGAGACAGAACTTAGAACAGAAAATAGAATTAGGAAGACAGGAGTGTAAAGAAAATATAAAAGTAATGGAAACTAATTTAAAATTAGTACATAAAAACTTAAATGAGACAAAGGAAGCCTTAGAAGCTAGGATAGAAATCGTAGGAGATAGGATGGGAAAAAAATAGAATCAGAAATGAGAGAGAATAAGATTGTGTTAGAAGGAGAAATTGCTAGATGTAGAGATGAAATAACAGAATGTAATACAAGTGTAGACTGTAAGATTACAAATGGAAAAGCAGAAATAACTGAGGAATTAAGGAAAGAGATTGAGGTAGAAAAGAAAGACATTAATGAAACTGTAGAACAAATTGTAATTCCTAAAATTAAGACGAATGATGTGGTGCATTTACAACAAGATGCTATAAATGATATGAAACAGAGTCACTTAGAAATAAAGAATGATTTAAAATCAATTTGTGAAGAAATGAAAAAAGGGAAAGAAAGTTTGGCTAATGTAAATGATGTGAATGCACTACAGAGGCAAGATGATTTAGATGTAAGTAATGTACAAGATGAGAGTTATTTGAATAATGTACAAAATGTTGACTCACCATACAGAGAAAGAGGTTCACAACCAAACAATGACACGACACACAACACATGTTACACTAACAGCATATTACATGAAATCACACCACCTACATTTGACGAGGAGAAGGGAGACGATCCAAAACTCTTTGTTAAAGAGATGGAAGAATATTTTAAAGTGAAAAGGATACCAAACGAGCTTAGGATGATGATAGTTAAGAAAAGCTTAAAAGACAAGGCATTAGAATGGCTCAGGTTAACACTAGCTGGTCATGAGTCGTATAGTTCATTCAGAAATTTATTCCTATCAAGGTATTGGGGCCCAGCTAAGCAAAACCAAACTAGGGTAGAGCTAGCGACAGGTAGATACGATCCAACCAAAGGGTTGTCGCCAGTCAATTATTTTATGAAAGTAGCCAACAAAGGAAAGCTATTAGACCCCAACTTGTCGGAAGCAGAACTAATTACCAGCATAACAAGACATTTCCCAGACACAGTGAGAACAGGGTTAATTGTTGCGAGGCCAGTAGATTTTGCAGATATGATAGAATTGCTGACAGCCTTCGAAACACAAAATGGTCGGCCTAATGAGCATAGACATAGGAACGGTCACCCAAACTCACCCATCTTAAACCGGAGCACGGCTACGAACAACCAGAGTGAGGGAGAACATAGAAATACTTGGAGCACCCATGAAAGGGGGAGAGGGGCACACCATTTCCCACAACCACATAATCATGGCGAGAGGATGGAGAACACAAGACAGCGGTACCACGACACAATACAGAGGGGTGAATCGAGATACAGAACGCATAGATATGATCGTGGGAGACCAGGAGACCGTACCCATCAAGTGAATCATATACGATTCTGTAGGGAATATTTGAACAGCCAAAGGCCGTCATACAATAGGGGTTCACGTCAAAGAGGCAGAAACCAATGGAACACCGACAACGTAAGACAACAGGAACAGAATGAAAATGTGCCGGATAGGACCGATGCTGCGCAGAATACAGAAACGACGATCACCTCCAACACCCAGGAAAACTAAGTACAAGTCAACTTTGTGTCCCGGAAGTTGACCTGTGTGGCAGTAGGGGCAATATTGACCAATATAATGTAGGTACCTTGAGAAGACAGGCGAGTGAAAGAAAGGAAATAACCAATCCACCAATGATTAGGCTGAAGGTATGGGGTATCGAATTGCCAGCGATGATTGATACAGGAGCCAGCACATCAGTATGTGACGAACAGCTATTCCAGGAATTAATAACTAAAAGAAATGCAGAATTCTTGCCTGTGTGTGGAGTGTATTGCAGCACAGCAATTGGCAAGAAAAAGGAACATGTTAAATACCAGGTAAGGCTGGTAATAGAAATCGGAAGTTGGAAGTTCGATTTTATTGCCCTGGTAATACCTAGACTAACAGCTACCCTAATCATTGGCAGTGATTTGCTTAACCTTTGGAGGTCGGTGATTAATTATGACCTACATGAATTTATTATTAAGGAAGGAGCCTCAGAATGCACTGCGAAGTTCCTGGAGGAAGAAACATGCCAGGAGGAACCAGACCAGACAGGGATCCATCCGGATGAACAATTCTTTGTGGAGAACATCAATGTCCACGAGAATAGGTTGGTAGACCTAAGGGTAAATAAGAAGAAAACAGGTTGGACGAGCGAGGAGGAAACTAATGTTTGCAGCCATTGGATCTGCACAGAAGACGAGTATGTTACCTCGGACAACTACCAACCTGAACCACTACCAACAGATGGAGAAGAACTGATGTCACAGCTAATCGATGAGAAGGTCTGGGGGGCACATGGCATCTCTGAAGAGGAAAGGAACCAACTTAGGAAAATATTGATTAAAAACAGGAAAGTTTTTAATAAAAAGCCAGGTACGTGTAATAAGTACGTACATACTTTTACAGTAACAGATATCACCCCCTATTCACATAAATCCAGGCCCATCCCCAACTCCATCAGGGAGGAAGCTGACAGAGTGATCCAGAAAATGTTAGTGGACGGAATAATAGAGCAGTCGGACTCATGTTATGTGAATCCAGTGGTATGGGTCCATAAGAAAGAGGGAAAATTGAGGATGACCATCAACGCAAGGAAGATAAATGCACATACCTTGCCGGATCATTACAGGCCTGAGGGGGTAGACCAACTAATATCGAAATTGAAGGGAGGTCAACATTTTACAAGTCTTGACTTGACAGCATCATTCTGGCAAATTCCTCTTCATCCAGATGTCAGGAAATATACCTGTTTCTTGCACAAAGGAAAGGTATACCATTTTTTAAAATGTGCCTTTGGACTATCGACCAGTAGCAGTGCACTACTGAGGGCTGTAGACAAAGTTTTTGGGGATACTATCGAGACTTTTGTAACGCAATATGTCGACGATTTTTTGATATACAGCAAGAATCCCGAGTCACACTTACATCACATAGATTATGTATTATCCAGGTTCCAGGAAAGCAACATGATCCTAAATTTGGAAAAGTGTGAATTTTTCGTCAAAGAGGCTGAATTTCTAGGCCACATCATTACACCCGATGGTATACAACCTAATCCGGAGAGGGTCAAGGCCATAGAGCATATACCACCCCCACGCAACTTGAAACAGTTGAGAAGGTTTCTGGGCATTTTACAATACCAGTCAAAATTCGTGGTCAACTACGCTAAGGAATTGGTACCCCTTAGAGCACTGTTGAAAAAAGATACTAAGTGGGAATGGAATGCTGAACACCAGGTGGCCTTTGAGAATATCAAAGAACTTTTCAAGCACAGTATTCTCCTGGAACGACCGGATCCAAATTCACCTTTTCTAATATACACCGATGCTAGTGCGCACTCATATGGAGCAATATTAGCACAAGAAGATGCAGATGGCAACAAACATGTGATTGCCACAGCTTCTAGATTTTTAAACAAGATAGAAGCCAATGCCTGCATAACAGAATCAGAAATAGGTGCAATCCATTTTGCGTTACAAAAGTTCAGGCAATATATATATCATTATAAAATAATTATATATACAGATCACGTAAGCCTGTCCTTCATTCAAAAATGCAAGCTAACCAACTCCAAAATCTCAAGGTACATACACGAAATAACATCACACGACATAGAGGTCAAACATATCCCGGGGAAGGAGAACATCTTCAGTGACTTATTGTCAAGGTTAAGGTCGGAGAGTCACATACCCGAGACGATATACAATCCACACCATGAAATTAAAATCATGCAGATAAGTAGCAAAGAAAGCAACGAAATCTTACAAGACTTCAAAAACATAGCGAAGCTACAACAAGAAGACCCTGCATTGAAGAGGCTATTCGACAAGGCTCCAGACATAATACCAAAATTGGAAGCCAAGATAGGCAAATTTAGGAACATCCTATTTAAATTGCATGGCCGCGACGTAAGGAAGTGGAAAATGATGGTACCAAATTCCTTACAGGACAGGGTCATTTTGGCATTCCACCACTCGATGCTTCACTCTGGTACTGAGAGAACAATGCTTGCAATCGAGGAAGTATTGTACATCAAACATCTTGGCAAGAAAGTCAGGAAGTTAATTTCCTCATGCGACCTATGTCAGAAGGCCAAGCCAATTAATGTAAGATACGATGTCGTTCCACAATCCATCGTGAGGAATGAGAAAAATGCATTGGTGTGTATTGACGAGCATGGAGAGCTACCAAGGGGGAAAGATGGAAACAGATACATCTTTGTCATGTTTGATGTTTTCACAAAATTCACCAAAATATACCCCATTAAGAACATTAAAAGCAGAACTTGCCTAGATAAAATCGTCAAGGACTACATCCCAAAATATGGGAGGATAAAATGTATTCTATCGGACAATGAAACAATGCATAAGAGTAAGTTATTCCAGAACACCTTAGAAACATTAGGAATAAAATTGTACTATTCCTCAGCGTATTATCCCCAAGGAAACCCGACTGAGAGGACCATGAGGGATATAAGCATATATTTCCGCCTACTCTGCCACAGAGACCACACTTCCTGGACGGAAAAATGCGGATACATAGAGGAGGTGATTAACCATTCGGTGAACCCCACGACCAAGTTCGCCCCAATCGAATTGATGACCAACACGAAACCCAAGAGATTGACAATTGACATTGACACTACGATGGCTGCCCAAAGGGAATTATCAGAGAAGGAAAAATGTCAATTGGCATTCAGAAGATTGCAGCAAAAGGCTGAAAAAGGGAGGAACAAGGTAAAAAGATTCGTCAGGAAATGGTCCCCACAAATTGGAGAAAAGGTGCTCTTAAAAAGCCACAAAGCATCCAAGGCATCTGAGAAAAGATCTGGAAAGATGGAGCTATTGTATACTGGACCACTGGTCATAACAAAACAGCTGGGTGACCACACGTATGAGCTACAGAATACAAATGGCAAGTTGGTAGGAAGATACCATAAAAATAAATTAAAGCCATACAAAGAAAGGACCAAATAGTCTTTGCCAACAAATGTGTAAGGCAGGAGTAGTAGAGATGAAGGAAGATAAAAATTTTTAATGGGTTACTTATAGAAAATTATGTTCAGATTAGGAATTACAACAAGGAAGAAAATCAACATAGTCATTGGCTATATTGACCACAAAGAGCATTGTCAACAAAGACAGATGAGGACACTGATTGTCATTAAAGAAATGAATTATAGCGACGGAAGATAATATGTTTTTGACATAAGGATGTCAGGGACAAAAATAAAAAGGAATCAATTATGATGACAAAGATATAATATTTCGACACAAAGATGTCGAGGGGAATTGAGAAGAAAAATAATACAATTACAGAATAATTATAAGTATAGAGGTTTTCTCTTATAGAAATAAGGGACAAAGAAGTGACAATTAGTGAAGTGAGGAAAACCATAATCAGAAAAACAATGCCCATGAATTAAGATGAATATAGCCAATGCTAAGCTCGAAGAAATGTTGAACCAAACAACAATGAATAATAACCCAATTAAGAAAAATAGTACCATTAGTAACATCAGAGTTTAAGAACCGACTCAACAACCTGCCTATACATAATAAGCTTATAAGACTAAGAAGGCAAAGAACTGAATAAAATATTGCCATAAACATGATCATAATCATTAGCTCAAAATTTGTATCCTGTTTTTCTCTCCTCATAGCAATGAATACAAGTCAAAAACCACATAATAAACCATGATACACTTAAATTATATTTGTGTCAATGTCAAATGTACAATAACTGAGTATGTGTTGTATAAGAACCGAATATGTGTTGTACAATAACTGAATATGTATTGTATGATAACTGGATATATTTTATGATAACTGGATATATTGTGTAATAACTGGATATATTGTGTAATAACTGGATATGTTGAGTAATAACTAAATGTGTTGTACAAAAACTGAATATGTATTGTGTAATAACTGAATATGTATTGTGTAGTAATTGAATATGTGAAATTTATAAAGACATACTGTATCATGGCAAAACAAAAGACAAAGACAAACAGTGAAGAAGACTGTAAAGAAAAAAAAAAAAAAAAAAAAAAAAAAAATTGTACAAAGTGATTGAATCAGAGGAGTAGGGAGAAGTATTGTATTGTGTTTCAAGATTGTAAATATAGGTGACAACTTGAAAAACAAAACAAGTGGCATATGTGACAGAATATTAGACCCCAATAGAAAATCGTTCATATAAATGTTTGTTAAAAGTGTATAAATTTCTAGTTCTTGTTTGGGTGTATCAGGAACTTATCTTTAATATTTAGGATAGCCAATGTTTTGTTGTTACTAGATAGTCTGTTGCGTTCAATAATAAAAACTATTTGCGCGGATGAATACAAAAATGGCGGTGTTGCGTCAGAAGGATGCCGAGAACTAGTTCAGTAGCGTCTGTATGCTCAAGGTGATAAGACGTGTTTTGGCAGCGTGTGAACATGGAACTTTCACCAAACTTTTATCCAGTGTAAATTCTAACAAATTGTGAAAACGTAAAGTTGTTTAAGTATTTAATATGGTGCTGAGAGTGTAAAATAACGAAGTGTTAATGAATCAATATGTTGTGATAAAGAAACATTGATATATATTCATTCCATCCGTTACCTCGACCCTGTAGATAGGAATCGCGTCTGCTATCACAGTATTCTATCTTTCTGAGAAGAACATTATTCATGCTGCTATGTGTTAATAATCATTTTAAAAACTGCACTACTGTCCACAGACTGACATACATACAGATGCCTGTGCACGCGCACACACACACACAGACCTTTCTCTAAAAACATATTTTTGTACCCGATACATATTTCGGGTGAAATTTCGATATTGAATTTTAGGGTGCAATACAATACTTCCTCTACTTACTACTAGAGGAAGTAATTAGGCACATTTAGTGCTCACAGATTTACTTGTATCTAGCTTAGAAGTTACAATTAGAAGTAAGATGTACTTATAATATATGGAATCCCAATTATTTATTAACACAGGAATAATTTACAATTGCATTAACAAATTAATTTGGAGATTTATAGTTTGAATTGCAAGCATTTTTAGGGGAACCTAATAGAGAATGATTTTATAATGATTTTGAGGCAATATTTCTATGTAAGTAATTTAATATGAAGTTATAGAGACGGGAGAAAGGTCCCCTTAAATCAAGAATTGTGAATATAGTTGGTAAGATCAGAATTTAATTGTCTTTTTTCCATGGCTTGGTCCGGTTCCACATCGGAAAAGATAGTGTCCGCAAGAATTAAGTGATTTATTGTATAAAGTGTATTTCAGACGAACATATATAGTGGTAGAGAAAGACAAAGTGACGATGTACTGAATAAATGTATATTCTGCAAAGCAGCATGAAATACAGAGAAAACCATGGATTTATGAAAATTTATAGTCTCTGTGCCGTTCTTGCAATAAAAATCAAAATAAACTGTTATGTGATCGACAAACTCAACATAAGAAGCTTTCAAACATTAAAATTGGTCTAAAAAGCAACGTGTAATTAAAGCAGATCCACCAAAATTTGCACTGAATATTACCACAAACATTAAAAACATGTATAAGGTATTTCAACATCAAAGTTTATGAACATGAATCTTGGCTGTGCAGTTGTAAAACTTTAAACAAACTATTTGGTTGAGTGAGTGAATGAGTTGGGTTTAAGGGCCCGTCGACAATTAGGTCATTAGGGCCTGAAGTCCGAAAATAAAAACAAGCAAATTAGTAACAGCTCACCGCTAAAAAATTTAAAACGTCAAAGTTAAAATAACTAAAACAAAAAGTTGAAAGTACTAAAATGTGAGTTAAACTGATTAGAAGTTAAAACTGGTACTACACTTGCTTGCCAAAATCAATCTTGGCAACAAACCAGAGTACTGTATTTACAGCTACTGGGTCGTCGCCTAAAACAGGGCACAGTGCAAGGCCCAGGCCAATGGACTGGCGCTAATGAGTGTATTGCGGACAATCAAGAAGGACGATGTTCTTATTTTTTCAGAAAAAAAAATGAGTTTGAAATTACAGCAGTCATGACTAGGGATATGCATGATTCACAGCAATCCGATTTTATTTGCTATTTTTTCATAAAAAAATGCTAATTTTGACATTTTTCTATTATATTCATGAATTTCAAAGTTTAACTTTTTTAACCGTTATTTTTACATTTTGATGCTTCCTGAGTAAAATAATTTTATATAAATTAGTTAACATTATCTGCATAGTTTTCTCTTTATTTTGATAATATATAAAGTATGGTGCGTGTGACGCTAGTGGTTGTGGAACAACGGTTCAGAGAAGTTCAATGTTGATAGTACATAAACATGTTTGTTTTCCGGTTCTCTGTTAGCGACATAAGTATAATCTGTGGTTGGTGCATTGCTTAGCACACCTGATTCAGTCCGTTGCAGTTTGTTGTTTGCACCCTTCACTTGTTCCTTTCGTGTGTTTGTTAAACTGACAAGTGTTGCCATATTGCTATATACAAAACATTAAATACATTTTATTGTCTTGGTAAAGTTTAGTAGTGTATGTTTCGCTGTTTGTCTCGTTATATACACCACCCTTGGGATATTTTAGTGGGGGGTGGAACTCTGGGTATAAAATCATTGGTGGGGGCAAATCCTACCCATATCCCTCCCCCTGGGATTTCACTTCCTGATTCTGGGGTACACTTTTCCCTTTGAAGCGTTTTTCAATTTTCACAAATCTCTGAGCGTGAACTCAAGAAGTTGATTTTCAATTATTGGTATTGCCAACATTTACAAAATTATTGTGCAATATTACAGCACATAATTTTAACATCCATTTAAACACAGCTTTTTGTTTCAAATACGGTATAATATGAAACAATTGTTATTTTTCTATAGTACCATGGTGGCAAGGCTCATGTTTAAATCAAGTCAAATATCTGCAGCTTACTGGTGTTTTGATAGAGGTCTAGTGGAAAAAACCTTATTCAGAAAAACGTGAAAAATCTAAGTTCAAAAACACTCCAATGGGTCAAGTATACCCAAAAGATATCAACATTTTCTGTGATGAAACCACCGATAAAATGGGGAGATGTGTATTGGTTGTAGTGTTCAGGATTTTTACATCTTTCAAACCTGAGCTTTTTGTAGCTGGTGTTCATGCCACACAGTGCATTAAGCCCATTCTTGAAAGTCTGCAAGTGTATAATGTGAGCTACGAAAATCTGAAGAATGTGGTGACAGACTGCAAAATACATAACAAAATGCGTTGATGGTTGTGTGGTGAAAAACTGCAGCACATAAACTGAACATTATTGGCAATTTATTTAAGTTAAAGTTAAACCCGTGGCACTACAGTCCGTATCGGACCAAGGCCTGCCAACCAGACACTTATGCAAGGTAGAGGTGGGCGATCGGGGAGGAGATGTGGTCAGCATCGACACCCCCAGCCAGAAAGTTGGCTTTCATAACGAAGGCCGCAAGTTCCTCAATTTCCTCACGATGCTGAGTGGGCACCGGTTCAATACTTGGGACTTAAAATCTGCACCCCCAGGGGTGGGATCGAACTTGGGCCACATTCTGTGGCAGTGAACCAAGACATGACGCCCTAGCCCGCTACGCCACAGCACAGGACTGCAGGAACTAAATAATGCAATGGCGAAAACAAAAGAAAACGCTGTCTCTTGTACCCTATGCCAGTGATTACCCACTGGAATTTGTGGTTTGAAAGTGTTTTCTACCTTGCTAAATTCTTTCCGCCTTTGCCCATACTGAAGAAATGAAGGCAACACAAAATGTTGCTCCCTTACTGAACATGAAATAGACACAATCAACTGCCAGGCTGTATTTGTTAAAGAACAAGGAATGAACATAGTGAATCTGTTCACCAAACTAGAAGGTTCAAGCTATCCTTTGGTTCATATTTAGTGTGGGGACTTTCAAAGATTAAGCAAAAGCTTTCAAAATATATGATAGGAAATGTTTTTGATGAAAGAAACCCTTTTTAAGCAATGTAACAGAGTACTACGGATATAATGGAAGCCCTTCGTCACATCCTGTGTTTGCAGAAAAGTGTCTGAATGCAATATGGAGACCATGTTCGAATGTTGACTGTGAGACGTTTCTTTCCTCCTGTAACAATGTACTGACCAACAAAAGAACAAACTTGAAAGGAGGAAATTTGTCTACAATGACTATTTTTTTCCTTTGAAAGTGATTAATATCTACTGACTTTGTCAGTATTCAGCACTTAAACATTTATATCAATGCTGTGCTTTATTTTTGCCATTTTACTGTCTAATTTTGTTGCAATGCATGAACATGTAACTGGCATAAATCAGTGCATAGGCTTCGGCAGCTAGTGTCCGTATTAACTAGATCTTCCGGGGAAGGCTGCATCTTGGTTGCTGCTGTTGTTGCCAACATTTCACCCTACTATGTAGTGCTTCTTCAGGGCTACTCCTCCTCTTGACAGCACCGGAGGAACTGTGCTCAGCACCAACCAAGATGCGGCCTTCCCCGGAAGACTGAAACCGAAATTATAATGTCAATATATATAATTGATAATAGAAAGAAACAAAAGGAGATTCTAGTTGATAGTTAAGGGGAAGACGTAATAAAGCTGAATAGATTAAAGTCTCAAGAATGGAAGCCTAGGCAGATTTAAATGAGTGATAAGTTTACAATTGTACATACAAAGCTCTAACGATTCCACGGGCTGATTCCTATCTTACCATGACGTGCTCTAAAGTTAGCCAATGGAAAGGGCTTCCTTTGTGTCGCCCATGCATAAACAAATGCAACGCAACACATACTCGTCTTGAATCGAGCCGAGAGAACACACATGCAATTTGGGATTTGTACGTAAGCTAGCGTGTCTACATAATTCGGCGGTCTTCGACTTCGACAGAGAGGAAAGTTTGCGTCAAGACCTAGTTAATATGTAATGGCATTTGTATTTATGTTTATTAACAAGAATATATGTGAAATATATTAATAAGGCCTTACCTTTATTTCATTCTTTAATTTGACATTCAGTAAAATTACATTAAAAATAACACCACTTTTAGGGAAAAGTAACACTGCTTTTGACCAAATTATAATCACACCTTTTGCATATTCCCGCAAACGTACCTCTCCGTCGATGACGTCGCCTTTAAGAGCTATAAGATCTTGTGTTTGGTGTCCGAACTAGCTCTAGCAAGAGGTCCTAATCTGCAGGGTGTGCATGAGTTATGGCAGGAATGGAACCAAACGAAGAATTAACCAACATATCACTTTATTTGTAAATTTTCAGATTTGTAGAGAATTGCCGAAGATATTTAAATAGAATGTAACTTTGTAACTTCAACTACAACGTTATAACACTTTAACTTTGTCACCCTTTAGCAACCGCCGAATTATGTAGACGCGCTAGCTTACGTACAACTCAGAAATAGCACGTGTACTCTCGGCTCAATTCAAGACGAGTGTGTTGCGTTGCATTTGTTTTTGCGTGAGCAACACGAAGGAAGCGATTTCCATTGGCTTACCACGTCATGGTAAGATAGGAATCAGCCCGCGGGATCGTTAGAGCTTTGTATGTACAACAATTGTAACCTCATCACTCATTTAAATCTGCCTAGGCTTCCATTCTTGAGACTTTAATCTATTCAGCTTTATTACGCTTCCCCTTAACTATTGACTAGAATCTCCTTTTGTTTCTTTCTATTATCAATTATATATATTGACATTATAATTTTGGTTTCAATGTCCATAGTTATGACAGTTTTAAACACTTCATTTTCATCAGTTTTATATATATGGTAAATAGATTTATAAGGCAGCCAAAAAACACAACCATTCTTGTAATCACAATTTATGCGAAAACCAACTAAAATTTAATTTAAAAGGTGAGTTAAATAATAACACTGAACAACACTTACAACATATTTCTCCGGGACGCATTTCGAAGGTAACTTTCCTCCATTATCAACCGGAAAATAACTGGGTTTCCATGGTGTTTGATGGTGCAGATGGTGATGCTTCTTCTGTTGTTTCTTCTGGTGGCAGTTAGATGACCTTACTGAAAATGTCTCTCTGAGGAATGTCGAAATTAAATACTCGGTTTCTATTTTTTAAAATAAAGATTTGTTCCCATGTGGACAGTTCTTGTTTTCCGGTTATGTGTTTAAGAAGTTTCGGTTCTAGCTTTATGTCATGATTTTTTGTCCAAAAGTGAAATGCAACCGCTGATTTTTCTAATTGTTTACTCTTAATGTTTCTAACGTGTCCCTTGGATCTAATTTCTAAATTTCTTTTGGTTTTTCCTATGTATATTTCATTACAATCACTGCATTCAATTTGGTATATGCCAGATTTTTTGTTAGGTGGAATAGCATTTTTGATGTTTGAAAGTAGTAGGTTTTTTATGGAGTAATGGTTTACTGCTGCTAGCTCAATGTTGTATTCCTTGAACACCTTTTTAAATTTATCAAAGGCCCATGGATGATATGTGAATTTTTTTAATATCATTTTTGTTTTTGCTGCTGTGAGAGTTGTAGTTTCTTTTAATAATTTTTTCTTTTCTGCTTGTTTTACCTTTTTATCTACTAATTCTTTGGGGAAGCCGTTTTTTTTTTTGTGCTATTTCAATTATTTTGTAATATTCTGTTTTATATTCTTCTGCTGAAAGAGGGATGTTCACCAATCTATGTGTTAAACTATTGAAAATTGCTTGTTTGTGGCTTCTTGGATTGTAACTATTAGCTTTTATGTAGTTGTCTGTCTGCGTTGGTTTTCTGTGAATACCGAAATTTATTCTATCCTTGTTTTTGATTAATTTTAGATCTAAAAATGGTAATTTATTATCTTTTTCTACTTCCACTGTGAAATTTATACTTTTGTCCTGTATGTTTGCAAGTTTTAATGCGTCACTGATGTGTCTTTTTGGAACTATTGCAAATAAGTAGTCTACATATCGCTGCCAGAGTTTGAACATCCACGGGAAACCTTTTGTGATCCTTATTTCCAATGAACTCATGTAAATACCTGCTAAGAACGGCGACAGAGGGTTGCCCATTACTAAACCTGAAGTTTGACGGAAATACTTTGTTTGGAACTGGAAGAAATTTTGTTCTGTGCATAATTTGGTGACTTCTATGTATTCTGCAATTTCTGACGATGACATTCCAAGTGATTTGAGCCAATTTTTGATCAGTGGTGGGAGCTTTTCTATTGGTATACTGGGAAATAGTGACTCTACGTCAAAGGAGACAAGGGTGTCCTCTTCTGTTAATTTGAAGTCTTTGATATGTTCTATTAGTTCATAACTGTTTCTTATGCTTAAACTTTCAAATTTAGGAAATGAGTTAAATTTATTAGATAGCCATTTTGCCAGTTTGTAAGTTGGTGAATCTATGCTGCTAATTATGGGTCTCATGGTGATGTCTGGCTTGTGTATTTTGGGTAAACCATAGATCCTGGGTACGGTTGAATTATTTGGCTTAATTGCATATTGTTCATCGAACCGCCACCAGAAGAAGCATCACCATCTGCACCATCAAGCACCATGGAAACCCAGTGATTGTCCAGTTGATAATGGAGGAAAGTTAACCTTCGAAACGCGTCCCGGAAAAATATGTTGTAAGTGTTGTTCAGTGTTATTAATTAACTCACCTTTTAAATTAAATTAATTACAACAACACTGTTTTCAAACTTCTATGAAAGAAAGATACCAAGTAAAATGTTTAAGGTAAACTCAGGAATAGAATTTTCACTAAATAATGAGTATAAGCTCTCAGTTGAACAGCGTAACAATGAAGTGAAATAGAACAGAGCTTTACTTTCTCATTTTGTAGGGGCTGTGTGTTTTCTAGGAAAACAGGCACTTGCTTTTCGTCACAATGAGAACAAAGGTAAATGAATATTTAAATGGATTAGTACTATATGTCGTCTATCTCAAGGAAAGTTAGGTAAAGTTGACTGTTTTTTGTGCAACTTCACCTGATATTCAGAATAACTTCATTTCAAGTGAGAGTGCCAAAATCTTAGTACTAGTAGAAACAGCTCCTTCAATTTCTACTTACTCTTTCTTGTGATGTGCATTATCCTGGAACGAACACAAATCCTCATCTTGTCTGTTCCCAATTTTTGGCCTTCACTGTGTCTTGTTTGTGCGTCTCGGATGCTCTTCCATTGTTTTTACAAGCCTCCGCTAAAAAATAAATAAGCGCACAATTAGTGTATCTAAAATTAGTTGTTTACATTCATATTTTTCTATTTGAGATACATGACCAAGATGAATCTTTCCAGTCTACGGCATTTGCATTTTGTATTAAGTTAAATACCTCAGTTGTGTTGTGAACAAAGTGCTGACCGTATTAAGGAGCAAGCTGCCGTCAATCCTGACGCCCAAGTTCGACAAGAGCTTTTGCGAAATATAGTCAAAGAATTCTAGAAGAAGAGGAAGTTTCCAAATTGTTTATCAGCTATCGATGGAAAACATGTCAAAATCCTGTGTTCCCCCAAAATAGGCTCTCTTTAGCACAATTACAAATACTACTGCAAACTAATGTGGGATCCTATGGGAAAGAACGAGATAGCAGTATTCTTGAGAAATCAGTATTAGTTTTCACTCCTGCACCATTGCCCAACTGAGAAAAAGTATTGCTTTACTTTTCACATCAGTTCTTTATCTATTTGAAAAAGAATATCAACTGAAAATGCTAAATACATGCCATCTTCTGAAGTACTAAAAGCATTAGATAAAAAATCTGTGTTGCACTCACATGACTTTCTCTACTCACTCTTGTACTAACCATTCTTACAAACTCTTACTCCTATATCTTCTTCGTGTTAGTTCAGATAAACATTTATACAAATTATCTTGTTGCTTATCTTCTTGTAGATACAAGGGGAATATTAGAATACAGTAAGCTATGTGTATTAGTCAAATCTTTTAAAGCTTTGAGATTCCATTCTCTTTCCACTTAACATATAAAAAAAATGAACAATGTTCCATTTCACGAAAGTTTTAAGTTTTCCGAAACTCACACAAATAACAAGGAATATCTCCGAAATGATTCACTCTACAAAAAAAATTCTTTAGACTAAATTGGGTGTTTTAGCGAGATCTACATTATTTGTACAGTAAGATTTGGGCTCTCTTACGGTTTACCAGTTATGCAAAAGTCAACAGGACTACATAGGCTATAGCCAGAAAATTCAAAATATACATTTCATTTGTCATAAAAATATCTTAAACAATTACCGGCATTTTTATCAAAATCGTTACAGCCATTTTCAAGAAAATAAAAATTTTCCATGTAAAGGGCAGTTTAGGATGGAGCAATTTCCTTTAAAACCTTCGTGTCGCATCCTTGAAAGATATTAAAGTTAAATACTAACTTTGGTTTTTAATCGACTTTTCGTTATTGAGTTATGCAGTCCACAGACTGAGAGACGCACGTGCAATGGATGCAGTTTTTATTGCTGATTACGATTTTGGAAGTTTTATTTGGCGCTCAAGCTTCGTTTTGATTTATAGCAAATTTCGTACGTGCGATGCAGCGGTTTTATTTCGCGTATGCGGCGGATATTCTTCCAAGTGTACAAAGCTGACATCTTCTCTTGTTGGTGAACATATGGTTTTATCTGCGCAATAAACGTTTTGAAGTGTTTTCCTAAAGACACGAATGGGACATTCTTATTGCTTTTGCAAAAGTTCAGCTGTTTATGGTCATTAATATTCAACACTAATTATGTAATATTAATAGGATGACATTAATAATGAATACATAAAGTGTAGTTATCTACCTCTCTTGAGCTTAGAGGCTTTAGCTGGAATAACCACATAGAGGGAATTAGAGGCAAAATATCTTCGATAATTGGTGTTATTGCAAGATAGAAATATAGTTTAAATGTTAAAAATTAGCATACCTGCTTCAAATTTTGTTCACCTGGCGCCTCAGAACATTTAACTTCCATCCCAATTTCCAATTTTCACTCAAGATGGCATCCATGTTCTGACGTCACAGATGCCAACATGACAGAAACATTATCCTTGCGCAAAGCCCAACTTTTCATTTTATGCAACATCTCTTGCATTTGCGTGAACAATAATAAGGATAAAACAATTACAGTACCTAATTAAACAAATAAAATCCGCCAAAGTAGTGTCTACTACATGCACCTGGTTCGCAGCAGTCAGCCGTTAGGTTGGTATTCTGTGACATGGCTGTGTTTTGGTCCGTATGGCGCACGCGACAATTTGCTTATAAAAGAAAAATACCACAACAGAGTGGGAGACTTGTGCTAGGAATTCAGAGTAGAACACCTACCGTGAAGTTTTTGAGTGAGTAATCCATGAAATTATATTACTCCAACGTCTTAAGCTCTAATTATACTCAGGCATATTAGTTTCAAATAACATAAATGTATTTTAAAAGGCCGAATTCACACATTTATTGATAATTCCTTAAGACTTGTCCAAGACTTTGCTGTAATCTCATTTTGTGACATGCATATTCAATTCACTTGGGTGTTCTTTCCGAGTTTTATTGCAGTTCCTGCACTTAGTTTGGCAGTGAAGGAAAGTGTCACATGTTGGCATGATTTTCTTATGAAATAAATACCTGTTAAAAGCGTAATATGGGATTGTTACTGGCGCTGGAAGTGCTGATATGATTGGCCCGTTAGACTTGAGAAAATAAGTAAAGAGGTATCACTTTGTAAGTTAAGAGGTTAATAATTTGTGTGTTTTGAAGTGAGAAATGTCGACCACTGAGGCACAAGAGGGTTCAAAGACCCCTTTAGGGAAAGTAGATGCACCTGGCTTAACAGGGAAGCAGGATGGTGAAGAGGAGCCAAGTAAAGATGAAGAACAGAAGGGTGAAGGACAAGGAAAGGACCTTGTGTCCCTTAGCACATTCCAAATAAGACCAACTCTCAGGGAAAGGTAACTGTGTTGCTTGCTTGTATTGTTAAAAACTGACTCGCTCCATGCCCTTTCTGGGGTAGAGAAGGCCATGCTCGTTGTATCAGTTGTGCTTTAATTTGCAGGTTCAGACCTATCACAGTGAAGGAACTAATCCATAATGTAATGATGGACGAGCTGGGAGGAAAGGTTTACACAGCAGAAGATGCTGAAAAATGGACTACAAATATCGCAAACACTGTGAGAAGCAAAGTAAAAGGTACGTACGCACGTACTTGTGGTTTATTAAGATGATATTACTTGTTATTTGAGAGCCAGCCACTTGTTCAATCTTGTTCACTATAATCTTTGCAAAAGTTAAAGGCATATGGCCGTGCTGCAGACTCCAGTGAATCGTAAGCTTGTCATGACCAACGCTCTCTTTCTGTAAAGTCTCATTCTTCAATAACAAATTGACAGTTCCCTATTTTCATCCCAAGTCTCCTTCATAAATACAAGCCTAAGTAAGGCGAAACACACAGTTTCAAAGTCCAGCATGAAATGAACAATATCATGTACTACTCTATTTATAGCACACAACTCTAGCATAAGTCCTGAGTTTGAATCTCAATTAGGGCAAGTTATCTGGGTAAGTTTTTCCCTGAGAATTTCCCTTATCTGACAAGATGAATGCCTGGTTAACTTTAAGCTCTATGGGCCTCGGACTCATTTGAGCACAATTTCACTAATTTCATCTGATAGGTTATTACATTGGAAACGTTAATAGTGGTGTGATTGCAGAACTGGGAATGAACCGCTACAAGTACGTGGTGCAGGTGGTGATCGGGGAGCAGCATGGGTCAGGAGTCAAGATAGGAGCCAGATGTCTGTGGGACGCTGAAGCAGATAGCAATGCTAGTGATGTGTTTATTAATGTAAGTAGTGTGTAGGCTCCATGACGTCTATTACACTGGGAGCTGAACCAAGAGTAACAGTAACCTTGCACAGTGTTAGGTACCAACTGTACAGCACAAAGAATGCTGCACAAATAGCAAACACCAGGGCTGCCAACTCGTGCTATAATTATGGGGATGTACAATAATTTGTTTTGATTGGTTTGTCACACCAGCGAAATAAAATTAATTACAAATAGCGACACCACTTTTGTCCTCATGGCCTGTCTCCACCCCTTTAAGGCAACCATTTCATATCCTTCTACCCTTTATCCTCTTATTGCCAGTGTGTCCAGATCTGGTAATCTCAATGAAGAAAATTGATGATCAATGGAGAAAACTCGGAATAAGTGATGTTCCGTGTGAAATAAAGAACGTGTCTGAACCTGACAGTTTCTGGAGTGCTGTTAAACACATGTCACCTTGATGGAAATACTGATTTCAAAGAACTAGCGGAGTTCACATTATCAGTGATTTTGTTGCTCCGCAAAGGCGGTTCTTGTGGAAGTTTTTTTCTAAATTGGGTTTAATAAAAACCAAAGTTAGAAACAGATTGGCATTAGATATGGTAAATGAATTTATTGTGTCTTCTCAGCTTATGAAAGAATGTGGTAGATCCGAAAATCTGCAAGTCGCCGAGAAGATGTTAAGGTTTATCTCGACAAATTTGTATAATGCTGCAACGGTTGAGGAAGATGAATAGTACTAAATTTGTTATACTGGTTGAGGTCATCTATCTTGTAAGTGGATATCATAAACATCATTACTATTACATTTTCATAAGTGTTATATTGATATTTTTATTGTTGTAGCATTTGGTTTATGATGTACAATAATTTTGACTCCAAATCTATAATTTTAAGTGGCTGGTACGATAGTTTTACTTTCAAATGTTGGCAACCCTGGTAGTCAGTAGTTGAGAAAGTCTACACTGTGGTGAATAATAAGCATGAATGTAATGGATATACCAAATAATCATCATGAGTAGCAATAATAAGTAAAGGCCGGAGGGATGTGCGTTCGCAGGTTAGCTGGACGCAGAGTATGAATGACGTCAGAAGATGTGATGTAATATAATGCGACTGTTCTCGCTGTGAGCTGCAGACGTGGAGTAATAAGTGTTCATATGATGCTTGTAGGTTGTGCTGCTGCTGCACGAGCAATAACAGTAAAGTCCATGTGCAGTATACCTATGGAAAAACGCACACGTCTCCGGCCTTTAATAATAGTAATCTTATACCTACACAACAATGTGTCAGTTTGTGTGATTTAACAAGTGGACAAAAGTAGAATTAATGGAGAGAGAGAGAGTCATGTGAATTTAATGTAATTTTATATAGTCAGTAATAAGAGTAACAATTAATGGTTGGTTTGTTTGTTACAGGACTCTATGTTCTGTATGACAGTTGTGTTTGCTGTCTACGTCTACTGAAGAGGACCAAGAATATGTTATTTGTGGAAGTTGAAAACTGTTAGATTTGCACTGAAAGTATTGATTGTATTACTGTGTTGTATGAAGGCATAGTTATTTTGTATATATTTTTAGCAACAAATGTTCATATTTATTTTGCATAATATTCCTGTAACTAAGGTTCTCAGAGAGATAATATTAAATAGTTGTCGTTTTGCTCAATATTGCACCAAAACTTATTTCCTATATAACTCCTCTACCATTAGTGATATCTGAACAAACGAAACATAGATTTGAAGCTCTCCTTGAGGCGCATCAATCGACGCCAAGAACGTCCACCTAGGTCAAATACTTTTACCGTAAAATGAACAATTCACCAAAACTTATTTCCTAAATAACTCCTCTACCATTAGTGATATCTGAACAAACGAAACATAGATTTGAAGCTCTCCTTGAGGCGCACCAATCGACGCCAAGAACGTCCACCTAGGTCAAATACTTTTACCGTAAAATGAACAATTCACCAAAACTTATTTCCTAAATAACTCCTCTACCATTAGTGATATCTGAACAAATGAAACATAGATTTGAAGCTCTCCTTGAGGCGCACCAAGTCGATTAAAAACCAAAGTTGGTATTTAAGTTTAATATCTTTCAAGGATGCGACACAAAAAATTTGAAGAAAATATCCCCACCCTAAACTATCCTTTACATGGAAAATTTTTCGAAAATTTTTATTTTCTTGAAAATGGCTCTAACGATTTTGATTAAAATGTCATATGTTTAAGATATTTTTATGACAAATGAAATGTAAATTTTGAATTTTCTGACTATAGCCCCTGTAGTCGTATTTACTCTGGACGACTTTTGCATAACTGGTAAACCGTTAGAGATAGACCAAATCATACTATACAAAAAATGTTGTTGTTAGCTAATGCTGGATTTCTGACAATGAAGTCAGAAATCCAGCTCAATAAATTTACTTGTAAAGTGCAGTATTTCGGAGATATTCCTTGTTAGTTGTGTGAGTTTCGGAAAACTTAAAACTTTCGTGAAATGGATCATTGTTCATTTTGTTATATGTTAAGTGTGCAAAGAGAATGGAATCTCAAAGCTTTAAAAGATTTGACTATTACACACAGCCTACTGTATTCCCATATTCCCCTGTTTAGGTGTTCTTCCAGGTGTACAAAGCTGACATCTTTTCTTGTTGGTGAACATAAGGTTTTATCTGCGCAATAAACGTTTTGAAGTATTTTCCTAAAGACACGAACGGGACATTCTTATTGCTTTTGCAAAAGTTCAGCTGTTTGTGGTCATTAATATTCAACACTAATTATGTAATATTAATAGGATGACAATAATCAATACATAAAGTGCAGTTATCTACCTCTCTTGAGCTTAGAGGCAACCTTTAGCTGGAATAACCACATAGAGAAAATTCGAGGTGAAATATCTTGGATAACTGGTGTTATTGCAAGACAGAAATATAGTTTAAATGTTTAAAATTAGCATACCTGCTTCAAATTTTGTTGACCTAGCGCCTCAGAACATTTAAGTTCCATCCCAGTTTCCAATTTTCACTCAAGATAGCATCATGTTCTGACGTCACAGATGCCAACATGACAGAAGCACTATCCTTGCGTAAAGTCCATGAGCCCAATTAAGCAATTATAAGAATGGACCAAATGTGACCTATCAAGCGAAGACAAAGCGTAGCCGAAAGATCAGTGATGTAAAATCCAATGATTTTCATTTCATGCAATGTCTCTTGCATTTTCGGGAACAATAATAAGGATAAAACAATGGGTATTGTTTAGTAAAGCTTACGCGATGAGTTGGTCAGAATTTCGGCAAAGTCCCACTCGGCAGTATCTGTGGTGTGTACGAATGGTCACGAAAGTTGCCGAAGTTGCTGTGTTTATGCAGCGCTGCCAACAGCAGAATGTCCCTAGGAGTTTGTTGCCAATAGTAAGTTTGAATGTTTTTGCGGGAGTCGGCATTATGCTATTGACCTTCGTAGAAGGAAGTAGTGCAATGGCTAGGTTTATGAGTATATTGGATTTGGCGCCTCTGTTGTTAAATGAAGAGGCATGCATGCAATTCCTATACGACGAGGGCCTGTTGAGGATATTATTATTTTTATTATTTTTATTTTTATTATGAGCCGAAATGGATTTATTATTATTTTTAATCCATTATTATTATTATTATTATTATTATTATTATTATTATTATTATTATTATTATTATTATTATTATTATTATTATTATGAGCCGAAATGGATTTATTATTTTTAATCCATTATTATTATCCATTATTATTATAAAGAATTGGCCATTATGGATTATTATTATTATTATTATTATTATTATTATTATTATTATTATTATTATTATTATACGATACGCTGGCTCGTTCTTTATTATTATAATATTAAAGTCCCACTCGGCAGTGGGATATTATTATACTATTTTATTTATTTATTATTATATAAAATAATTTATTAATAATATAATAATATCCCACTGCCGAGTGGGACTTTGCCGAAATTCTCATCAACTCATCGCGTAAGCTTTACTAAACAAAGAACGAGCCAGCGTATCGTATAATAATAATAATAATAATAATAATAATAATAATAATAATAATAATAATAATAATAATAATAATAATAATAATAATAATAATAATAATAATAATAATAATAATAATAATAATAATCCATAATGGCCAATTCTGACCAACTCATCGCGTAAGCTTTACTAAACAATATCCATTTCGGCTCATAATAATAATATAATATAATAATAAAGAACGAGCCAGCGTATCGTATAATAATGTATGGGGTTGCGCTACGCGATAGCGGTGTATGTCTGTATTGTCTGTACAATGCAAATAACCACAATATCTGATACAAACATTGCAACCTGCAGCTGGAGGGAGACATTGTATATATTGCAGGGAAAACAAGATAAGATGCACATCTTATGTTACTGCTAGATTGCAGGTCAGGCACATGCTAATCACGTGTTAAATATCGGTGTTTAATGTGTTGGCAACGAAAACTAGTGTAGTGTAAAAAGCAATGTTGGCAGATGTGAAAATCGTCTGCTAGTTATGCAGTGAAATCTAGTGGGCGATTGTGAAACTACTGCCGGCAGTGAAATCTAGTGGGTGATTGTGAAACTACTGCCGGCGCATGCGCAGAAAGTAAGTTCGGACTTAGAATCTGGCTGGCAAGTGGAAAGTGAGCGTTTCTAAACATGAGCCCAAGGAAATAAACAATAAGACAATTTTTGAAAATATTTATCTCAAGTAACACGAAGGAGATAGGAATAACAGTTTGCAAGAATGGTTAGTATAAGAGTAGAGAAAGTCATGTGAGTGTGACACGTGAGATTTTCCCTTTTGTTTTGACATATTCCTTATGAGTAAGGCCTGGATTCCTAAGCACAGTAAATAAGCAAATAAGCACGAAAAATGAAAATAAGGAAAAACAAATACATGCAAATATGATGATAATTAGTTTCACAGAACTGTTACGAGGGTGATTCAAATATAAGTGGTAATTTTGTTAAAAATATTTATTGATTAAATATATACACAAGTGACTATATCAACATTTCTCTGCATAGCTTCCTTCACACTGTACACATTTTTTTCGTTTCGGAAGCTTGAACATTCCTTCTTCAAAAAAAGTTTGAGAGCGTGTCGCCAACCAATTGTGCACATGCTCCTCGACGTCATCGTTGTTTTCGAAATGTTTCCCTCCAAGCGATTCTTTCATGGGTGCAAACAAAAAATAGTCTGGGGGGGACAAGTCTGGACTATAGGGAGGGTGCTGAAGGGTTTCCCAGTGCATGTCCGCCATTGTGTCCATTGTCAAATTGGCGGTGTGAGGCGTAGCATTGTCTTGGAGAAGGATGACATCTCTGATGGGCATACAACGTCTTTTGCTTCAGTAGGCAGCTTTACAGACCTTAACAATTGGCAATAGTAAGCTGCAGTCACTGTACGTCGATCACTGTACCTCGTGGTGGGTACCATATATTTAATATTGATGAATGCATCCTCTCCTCCATATTGCTCCAGTATCTCTAACGTCTCTTGTATCAAATCTCCAACATTCGCTCCTTTCATGAGTAGTCAATACCTTCTCCCAAGTTAACTGCAAAACAAAGTGCAACATCAAACTTTAACTCCTGTCTCCCAGAGCAAAAAACCTCCAAACCAGCTGCGTGGTTAAATATACCCCTTAATAAAAAGAATTTAACACAAAATATAAACACATTATCAACACTTGGTAATTAATGGTTTTAATGCACATTTTATACATAAAATCAAATTTAAATATCAAAAGACTGTTAAAGAAGTTTCTAACCTCAAGAAAATAAAAGATGATTAATTTTAAAAGGTTCACTTTCCATGAGTGGGCTTAAAAAAATATAAATTTTTTTTAAGAACATGGAATAATTTGGTTCACCAAATTAAATATAATATAAGCATTTTCTAAAAAGGATAAAATTTTAAAATAAAAAATAGGAGTATATGTCAATTTAGCTGTTTGGATTGTGACAGGGCTATATTAATAAAACTAAATGTCATTTAGAAACTGGAATAAAGGAACATTTTAGAAATATTAAATAGAAACAAATTGATCAAATTGCGTAAGCTATCACAGCAGTTTCAGTTTTATTCTGCCATTTGCAACATTTTTACAAAGCATCGTCAAGTTTATATAAAATAGAAAACATATTTACATTATGTATTAATCATGTAATTTTACACAAGTTAGGAACATATATGCACGTTATTGATTAGGTAAGTAATTTTTAAGTACAAAGCTGAGCAGATATGGAGACCTAGAATGAATTAAATACCTAAAATTAATTTAACACAAATTTCAGAAGATTAATGTTTTAAAACCAGGTTACGGCTCAAGATTTTGTTTCATTTTATATTCTTCGATTGAGTAGAAAGCATTTTTAATCAGGTAAGTCTTTAATGTATTAATTTTCTTCACTTCTTCATGTAGTTGATTGGGTGAGGTAAATGATTGTATAGGTCTTTTGCAACACTTTCAATACTTTGTGCCTATTTCTAAAGTAGTTCTGTTTTGTTCTCATGTTATGCCCATGGGCGTCGCGAACGGGGGCAAGGGGGAGCCCCCCCTTGGAAGTTGGTGAACTTAATGTGCAATCAATTACTGACTATTAAACTATTATTTTAATTAAGAACAATTGTTATTTAGCACAAATCAATACGGTTATCTGCAACAAATATACATTTCGACAATAAAATAATGAATTAATAATATCTGATTGCAAAATTCCAACATGTGGTCACCCCCCCTGGAAAAAAGTCTGCCGACGCTCATGGTTATGCCCATGCATATTCCTATTTTTTTCTTCAGTGTGATTTCTTATTGCGTGCTTAAGACATTCAAATATATATAAGCATGGTACTGTGAGAAATTTTAGTTTTTTAAAGCTGCTTTTACATGATTGTTCCCTTTGCAGTTTTTCCATTATTCGAATTGCTTTTTTCTGTAGCCTACATATTCTCAGTGTGTCACAAATGAAACATCTGGAGAATTTTCCACTAGACCACGGCCCACAAGCCCAGATAAACATCTTCTATTTATAAACAAATTGATAAATCAGCTGATCAGCTGCAACAAATCATTTTTGGTCATTTAATCATAAATACAGCCACAGGTTAAATTATTAAAACTGAATGAACTCACAGATTTAATGATTTGAGAAAAGATATTCATTTTGAAGGATCCTATAAGGAATTTATGACACGGAAAGTCAGATGTTATTGACATCATAGACACACAAGAGAATGTTATATAACAATTATATCTATTATAATTTATCTTCAAAAAAGAGAGCATATTTAACATTACCTTGCTATTGCAGTGGCTGAAGTTCCTTTCCTTGCTGGTTGCTTCAGTTGTCATTCATACAATTAGTAAAATTATCAAATACAATTCTGCGAAGTATAAAATTGTTTGAGAGGTAGAACTGGAACTTAAATTCAATGCCACAGCTGGGATTTGAACCACAGATAATATTGTTTTGGTTCTCATGTTAACTTGCTGATGACAGCTGCGGTTCCATATAGAGGGTGTCCCTGAATTGATACGTAATAAGCATATGAGGCCTCTAGATATGCCATCTGATCGACATGGGGACTTTAACGTTTTCCTATCAGTCTTCTTGCATTGGATTAAATGGCAAATGTAGTTTTATCAGAAATGGACAAAATTAATATACTATGACATTTAAAACATGTGGTTACTTACAAACTCTGACATAATGCCATCCAGTCGAAATGGAGACTTCAACTCACTGTGCATATGTCCATCTTTGATACCAGAGGTCTCATTTTGAAACATATCTCACTGCTTATGAATTTTGATTTGCCGCCACCAAGTCCCCTCTGGAAGTACATTTCACTGCCATGAGATGCCACTGCAATAGACCATCACCACAACACAAACTCCAACAACATAGATCAGTTGCTTTGAAAATATCCTAAATACAAGTACTATTATTTTTTTAAATTCCAATAGAACATGAAACCAAAACCAATGTGAATAGAAAAATAGTTTTATTGACTGAAGTTCACTACACCAAAAAACTACTTTTCAATATAATCATCATGAAGATTAAAATCTTTGTCATACCTATGCACCACTTTTCCAGTGTCCCCTGTAAAAACACTTTTCATGTGTCTCTTGAGCCAGGTCTGCAGAGTATCCCAGTGGAAATGCTGTCCTTTCAGACGGAAGTCACTTGGTGCTAGGTTTAGGCTGTAGGGAGGGTGCTCAAACATCTCTGCTCCTGACAATCTTCATCATGAGCATCTGTTCAACCATCTCTAACATCCAGATTACAAAACAATATCTGCGTACTAACAATAATCAAAAGGTGTCAGTAGTGCTACCTGAATTAGTAAAATGGGAAATCCCGAGAAGGGAAGAGGAACTACAATCCCTGTGTGCTGAAGTAGAATTTAGAAGTTCTGGCATGGAAGGAGACTACATTCCTTACACTGATGGATCAAACAGAGAAGGAAATGTTGGGGTAGACCTGGTAGGTTTACAAAGAGGGAACTGCAGTTTTCTCAAAATCAGCTAAACTCCATCACCAGTCATAAAGCTATGTAGGCCAATCAGAAGAGACCAGCAGCATAAGAGAGATAGAACCCCCTCCACCAGCCACCACGCCTCTGGACGCCCTGGGCCAATCAGCGCACGTTGCGCATGGTATAAATGGAGCCCCACAGACAGTCGACGCATCAGTCGTAGTGATACCTTCCACGAGGAGACTTCGACAACGCCACTGAGGATGTCTACCGCGGTTGTAGATGAAACGTCTGGAAGACAGATCTCCAGCAGACCACGGCATAACAGCCCGGAAGATATTTCTTTCTACAATCCATCACCAGTGCACTGTATTTCAAGCCAAGCTACTCGGAATTCAAATGGCACTAAAATGGATAAAAAACTTTGCTAAATATGCCATAACACAGACTCACAATTAATAAATCCCATTGTCCATCAGTTCTGGGCAGATTTTCAAGACACAGCATAACAACCATGATAAATTCTATTCAATCCAAGGACATGCTGGTCAATACAGGAACAAAAGGGCACACTTCCTCACAAAAACAGACTCAAAGAATAATAGCATGTGACAGAGTACCTTTCTCATTTTGAAAACAAAGACTTCATCAATACTACACAAGAAGCAGTCCTAAAACCGACATTCATACTCGCACAATTCCCACAATATCTACACAGCATTGGAAAGTGTCCATGCTTAGATGACAACCAAACAGCCATATATTTCCTACTTCACTGTAAGCTGCAAGCCAGGGAAAGACCAGCGCATATGAACCCCAACATAGTGTTACAAAGTTGTTGTTGTTGTTTTCTAGTGCCTTGCATCTGGCAATGAAGCCATTAGCATTCGTGCTTTCCAATACTTTTGAACTGTAGTTTCTTCTGATCTTAATGCTTCACAGGTCTTCAAGTGTTCTTCGTTCATTTCTGCTGGATCGTTACACAGGACACATATTGGTGAGGCTGAGATACCTATTCTGTAGAGATGACTTGCTAAGCAGTGTTACAAAGTGGTTTCATCACCACATGCAATTCTGTTTGTAAGACATTAGCAGATATGATGGAAGTGAATACTCTTTCAAAATACTAACTGAACCAAGATAGTAAAGTGCAGTGACGTATAATACATCAAAACACAAAAGCACATAACATTACCTGAAAAACTCAGCTCATTTCTGTAATATACTAGACAGTGATTCAGTGAGTGCACCACGAAGTGTATTAATACACAGTATTTCATATCGTGCACAGGTTGTAGAGCCTGCACTAGTCCTCACTATACATATGGCTCATTCTCTAGTGCAGAAGCATCTTACATAACTTGGAGCCTGTGATAGTAGTAGCCAGTAGCCATTGGTTCCCTGGAAAGTCTTATGTAGGTGGCCAATCTAGGCGCTCATCACTACAGTGGTCTGCTGCCAGTACTATAATCTCCTTGTTTATATTCACATCTTTTAGAGCTTTCAGTTCTTGTAAAGAGAGATTGCTCTTAGGGGGTCTAGCTCCTAGATTTGAGATGTATTTCCTCCGCTGTTTTTGACGGTAGTTCACATATGCTGGCTTCAATGCAGGAGATGATCTCTTCTATAGGTAGAACATGAGATGGTTTGCATAGTTCCCACCTTTAGAGAGGATGGAACTTTCCGTGGGTGACAGTTGATGGTCTGACAAATTGACTACTGTGTGGATTTTGTTGTAGTGTTTAACGCCCGCTTTTACTACTACGGCACCGCAGGCAGTAGGTTAGAGCTTCATTATTTCTTGAAGGTGCCAATACTGCTTTTCTGCACTGGTATTTAGGCAGTGTGCACAGATTCTTTGGAAAACCAACCAACTAATTAAGCCGTTGTCTATTCCACCCAGTGATCAACTGAATCTTAAAAGGAGAGAAGCTTTACTTCCCAGACTTCATGGATCAAAGATCCACAAAACTGACACACCTCTAAGGGCGATTGTGAGAGCTATTGGCTCACCAGCATACAGAGTAGCGAAATATGTACCTTGCAAATATACTACAACCTCACATTGGCAACACAGACACATACATCAAAGACTCAACACCATCAGCTTATAAGCCAACCACTTACTCATCAGTTTTAACATCACATATCTGTTCACCATGTGAAGCTATAACACAGCTAGCTCAAGCAGATTTTTCCAGAGGACATTATGGTGCTCTTCGACCACATTCTCACCACCACGTACTTCCAGTGGAACCATAAATTCTAGGAACAGACAGACGGTGTTGCAATGGGAAATTGTCTCAGTCTGGTTATTGCAAATTTCTATGTGAATTCTTCGAAGCTTCCACCTTGGATTCAGTACCACTTAAACCTTTGTGCTGGTGGTGTTATGTGGATGACATGTTCGTCATTTGGAGCCAGAATTCCTGAATCAACTCAACAGCATCAATATCAAATTTAGTTCACCATGCAAAAAGGACAGGGTGAATAAGGACGTCATAGTAAACAGGATGGAGGATGGCACACTAGACCATAAAGTATACCTAAAACCAACCTATAAGGACTGTTACCTTCACAACAACTCCAATCACCATCCAAAACAAAAGAGTGCTATGATCGAAACTCTGGCAGAGTTACATGCATCTGTAAACCACAATATCTACATCAACAATTTCAACACTTGGACAAAACACTCCAATCAAATGGCTACACAAAATGTGAAATCAACAGAACATTATACCCTAATAGGGGTTCTGCCATCACACAAACAATAGGAAAGGCAAGGATTTTCTACTGTACATCAGATCAGTCACAGACCGCACTGGGAAACTACTCAAATGCCACAACAATGACACCGTCTTCAAACCCACAAAACAGATCTGCAATATACTCCGATCAGCCAATGAACCCAGAGATCTTCTATCCACAGCACGAGTACACAGAATACCATGTTCATGTTCCAACATGTACATTGGAACCACACAACAAAGCATAGAAACTTGTATTGTTGTATGGCTCAGACAGAAAAATCAGCAATTGCAAAACATGCCATACTCGAAGAAGGGGAACACATCATCCAGTATGAAACTACAGATATTCTGGCATCAACATCTCATTACTATTCACACTTATTCCGTGAAGCCAGTGAAATACAGAAGCATAAAAACATCAATCGCAAAGAGGAAGGTCTTAAACTGAACAGAATATGGCAAATGGCACTGACGAAAGCCAAAGTCAAGAACTCCATCCAAGCCAATCAGACTTTCCATCCAGGCACCAATACAGCCTAAGTACAGTCGCTCAGAGTACTTTGACCTCGCCACTACCACTGAAGGAAGATGTCTGCAGACAAAAGGAGCCCAGTAGACCATGGTCCAAAAGCCTGGATTATACTGTATCTAGTAACCTTCTAATACTACACATCCTGTGGAAGAATCCTTCATCAGAACGGTTCGCTAATCTTTTAGATAATTGCAATAGGTGAAATTTTAAACTTTTATGCCTTCTCTTTGGTCACCTACTTAATTAACAGGTAAGGGATATAGTTTTTACATAATACAGAAACTCTTACCATATATGTAGGTATAGTGTTCTTCTCCATTATGCAGAGGTAACATGGAGCCTCTGGTTCCTGAGGTCATGATTTCAAACCCATCAGAGGCCAATGGATTTTTTTAGGGAAAATCCTTAGCATGGCTTCCTTTGGAAGGGAAGTAAAGCTACTGGTCTTGTGTTGTAGATTTACATGTAAAAGAACCTACAGCCTGATAAAGAGGTCTCTAAGTGATTTTCCAAACCCAATAGATAAAGGGACACTGAGAACCACAGCAATCAAACGGTGCCCATAAATTAAGACTCAATTTTTTTTGCAACCGATTAAAATAATGTTTTGAGTTATTATAAAATATTGCAACAAACTTCTTTATCTGTTGTCACTGGTGAGCTTGTGATTCCACCAGGGGGCAGCATTTTGGGGCCCTTGGTTTTCATCTGTTAACATTTAGTGAAAGATATTCAGTAAGATGATTAGTATGGAAGCAATAATGTAGAGACATGACCAACAAAATAACTCGACTCTACTTGCACATCCTGTAACACATTCTTCACTATAAATTTGTGTCTATAAAAATGTTGCTCACAAGTTTTCATTTTTCAACGATTTTTCTTTTTTGCTTCGGTAAATAAGAAAATGTATAATTCAAAATTTCACACAGCACTCTCACACATGTTGCAATTCATGGCTGTATTCATGCTCTTGCACAAGAGGTTATCAAAGCATGTGCAGCTCTGGCACTTGTCAAACAAACATTCCATTAAAAACATGTGCTACATCAGGTACATAATACTAAACTGACTTGCTTTTCCTTCCTAGCCTCTAACAAGAAGTAACCTGGATCAGCTACAGGGAGATCATCTTGCTTCCATGAAACCAGATTATGTATCTAAATACTGACCATTCGCAAACATGCTGTGCCATCTATTGAGGATCCAGAAAACTAACTGCGAAAGTGTCTCTTGTGTATGGATTTCAATGTGCTGTTTGAAAATTGAATCACTAAGTTTCCGCAGAGGTAACTTTAATGCAAATATAGAAATTAAAGTATTAGTAACAACTACAGTGGAAGCAATGCTTTCCTTGCTTTGAGGAATACCAAATCTCTGTAGCTTAGTGTTGATTGCTTTACTTCACATTCTTTGACGATTCTGCAACAAAATAAACTCAAAAACTGCTCACATATTTTCCTAACCCTCTAATTTACTTATTTTCATTGCTTTTGTCTCCAGCATTTACATCTTTTTTTTGGAGGGGACAGATACATCAGTTTCACTGATTTCTAATGTTATCAGTGTTTTCTCTGTACAATTATTTAGAGTACCCCACTAATAAATTTGATTACAACATAAACAAAAGAAACAGTATCCAGTAGATACATCTATACAATTAGAATAAAGGTTATTTACAAGTTTTGACAATGTTGCATTATATACATATGCAGTGTTTGATAAATGGCAATCAAATATAACACAGGAGAAATCATTGCTTTTAAACTCTGTTTTGTGTTTGTTACATCATGGGTATCTATGTATATTCCTTGCAATAAAATATAACTTTTCCTTTTATACTCTGTGGAGTGCAGAAACATTTTCTACTCCATGACATTCACACCTAAGGCAAACACATTGTTTTATAACTCCGAAATGTTTGTATTCCAGGACAAGGGCTTTGAAATCCTTTTCAATATTTCAGTAATTTATGAAATGAGGTGTTTTATAGCTCATGTCTGTCTGAATAATTTCACATTTCCAACGGCAAAAGAATTATCAAAATTAGTTGAGTGGTTTTTAAGATTATCCTACATACACTAACCAATCTTCTCATTCATAATATTCAATTTACCTCGTAATTTACTCAACATCACCAGTCTTGAGACTTTTAAAATGAAGATGAAATGTAATCTAATTGAGCAGTGTCTCATCATTTTAATGAATTCTTTAATACTGACAAGTCTATCTCTGAGAGGCAGAATTGGAAAATTCAATGCCACAGCTGGGATTTGAACCACAGACCCTCCACTTACCAGGTGGGTGCTCTAACCATTAAGCTACTATGACAACCTGCCAGAATGACAGAATGGTTGGAGAATGTCATTCTGTCAAGTTGTCACAGTAGCTTAATGGTTAGAGCACCCACCTGGTAAGTGGAGGGTCTGTGTTTCAAATCCTAGCTGTGGCATTGAATTTTTCAGTTCCAGTTCTACCTCTCAAACATTGCCAACACACGGCTTGTGTGTTTAAAAACACCAACAGTAAGTTTGTTGGCATAAATAATAATTCTATCTCTATTTATCTCTTACACACACACACACGCACACACACACACACACCCACACACACCACACCAATACCAGCTATGGAAATACTAACTAACCAATGCCCCATTGAATATGAAATAGAAAAAGTGGCTCTTATTCAACACAAAAAGTTGATCAGACTCCCATTCAATACATGGCACAAGAGAAATTTTACACATACACTAAAGACTCAGGAGAGCTTTCTTTCCAAAATTCAAGACATCAAGAAGAATGTACACCTTCCTAATTCAAAGGAAAACTTCATATCTAAAGTCAATCCGACACAAACATTAGACATCACATATTATTTACACCTGACAGAAGAAGTTAAGAAAAGTGATACTCCAACTAGTGTTCTAAAATTATTGGCATTAGAGACAATCCATACTAGATTTCCAGAACATGAATGGCTCTATATTTATACTGATGGATCATTAATATCAAACCAAGATGGAGCAGGTGCTGGAGTCACATGTCACCTCTTTTCCTATTACAAATCTTTAAGTTATGGAACTACAAACTTTGATGGAGAAATTGAAGCAATTCGAATGGCCCTACAAAATCTTTTGTACAGAATTTCACATTTTCAGCAAGCAGTTATTCTCTCAGGTTCCAGGGTAGCAATTATAGCAATTACTTCCAAGTTGTCACCAAAAAACCAAACAATTATAGAATGTTGGAAAATCCTTACCCATCTAACAGCACTTCAAAAACACCTAGTCTTCCAATGGATACCAGCTCACTGTGGACTGAGTGGTAATGAGAAAGCTGATTTTCTTGCAAAAAAGGGTATCGGCAATGTGCAGAAATCAATAGTTAATTTACCATTTTATGCAGCTAAAAGATTAGTCAACTCTGAATTCAAAAAAATTATTGAAAAATATTACTATGAAAAATCAAAGAATAAAAGATGGGAACTACCAAACATTAAAACAGTAATTCCTGAGTATCCTCGAAAAACGGCAGTTGCAACCTTCAGGTCGATTACAGGACATGATTGTTTCTTCACCACTCTGTCCTCTATGTGATCTGCAAGAGGAAATGGATCGAGACCACCTTCAAATATGCCCGACCACTTCTAGTGCCCTTCCCATCCATCAGTGAAAAATATTGGAGAGCAAGAGGATTAATGACTTCATTGTCAGAAATCCAGCATTAGCTAACAACACACACACCACACACACATCCACACAACACCACACCCACACAATACACACAACGCACACACCCACACAATACCACACACACACACACCACCACACCCACACAATAGCACACACACACACACCACACGCACACCCGCACAACGCGCGCACACACACAACACCACACACCCACACAACACCACACCCCCCCCCCCCCCCCCACACACACACACACACAACACCACACCCCCCCCCCCCCCCCCCCACACACACACACACACACACACACATCCATATGCACACACATGCAATCCTCCTTTTTCTAAAACTAGCCTTTTTGGGATCATGGAGCCTAACAAGTATATTTTTGTATCAAAATTTTGGATGGACTGCCACAGTTGTTTGCTGGAGTTGGCAACCCTGAATGATGGGAACATGGAGACAAGATATGAAAATGGTGTTATTCTATAAACAGTATTGTAATTGTTAAATTATTAAAAAGAACAACATACATACATCCTAAAGCAATATTTACACTATGTAACAAGCAGCTTAGATCTTACTAAGGCAATGTTCAGTCTGATGTTCACACTAGGATATAAGCACTGACTGGCACTACTGATTTATTGCAGCAATACACTCTCGCTCGCTTGCTCTCTCTCACACACACACACACATCACCATTCTGGCTATCAGCTAGGAGGAATGGTTTTGGCTGTTTGACCAATACCAAGGCTAGGTCTGGTGCCAAACCACGACATCTTCCATTCCAATGTCTCTCGTAGAAGACGTTCCTCCTCTGGTGAGAACCGCAGAAGTGTTGCTACAGCCCTTGTTAAATGCTGAGCCTGAAACACAACAGAGTTCACAACCAAAACTTCATTTAGCAAAATATTTTTGGAACCAAATCAATTGTTAAAACACAGTTAATGAATGGTAGAATAGACTTTGAATACACATGGCAAATATAAGCAAATGGGCAAATCACCAGCTGCACAACATTTTTGCTCCACAAATCATCAGCTGAAAGAAAAATCTAAGCTTTTAAGGGCTCTTAGAAAACCAGCAGAAATTTCTGTTTAGGAAAAATTTGTTAGCTAATGCTACATTTTTTGTATAGTAAGATTTGGTCTATCTCTTACGGTTTATCAGTTATATAAAAGTAATCAAGAGTAAACAGGACTACATACGCTATAGCCAGAAAATTCAAGATATACATTTCATTTGTCATAAAAATATCTCAAACATATGGCATTTTCAAGACAATCAAAATTTTTCATCAAAGTTCTAAGGCTTTCACAGCCGGTGTCAATACTAGATGCAATAATATTAACCGGGCTTGTGGGCCGTGGTCTATTGGGTTCCTTCTTCTTCCCAAACGTTTCGTCTGCGACTACGGCAGACATCTTCAGTGGCGGCGAGGTCGAAGTTTCCTAGTGGAGATCTCAGCACCGACTGTGAAATCAAAATTTTCCATGTAAAGGGTAATTTAGGGTGGAGGAATTTTTTTCAAAATCTTCATGTCGCATCCCTGAAAGATATTAAATTTAAATACCAACTTTTGTTTTTAATCAACTTTTCGTTCTTAAGTTATGCCATTCACAGACTGACACACACACACACACATACACAGACCTTTTTCTAAATATGCTTTTTTTGGATTTAGGGGGCCTCAAAACATATTTCCGGTGAAATCTAGACATCAATTTTTGGTTGGAATACAATACTTCTCCTACTTACTATACATTGCAGAGAAACTAAAAATGACCTAAACCATACTTCTGCACCACATTTTTTTACAGCATATAATTTTACTAAACTAAAGAAATCTAGAACAAAAATACATGCTGTTTTGCTTAAAAACACCATTTTTCATTTTATTTAGGTCCTACTATTTTATGTGCATTTTAAATAATGATTTCTTTAAGCTGTAAGTGCAAAAACAAAATTTCTTTAAAAAATCTTTACCCTTAATGGTATATTTACAACCTGTTGAGGGGTTATGTTGATGTACTAAATGGCTCTTGGCTTCACTGCTTTATCCACTGGATATCATTACTTGCACACAATAACAATTTTTAACATAAAAAGTCGTTATAGGTGACAAGCCTCTGGAACTGAGGCGATATTTTCTGCGTAAGCCCTCTGGAGTGGTTAAATGCAAAATTATAGAGGCGTCGGAAAGGCCCCCTAAAGTTATAAATAATGATTATAGTTGGCAAAACTGTATATTCAATTGTCTTCTTCTTCAATAGCTTGGGTTGACGTCATAAGGAAATCGCGAAGTCCGCGTATAATTTGGAAATTTATCTACGTATAGTGTTGTATTGAACGACATTGTGTTGTGAAAGATAGCAGAAATAACAACGCAGAGAATAAATACATAAATTGTTTAAGCGGGGTAAAAACAGAAGAAGATTACGAACTTACAAATATACATAGTCCGTGTTAGGGCAGTGTGAACCCCGTAGTGCTTTATAGAAAGGACGCCAATCCAGAAGATTTGTATAATCTATTTGTTATATAACAGAACAATAAACAAACTTTTAACGAGGAACTGGAAATTAATCATTCTTGCTAAGTGTTGACTCGTAGTATGCCTGAGATACATAGAGAAAGTTTGTAATTATATTGAGTTTCATTGTTGCAAAATGGTGCTTACGCGAGCGGGGTTAATGGACAAATATTTTAAAGAATCGCCGTGGATATTGTGGAACTCCCTGCTCTGAACAGATCTGTTTCACAGTACTAATCCTACACATAGCTAGCTACCTCGTATTCCCTGCTGGTGAGGAACTTGATGAGCACATGCTTCAGGTACTTGAAGTTGACGTCGTCCTCCTCTTGTGAGCTCACATGATGGTTTGTTACAGACTGTTGATGACTTTTCTGCTGCAAGTATCTGCTTGAGCTGGGAGCAAGCACGGCTGCTGATCCATATCCTTCTGACTCCATGGAATCTGCAGGCGTCACTTGTCTCAGTTCACGCTGTAATGTCTTCTTCATATCACTCAACCTCTGCTGCAGAACTTTGATGTTCTAAAACAAACACACAAAGTGCCCATTCTACAATCTATTCTCTTCTCATACATTGCACTCACATGACTTTCTCTACTCTTGTACTAACTATTCTTACAGACTCTTATTCCTCTATCTTCTTCATGTTAGTTGAGATAAACATTTGTGCAAATTATCTTATTACTAATGTTCTTTTAGGTACAAGGGGAATATGGAAATACAGTAGATTTTGAGTGATAGTGAAATCTTTTAAAGCTTCCAAACTTAATTCTCTGAATAACGATCTTCCATTTGTGCAAAGTATAAGTAATCCAAAATTTACACAAATAACGAGGAATATCTTCTTTCAAGGAATATCTCCAAAATGGTTCACTCCACAAAAAATTCATTTGGACATTGTGTATTTTAATGAGGTTACATTTTTTTGTATAGTAAGTTATGGTCTATCTCTTATGGTTTACCAGTTATACAAAAGTACAAAAGTCATTAAGAGTAAATAAGATTACATGGGCTTAGCCAGGAAATTCAAAATACACATCTCATTTGCTATAAAATATCCTCTATATATGACATTTTAATCAAAATTGTTACAGCCATTTTGGAGAAAATCAAAATTTTTGAAAAATTTTCCATGTAAAGGGTAGTTTATCACCTTTTTAAAAATAGGAATCACTATTAACTCTGACCTACTTATAACAGTATTATTTTCTTATAAAACTGGACTCACAATTGACTCCTGTGGCGTAGCAGCCTCGGCTCCTGTATTTCATGTCATAGCCCTGCTACGCGTTGCCAACGCTGGAACCATCGACTCCCCACAAGCATGTGAATGTTGCCAACCACAGGAAATATGAATTGCCGAGGGCTTTTCACCCAGGGCTACATTTTTACTTTCTCTACTACGTATAGTAAGTAGAGGAACTATTGTATTCCATAAAAAATTTGATGTCAAGATTTCACCAGAAATATATGTTTTGAGGCCCCCTGAATCCAGAAGAAATAATTTTTAGAGAAAGGTCCATGTGTGTGTCTGTCTGTGTGTCTGTGTCTGTGTCTGTGGACAGCATCACTCAAAAACAAAGTCGGTTAAAAACGACATTTGGTATTTAAGTTCAATGTCTTTCAAGGATATGACACGGAGATTTTGAAGAAAATAACACCACCCTAAAATACCCTTTACATGGAATATATTTGTTTGTTTGTTTGTTAGCTAATACTGGATTTCTGACAGTGAAGTCATTAATCCTCTTGCTCTCCAATATTTTTCACTGATGGATGGGGCACTAGAAGTGGCCGGGCATATTTGAAGGTGGTCTCGGTCCATTTCCTCTTGCAGATCACATAGAGGAAAGAGTGGTGAAGAATATATCCCAATTCCGATGGAATATTTTGAAAATTTCGATTTTCTTGAAAATGGCTCTAACAATTTTGACTAATTTTTATGACAAATGAAATGTATATCTTGAATTTTCTGGCTATAACCCCTGTAGTCTTATTTACTTTGGATGACTTTTGCATAACTGGTAAACCGTAAGATAGATCAAATCTTACCGTACAAAAAACGTAGATCTTGCTAAAATACACAATTTATGTCTAAGTAAATTTTTACTTTCTCTACTGGAAAGTAGGGGAAGTATTGCATTCCACCAAAAAATTCGATGTTGAGATTTCACCAGAAATATACATTTTGAGACCCCCTGAATTAAAAAAAAAAAAAAAAAAAAAAAAAAAAAAAAAAAAAAAAAAAAAAAAAAAAAAAAAAAAAAAGCATTTTTAGAAAAAGGTCCATGTGAGTGTGTGTGTCAGTCAGTCTGTGGACAACATAACTCAAAAATGAAAAGTCTGTTAAAAATCAAAGTTGGTATTTAAATTTAATGTCTTTCAAGGATGCGACACAAAGATTTTGAAGAAAATAGCCCCACCCTAAACTACCCTTTACATGGAAAATTTTTCGAAAATTTTGATTTTCTTGAAAATGGCTCTATCGATTTTGATTAAAATGTCATATGTTTGAGATATTTTTATGACAAATGAAATGTATATCATGAATTTTCTGGCTATAGCCCCTGTAGTCGTATCTACTCTGGATGACTTTTGCATAACTGGTAAACCGTTAGAGATAGACCAAATCATACTGTACAAAAAACGTAGATCTTACAAAATACACAATTTATGTCCAAATAAATTTTCTTGTAGGGTGAACCATTTCGGAGATATTCCTTGTTATGTGTGTGAGTTTTGGAAAACTTAAAACTTTCGTGAAACGGAACATTGTTGTTCATTTTTTTATATGTTAAATGTGTAATGAGAATGGAATCTTAAAGCTTTAAAAGATTTGACTATCGCACAAAGTCTACTGTATTCTAGCACCTACAAGGAAATAGCAATAAGATAATTTTAATTTTAACATGAAGAAGATACAGGAATAAGAGTTTATAAGAATGGTTAGTACAAGAGTAGAGGAAGTCATGTGAGTGCAACACATCAGATTTTTTGTAGAGTGAACCATTTTGGAGATATGCCTTGTTATTTGTGTGAGTTTTGGAGAACTTATACTTCTGTCAAATGGAACATCGTTATTAATTTTTTTATATGTTAATTGTGCAAAGAGAACGGAATCTCAAAGCTTTAAAAGATTTGACTATCGCTCAAAGCCTACTGTATTCTAATATTCCCCTTGCTCCTACAAGGAAATACACAATAAGATAATTTCTGCAAATGTTTATCTCAAATAACACGAGGAAGATATAGTAATAAGAGTTTGTAAGAATGGTTAATACAAGAGTAGAGAAAGTCATGTGAGTGCAACACATCAGACTTTTTGTAATTAACGTCATTTTTCTTCTTCTTCTTCTTCTTCTTCTTCTTATTATTATTATTATTATTATTATTATTATTTTGTTGTTGTTAGCTAATGGTGGATTTCTGACAGTAAAGTCATTAATCCTCTTGCTCTCCAATATTTTTCACTGATGGATGGGGCACTAGAAGTGGCTGGGCATATTTGAAGGTGGTCTCGATCCATTTCCTCTTGCACATCACATAGAGGACAGAGGGGTGAAGAATATATCCCAATTCTGTATTTCATAAATATTGAAGAGAGCAGTAATAGTAACCGCTTAGAGAGCACCATATTTTTATGTTTTGGCGGTCACATCGCTCTCTCACAACCCCCAGAATGTCTGGAGGACCACACCTGTCGTTGGTTTACGGGTCTCACCGACCTGAACGGGAGAGTTATCAAAATAACTTCACCAACCATATCCTCTGATTACCAATCAGAGGACGTATTACATGCCATGACAGGTCAGCATGTTAGGGGTTAAGATTTTATAGAGAAATGGAGAGGTTGGAAAAATAAAGAATCCCTAGCCTGACTGGAAATGTATGCCAGTTTATTTATACAGAGAAACCCAAAACCATCTGAACCGCTACGCCATGTTTTTCCATTACACATGTGGAAACATAATAATGCAGCTGCTGTGCACAAGGTCATATAGTTGACTTGTTTTTCTCTGCTCTAAAGGTGCAGTATTAAGCTGATGTGAATATGTGTGATTGAGTTATTACCAGTGTGCTTTATTATTTTGTCCTGTACTTAGTCACAAAGTGTATTATGGCTCAGCATTTGTTTTCTACTGCACAGCGTGTACTTATTTATGATTTGTAGTTAGTTTGACAAGTGAAAGTGCGATTTTCACAAAGATTTCCAGGTGATCTGCAATTTCTATCTTTGGGGTAACTTAAAGTATAAAGTGTGCAAGACAAACCCACACACCCTGGAAGAATTAAAACAAAATGTCCACCAGGAAATTGATAGCATTTCTCAACGTGAACTATGGTAAATGATAAATAATGTAATCGTGCAGTAACATTAGTCTTTTTTGCACAAGGGCTACATTTTTTGAAATTATCGTTATATATCCTTCTTTTGATGCAATGTTGGTATTTTCAGTGTGTTATATTGACAACAGAGGCCACGCTGTCTCCCTCCTTAGCAGACAACAGTATTCAGTGAACCGCATGAGGCCGCTATGCTATAGGATAACCAAGTTTTTTAATCTATTTAAAAAGTTATTACTAGCATGTTGGAATAATTGCACATTTAATTTCTTGTTCCTTATGCCACACTACTACAAGCTGGTATAGTCGGTGCAGCTTATTGAGATACCCCAGATAACAACCTTGACCTTTTCCCCCATTATGGTGCAGTCTGGTTATATTTGGTGATATTCCATCCGTTGGGTTGCGTTAGTACTGCCAACTGTTTGTAACATATAACCATGGTAAAGCTATGGCCATATTTGGTGATATCCCATCCGTTGGGTTGTATTAGTGCCGCCAACTGTTTGTAACATATAACAATTGGTAAAGCTATGGCCATATTTGGTGATATTCCATCCGTTGGGTTGCGTTAGTACTGCCAACTGTTTGTAACATATAACCATGGTAAAGCTATGGCCATATTTGGTGATATCCCATCCGTTGGGTTGTATTAGTGCTGCCAACTGTTTGTAACATAACAATTGGTAAAGCTAGGGCCATATTTGGTGATATCCCATCCGTTGGGTTGTATTGGTGCCGCCAACTGTTTGTAACATATAACAATTGGTAAAGCTATGGCCATATTTGGTGATATCCCATCCGTTGGGTTGTATTAGTGCCGCCAACTGTTTGTAACATATAACAATTGGTAAAGCTATGGCCATATTTGGTGATATCCCATCCGTTGGGTTGTATTAGTGCTGCCAACTGTTTGTAACATATAACAATTGGTAAAGCTAGGGCCATATTTGGTGATATCCCATCCGTTGGGTTGTATTAGTGCCGCCAACTGTTTGTAACATATAACAATTGGTAAAGCTATGGCCATATTTGGTGATATCCCATCCGTTGGGTTGTATTAGTGCCGCCAACTGTTTGTAACATATAACAATTGGTAAAGCTATGGCCATATTTGGTGATATCCCATCCGTTGGGTTGTATTAGTGCCGCCAACTGTTTGTAACATATAACAATTGGTAAAGCTATGGCCATATTTGGTGATATCCCATCCGTTGGGTTGTATTAGTGCCACCAACTGTTTGTAACATGTAACCATGGTAAAGCTATGGCCATATTTGGTGATATCCCATCCGTTGGGTTGTATTAGTGCCGCCAACTGTTTGTAACATATAACAATTGATAAAGCTAGGGCCATATTTGGTGATATGCCATCCGTTGGGTTGTATTGGTGCCGCCAACTGTTTGTAACATATAACAATTGGTAAAGCTATGGCCATATTTGGTGATATCCCATCCGTTGGGTTGTATTAGTGCCACCAACTGTTTGTAACATATAACAATTGGTAAAGCTATGGCCATATTTGGTGATATCCCATCCGTTGGGTTGTATTAGTGCTGCCAACTGTTTGTAACATATAACAATTGGTAAAGCTATGGCCATATTTGGTGATATGCCATCCGTTGGGTTGTATTAGTGCCGCCAACTGTTTGTAACATATAACAATTGGTAAAGCTATGGCCATATTTGGTGATATCCCATCCGTTGGGTTATATTAGTGCTGCCAACTGTTTGTAACATATAACAATTGATAAAGCTATGGCCATAGTTGGTGTTATTGCATCTGTTATGTTGCCAGTTTATGAACACGTTGCAGAGAGGCCAACAAATAGATTTTAAAACAAGATTCTGTTTAGACGCTGTATTAATTAATTAATTAATCAATCAGTAGACGTAATGCTTGTTTTTGCGTGATTTTGTTTTCAATTGTTTTAGAACAGTATATGCAATTATAGTTAATGTTGTCATTTTTGTATTTACTACACAGTAATACATCTCATATATATTGCAATATTTAGCACTCGGAAGTGTTTTTATCCAAAAGTGTTCTTGCAGAACAAGATTTGAGTAGGTTCATCATGTGTTGTGTGGTAGCGATGTTCAAGCATTATTATCGTTTGAAAGCATGTTACTTTAACACTGTGATATTTGAGGTTAGAAGTGGCTTTATTATGTACATACGTCGGCAGGACTGCCTTTTGTGATACTTCCATCAACTGTTTAGTGTAATGTCGGCCATTTTGAACTCCTGGGGATTGCCATGCGATAAACTGTGCCGACTATACTGTACTGAACATGACACACCTAGCGACAGTACTGTTTACATGTGGCATGTCACAGCGCTTGTACAAACCTTGTTTTTATCTGCTAACTGATCCTCCAACTCGGCGATGGTGCACTAAGGTAGCTGCTGCATGTTGATCATGTTCTATACACTGCAGTTCCTGTAGTTGCTTAATGACTGCTACTGTTTACATGTGGCATGTCACAGCGCTTGTACAAACCTTGTTTTTATCTGCTAACTGATCCTCCAACTCGGCGATGGTGCACTAAGGTAGCTGCTGCATGTCGATCATGTTCTATACACTGCAGATCCTGTAGTTGCTTAATGACTGCTACTGTTTACATGTGGCATGTCACAATGCTTGTACAAACCTTGTTTTTATCTGCTAACTGATCCTCCAACTCGGCGATGGTGGACCTCATCTGCTGCACTAAGGTAGCTGCTGCTTCTCGATCATGTTCTATACACTGCAGTTCCTGTACACGCCTCTCTAGGTCTTCACCCTCTGTCTGCAGTCGTTCTGCCTCCTGAAAATGGAACAATCACAAACAATCCTTCAAACTTTCATCTTTTATATAATCAATAATACAAATATACAAATCTGCTGTGTTACACTCTGAAACTGAAATTATAATGTGAATATATGTAATTGATAATGGAAAGAAAAAAAGAAGATTCTAATCGATAGTTAAGGGGAAGATGTAATAAAGCTGAACAGATTAAAGTCTCAAGAATGGAAGCCTAGGCAGATTTAAATGAGTGATAAGGTTACAATTGTTGTATGTACAAAAGCTCTAATGATTCCGCGGGCTGATTCCTATCTTACCATGACGTGCTCTAAAGTTGGCCAATGGAAATTGCTTCCTTCGTGTCGCCCACGCATAAACAAATGCAACCTTAGACACACTCGTCTTGAATCGAGCCGAGAGAACGCACATGCAATTTGGGATTTGTACGTAAGCTAGCGCATATACATAATTCGGCGGTTGCTGATGGGTGACAAAGTTAAAGTGTTATAACATTGTAGTTGAAGTTACAAAGTTACATTCTATTTAAATATCGTCGGCAGTTCTCTACAAATCTGGAAATTTGCAAATAAAGTTGAATGTTGGTTAATTCTTCGTTTGGTTCAATTCCCACCACAACTCATGCACACCCTGCAGATTAGGACCTCTTGCTAGAGCTAGTCCGGACACCAAACACGAGATCTTAGAGGTCTTAAAGGTGACGTCTTCGACGGAGAGGAACGTTTGCGTCAACTCACATGCCTTTCTCTACTCTTGTGCCACCTATTCTTACAAACACTTATTCCCATATCTATTTCATGTTAATAGAGATAAACATTTGTAGTTTTCTACATGTTTCCTTGAATAGAAGAATACGGCAGGCTTAGACCATAACCAAATCTTACGGTAATAATATAGTTGTGGTGGCCGAATGTGCCACCTCACATTACTGTTGGTAAGAAAGGACAACAGAGAGCTGGAGAAATGTCACTGGCTATATAAGCAAGTGTTGGTTTGAGTGCAATAGAGCTCTTTGTGAACAGTGTCCAGGTTAATGCTGGCAATATCTCTCCATTTCATCTCACTTCTCATCCTGGTTCCAACTGTTGGTGGTAAGTAAGCCACTGTGTCATTTGTAACCACATCTCAAATATTGCTGCAGTTTCGTGCAGTTCCCCCAAATTACGGAATACTAATCTTGGCATTTTACCCACTGTTCCAACATGTCCTACAGATTTTCTCTGGGCTTCACGTCACGTGATATAATAGGCTGGGGAAGTGTTCATCAAGTTAGAAACACATTCTTCCAGCACAATGAACTGTTGTCATCTTGAAAAATAAGGATTATAAATAGAAAACTCGTCAAGCAGTTGTTGACTGAAAAGCAACATCTGATCATTCAACATGCTGGTTCATGCTAGTGGTCACCTCAATCCACAGACTCACTTCCGAGTGAAGCTGATCTTGCACACATTCAGGATGAAATGGTTCATGTCATCTTCAGTGCATTCGACAAGGTGCGTCATTTGAATAAAGGAAAGCATGTGATTCATTACATTGCACCAGCCATGTTGTCTATGCTTGATCATTTCTAGCCCATTGGGGACCTTCTCTCTATTGAGAGCATTTCACCCTTTATTCCCATAGATGGAGATCTTTGCCTTGAACCAGTTGCTACTCATCCATCATGCGCGACATTCCGGACTTCCAGGACACTGTAGGTCCTACCCATTTCCTTCTACCTGCCAGAGAGCATTGTAGCAGGATGCTGGGCCATCTCTCCTCATCCATCCTTCTTACGTGACTACACTACTAAAGTCCACTTGCACATTTAGGATGAAATAGTCCATATGGCCTTTGGTGCATTCGATGACATAGGTCATTTGAACAAAGGGAAAAATATGATTTGTCAGACCATGATACATTGCGCCACTCAGCTACTGTGCAAGTTAACATGGTCCACACACGGCTTGTGTGTTTAAAAACACCAACAGTAAGTTTGTTGGCATAAATAAATAATAATTACCATCTGAAGGTTATTTAATCCTGGGACATAAAGTACTTACAGTAGTAAGTCACCATTGGGGTACTTTGTCTCTGATGTGAGACTGCCTTTGTGGTTTACCAGGAGAAATAAGAACTGGTTTGAGAATTCAATGTCATTCTGGCAGGTTGTCACAGTAGCTTAATGGTTAGAGCACCCACCTGGTAAGCGGAGGGCCTGTGGTTCAAATCTCAGTTCTGGCATGGAATTTTTAAGTTCCAGTTCTACCTCTACTTGTCGTTTATTCAATTTTCTATGAATATCGCCTTAAATCAAGAACCTTCAATCAATAATTCAGTCAGGGGTTAGTACATTTTTTTGATAAAAATATTTTTCTAGAAAACTATAAACTGTAAACTGTTCAACATTTTGGTATTAGACTTTGTTGCTATTCACAACATGAGAAATTCACTGTTAAAGTCTGATGGATCATTGCACTTCCATACTGTATAAGCAGACAAGGCAATGAATGGGAAGAGAGTTATAGTTACAGTTTTGTGTCAGTGGCACTGTCGTTATGAAGATAATTTAACAAGTGCTGAGTGATTGTATCATCAAAGTTAGTGTATGAGAGACAGAGAAAGTGAAGAAAGACAGTAGACTGTGTTAATGTCAGAGCAAGAAAACTGTGCATTTGTAATACAGTTTTGGAAAAAAAATAAAGTGATATTAAAGTAATTGGACTGGATTTTGTCATTTTGTCACAGTATATAATTTCTATGTTAGAATTGGGATATATTCTTCACTACTCTGTCCTCTATGTGATCTGCAAGAGGAAATGGACTGAGACCACCTTCAAATATGCCCAGCCACTTCTAGTGCCCTTCCCATCCATCAGTGAAAAATATTGGAGAGCAAGAGGATTAATGACTCCATTGTCAGAAATCCAGCATTAGCTAACAATGACATAATTTCTATGTTTAATGTTGCATGGCTGTAGCTAATATATTATGTTTACCTTGTTTTTAGTGAGCAGCTCCTCCTCCAAGGCAGCAATACGACTGTGAAGCTCCATTACTTCTTGTTCTTGTTCACGCAGTTCCTGGCGAGCAAGCTCTACCTGTTGGTTTACCTGTGCATTACGTAACAGAGTGCTATCCTTTTCTCCTCTTTCTCGATCCAGCGAGATACTTAGGTCCGCATTGCGAGTACGTTCTGCCTCTAGAGCTTCCCTAAGTCTGGCCAGTTCCAGGTGCAATGTGGCATTTCCACACTTCTCACCTGTAATACCAAATTGAACAAGTTAAATAAAGTTACATCACGTAACTTTAGTTTCCAACTGTTACTAAAGCTTTCTAGAGAAATACATTGCACACTCTATCCACAATTGACCTACTAGGTGTAAAGATAACCTTACATATCCATCCATACAAGTGTGTTTTGATTGCTCATATCACATCACAAGGTCTCCCAAATTTGTCACATTTTTGTGGACAAAATTGCAACTTTCTGATGTCCCCAAAGAAAAAAAAGAAAAAAAAAAGGGAACGTGTATGCAACCAGTTACACTCTACTCCTCTACAGCTCCACCATCATCAAATGGCTTTCCTTCCAGTTATTTCACATGCCAAAACAAATGGCAGCCACAGGAGTAACAAATCTGGAGTGTAAGAAGAATGTACCAGAGGTGTCCAGTTGTTAAGATAGCAGTGTGTGACGATGTCTTACAACTAGCCAATAGTAAGAACAGCAGACCAGGCAATGAGAGAAGGGAGGCAGTTAACTGACGTTGATGGAGAGAACCCTCTCCGAAACTAGTCCTGTGATTAACGTTGGAGCAGAATGTATGGCTTTGTAATGCACCTCTTCTCTCATGCAGGAAACCTACCAAAGAATGCCCATTCCAGTACTCGACTTGTTATGGCCTTAAGTGGGCCAGCTGCACCTTGTTCCTGCCGTTCCATGGTTGCTTGTTTTCACTCTCAAGTATAACAATAGACAAAGACAAGTCCAGTTACATTTTTATACCACTTATTTCTTCTAAAACTGAATCACAAAGCACACTTCTGTGTTAACACAATTTTCTATTTCTTGTGACCTTGCAACTCACAGCTGTTCTGTTCTATTCTAACCTTAACACTGCTCAATTCTCTCAACACAAACTGGCTCGACACTACTTCTTTGGCCGTCCTGTCTCACTCATATATCCAACAATAAGGTACCACTGATGTTTCTGGAAATCTACCTTTCTTAAAGCTTCTGAGAAACTGGGAGTTGAAAGCTTCTCTAACTGTTTAGAAACGACCTTTGTTCTGGCCTGCTATTGTTATCCCTGTTTAGTGGTGTGAGAAAGGTGACCTCTAGCTTCCTTTGATGTGTGGCTGGCATCACAATACTTTGTCCTTCCTCTTCATAGTATCATTCAGATGCCACAAATTGTTTTGTTCCTGGATGGGAGACAAAGAACGCACCTGGAAGTTCAGATGACTTCAACACTCCCAAAGATTATTCCTTTCAGTTGAGACAATATATGGTTAGGCCCCAAAAGGAAATCATTTATGTAAATTATTTATCTATGCCAACAAACTTACTGTTGGTGTTTTTAAACACACAAGCCGTGTGTGGGCAAAGTTTGAGAGGCAGAACTGGAACTTAAAAATGCAATGCCACAACTGGGATTTGAACCACAGACCTTCCGCTTACTGGGCGGACGCTCTAACCACTGAGCTATTGTGACAAACTGTCAGAATGGCATTAAATTCTCAAACCAGTTCGTATTTCACCTGGTAAACCACAAAGGCAGTCTCACATCAGAGACAAATTACCCCAATGGTGACTTACTATTGTAAGTACTTTATATCCCAGGAAGGTCTGTGGTTCAAATCCCAGTTGTGGCATTGAATTTTTAAGTTCCAGTTCTACCTCTCAAATTTATGTAAATATTTATTGCAAATGTAATTTATTTTTTATGTTGATAAGAATTAGTTGAGTAACAAGTGTTGCTATTTTTTCATTGTTAAAATAAAATAGAATTGTTTAAAAATGTCATAAATGTTAAGTTTCATGTTTAAATTTAATATGTATAAGTATAAGAACCATATATATTGTGACTTTTGGTGTGGGTGTGAAGTAAAGTAGACAGATGTAGTCGAGATAAAGAAACACTTTTATTTCCGTAAACAGTAACTTGTACACTCGTTGCAACAGCAAGAAAGTCTTTTCCGATTCTCCAACAGCACGACTCCGAATTCGTAACACAAAGAACTGTCCCTTCTCCGTCGGCACGACTCCTCAACCTTCACATACGTCTGTCCTCTCCGTCGGCACGACTACTCAACCTTCACATACGTCTGACTGACCTCTTCTCACACTTTACCGCTATTTATATCTCCCAGGCACTATTCTGGAAGCTTCAGGAACGTTCACTTATTGCGGCGAGATACAAAGTAGAAGACTCCAGAAGAATCTATCCTTTTCTCTCTTTCGGCAAGCGCCCCAACAATGCGGCCATTCTCTGTCTCTTTCCTTCGGCTCCTTTGCGGTAGTGCCGACAATAATGCGATGGGTGACACTGCGGTTGTCGGCAATTAGATGCGGCGGGCGCGGTGACAATATTTAATGTCAAAAGTGAAGGGAGAATAGATAAAGATCGCTTCCCTAACAACACAGGAACTATTTAACGTAGGAAAATATAAAATGAACGCATACGCGCATGTATACAAAAAAGAGTGTCATGTAAAGAAACACCAATTTTTGTTATTAGTGTCTGTATGTTTGAGAGGTATAGACGTGTTTCTGTAACGCGCGTAGATGTGGGTCTAAAAGACTTTATAAAAGTGGAAAGACTATCATGAAAATACAAATAGGTGCAAGAAAAGTCAATTCACTTATAACAAGTGTAATAAGAGACGAAAAAAAGTGTTAATAAAGTGATATATAGTGAAATTACATCGAGTGTTCATTCATTCCACCTAGTACCTCGCCCGGAGAGAAAGAATAGTGTCTCATAGCTCAACACGAAGCTTCATATTATTCAAAAATACAGCACCACAGTGAAGAAATTTCAGAAATTGTTTTGCACCAATCTTCTTCTATTAGGTCAAAGAACTAATGTTGTCTGCACTGATGCTTGTCCATGATTGTGTTTTGTCACTGCTTCCCGTCCTGCCAAAAATTGTTTGTGCCTTTTGTACACCTAGATCTTTCAAAATGTTGCTTCCTCAAACTGCGTAGGTGGCCTTCTCAATGGTGCCTTTCGTCGATGATTGGTGCAGTGCACAATGGACTGCTCATGGCATACTAAAGCAGTGTGTGACACAACACAAACATCCTTTTAACATTTCCGCTCACTACCACAACTGCTAATTTAAAATTCCAGCTCATATTTCATTCACTCTTGTAGCAAATGCATTTTAAAAATCAGTAAAAAAATACTTGACAGAAAACACTTCTTATAGTAAGAGTATGAAAATAATAGAACTGTGTACACAAAACTATATGTACATGTAAACATTGATGCAGTGCAACTTGGATAGTTTGAATCTGAAGGAACAAGAAAATAATTTGAAATATCCAAAAATTTGAGTTACAAAAGTTAGATTCAAAACTGACATTTTAGCAAAACAGATACATATATCCATCAGGATTTTCTGGTTATTTCACTCTTTTCTGACACTTCCCATTTTTGCTCAAGACACTACTTAAACATTTCTCCTTATCCTTCAGTGTTCAGTGGTATCCCATACTGTTTTGCAATTTCAGATTTTTTCTTCAAACCCCTTTTAACTTCTTCAATGACAGCGACTTTTTCACAAAAGTTGAAGTCTTGTACTGGACATGTGGTTTATTAAGAGACATAATGTCATTGATTTACAACACAATGAACAGTAAAGGTGCATGTGTTTTAAACAAGGGGATGTGGGAGCAGGTATAGAAGCTCAAACCCAGCAGCAAGGAAAGATATTCTACTCCCCCCCCCCCCCCTCCCCACAACAAACAACCCTGGAGCGAAGACCTCTTTTGCAGAAACACATGGATGAAGTTATATTAAACTTCTGCATTTATATGTAGTTTTGGCTGACATTTCTAAACCAAGCTTTGAATTAATGATGATTTTGAATTATAAACATATGAATTATCCAAGTTCCGCTGTATGTCCTTTAATAAATGTAGTTAAAGAATGAATAAAATGAGTTACGAGTTACTTACCTTCTAAGGCTACATTGAGATGAGCACATTCAGTTTCCAAAGATTTTGTTTTTTTATCAGCTTCCAAAAGTCTGCTTTTAAGGTCACCATTTTCAACACCAACCAGCTCCTGTAACCAAATTACTGCATTATTCACAGCACAGCACAGCACAGCACAGTACTTGCACAAACATCAGTACAATTTTGGCAGCCAAATGTAAAATGAATCTAAACGCATTGACATCAGGATTATCAGGTAGGGGAAAGTCAGAATAAGAAATAAACTAGAGAATTAAATAAGCAAATGTTAAAAACAACAAATACTCATTCAAAAATAACTATTTATTCAACCAAGAAATATCTGCAAAAAATATACATGTTAAAGATATAAAGAATACAATGAAAACAGAAATAATTAAAACAAATACCACATGCACCATGTTAGTATTACAAATAAATATCCACAAATTACGTTGCTAAATTCCAGTAATTTCTTAAAATTAGTTAAACAACTGCATAAAAACCAAAATGTACAACCAAGAAAATCAAGCATTTTCATTAATGAAACAAAACATGATAGGAATGAACAAAACACACTAGACTAAAACTAAGTGTTTATCAGTAGATGCCAATCAACATTGCACTCAGCATTTTCACATCAAGTTTCTCTTCAAATTTGTTATCTATTTCAGCTGACAAAAGTTTTGCAATGAAATAAACATATTAAGTATTCACAATACAGTTCAGTAATTGACAATGTTTGTAATTTCCAAAAGCTATTTCCTCCAAGATTAAGTAACTCCAGAAAATTATATTTCTCCTCCATATTTATTCTTTCCTTTTCTTTCTGTATGTAGCAATGCTAAAAGGCCTTTGTGCTTTGGTGACTAAAGCAATGGTCACAAAATGAACTTCAGAATACCTCTACATACCTGAAAGCAATTAAGTGTTTCAAATATATAAACTAATAGGTATGAAAATTGAATGTCCTCTTTGAATTGGTACAGTTGAGTGCATGAAATCGTACAGTGGTTTATGTTGGTAAGGCAATACTAAACCATGTCCATTACATGAATGAACAAATAAATAGTTTTATTACCTGCTATGCTTCTCAGCGTCCCATTCTATGTCGGGTGCGAAAGACCACTTAATTTTCTCAGAGGCCTTTTATCAGGCTTGAGATTCTGTTCTGTGTTGTACAGCTGTGACACAGCACCTATGGTTTTACTTCCCTTCCAAAGGAAGTCATGCTAAGGGTTTTTTTAAGCCCAAAAAAACCATTGCCATCTGCTGGGTTTGAACCCATGACCTTGGGAACCAGAGGCTAACCACTCCACTCCCGTACAGTTTGTTTTGTTCCCTGATGTGCATTTATAGCTTAATGTTTTAGTGACTGGCATCAGAACTCGCCCATCTCCATCTTTTGCATCTACCTATATATGGTCACAGCCTAATGCAGGCACCAGCAGGGTTTGCCCCATCGTACAGCCTCTGCTTGGCTCTCAGTGGTGTGCTTTATTGATCACAAAACTAACCATACAGCAGGTCAAAGTCTATTAATAGTCAACCAATATAGCATTACAAAGTGTCTGTATGTATTCCAATTTGTCAGACAATTTTTCATAGTTCTGTGTTACACAATACTTTCGCTCTACTTGACGAGTTTAATTATTTTATACATATATGCACAACAAAACATAAAACAGAAATGGCTACATTTAACTAATGAACTCTTAAACGCAACAGGAACAAAATTATATTTCATAATATAAAAATCCAAGACATATAATACAATTAGAACAGTTAAAGGTTTAACTGATGAGAAATTATGAATAAATTCAAGATGTTCTAGGGCTTCTAGCCAGGTGTAATGATGCAGAGCCATCAACGTTTCGGGAGTGTACGTCTCTCCCATCATCAGGATGATGAATGACTAGCAAGAGTGAAGCGACCAGTATATGTACTGTCCGCTAATACGTACCAAGTAGAAAACACTCAGTCTAATGTGGAGGTGGTTCACTGCTCCATTGGAATCTGTGTTTTCTGAGTCACCTAGCTAGAAGCCCAAGAAGATCTTGAATATGTTCGTCACCAGGAAAGCTTCAAATCATATTATGAATAAGTGACTTATAGTAAATGTTTTATGTTTTGTTGGTTAGTTTTCTGTTGACCAGCCTCTGAATATTTGGGGAGATATTTCATGCTACCTTGATTCTAAGTACCACATTAAGATTTTCATCAAGAATGCATATATACAGAGTGGAAATGAATAATCCAACAGACTGAAGGAGGTATGTAAACTAACAAAAACTTCCAATAACTTTTTTAAATTAAGTGCACCGTTAACTAGATGTTGTTAGCTAATGCTGGATTTCTGACAATGACGTCACTGCTCTTGCTCTCCAATATAGCAGTAATAGTTAACTAGATAATCACGTTTAAAGGTGACAGTGTGTGGCAATGTGACACAACCTGTTGTTCGGCTACTCAGTTTCTACCGGCGTATCAATGAACTATTCTAATGTTCTATAAAAACTATTTAAGTAACATTAGTCATGTTTTGAATTCGGATGTTTTGTTGTGCTGTGCCAGACACATGAAAAACTGAGGTTGTGGCTGATAGCCCCATATGAAAACATTACCTAAGTCTTACATTTCTACATCATTACAAAGATTTCATTTGGCACATTTAACGGTCTGAATATCTGGCCTGTTATATTTGAGAGGCTTATGCCATGATAAGATAACGATCTCAATTGGAATTGGATTCTTGTTTTAAATGCTGCACAATATTGTTTACTAACTTCCAACACTGACTGCAGTATTACATCCATTAGGAAGTTACAAATATGATAGAAATATTAAAAAAGACACTTTAAGAACGCTCTAATCAGTTAGAAACATAAATTCACCTGAAGTGAAACGAATACACGCTATGTCCATGTCTACTTACTGTGTGTAGAAGCCAGTTGTCTTATTCACTTTATGTACTTGGTAAGGACCCAACATGATATTTATGCTCACATGTGGTGAATACATACAGTTTTCATGTTGTCTGTATGAAGCATTGGTGCAGAGGCTGCAGCTTTCCAAAGGTTATGTCACTCTTGTGTGAAACACCCCTAGCGTTATTAATGCCCCTATTTCTTATTGAATTTAACAATGTGATACTAGTAATTGCTAAACCTTAAGGAAAGCATAATTCTTAATGTGAATTTACACTCCACTGCAATAGATTTAAACAAAATTTATGTGCAATTGTTTATATGCTTGGCCCGGTAAGTGTTCAATTCTCTAACTTTTAATATACCCGATTTAAAATGGGACTAATGTGCTTTATGCAAGCACATACCTACTTCTAAAACAGGAATTTGTATAATATGATGCAGAAGTTTTTGGAAGCACTTTTGTTTGCAACAATTACTCCAAGTTTTAACAAGAATCCTATGAGCGCCAAAGAACTCGAGCTAGTGAAATTTGCAACACAAAGTTTCCAACAAGATTTGTGCATGTATGTGTGAAAGGTATCAAAATATTTCAAGAAATGTAGGTAAACAAGTTTGACACTGGTGTTTGCAACCACAGTCACGGAGTAAACATTATTTATGTGATAGCTTTAGAAACAAACATGGCCATACCTTTAACAACTAAGATTTATTAGCAGTAACTAGTATGCAATAACATTGGAATTAATTTGAAATAAGAGTTTAGAGCAAGTATTCAACATCTGTAGACAGGTAATTCCATTATGCATTCTTTCCGGGCTTGTAGGCTGTGATCCAGTAGTTTTATTTTCCAATGTTTTGACAAAAACTTTGTCCGGCATCTTCAGGGAAATCAAAGCTGTGAAATACAGGCTCTGGCGTCTGGATCATTCTGTCCGGTAGCATTCCATTTATTTCCATGCAAGGGAGGAGGGCATGGCTTATTGGAGGCGGGGCATGGTTGCCTATTGGCTGTCATCGATCGGTGTATTGGTTCCAATTCTGGTATAAGAGGGGAAACTCCCCTTTGATGTTGTTTTGAACTAATGCTTCTCAGGGCCGGGATCCAAGAATTATTTATCTGCTGTCTCTCTTCCTTATGGTTGAAGGCATTGTGATGTTTATATATTTCAATAGCTTCCCGTGTCAATCTAGCCTGGTAGTGAGCCATCCTTGAGAGTACAACAGTGTCCTTGTAGCTGACGTTGTGGCCAAAGTGTAGGGAATGTTCTGCCACTGCTGACTTTTCTCTTTCCTAACCGGCTGTGTCGTTCATTTTCTTTGAGTCGAGTGTTGATGCTCCGCGTGGTGGTACCTATATATACTTGGCCACAACTGCAAGGAATTTTGTATACACCAGCTGTACTGTGCGGATGGCGTTTGTCTTTAGCAGAGTTAAGTAAATCCTTTATTTTCCTCGTTGGTCTATAAACTGTCTTTATATGATGTGACTGTAGAAGTTTTCCGATACGGTCTGTAACTTTGTGGATATAGGGCAGATATACGGTGGCAATTGTTTGTTCCCCCTGCATTTTTGAGCTGACGAGTACCTTGGATGACAAGCTCTTTTAATCTCTTTGTACGTGTAGCCATTGTTACTGAGGGCCCTGGTCACCTACAAGCCTGGAAAGAATGCATAATGGAATTAGCAATGCCGGCCATGAAAGCCTTAGCATTTATGTGACCTGTAGACAGCCTTCACATCTTTTACAGCTTCGACAAAAAAAAAATTGCAGATTAAGTAAACATTCTGCACAATCTATGAATTTACAGAAAAACCGTTGAATCTATTGAAGTACACCAAAGGAAAAAGTTGTCCTTTATTCAATTTTCTATGAATGTACCCATAAATTAAGCACCTTTAATCAACAATAACTCTGCTAGGTGATACTGTTTTTTAATAAAAATATTTCCTTCTAGAAAACTAAACTTTTCAGCCTTTTGGTATTAGACTTTCTTGCTATTCACAATAAGAGAAATTCACTGTTAAAGTCTGACACTTCCACCTGTATGTAATGTGCCAAACATTGAATGACTGGTTGCTGTTCGACAAGCAAGCTCTTGGCTCCATCTGCTGCCCGCTGCCTGCCAGTGCCTGCTCTAACCAATAAGCGACTGGCCCACTACAGGTAAGCACATTCTCCCAGTGTTAAATAGAAGCCCTATAAGAAACCAGAACCACTCACGTTTCCATGTACTCCACTGTACATTCCTTCACATAAGATCAGGGGACTGGGAAACAAGTGGTTAACATGGTCCATATATTGGGCAAGACAAAGCAATGTACAGAAAATTGTAGAGCAGAAAGGTAGTACCAAAATAAGTATTTTGAGGTTAGGAACCAACATTTTCACTCTGTTACATGCATCAATATCAAGTCCATCATATTATAGTCTCTGACTGATATAAAATTATAATTTCTGGAAATGTATAAAAGGAACTGTAGCATTATATGTATAGAAATCATAAGTTATTAAAATTCACCAAAAGATAACTGCAACATATTTCCTCCATTTCATTTGGCATCAATACCAGAAACTGTTTCTAAAATTCTCATGGAAGTTATAGCCTTAGTTGGTGTTAATTACATCTGTTATGGGCCTTAATGGCCTAGTCGTCGATGGACCCTTACACACACGCATGCACACTCTCACTTATTACACCTGTTAGGTGGGTGACAGGTATTTCTTGTAGGTCTTGTTGAATTTAAAGAAAACTTGAATGTTTATTTGGGGTTGTGTTTGAGCTTCCATGTGTGTTCCATACTTTTATTCTTTATACAATATCATTTTCCACTAAGTATGCAACCATATTCTCTGCTGAAAAATTATTTAATTCAAAAGGTTGTTTCAACCTGTTTACAAAACATTTTTTCCATGGGCATTTGCTACGTATGAGCACAGGGGCACATAAATACTTAAAACACTTCAGGTTTAAATCACTTCTTGGCTTGAAACTAGCAACTGACAAAGTTGTGAGTGCTTCAGGTTAGTGCAACATTGCCCATTATGAATTCTTGTAAACTGCATTAAATTTTAAAATAGAACAATCTGATGTGTTGCACTCACATGACTTTCTCTACTCTCGTACTAACCATTCTTATAAACACTTATTCCTATATCTTCGTGTTAGTTGAGATAAAAATTTGCAGAAATTATCTTATAGCTTATTTCCTTGTAGGTGCAAGGGGAATATAGGAACACAGTAGACTTTGAGCGATAGTCAAATCTTTTAAGACTTTCATATTCTGTTCTCTTTGCACAGCAAACATATAAAAGAATGAGTAACGATGTTCCATTTGACAAAAGTTTAAATTTTCCAAAACTCACACAAATAACAAGGAATATCTCCTAAATGGTTCGCTAACAAAAAAAATTTATTTGGACATAAATTGTGTATTTTAGCAAGGTCTATATTATCTGTATAGTAAAATTTGATCTCTCGCTTACAGTTTACGAGTTATTCAAAAGTCATCCAGAGTAAACAGGACTACATGGGCTATAGTCAGAAAATTCAAAATATATATTTCATTAGTCATAAAAGTATCTTAAACATATGGCATTTTAATAAAAATTAAGAGCCATTTGCAGGAAATAAAATTTTTCAAAACATTTTGCATGTAAAGGGTAGTTTAGGGTGGAGAAATTATCTTGAAAATCTATGTTCACATCATTAAAAGATATTAAATTTAAATACCAACTTTGGTTTTTAACTTTGTTTTTGAGTTATGCTGCCCACAGACTGACAGACACACACATACATGGCAGGGGCATAGGTTAGGGGGGGCGCTAGTTCGCTGAGCATTCCCCTTGTTTTTCTGTGTTTAATGGTTTTATATCTATTTTGTTTTGTACTAGTTGTAATGCAGAACAATTCTTTTATACAATCATTTAGCACTGATGTTTTTGCAGATCATACTGTTGAGCAGCTATATTTAGCAAAAATAGCAAACACAAAATTTACAAATCAATCTGTTTCATTTTAAACAGTAGCATACCTAAGACAAGGTCAGTGTTTCATTGCTTACATGTGGTATGGCTAGGACGGCCTCCCCACAAACCCCTCACATACCCATCTGTATACGCTAGCGTCTAGCTGTAAGATATGGCTAGGTCGGCCTCCCCGCAAACCCCTCACCTATCTCCTGCCTGCCCCTCTCACCTCCACAAACCCCTCACATACCATCTGTATATGCTAGCCTCTAGCTGTATGATATGGCTAGGACAGCTTCCCCGCAAACCCCTCACCTATCTCCTGCCTGCCCCTCTCACCTCCACAAACCCCTCACATACCCATCTGTATATGCTAGCCTCTAGCTGTATGATATGGCTAGGACGGCTTCCTCGCAAACCCCTCACCTATCTCCTGCCTGCCTCTCTCACCTCGGCAAACCCCTCACATACCCATCTGTATACGCTAGCCTCTAGCTGTATGATATGGCTAGGACGGCCTCCCCACAAACCCCTCACCTATCTCCTGCCTGCCTCTCTCACCTCCACAAACCCCTCACATACCCATCTGTATACGCTAGCGTCTAGCTGTATGATATGGCTAGGACAGCTTCCTCGCAAACCCCTCACCTATCTCCTGCCTGCCCCTCTCACCTCCACAAACCCCTCATATACCCATCTGTATACGCTAGCGTGTAGCTGTATGTGATATGGCTAGGTTGGCCTCCCCGCAAACCCCTCACCTATCTCCTGCCTGCCCCTCTCACCTCGGCAAACCCCTCACATACCCATCTGTATATGCTAGCCTCTAGCTGTATGTGATATGGCTAGGTTGGCCTCCCCGCAAACCCCTCACCTATCTCCTGCCTGCCCCTCTCACCTCGGCAAACCCCTCACATACCCATCTGTATATGCTAGCATCTAGCTGTATGTGATATGGCTAGGACGGCCTCCCCGCAAACCCCTCACCTATCTCCTGCCTGCCCCTCTCACCTCCACAAACCCCTCACATACCCATCTGTATATGCTAGCATCTAGCTGTATGATATGGCTAGGACAGCTTCCTCGCAAACCCCTCACCTATCTCCTGCCTGCCCCTCTCACCTCCACAAACCCCTCATATACCCATCTGTATATGCTAGCATCTAGCTGTATGATATGGCTAGGACAGCTTCCCCGCAAACCCCTCACCTATCTCCTGCCTGCCCCTCTCACCTCGGCAAACCCCTCACATACCATCTGTATATGCTAGCCTCTAGCTGTATGATATGGCTAGGACAGCCTCCCCGCAAACCCCTCACCTATCTCCTGCCTGCCCCTCTCACCTCGGCTAACCCCTCACATACCATCTGTATATGCTAGCCTCTAGCTGTATGTGATATGGCTAGGTTGGCCTCCCCGCAAACCCCTCACCTATCTCCTGCCTGCCCCTCTCACCTCCACAAACCCCTCACATACCATCTGTATATGCTAGCCTCTAGCTGTATGTGATATGGCTAGGTTGGCCTCCCCGCAAACCCCTCACCTATCTCCTGCCTGCCTCTCTCACCTCCACAAACCCCTCACATACCCATCTGTATACGCTAGCCTCTAGCTGTATGATATGGCTAGGACAGCTTCCCCGCAAACCCCTCACCTATCTCCTGCCTGCCCCTCTCTCCTCCACAAACCCCTCACATACCATCTGTATATGCTAGCGTCTAGCTGTATGTGATATGGCTAGGTTGGCCTCCCCGCAAACCCCTCACCTATCTCCTGCCTGCCTCTCTCACCTCCACAAACCCCTCACATACCCATCTGTATATGCTAGCATCTAGCTGTATGTGATATGGCTAGGTTGGCCTCCCCGCAAACCCCTCACCTATCTCCTGCCTGCCTCTCTCACCTCCACAAACCCCTCACATACCCATCTGTATATGCTAGCCTCTAGCTGTATGTGATATGGCTAGGTTGGCCTCCCCGCAAACCCCTCACCTATCTCCTGCCTGCCCCTCTCACCTCGGCAAACCCCTCACATACCCATCTGTATATGCTAGCCTCTAGCTGTATGTGATATGGCTAGGTTGGCCTCCCCGCAAACCCCTCACGTATCTCCTGCCTGCCCCTCTCACCTCGGCAAACCCCTCACATACCCATCTGTATATGCTAGCCTCTAGCTGTATGTGATATGGCTAGGTTGGCCTCCCCGCAAACCCCTCACCTATCTCCTGCCTGCCTCTCTCACCTCCACAAACCCCTCACATACCATCTGTATATGCTAGCGTCTAGCTGTAAGATATGGCTAGGTCGGCCTCCCCGCAAACCCCTCACGTATCTCCTGCCTGCCTCTCTCACCTCCACAAACCCCTCACATACCATCTGTATATGCTAGCGTCTAGCTGTAAGATATGGCTAGGACGGCCTCCCCGCAAACCCCTCACGTATCTCCTGCCTGCCTCTCTCACCTCGGCAAACCCCTCACATACCCATCTGTATACGCTAGCATCTAGCTGTATGTGATATGGCTAGGACGGCCTCCCCACAAACCCCTCACCTATCTCCTGCCTGCCTCTCTCACCTCCACAAACCCCTCACATACCATCTGTATATGCTAGCGTCTAGCTGTAAGATATGGCTAGGACGGCCTCCCCGCAAACCCCTCACCTATCTCCTGCCTGCCCCTCTCACCTCCACAAACCCCTCACATACCCATCTGTATATGCTAGCCTCTAGCTGTATGTGATATGGCTAGGTTGGCCTCCCCGCAAACCCCTCACGTATCTCCTGCCTGCCCCTCTCACCTCCACAAACCCCTCACATACCCATCTGTATATGCTAGCCTCTAGCTGTATGTGATATGGCTAGGTTGGCCTCCCCGCAAACCCCTCACGTATCTCCTGCCTGCCCCTCTCACCTTGGCAAACCCCTCACATACCCATCTGTATACGCTAGCATCTAGCTGTATGTGATATGGCTAGGTCGGCCTCCCCGCAAACCCCTCACCTATCTCTTGCCTGCCCCTCTCACCTCCACAGACCCCTCACATACCCATCTGTATACGCTAGCCTCTAGCTGTATGATATGGCTAGGACAGCTTCCCCGCAAACCCCTCACCTATCTCCTGCCTGCCCCTCTCACTTCCACAAACCCCTCATATACCCATCTGTATACACTAGCCTCTAGCTGTATGATATGGCTAGGACAGCTTCCCCGCAAACCCCTCACCTATCTCCTGCCTGCCCCTCTCACCTCCACAAACCCCTCATATACCCATCTGTATACACTAGCATTTTGCCACATGCTAGAGCGTGGTTCTGACTCCAGTGTTGCAAATAAAATTGTTATACATCAACTCAAAGTGTGTGCGACATTTACATCATAAGAATGAGTGACATACCACACCAGCTAAGATGTTTTCTCTCTTTTTTTTTTTGGATTTTGGGAAAAGAGTTTTTTTTGGGGGGGGGGGGGAATTATATGGCTTATATTTTATATACAACAAACACACACACATGCATGCACACACACACACACATCTGTTTTTTTGATAGTTGTATATTTTTATGAAATGTATTTAACACATTTTAATGTATTACAGTTTTGAATGAAAGATGTGTACTATGGAAACTACAATAACTACAAAACAGTAATGTTACTTTCATTTTATTTCTTATTGGTACTATAGTACTCTTAACAAATAATATTAAAAGGAAACAATGAAGAGCCTAAGTGCAAAGTGTTTAGTTTTCTGAGAACTCTGTGCCCTTTGCTACTTCCCAAAGCAGGGCCATCTCTTCATGCTCACTATGGTCAGGTAAAAAGGGGTCAATTGCCAAGAATGGTAACCTATCCAGACTATCACTAATGACAGAATGGTCAACTTCCAAATATGTTAAACCGTTCTTAGTCATCAGCCATTACTTCAATATTTTTGTAACAGAGTTTTACTTTATTCTTTTTTTGTAATTGAACAGTTTGCAGGAATGAACTTAAAGGAAAGTGAGAACTAATTTTTATATTAAAAATCGCTGGAATTTCAGGATTTTTTTTTTCGCACAATAAGGCATATTTCGCTTCAATCTGCACTCATCGCTAAAATTTGCTGAAACAATAATATTGATTTATTAATCAACATCACATAATTTAGAAAGACAATGGGTAATTGCTTTAATATGATGTCTGTCATCTTTACTGTTAATGTGAAAAAAAGAGTACCCCAAGTTATAGCATTCTTATTTTTTTATTTCATGCTGTGCCACTGATACATGGATCTTTTTCTAAAAATTCGTTTTTTTTTTTGGATTCATGGGGCTTCATAACATACTTTCAACAGAATTTCAACAGTGAATTTCTGGTTGGAATACAATACTTCCTCTACTTACTATATGTAGCAGAGAAAGTAAAAATGGGTTGATTAATAACACTGAACACCCACTTTTCAGAGACTAGTTTCCTCCATTATCAACTGGACATCGACTGAACTCGTTTGTAGAGGTTGGTGCTTCTGTAGACTGCTCTGGCGGTGATTCTAACAACTTGTATAATGGGCTCTTCTGTGGAATACCAAAACAAACTCTGTCCTTGTTCTTCCAGGTGAAGATCAGATCTGTTTCCATGTTGACAATTCTTAGTTTTGGATTAGGATTAATGTCATGATTATCTTTCCAAAAATGGGTGGCAACTTCTGACTGCGTTATACCTCTGTAATGTTCCTTGACTCTTGTTTCCAAATTCCTCTTAGTTTTTTCTATATAAGCCTGACTGCATTCTATTTAGTAGATTGCAGAGTTTTTATTTGCAGTAATGCTGTCTTTAGTGTTTGAGATGAGTAAGGTTTTTGTGCTGTATTTGTCAATTTGAGCCCACTGAATGTTATGTTGTTTAAAAATCTTTTGAATTTGTCAAATCATGCATACTGTATTCAGCAAGACACTATTGCTGTACATGAGTGCGTATTACTCCTAGCACAAACAGGTTTCACAATCAGAGATTCCAACTCAATGTGTTTAATACTGATGCATATAACAATCCAACATTCCTAGCCTCAAAATGCTGCATTTCGAGTCCACAAGTTTCTATGCACCCAGTTTAAAACAAAAGTGGGTTCAACCTTAAGATACTTGCATATCACAAAAGCAATATTACAAGACAAGAACATTCATCACAAAAACATCCTATATAAACAAGAGCAAATAGCACACTGTTGTGTGTTTCATGTATTTTTCTCTACTTTGTTGATGGGTTCTCGCTTCAAATAATACTTATTTTGGAATGTGCAATTATATTTACTGTATCTCCTTCCTAATTCAGCATGCACTTTTTACATCTTAGAAGAGCAAATGGCTGTAAAGATTCCCACACTACATTAAATAATGAATTTGGATATCACAATGCATAAAAATGATTATAACTAAGAGATTGATATTAAATATTTACATTTAACATTCATTCGAGTTAAAAAACTATATAATTGCATGCATCTTAAAGGCAGTTTAAACTTATCCCTTAATAACACCAGGGAAACATTTTCAGTACAAAATGTAAAAAAATATATGTGTTATGTGAAACTAGAAGGAATCTGAAGGAAGCTAATAGCATGCGACTGACAAGGGGAACATGTTAGACCTAGTCTCTTGTAAACTTTCACATCATTTTCTAGTTTTTCTATAAAAGATGACTGATTATGACGATGAGGCAAATAGACTGAGTTTCTGAATCTCCATCCACTTCGTTGGTTGTACTTTGCAAGGTTTCAAGGATGGTAATATTTCATTCACTGTGAATTAAGGCTCTGTACATATGTATATTTCTATGTGAAGTTAGAATGTATTCCACATATAAAGCTGAGGATTCACACTGTTTGCACGTTTACTAGAAACCCACTGCTCTAACCACTCGTATACAAATAAAAGCTAAATGTGTTGTTTTCTAGTGCCTTGCATCTGGCAATGAAGCCATTAACATTCGTGCCTTCCAATACTTTTGAACTGTAGTTTCTTCTGATCTTAATGCTTCACAGGTCTTCAAGTGGTCTTTGTTCATTTCTGCTGGATCGTTACACAGGACACATATATAAAAGCTAAATGTTAGTACGCATTATACGTTTATCTTGTAGATAATCTTGACGTGTCACTAATTTATGAGCATTAGCTCATGTAAGTGTTATGTGACAATGACATTGTAGTCAATGCCAGAATGTTTTTAAACAAAGTAAGCAATTTTATTTAACTTTATTTGTATTTTTTTTAGTTAAATGTCATTTTACCGGTTAAGTCATTTTGGATAATGAATGCATGAAGTAATGCTCTAATGAAGCAGTTTTTTTTTTTTTTTTTTGGTGTGTATGAATGTCCAACATAATGTAACATCGGATGATGACTTAATGAATGAAATTAGAGAAATGATGCTCAAATGAGTTCAAAGTCCATAGAGCTTAAAGTTACATGACATTTGTCTTTTCAGAATAAGGAAAACCCTCAGAAAAAGCCTTATCCGGATAACTCACTCTAACCAAGCTTCGAACTCAGGACCTCTTGCATGTGAGGCACACACGCTACTGCCACACCACAGAGGTGGGCTGGGTTATCCGATGTTCATCTTTTCAGGATAAGGAGAAAGTGTGGCAAAAGCCTTACCAGATCCTTACATAAGACCTCTTGCATGTGAGGCACACACGCTACTGCCACACCACAGAGGTGGGCTGGGTTATCTGATGTTCATCTTTTCAGGATAAGGAGAAAGTGTGGCAAAAGCTTTACCAGATCCTTACACAAGACCTCTTGAATGTGACGCACACACGCTACTGCCACACCACAGAGGTGGGCTGGGTTATCCGATGTTCATCTTTTCAGGATAAGGAGAAAGTGTGGCAAAAGCTTTACCAAATCCTTACATAAGACCTCTTGCATGTGAGGCACACACGCTACTGCCACACCACAGAGGTGGGCTGGGTTATCCGATGTTCATCTTTTCAGGATAAGGAGAAAGTGTGGCAAAAGCCTTACCAGATCCTTACATAAGACCTCTTGAATGTGACGCACACACGCTACTGCCACACCACAGAGGTGGGCTGGGTTATCCGATGTTCATCTTTTCAGGATAAGGAGAAAGTGTGGCAAAAGCCTTACCAGATCCTTACATAAGACCTCTTGCATGTGAGGCACACACGCTACTGCCACACCACAGAGGTGGGCTGGGTTATCCAATGTTCATCTTTTCAGGATAAGGAGAAAGTGTGGCAAAAGCCTTACCAGATCCTTACATAAGACCTCTTGAATGTGACGCACACACGCTACTGCCACACCACAGAGGTGGGCTGGGTTATCCGATGTTCATCTTTTCAGGATAAGGAGAAAGTGTGGCAAAAGCTTTACCAGATCCTTACATGTGAGGCACACACGCTACTGCCACACCACAGAGGTGGGCTGGGTTATCCGATGTCCATCTTTTCAGGATAAGGAGAAAGTGTGGCAAAAGCTTTACCAGATCCTTACATGTGAGGCACACACGCTACTGCCACACCACAGAGGTGGGCTGGGTTATCCGATGTCCATCTTTTCAGGATAAGGAGAAAGTGTGGCAAAAGCCTTACCAGATCCTTACATAAGACCTCTTGAATGTGACGCAGATACCTGGAGGTGGGCTTCTATGTAATGTCACAATCAAAGAGTAAGATCTTTTACCATCACTCATTTTGAAATTTCGAATGCCTGTTATAACAAAGTGGACAGTAATTCAGAAACACATTATATGCTAATATAATTTTATGTTAAATTTGTTTAAGTTTAAGCTTCAAGGAAAAATTTATCACAATTCCTGTTTTACACATAAAATATCTTGTGTTCTTGACTAAGTCTTTGGCACAACCTTATTTTTGCTGTTAATAGGTTCAACAAGGGTACTGTTCAATTCTCAATAAATAAACAAAACACTAAATCTATAAGATTTTGAGCAACAACATTGTCTGTAAAAGTGGCTAAAATGCAAACAAAATGAACTCTCTGCCTCAATTTTGGGGACAGACTGTATGAATATAAAAGTATTATCAATCTTTTTATGGGCATGGTCTCTCATATTACTTTCCGTCACATTGTAAACGCAAAACAAAATCACAGGAATGTAATTACCCCAAAGCATACACATAATCTAGAACTTTTTTAACTAGGCAAATGCTACTTGATCTCAGATCCCTTCTCATTTTTTACAGCAATAGTACGAGGTGCTACCTAAAAGCTTCCAAAATTCATTAATGACATGTCACTGAGCGCAGCCTAGGTGACACTCCATACATCTCTTGAGTCAGTACGATAGGCAGATTCATTGTGAGTTGGCAATGAGACCAGGATTTCTTTCCTACATTCAGGACTCACGAGAACTTCTGTTACTGCAATGAGGGGAAGGGAGGTAGTCTTCAATAATCAACATTTTGGATCACAATAAAAGTGTTCTTTTTACCATTTTTAGGAGTTAAAAAACACTTTTCAACTACCAAATAAGGAATATCCTTAATCAAGAACCAGTAATAAAGAAGATAGAAACTAAGGTTTTAAGATGATTTGGACATAAATGGATGAATGAGAGCAGGAAACCAAAACAGATATGGAAGGTCAGAGGGGAAAGAAGAAGAGGGATAGGGCGACCAAGAATAGAATGGAGCAATTATGTAGAGAAAATAGCGAATAAGAAAGGAAAGACTGAGAGAAACTAAACAACTAACTAGAGATAGGACAAAATATAGCAAATGGATCATGACCAGCCGAGGAAACCCAATGCTTGAAAGAGCATAAGGGAGAGGAAAAGAAGAAACCCTTTTCAAAGGTTTAGGTGAATATAAACAAATGCAATAAATATATATATAATGTTAACAAAGAATTGGAATGTTACTATTTTCTTCTTCTTTCAAGGATACAGTGATTTCATCTGTTCCAATATATATGGTCAATGCACCTCTTTGAGGTCTATCCAAATCTCTTCCCTACTGGGCGATAATGCATTAATTGTTTCGGTAATAGTAACCGCCTAGGTCATATCAGCACTGTCGTGTGCTGTAATAGTTTTTACATCCAGTAAATCTATGGGGCTCTTGCTTTTAAGCACAATTAAAAAAAACATTGGGAGTGATCGAGTGAGTCAGTTATTGACTGACTGAGCAACAGTGACTGAGTGACTGAGCAAGAGTTACTGAGTGAGTGAGTGAGTGATCGAGTGAGTCAGTTATTGACTGACTGAGCAACAGTGACTGAGTGACTGAGAAAGAGTTAATGAGTGAGTGAGTGAGTGAGTGAGTGAGTGAGTGAGTGAGAATTAACTGCCCTTTTGACACCTAGGTCATTTGGGCCCAAAGTCAAAACTTAAAACCAGAAAAACTCACAAATTTATAGGTGTAAATTAAAATGGAAAATTAAACATTAGATAGTTAAAATACTAAAACGGTGAAACATTAGAATGCTAAAATAGTACAAAACATCTTAAAAGTTTAAAATGCACTGAAATCTAGAATACAATTATTTATTTATGCCAACAAACTTACTGTTGGTGTTTTTAAACACACAAGCCGTGTGTGGGCAAAGTTTGAGAGGTAGAACTGGAACTTAAAAATGCAATGCCACAACTGGAATTTGAACCACAGACCTTCCGCTTGCCGGGCGGACGCTCTAACCACTGAGCTATTGTGACAAACTGCCAGAATGGAGTTAAATTCTCAAACCAGTTCGTATTTCTCCTGGTAAACCACAAAGGTAGTCTGACAGTCTCACAGTCTCTTAAGTTCCAGTTCTACCTCTCAAACATTGCCCACACACGGCTTGTATGTTTAAAAACACCAACAGTAAGTTTGTTGGCATAAATAAATAATAATTACCATGTGAACGTTATTTAATCCTGGGATATAAAGTACTTACAATAGTAAGTCACCATTGGGGTAATTGTTTCTGATGTGAGACTGCCTTTGTGGTTTACCAGGAGAAATACGAACTGGCTTGAGAATTTAATGCCATTCTGGCAGATTGTCACAATAGCTCAGTGGTTAGAGCGTCCGCCTGGTAAGTGGAAGGTCTGTGGTTCAAATCCCAGCTGTGGCATTGAATTTTTAAGTTCCAGTTCTATCTCTCAAACTAGAATACAGGTTTTATCAAACCCAATATTGGCAATAAACTGCAGTGCGTTATACTTCCTCTGTACCAAAATAGTAGCTGCATTTCTTTAGCAAGCCATTTATTGACAAAAACAGTCTGACAGTCTCACAGTCTCTTAAGTTCCAGTTCTACCTCTCAAACATTGCCCACACACGGCTTGTATGTTTAAAAACACCAACAGTAAGTTTGTTGGCATAAATAAATAATAATTACCATGTGAACGTTATTTAATCCTGGGATATAAAGTACTTACAATAGTAAGTCACCATTGGGGTAATTGTTTCTGATGTGAGACTGCCTTTGTGGTTTACCAGGAGAAATACGAACTGGCTTGAGAATTTAATGCCATTCTGGCAGATTGTCACAATAGCTCAGTGGTTAGAGCGTCCGCCTGGTAAGTGGAAGGTCTGTGGTTCAAATCCCAGCTGTGGCATTGAATTTTTAAGTTCCAGTTCTACCTCTCAAACTAGAATACAGGTTTTATCAAACCCAATATTGGCAATAAACTGCAGTGCGTTATACTTCCTCTGTACCAAAATAGTAGCTGCATTTCTTTAGCAAGCCATTTATTGACAAAAACAATATATAAATGAATATACTTGGAGCAATATGGTATTCACAGTGCTCATAACTGCATCTAGTCACCCAACACTGTCTAAGGCAGCATGAGTTCAAAGTTGCACTGTACAACTAAAAGTAAACATCCCTGTCATTGCCTTCTCTGCTGCCCCATGTGAGGCAGACTTAAGACATTGTTCACTGTCTAAGAAGGAACATTTTTAAAGGCTTTTATAACATCAGTAGCAAGTTTGACTGTCGAGAGACTGTATAGCACTCAACAAGCTGAGATTGAGGATATTCAGATCTTGACTGTTCGGAGGCTGACAATATAAACTCAGGAACAGAAACATCTTTGTGTGGTTTTACATTATCCTGTTTTATGTAGATGGATTTTGACTTAATGAAGTAGCAGGAAGAACTTTCTTGATGAACATCTGTCTGAATACTTCATGCGTAACAGACTGGATAGATTTTGTAACCATTGTCCCCCTACATCTATTTTGCTACTCTGTTTTCTGGCTCATGGAACATGAATGGAAATAGTCCAATTTTACCATCAAAGAACTGGTTACACATTGAATCGTGATGGGGACGTGCCACTGCTGATAGAAACATCACTTTCGTAATGAAACTTTAATTCTGACCTGTTTGATGTGGAGCAGGTGCTGCAAGATAGAACTTGGCTTCCTCTTCAGTCATGTAAAACTGTATTTCATTAATATTGTTGTTGTTGTTGTTGGCTAATGCTGGATTTATGCAGCAAATGTGTTTTTCAATCTGATGATAGTTGCTGCAGAAATGCAACATGATGCTTGAGACCTATGAGTGATTCAAGAGGTTTTAAAATTGCTCAACACCAGCAATCATTGTGAAAATGTTTGGGCTGTGAAGGGTTTGTTCTTCCTGGTAGGACGACAATGTCTTCAAGCAACTGACAGACAACACAAGGAGAACATCACAACAATACAAAGGTGCAAACAGGTGTCATCACACAATTCCTCAAATAAACAAAGTAACACAACTGATGATGGGAAAGAGGTTCCCAGAGACTAGTCTTGAGTAAGCAACATGTGGACAGAAAAATGCTTCAATAATTTGCCAACTCATCCCAATACTATATAGAGTACCTTTTATTTGTATATAAAATGACAATACCGTTCCTCATTCACCGCACTCACTAGAGGTAGCCCCATGTCATTTCTTTTGAGACTGAGGCAATATATGTATCAAAATAAGAAATACTTTTTTTCCTGACCTTTTTACCATATACTTGGAATATAGAACTTAGTTAACAACATATGTTAAACCATTGTTCTAACACTAACTAGGACACTGACGGTGGGAACTTTTGAGTAGCACCTTGTAATTATACAATGGATGTAGGCAAGACATGTGCAAGGGAACTATACTATTAGCTGCGATCCCTTCAGACTCACAATTTCCTTCTGCAGCTGAGCAATTTCTTGCTCTGAGGCTGCTCGGATTAGCCGAAGTTCATTAGCAAGTGCGTCTTTCTCGTCTCGGAGCTGATCAAGGAGCTCCTCCCTTTCTCTGGCAGTACTTCTACCCTTGTCAACGAGCACTTCAAGTGCACGGGTCCTCTCCATTAGTGCATCTCTCTCCTGCTCTGCCCGTCGCCGCTCTGTGCCTTCTTCTGCAGCTTGGCGACAGAGGCGTCCGACTTGTGTTTCCAGAGAGGCAATCTTACCACTCCAAGATGACTTTATGTCTGAAAGATGGAGATGAGCTTCTTCCAAACGTCGCTCTAGAAGTATGCGTTCTCCAAGCAATGCTTGCACTCTTTCATCTACACCAAGCTCTGACCCCAAATTCATGCACTCGGCATTGCTACGCTGTTCCAGTACCACCACCCTGTCCTGCAGATGGCGCACTTCCTCCTCACTCTGTGCCAGTTTGCTTGATAGCTGCGAACGCTCCCTTTCTGAAGAATGGCGCAGAGACTCCAGTTCATCCTGCAAACAGTACCATTTTCAGTTCATTATGTTTATTATATTTCCATGATTAAAAAAAAACCAATGCCACAAGAGGTTTGCTAGCAAACTTATATTGATACTATAGGGTCATTTAAGGTACATGGTAACCCATCCAAGGACTCTCTCCCTTGCACAAGAGAAATGGTGCCGGCACAGATGCACCAGACGAACAAGCACCATCTCTCTTATTGTTTCAAAGAAAATGGGTCTTATTATTTTCCTAGCAGTTATCACACTTCAATTTTCAAGGCATTCCACAAAATAGCACAGGGTTTTATGATGCCCAAAATTGACTGTGTTCATGTTAATTAGTTGGACTGGTTCACTGAGTAATTTTTGAGGCTATCAGCCATAACTGGCTTAGATTTCATTTAGTTTATGTTATGTTAAAACTGACATAGAATGAGAGGTAGAACTGGAACTTAAAAATTCAATGCCACAGCTGGGATTTGAACCACAGACCTTCCGCTTACCAGGCAGCTGCTCTAACCAACTGAGCTATTGTGACAAACTGCCAGAATGGCATTAAATTCTCAAACCAGTTTGTATTTCTACTGGTAAACCACAAAGGCAGTCTCACATCAGAGACAATTACTTACTATTGTAAATACTTTATGTCCCAGGATTAAATAACCTTCAGATGGTAATTGTTATTTATTTATGCCAACAAACTTACTGTTGGCAGAAGGTCTTTGGTTCAAATCCCAGCTGTGGCATTGAATTTTTAAGTTCCAGTTCTACCTCTCAAACATTGCCCACACACGGCTTGTGTGTTTAAAAACACCAACAGTTTGTTGGCATAAATAAATAATAACTGACATAGAATGTTTGTCTAACACTGAACCTGAACCTTTAAATTTATTAACAATCGCATGAAATGCCTCACTATAATATGAAATTAAAAGTGTGATGAGTGACAAATATTAGAAAAATAATAGCACCCATTTTGTTTAATGAAAGAGTAAGAGATATTCTGTGTGAGAGGTGCATCATTTCCTTGGCGACTGTCAGTTCTCATGCACTAATGACCTTATACTAGCAGCTCTACCAACTCTAATCTCTCAACACATTATTTCTAGCTGAGTATTACACTTCAAGCACTTATAAAAACTAACTAAATTATGCATGAACCGGCAGAATTACTTTCTACTGGTTGTAAATTAATCTATCGTCTTACGACTCAGGTACAATTTTTATCATGCAACAAATCTCTGTAAGAATAAGTGATTCTTGTAGCAGAATTAAACATTGGAATAATATTGTGATTTATAAAAAAAAAATGTCTTATTTGGAGCAGTTAATTATTGTTTGAATATGTTTATACTATATTAATTGAGAAGTGTTACCTATGTTAATTTATTTCTTGTTGCCATATTTAACTATTTTGCAGATGTCCAAAACTATAACCTAAATCTAAAGGAATATTAAACCATAATTTATATTATTAAAGTAAAGAAATTCATGGCCAGCTTCATACGCCAGAGAACTGTAATAAAACTTGCTTGTCATTATGTAGAGTGTATCAATTCATTGAGAAAATCAATACTTCAGCAACTTTGTTAGAAATCTATAAAATAAAAGTATAAAAATGACTGCACATAACCTGTGAGAACCCAAGAGAATTATAGTGAATAAACTTACACTTGTAAATGCCAATTTCCTTGGGAGGTATCAGGAATGTTGTTAGCTAATGCTAGATTTCTGACAATGAAGTCATTAATTCTCTTACTCTCCAATATTTTTCACCAATAGATGGGAAGGGCACTAGAAGTGGCTGGGCATATTTGAAGGTGGTCTCGGTCCGTTTCCTCTTGCAGATCACATAGAGGACAGAGTGGTGAAGAATATATCCCAATTCTGTTTAAATGTTTTGCCAGACAATCATGTCCTGTAATCAACCTGAAGGTTGCAACTGCTGTTTTTCGAGGATACTCAGGAATTACTGTTGAATATTTGGTAGTTCACATCTTTTATTTTTGATTTTTCATAGTAATATTTTGCAGTAATTTTTTTGAATTCAGAGTTGACTAATCTTTTAGCTGCATAAAATGGTAGATTAACTATAGATTTTTGTACACCGCTGGTACCCTTTTTTGCAAGAAAATCAGCTTTCTCATTACCACTCAGTCCACAGTGAGCTGATATCCATTGGAAGACTAGGTGTTTTTGAAGTGCTGTTAGATGGCTAAGCATCTTCCAACATTCTATAATTGTTTGGTTTTTTGGTGACAACTTGGAAGTAATTGCTATAATTGCTGCCCTGGAATCTGAGAGAGTAACTGCTTGCTGAAAATGTGAAATTCTGTACAAAAGATTTTGTTGGGCCATCGACTTGCTTCAATTTCTCCATCAAAGTTAGTAGTTCCATAACTTAAAGATTTGCAATAGGAAAAGAGGTGACATGTGACTCCAGCACCTGCTCCATCTTAGTTTGATATCAGTGATCCATCAGTATAAATATGGAGCCATTCAACTTCTGGAAATCTGGTATGGATTGTCTCTAATGCCAATACTTTTAGAACACTAGTTGGAGTATCACTTTTCTTAACATCTTCTGTCAGGTGTGAATAATATGTGATGTCTAATGTATGTGTCGGATTGACTTTAGATATGAAATTTTCCTTTGAATTAGGAAGGTGTACATCCTTCTTGATGTCTTGAATTTTGGAAACAAAGCTCTCCTGAGTCTTTAGTGTATGTGTAAAATTTCTCTTGTGCCATGTATTGAATGGGAGTCTGATCAACTTTTCGTGTTGAGTTAGAGCCACTTTTTCTATTTCATATTCAATGGGGCATTGATTGGTTAGTATTTCCACAGCTGCTATTGGTGTGGTTTTGATAGCACCTGTAATTAATCTCAGACTTTGGTTTTGAAAGATTTGAATTTTTTTTGTGTTTGCTGTTACAAGAACTTCGCTGCAGTAAGTAAATAATGGCTTTGTATATACATTGTATGTTGTGTTAAGAGTTGCTCTGGAACATCCGCACTTCATTCCTGTTAGACGTTTTAACAGTGAAAGGCGCCTCTCTGCTCTTCGTATTACATTTTCTATTTGTTTGGTCCATGTAAGTTTGGTATCAAATGTAACTCCTAAATACTTTGCTTCCTTTGTTTCTGGTAATTGTTGACCCTCGAAACTTAGTTTTATTTTTAGTGGTTTTTTTTCTTAGTGAAAAGATTTGGTAGTTTGATTTTGTTGGTCCACTTTTGTGGGTTGGTCAAGATTGTTGCATGGTTTTTTCCAGTTCTGTACTTCTGCCTTTTGCTTTTGAAGTCCACATTACTAAGTCATCAGCAAATAGTGCACACTTCACACCTGATTCTTGTATTTGTTGTGGCAGATCGTTAATAAATATTAATAAATGCTGAGCATTGCACCTTGTGGTACGCCGCGGTGTACTTGTTTGTATTTAGATATATTTCTTCCATATCTGGTAGCATGAAAGTGCTCTGTTAAGAAATGACATAGCCATGAAAACATTGGACCTTGTATCCCTATTTTGTTTACTTTCTTTAGTAGTTTTGTTTTGCATATAGAATCATATGCACTTTGGAATTCAATAAAAACTGATAAATTATCTTCTTTTCTATTGAAGGAGTCTTTGATTTCTTGACTGAGAAGTAAGACTTGTTCATTTGTAGAGTGGAACTCTCTGAATCCAGCTTGACATGGGGAGATTAAATTTTGTGATTCTAGGAACCAATTTAACCTGTTTGACACCATTCTTTCCATCACTTTTGCTATTATGCTAGTGAGAGCTATTGGTCTATAATTTATTTCTGATGCTGTTTTGTCTTTCTTCAAGAGTGGGACAATTATTGCTTTTTGCCATTCAGCAGGTACAGTGGTGTTCCAGGATAGGTTGTAGAGTTTTAGTAGTTGTTGTTTTGCTGTTTTTCCAAGGTTTTTTATGAACTCTGGATGTATGTGATCGGGTTCAGGAGACTTTGTTTTTTAGATTATTTATTGCAATGTTCAGTTCTTGCATATTAAAATTTTGAAAAAAGATATTGCATTGAGGATCACATTGTCTTTCTTGTTTCAAATCTTTCTTAAATTGTTTACGTTCCTTTTTATTATTTCTTGTTACTTTATGTGAATTAGCATAATATTTATTGAATCTTTCGGCTATGACTGCATCATTTACTAATATTTTATTGTTGTGTATGATAGGCGTGCTGTTGTTTTCGTTCCTGTCCTTGACATTTTTTATGAACTTATGGGCTTTGTTACCATCTGTCCTATAATACATTTTTTCTAAGAAATTATTAAAGTGATTCTTTTTAGCAGTATTAATTTCTTTTTTTAGTGAGACACTTTTCTTTCGCCATATTTGTGGATCCGATATGTTTTTTGTTTATTCAGCTGTATTTCTAGCTATATCCCTTTGCTTTTTCAGTTCTGCTAACTGGGGGTTCCAAAAGGGTTTGAAATTTTTAATTCTTCCACGAGGAATATGTTTTTTTGCAGTTTCTAGGATGACTTTACAGAACTTTTTGTTCATATGATCTGGTTGGTCATGCAACTGTGAGTTTGTTTGTTCTTTAAATTTATGTTCCAGTTCAGTTTTATATTTGTTCCAATCGGGTTTTTTGAAGTTCCAATACAGATTCATGTGATGTTGACTTATTTGTATTATCTAGTTTTATATCAGCAATTACTGCTCTGTGACCAGAACTCAGGAATGAAGATGGACATTATTTTCAATACCTTTTGTAATCAAAGTTGGTGAACAATATGAAAACTGTATTTTCAATAAAAGACCCCATGACAGTGTCCAAGCGGGAACTGCCTGTCACCAAAGTGCAGCAGCAAATCCCAAGAAATGCTCTGGTAAATATATTTTCTTTTGTGTAAACCTTTCCAACTACAAGTATATCTCATATTTCCTTCTCTGATACAAATATAGTTTTTATATCATTTAACTAACAAACCCCACAGTGCAACACCCCTACCAATTGGCTGCTGTATCCCCCAACTCTGCATCATGATTGGGGTGCAGTAGTGAAGGGTGGGATGTGGTCAGCATGCCAGTCTCTCCCAGCAGGAGAAAATCACCATGCTGGTAGTAGGAATCGGACCTGGGTCTCACACTTGGTAAACACCAGTGCTACCACCGTAATAAGGAGACAACCTTTTATATTATTGGCTTAATGGAAATTCAACCTAGTAAGTGATCAATTCTTTTCAGTTGTCAAAAATGCTACCAAGAACAGAAATATACTGATAGAAAATAAAAAAAGCTCAACAATCAATTGCAGAAGCACACAAGCATGAGAAAGGAAACAGAGCTGTTATGAAGAAAGAACATTATCTGTTAGTTATTAAATGAAAGTTTAAATTCTCACAATGTTTCTTGTACCATACCATAAGCACCACTACTGTAGTGTTGCATTCACATCACTTTCTCTACTCAATCTTCTATGAACTATTCTTACTAAAGCTTATTTTTCTATGTATTTCTTATTAATCAAGATAAACTTTCTATACATTTACACATTTCTTGGAGAGCACGTTTTTAAAAGGATGGCTTTGAAATATTATACTGCTTACGTGACCACAACAAAAAACAATATTTGGAAAAGTATAAATAGCTATTTGAAAACTCAAACTCAAATCAATAACAAGAAATCTCTCATAAAGGGTCAACACTAGAATAAAATTATTTGATAAGGTTTTCTGCAGTACTATTTTGTGTATCTCTTACAGTTTATCAGTTATACAAAAGTTATTCAGAATAAAGAGAACTTTAGAGAATATTCACAGAAAATTTTCAGACTTGAATTCCAAGTGTAATATCCCATCGGCAGATAATTCCAACACATTATTTTTGAGCTTAGTTGCTAAATTTGCCTCATTTATAGCTGCATTTAAAAACGGAGTTAAGATCCATCTTTGCCCAGTGCTATCTGATATCTCTTGCACTGAGAAATAATGACAATTCTTTCTTCAAATCATCTAACACCATTTTCATACCAGATATATATGAGTTGATGTTTATCTTGCTTCTGACTTCTTCAATGAAAGACTTTGTCGACGAAAATGAATCAAAGTTGTTTTGATTTATAAATGATGACCACAATTCAATTTCTTTTTTTTACAAAGCCATGGAGTTTGTCTTTTGCTGTAATGACAATTTCATCCCGCCCTTGAAGACTTCTATTCAAGTTATTTAAATGCTCAAATAGGTCAGAAAGAAAAGCCAATTTCAAAAGGAATTCTGGGTCAGGAATGAATTCAGAGTAATGTGACTTGGCTTGCTGTAAATATAATAATAGTTCAGCGTGAAGTTCCATAACTCTGGTCAGTACTTTGCCTTTTGATAACCACCTAACCTCTGTATGGTAAAGCAAATTGTGGTGTAGTCCCCATATCTTCACAAATGATTCGAAACAATCGGATCTGCAATGCTTTTCCTTTGATAGAATTTACAATGTTAATAATAATATTTAGAACTTGATTGTATTCTTGTGGCAAGGTTTTGGCTGCAAGAGCTTGGCGAAGGAGAAAGAATGCATCCAACAAGCGTTTGGCATCTGCTCTTTCAGTCTAGCAATAAATCCACTCTTCGCTCCAGTCATGGCATTTGCTCCGTCACTACGAATAGCACTGCATTTTTGCACCCAATCGATATCCATATCTTGCGTAGCTTCAAGGAACATGTCATGTATATTTGTATCCGAATCCTAATAACGCAAAAGCCTAAAATTTTTGTATGGATTTTATATTTTTGACATACATGAAAAAAAAAGGGTTGGGGGTTGCAAAATATTTTTTGATACAAGGGGGGGGGGGGGGGGCGTGTCATGAGAAAGGTTGAAAAACACTGGTGTAGAGCGTCAACTCATCAGTCAGATATCGCAATGATGTCATAAACAAAGATGCTGATTCCTGAGCTACATCTTCTTACGTTCAGTTCGATATTGCAGTTATGGAATGCCGCCCACAAAAACCTATCAGTCAGCTTTCCTACGCAAATGTGTGAACAAGTTTGGAAAAAATATTTTCAGTGAAGATGGTAGTGTCTTACTTTGTTTGGTGTGTGAAAAGGGTGTTTCTGTGAAGAAAAAATGTGACATTGTGCAACACAATCAATAAAATGCGGCATAGAGAGGTTTAAGAATAAATCTAAGTTAAACCAGCAGCTGACTAAAGGCAATGTTGGTGAGCAATCAAGTTCTAGTGATACATTTTCCAAAGGTTTATGTTTAGCAGTAGTGGGTTCAGATATTCCATTGTGTAAATTGAATAATGTGCAGCTTCGTGTACTTTTATAAAAATACATAAATAAAAGGGTGCGAGATGAATCTACATTGCACAAAAGCTATATGCCACAGTGTTTTCAAGAACTGATTGGTAATATTCGGAATACACTGAAGCATGAAAACATGGATTTCTATTGATGAAACCACAGATGCATCGGGACAGTATCTGTGTAATGCTGTAGTTGGTGCTACGAAAGAAGGTAGCAGATCATTTCTTCTGAATATACAAATACTCAAGCAAGTAAATTATTCAACTGTTGCCAGATTTTTCAATGACTCGTCTTTCTTGTGGTCAGAAGGGATTCGGTATGACAATGTATTGCTATTTGTCAGTGATGTTGCCCCATATATTGTTAAAGCGGGAGCTGGATTAAAAGTCCTTTACCCTAAATTAGTTCACCTGACATGCCTTGCTCATGGTTTACATCATGCCGCTGAAACTGTTAGAAGCCAGTATAAAGATGTGGATCTTCTGGTTTCTAGTGTGAAGAAAGTGTTTGCAAAGTCACAGAACTACCTCCAAATTTATCCTTGCCTCCTCAGCCAGTTTTGACTTGGTGGGAAACGTGGTTAGAGGCTGTGTCATACTATGCAGGACATTTCAGAGAAGTGAAAACTCCCTAAATGCAGATGATGCAGTCACTATTGCCACAGCATAAGAATGTTTTGTTAAAAACGGTGTACAAGAAAAGATACATTACATACGTAATAATTTCTCCAAAATACCTGAAATTTTAAAGCAGTTGAAAGCTCAAAATAAGCCCTTGGAACATTCACGAAGTTTCAGTTATATTGTCGTCAGAAACACAGAGTTGCAAAAATTGCATTTGATAAACTCAATCAGATGCTACAGAAAAATTCCATTTACAAAACACTGTGCCAAATTTCTAAAAAGCTTTCTGGCGAAGAAAGACAGACACATTGAAGAGCAATTCACTGAAGAACAACTGTGGTGCTTTTCTCATGCACCTGTGACATCATGCGACGTGGAAAGAACATTTTCACTGACAGACGCAGGAGTTTTACACAGGAGAATCTCAGGATGGCCTTCCTTGTATACTGTAACAGCCTTCAATAAGGTAAGCGTTCTGCAAAACTATTATCATATTTGCATGCATTCATTGTTGCTTTTTTGGTGCTTATTTTCATCATTTTTTGTGTCTATTTGCTTGCTTATTTTACTATTTTATTTTACTTAGAAATCTGGGCTTTAGTAATAATAATGTCAATAATTGTGAAATAATTTTGTTTAAAACTTAATTACTGAGCCCAAGCCTGGGTTGGACTACAAATCCTTTTTGAGCTCAGACTTGTTTGAGGTTGGGCCGAACCTAAGAATGTCGGCCTGTACATACCTCTTGCTTAAAAGCCATAGCCCCATCTCAGTACATTTGCTGACATGTAAGAGAACTTCTGCACAATGATCCTGTCAATTGACAGCATCAACAACAAACAAAATGTTAATTACTCTTCACTTCATTAGCAAATAGTGTGCCTCCCAATGCCAAGAGAATTCCTGTTAGCCTGCCATGTATATTCATGTAGGTACAGAGAAAGCAGCATGTTTCATAAGTAGTACTTAAGCAACAGCCCATGTTATCTGCAAAGCAGGCTGCAATAAACAGGCTTAAGCAATGCTTGCTTCAAATTACAACATGCACAAATGTTAAAGTAAGCCATGGCTCATTCTCAATATCACTCAATATAGAACAGCATTTTTTTGCAACGTATTTAACTGAAATTAGACCTGGTGTTAAAAACTTTACTTCAAAATTGATTCTTATGGTGCATAAATGCTGGTTTTGGTTCAGAAAATAACTGTGCACAATAATTGAAACTTTACAAGGACTTGAGAGAAACATTGCTTTTTGAGACATATTTAAAAAATTAGTAATTTGCCATCACCAAGTTGTTTATTGAGCTCTAAACAAGGAGCATTCACATTCACTGAATTTTACTCTCAGCAATTACTTTTTGTTCCCAAATTTGAAGAAAAGTGAGTGGATGAACATACAGACAGGATCTTATTTTGTAAAGATTGATCAGAGATCTGCATGGCCAACATTCTTAGGTTCAGCCCAGCCTCAAAAGCACTAGCCTGGTCCTAGTACAAGCATAGGTTATAGTGTACCACCCAGCCCAGGACCAATTGTGTCATTTTGTTTTAAACTATCATTTATTGACTTATTAGCGCATTTCCAAATATGTCCGCAGAATAATCATAGAGAATTCCTAGTAAAGAAATGGTGCGATAATTGCACTACTCTCGGCATTTCAACATCAGTAATCAAAAAATATAAATTTTTGTTACCTCTTAATTTTCAAGCCTGGGCCTTGCCCAAGTCTGACAAAGATTTTTCAAAAGGCCCACATCCACCCAGGACCTAGACCTGAGGAGTTGGCTCAAGCCCACAGAGACCTCTAAAATACACTCAACTTTGTTTTCTAGGCCAAGGTGACAACTTTTAGAATGCCCCTTATAATACAACTACTGTAGCAGCTATACAACCGTGCTACGTATCGTAAACCACTTACAACAACTTTGTGTTCAAGAAAGGACTCAAATACAGGGAAAATTGTGCTTCTCACAGCAAATAAGCAATGTACAAGAAAATGTGTAAATCTAAAACAAAGAAGGTTAAAAATTGTTACATAAGCAGAAAAACCTGGTGTAACACACTGTTATTGCTACTAAAAAAAAAAACAAGTACTTTGTACATATTGCCTCCATCTTCAGCATAGAGTTACAGATGAACCTGTGCCAGTGGTCTGTAGAGGTGTCTTGCAAGTGTACACAAATTCAGAGACTAGTTCATTTGCCTGTGGTATATCATCATTTATCCCAGTGGTTTTTCTTTTCAGATTAATACATTTTTTCAAATTTTAAATGATGATTAAAACTGAGTAGTCTCAAAGAAGACCACATATGGGCTTTTACACCGGGCACTTAATCAAAAGTGATGGTCCCAATAAAACAGCTGTGTCTTTGATATTAAACCTTCTTGTACATGCTGTCCAGGATAAAACTATCAATAACAAGCTTTAATAACTCACCAAATTATGAACATAGAAACTAGTTTATTTTTTTCTCTGGAAGATCCATGGTTGAAATCCTGGCTAAGGCATTGAATTTTTCAGTCTTGATTCTTACCTCTCACCATAGATGTTTGTCATGTCAAAAACAGTCTTCCTAAATAAGTTAAGCTTTCTTAATGGTCGTTTTTGTTCCACACACCCTGTATACTCAGATTCCAGGAAAAAGGAGCGAAAGGATACATACTTTGTTCACTGTAGCTCATTTTCAAAGAGTGACAGACAGCCCCATCTCTGTAGATTTGCTGCTATAACAAAATTCCAGCACATCGGCAGCACTGTTATGATCCTAGTAATGAAAACATTGATAACAAATAAAATGTTTGAGAGGTAGAACTGGAACTGAAAAATTCAATGCCGCAGCTGGGATTTGAACCACAGACCCTCTGCTTACCAGGCAGGTGCTCTATTTATTTATTTTTCCACTGTAAACTTGCCATATACTTTAAATTGTTTTCCCTGTAAGACACCTACAGGCTGTTACAATAAATTCAACAGATGGTTGCAACGGCCTCTGAAACTGTACAAAGTAACAATGTGTTACCAGCTTTTTCTTCTTAGTTAATTCTGTTTACTCCATGGTACATTTTTGCTGATGTTATAATGAATAAGATAAATGGTTAGTTTCTTTAAATATAACATATGCAAAAGCTGCCAGACTGATCAATTTTTCTACAATATATGTACTTTTTAAACTGAAGCATTGAGTGCATGCTATACTCTAAGATGTGAAAACAAAGCAAATAAAATAAACAAAACAAAGCAAATACTTCCACATACCTCAGGTTCACAGCCAGTCTTCATACAAGCCCACCAGCATTGAATTTCTACTTCTTGGGTAGCAAAAGACAGATATTGTGCTCAAACAAAACCTTTCTGTGCTCCCTCCGAACTTTATACACATAAAACATAACATTTAGTTGGCAATGAAAACAACAAAAACATCCCCCAAACTCTCTCAAACTCTTATATTGAGAGCGAGAGAGACAAAACAGCACAAACTTAACATACTTATCAGCAAATATTTTAACACAACATATTAGGCATTAATGTCATTTTTCTATTTCTGCTTTCTTTCTTCTAAAAAATATGAGCACATCAAGCCACATTTATATCTCTCATTAAAGCATTTAACACATTGACATAATAAACATAAAATTATAACAATGGTAATAGAATATGAATAATAATAATTGTCACAAGCATGCTGAACATTCCTTGCAAAGCAGACATCACCACATGAATTACAGGGAGAGAAAGGGGAACAGAAAGTGGGGAGAGGGATAAATAAAGAAGAGGAGGTGGAGGGGAGAGAGTGACAAAACTAAACTATGTAACTTTTAAATTAAATTCTATAACATGAGCTCATGTTCGCAGTTAGGCCTGTGTAATTTGCTACTTCTACTAATGCATTTATGCATGCAACGCGTCCAACTGTGTACTGTTGTGGCAGCCTGTTTTCACAGCTCGTATAGATCCTTCTTCTACCATTGCTACAAGCCCTTCAGTCAAAAAAAAATCTATTGTGCTACACTCACATGACTTTCTCTACTCACTCTTGTACCTAACTATTCTTACAAACTCTTATTCCTCTATCCACTTCATTTTAATAGAGAGAAACATTTGTACAAATTCTCTTATTGCTCATTTTCTTGTAGGTACAAGGGGAATACGCAGACTTTAAGTGATAGTCAAATGTTTTAAAGAGCTAGTCGCTATGTAATGTTTTTGAAATTCCATTCTCTTTGCACGGCCAGGAGCAGAGGTAAAAATACAATAACAACTTCCCATAATTGGTGTTTAAATTTTATATTCCAAAGATTCAACACAAAGATTTTAAAGAAAATGGAACATCTTTCAAAAATTTTTATTTTCTATCAAATAGCTCTTATGATTTTAATTAAAACAATGTTTCATAACAAATGAAATGTATGTATATGTTGAATTTTCTGTGAATAGTCTCTAAAGATCTCTTCATTCTGAATAACTTTTGCATAACAAGTAAACATTAAGGAACAAATGAAAACACACTACACAAATGTGTCAATTATCTCTAAACATATAACTGACTAGCATCAGTCACTTTCAAGATATTTGTTAAACTGTCTAATACTTCACCATTTGTTTAAAACTGCATAGATATTCAGTTGTTTCTAGAGATTGTACTGAAAGAGTATGCAATTTTAAGGCTAGCATTTGCCTATCACTATTCCCTTTTTAACTGTAACAAATGTAGCTGTTTCTGCAAAGGTTTATCTCAATTAAAATCAAATACTTAGGTAAAAAAGTTAGCTTTCATAAGAGTAGCTTGTATACACACTAATAAATGACAGATGGCAGAGAAAATCATGTGAATGTCATACAAGACATAAGACAGCTTCCTTTTTTTTTTTTTTTTTGTTTGTTTTACAAAGTCTGTGGTAATCACTGTAATTACCAAATAAAGACTAAATTATTCCTATTACTACGTTATGAATATGTCCACGTAGATTGTGAATGCTCCCATACTCACCGTGGTTAAGTTCCAAACATTACAGAAAGGGAAAAGCAAATATACAAACATGCTGCACAAGTAGCAGGTTATGTTTTAGGTCTCTTCTGCACTTTTTAAATTACCTTTTCTCCTCGTTTCTTTTACATTTAACCCAAATAAAGTGAGACAGAATATGGGTCAGATCCCGAAAAGGAAGTAATTATGTAAATATTTATTGCAAGTTTATTTATTTTTCATGTTGGTAAGGATTTGTTAAGTACTGAGAGTGTATTACCATTGTTACAGTGTACAGAATAATATTTGTTTAATAACGTCATTAATGTTAAGTAATATATTCAAAGTTAATATGTATAATTATAAGAATCATTTTATATTTAATATTAAAAGTGTAGGGAGGATAGATAGAGATCGTTTCCTCAACATTCCGGGAACTATTTAACATGTAAGATGACGTCATAGGCTATGCCATAGGAAATGGACATATATGCGTATGAATACAAACACATTGTAAAAAGAAAATGCTAGATCTTAGCATCCTAGCGTCTAAGAAAAGAAGACATATTTTTTATATGTGCAGGTTTAGATGCTAAAAGTGTGATTTAAAACAAGTAATGCGAGGAAACCGTTAAGGAAGTTGGTTCATGTGTAAGGAATGTTAACTGAAGTGTCATGCGTGTAATATTCAACAAAAAAGGTACAAATAAAATGTGAAAAATTTTTATCCTGTGTCCGCATTATTTCACCCTGTACCACGACCCGAGATAACGAAAGAGTCAAAAACACAGCACCATCAACGTTACATAATTAAAAAACTGCACCAAAAGCTAAAGCGATGAATTATGAAAAGAAGCTTTTAGTTGCTTGAAGAGCAAGATGCCAGAGTGTGGGTGCAACAACAGCAGTTTAATTTATAGGTTGGTAAATATACTCCTTAATAAGGAAGAATTTAATAAAGAATATGAACACATTAACACGGTGTTAGTTAATGGTTTTAGTACAGAATTTGTACATAAAAAGATAGAAAATTTAAATATCAAAAGGTCATAAATAAAGATTCCACTCTTAAAAAAATAAAAGATAACGGCAAATTTAAAAAGTGTACTTACCACCCTTGGGCTAATAAAAGATTTAACAAAATTTTTAAAGAACATGGCATAATGTTGGCTCCTCAAAATAAATATAAAAAATATGCTCAATTTTTCTAAAAAGGACAAAATTCCAAATTGTAAGAAGTCTGGCATTTATCAATTTGACTGTCGAGACTGTGATAAGGTTTACATTGGTAAGACAAAAGGACATTTGGAAACCAGAAAGAAGGAGCATTTTAGAAACATTAAATACAAAAGTCAGCGGTGGCAGATCATTTTTGGTCACTTAATGATGAGATAAACCCTGAAGTTAAATTATTAAAGCAATTAAGCAGGCCCATTGAATTAATGGTTTGGGAAAGAATATTTATTTTGAAAAATAGGGACCAGGTTATGAATTTTGAAATACCTTTTACTGATGTTACAAAATTCATATTGGGAGAAGGGGAGGAATGACGTCATCATAGGATGTCATGGCAGGTGACGTATACATGACGTCATTGCGAACCTGTAACGGCTTGTCTGTAGCTATTGCATAAGGTGAGGTCACCTGATGATGACACATATTGGATGTCGAAACGTACGTTGTGGAAAATATTGAGTGGAACTCAATTTATTGTAGTGAAGTGTGAGTCTCTAATTATTTGTGTTATTTGTGGATCAATTTACTTCACTGTTAATGCTTCAGGTATGTATATTTAAACATTATACAGTATTCAGACACAGCTATCCTGTCTTCCACAGTTCATTATTACACCCGGTTAAGTCATGAAACCATAGAGCTTTTCAAACATAAAGATAACTTGAATAGGAAGGAAGAAACAAAGCACTTAAATAAAGCTTGGCATTTAGCATTGTACAAAGCATGCAAAAAAACCTGAATGGAGATGAATCCAAGATCATATGCCACCAAGAGCTTCAACCACAGTAAATGCCAGTCCATCGACAACAATCATAGGCAATGAAAGCCCAACCGTCATGTGCCCACACATGCCAACGGCTCCGTATCAGTCACCAAGAGTAGCAGAGTACTATGAGAACGAAACGTCTGGAAGGAGATTTTCTACTAGACCACGGCCCACAAGCCCGGATAATCATTTTGTATTATGACACCGGATGTGAAAGCTTACGCAACATGTTCAACATAAAAAAGTGCTGCCAATTGGAGAATTTGGAATAGGAACAATTTTGCGATTAGCATACAATACAAAACTGATTACTTGCATTTATACACAAAAAGCTACTAATAAGTACATAATTTAGTGAACAAGCTATCGCCTTTATAGCTTTTTATATCAGCGTTGTATATTGAGAAATACTGGTCATTAGAAAGGATTGTCGTTGCTACCATTAAAGTAAAGAGTAATATAGGAGAAAGTTGGTGATATTCTAACCTCTCTTGCCTGCCTCATCATTACAACACATGGCTCTTCTTACAGCACCTCTAATCAACAGCTTGCCATGTGTTAAATGTCTTAACCATGGTTAATTTGGCGTTGGTGAAACTAGCCCTAGCAGGGTAAGGAATCGTGTAGTGCAACATGCTCAGGCATTGTGTTCCACTCTCACACACAGACATACATACATACGCTACGAGAAAGATAACACACCTGCAGATTAGCCAACTCATTTTCATAATGCCTGAGTCTTGAAACTTCTGATTTGAGGCCTTCAATTTGACTGGAAGCATCTTTCAAGTCATTCGCCTTTTCAGCTACCTCCTGCTCCTTGACAAGTAGCTGAAACAAACAACAACCCCTATAAAACTTACATTTCACCTGTCTGCAATGTTTCACTTCCATCTATGTATGTATCCATCATATCAAAACATCAACTTATTAACAATTGCAAAGGCTAAATACCTACAAGTGATCTACATTTTGATAATAAACTTGGTGAAAGCAACAGATAGATTCAAAATATTAGACACTTGCTAATACAAAATGCGGCTGTTCTAAGAAAACTTCAAATACAACATTGAGGGTTGTTATATCGTGGTTTCCCAGAGATGGCAGTACATGTTGCAGTAAGTGGTCAGTGCACACTCTTACAATAAAACAATATATGCTCAACCAGTGTATGCCTAACCACCCAATGTTCGCTTCCCTTTTCAACACCTGTCAAGTGAATGATATAGGAAGAGCTCCGTTAGTTCTATGTTGGCAGGTTTTCATTTCCAAAAGCTTCTTAAGAAGTTCACCATTGAAATGCCTAACATGTTTTCCAATGAGGAGAGGCACTACTCCCTTACTTGCCTAGCATGTCCCATGTAGATCTTGGCATGACCGTACATCGGAAGTCCATGATACCTATATCCCTAGTATCTGCTCTTGCATTTTTAGAATTTTTGTCAGGCTACTCTAACCGACATCTGATCTACCGGTCTGGGTGGCTCAGTTGGTTAGACGCTGGCCTACTGATCCCAAGGTCGCGGGTTCAAATCCAGCCCAGACCGATGGTTTTTAAGTGTGCTTAAAAATGACAGCTCCATATCAGTAGATTTACTAGCATGTTAAAGAACTCCTGCGGGACAAAATTCCGGCACACCGGCGACGCTGATGTGATCCTGGCAATTGACAGCGTCGTTAAAGAACAAAATAATTTAATTACACCAATGGATCAAAGAGCACCAGCGGTATTGGATGTGCTTATGTTTATGGAACCAAACCACATACATTCTGTTTTCATAGTAACACCTCCATTTATACCGCAGAGCTGTATGCAATTTACCGAGTTGTTTTATATGTGTGCCGTCATAAATTTGATGACTGCCTAATTTTGAGTGATTCTCTTAGTGCACTTGAGAGCCTTCGAGGGCTGTACAACTACAGCCTATGCTATTGTACAACGTATCCAGGATGCCCTCCATGTTTTACATGCTTCTGGTGTTAACGTGGTATGTGCATGGATTCCTGGTCATGTAGATATGCCAGGGAATGAAATGGCGGATTTGGCAGCAAAGGTGGCAACCACAAAACCCAGTATTACAAACTCTTGTAATGCTTCAGAAGACTTTAGGCTTGAAATGAGGAGAGCGATGGATGCTGTTGTGACGGTACGAAGAGTGGTCAGCTCCCTGCGATAATAAGCTTAGAGAAGAGAAAGAATCTGTGATAAACTGGGTAACTTCCTCTCACATATCTTGTTGCGAGGAACTTAACTTGGCTTGGTTGCACATTGGCCACTGTAATTTTCCGAGTGATTACCTTTCTAAACAGAACCCTGCTCCTCTTTATTCACTGTGCAGCAACCTTTTGTCAGTCTGTCACGTGTTGCTAATGTGTGTTTCCCTAGCACACCTTCGAGACTCTCTGCAACTGCCTGTTAGTCTTACAGAGGTCGTAACCAAGGATAAACAAGTGGTCAAAAGTGTTTCCAAGTTTTTAGCAAAGCTAAACCTGAGCTTGAGAATTTAAAACTTTAGATATCGATATTTTATACCTTCAACCTGTTTATGACTTGATTTTAATTCTGGCTTTTGCCTGTTAAATTCATGTATATTTATTTTCCTTTCTAGCAGTACTTTTGTTTTATATTGAAATTTATCTCTGACTTTTTGTCATGATCCATTTTTTAAGGGCACTGATGACCAAGTAGTTGAATGCCCTTAAACCTACATACATCTACCTATCAACCAGTGTACTTACAATGGTCACAGTTGAAGCTAGCTCTGCTGAAACAGATCCCTCACAACTATGTATAAACATTGCAGTTGATTTTCTCTCACACGTGGTGTTTCAGGCCACCAATAGAATGATGGTGTTTCCCTTTTGTAAGTACATGTTATTGTGAGAGATTGTGGACTACCATGTACCCATGTCTGCCATCTGGTGCCATTAAATCTACTCCAACCTCAAACCACAGCCTAGGAATCAGTACGCCAGCACCTAATCAACTGAGCCACTCAACTATAATTGGTTTGCTGTAAAAATAAAGTAGATATAAGCAGAAGCATGTGGCGGAAATGAACCTCATTGGCTGGTACATTTTAATACCCTCATATTCTTCCACAATATAGTTCCAAGGTCTATTTAGCTTCTTGCTTTACGTGCGTTCACTAAACCACTTAAATTGTTGTTATAATACGTTGTTGTTAGCTAATGATGGATTTCTGACAATGAAGTCATTAATCCTCTTGCTCTCCAATATTTTTCACTGATGGATGGGAAGGGCACTAGAAGTGGCCGGGCATGTTTGAAGATGGTCTCGATCCATTTCCTCTTGCAGATCACATAGAGGACAGAGTGGTGAAGAATATATCCCAATTCTGTTTAAATGTTTTGCCAGACAATCATGTCCTGAAATATTGTTATAATATAAAATATAACTTTCTAATGTAATATACTGCAATGATACAGTGTACCTTGTCGCCAATCGCAGAACACTCAGTTCTCAAGTTTTGAATACTCGTCGTCAACCGTAGGCTTTGCCTGTTGCCTCAGAACCATATTGGTATGCAAAATGGAAGTGGTAGAAGCCTCAATTAAGAAGGGGTTTATTTTGTGTTAGTTATAGAGAAGCAAAATGTATGTATAAGAAATTATGTTGGGTGGATATGACAGACTAAGAGCCTGGGCTGAATGTCTGTCATATTCAGGTATGTATTACTTTAAAGTAAATAAATAATTAAAAAAAAAGAAGTAGTTTTATTTAACATCTGCGAGGAAAGCCTTTAAGAAACAGTGAAGAAATTAAATTATTTTGTTGTTTAATGACGTCAATTGCCAGGATCACATCAGCATTGCTGGTGTGCCGGAATTTTGGCCCACAGGAGGTTTTTTACATGTTAGTAAATCTAATGACATGGAGCTATCGTTTTTAAGCACACTTAAAAACCATTGGTCTGGGCTGGATTTGAACCCGGAACAGTGAAGAGGTTATTTATTTTGAGTATATTCAATTAGTTTTTGGTGAAGTATCCTAGGTGGCTATAAAGATGTGGTAAAACGTGATAATGGACAATGTCTCTTACCATCCAATAAGAGTGGAGCGCATTCCAAACAATGCATAGAAGGAAAACCTGAAGTGCTATCTTAGCTGAGATCTAAGAATCCTTACAATCTGATACATGTGATTACTGCAATAACAATGGCTCTCATATGTTCAATAATGCAATGGTTTATGTGGCAACAAAGAGAGCAGTTAAATTCAGGTTATCTGAATGAGATAAATTGGGCAGTGGCAACATTAATCTGCGCACATGCAGATAGTATGTTAACCAACAGCATACTAGAGGGGGAGTTCAGTGTGGAGTGCGAAGCAAAACACTACTTTATTCTAACATCAAATAGATTTTAGATAATATTAGTGAAGTGATAGTAAAAACTGGACTAGATCACAGTGAGCACTGAACTAGTTCACATGAGTAAACTGAACTAGATGACATTCAAGGGAGGTTCATAACCACTCAGTAATGGAAGCAAGGCAGCACTCCACAATTGTAATGCATTTTATCTATCATCATGTTGATAGCAACATGGACATCCATACTGTGCACAGGGAATATGTTGTTTCTAACTGATCAATTCTAGTTTTTCTAGCTTGTGACTAGAGAGAGCTCTAGCAGCTATCTCATGGCACAGCCACCTGGATCCAACATGCCGTGCCTGGTACATGGCAGCAACAAAGTTCAAACTTCTTTCTCATCGGTTGTCAACACCTCCATTTCAACATACTCATTCTGGTTATTATTACGATTACCAGTGGTTGTCAACCAGCCCTAAAACTGCACAAACTTCCAATACTTCAAAATGCATAAGTATAATCATGGACTTTCCCAGGATGTATACATGAGAAAACAACAAATATGGACATTTTGCAAAACATGTTAAGTTATTATAATGTGCAATTTTCTGTTCTTACCTACCAAATGTTTCAGTTTGGCCATTTCTTGGGTTTGAAAACCTTCCAGCTGGTCTATATCCTCCTGATATTGATAAACTTTCTTCTTATACTCTGGAAAACAACAAACTCCATTAAAAGCATGAATAGTTTAACTAATGTAAGGGAGATGAAAAGGCATGCCAAATCCTACCTTGTGCAATCTTTAGTTCCTCCTCCAGCGCTAGCTTCTGTTTCACCACATCCCTTTTCTCTTCTTCCAACACTGTTTTTTCCTTTTCAAGGATGTCCACATTCCTTCTCCATTCCTCTTCCTTCTTCAACAGCTTTTTATTCCATTCTTCATCTTTCTTTTCTAGCTTCTTATTCCATTCCTCCTCCATTTTATGCATCTTTCTTCTCCACTCATCCTCTCGTTTTTCCAACTTCTTTATTTCCTTTGGAGTCAGCACCTAATTAACAATACAAGGGTTCACATTTATCTGAAAAACACTGCAGCAGATGCTGGCATTCAATGACATTGTTTCAAATTGTAATATGTCCAAAAAATAACATTTTACAGGACTAGCAAAAAATGTATCACTCCTAACCTGGAAAATTGTTCACAAATTGTAAAATGTAAGGTCACTGTGTTTGAGGCTTACTTCTAGAAACATGAAAAAGAGAATTAAAGAAATTGAAGCTATTAACAGTGAAGCAACAAGATTCTAAAGTAAGAGTTGCAAGTTGCAAGTTCGTGCAAATTGCACAAAAAACTTGCAGCATTGCTAAAGATAAGTGAAGTTTTTAGTTTCTAATTTGTTCTCACTTTAGAATGAAAAAGAGAATTCAATTTGTAATTGTGTTCTTCAAATTGAAGACAAATGTGTTACAGTTAATATGCTTTGATGCAATAATTGGTAAAATATACAAATAAAATTAATATGGTAAATACATAATTTACAGATTATATGAGGTGCTTAGAATAGCGAGGGCGTAAGTGCCAGAGTACGAACTTTTTGTTTTTCTTGCAACATATGGTATTAAGCCTACTCTTTAATACCTGTTAAGTGTGAGTGGCTGATACGCCCTGGATATGATTGAATTCTCCATTTGAATACAGCATGGTGTTAGACTAACGCGCTTCAGCCAAATCTCAAGAATGGCAAAGGCGCATAAGTCAACCTGCCGGCTGCTACGCTGTGACAGTCACTCTTGAAGAGAATGTAGCAATAAATCACCCCTCATAAATGGTTATTCCTTAACCTTTCATACATTTTGCAGTTTTGTAAATAATTTTTACCTGGATGTACTCCTGCCTGCATGGGATATTTCCTTAGTTCAGTCTGTTGCTTTTAAAGAAAGCTGCAACATGTTTTAGTGGCTTGCAGCTCTTGGTTTAACTTCTGTTTAGCATTGTGTTGTTTACTAACAATACCATTGAACAAACCTTTAGTGCATTTAGCGTCGTGATTTACTTTTATTAAGCACTATGAGTGACACAATGATTCTATTTCTCATCATGTAAGTCATCCCAGAAAACGCTGCATGCAGAAAAACCGATGGAAAATGCATATGGCTAAGAAGAAGAGAAATACAGGTGAAGAACATGTAAGTTAAAAAACCAAACATGTAGTAAAGGCACGCATCAGAGGTAGAAGAAGAGACAGCAGCGAATGACAATACTTTACATTATTAACTCACTCCGGTTCCTCTCGGTAAAACACAACTTGGACCAGCGGTTAAACATCTTCGGTGATCTAAACATACATTTTGTTAACTTACTTCTTTATATTCACTTTAGAAGTATTGTTTGTCAGCATTAGAACAAATATTTACCAATATTAGTTAAAGTATTGCTTGCAAAATGCTAACTTTACAAGTAAACGTTTTGGTTAGAACGTGCATGAAAGCATACGTTATCTAAATGATGATGATGATGATAAAATTAACCGTCTGAAATCTTAAATATCTGCCAAATAACATTTTACATTCCAAATTAACCGTATTAATCCACTAGATTCACATCTGAGCAATTTTTAATCTCTCTATAAATGCTTTTAATATGTACTGCATAGTAAAACTTGAATAGCATTTTTCTCAAAACTAGCTTTTGGTACATACGCCCCTGCTATTCTAAGGGCCTCATATTTGTTATTATAGAAGAACAAAAAAAAAGCCTGTGGCGCTACAGCCCTTTCCAGGCCAAGGCCTACCACTACCTGTCCACTGCATCGCCCACCACTGGCATGAGTGGGGTGCCCCCACCCCTCCTCTTTGGTATTATACAAAATTATCTCTTGATATTTTTCACAATAAATATGACATTGAGCTTGGCGTACAACAAACGATGGACAGGGGCAAGCAACTTCACAGCACATGTCATGCCGGCAAGCAAGCAAAAACTTTCAGGGCTGGGCTACCTTGCATAACTACTGTGTGTACATGACTGTCAACAACCGAGGCAGTGTATGTGGAACTTGAAAGGTCCACATAATGTCATAGGCCAGAGAACAACAAAGCAGCAACTTTGAGAGTTCACTTACAGACACGAGTCGATCAGTGTGTCAGACATGTCATCATGCTGGTACATTGTAAGAATCACATGACAAGTGATTTTAATGTTGTAATTACGGTATGAGGGACAGAGACACTGAAGGCACTAAGAGGACTGAGCAAGGTCATGAGAAGAACAGTTGTGAGTTGTGATAGCCTGAAAGACCATAGAATGTGTTACATTCAGTAAAATAGAATTGTGTATTTGTGGTAAAATTTTGACATTTTGGAAGACAATAAAGTGACAGAAAAGTAACCGGATTGATTTTCATCATTTGTCACAATATTCTCATATAGTGGGAGTTCATAATGTCCTCTTAGTGCTAACTGACATTAAGATTTATGTCAAACTAACATATTATTAAAAACCATATTATTGCACAAAAATATTCAGACTAAGCATTTTGATAAACAATTCACGCTGTCTTTATGTTATAAAGACAGTGTGACAACTCTTTAAGGTAATGTATCAGTGAAATTTGTCCAAATTTTTATTTTTACTTTTTGAATTTTTCATTATGCTCATACTTTGTACTTTAACGACACACTTTAGTTTTCTCAACCTCAGTCATTTTTAAAGCTCCAGGAGGGTATTCAAATATGCTAGTGCAGATGAGCATTCCTCATTAAACATCGTTGCTACATCTTTCAAATGCATTTTTCATTTTCACTGGCTCTGAATTTGGTCTCTTGCATGGAATTTTGCTTCAGAAAGGTTGTAAGTTGGCTGTGCTGAAATGAATTAAACATTCGAGCTAAAATGCCAAGAATCTGATATGGTTTGCTTCCAAACAGAGAAATGCAGTCAGTGTTCTGTAATCTTGCCAGGTTATTTCAGTGTTCCAGTTATAGGATATTCTTCAGAAAGAGTCCCGTGAGAGTTTCGTAAGAATTTTGTCTAAGTCCCACTCAGCAGTGTGAGCGAATTCTCACAAAAGTTGCCAAAGTTGCAGTGTGAATTCAGCGCTGCCAACAGCACTATTTCTCCATTAATTTGTTGCCAATCTTAAATTTGAATGTTTTAGCGGGACCCAGCAATACGCTAGTGAACTTGCTAGAAGCAAGTTGTGAGGCTGTAATGAATCGCTTCATTAGCATAGTAGATTGCCTTTGTGTTAGAATAAGAAGAATGTATACAATTCCTCTACGACGAGGTCCTGCTGAGAACCCGAATGCTATGTAGGGAATGTGATGCCGTGCTACACTCCATAACAAACATTAATTAGTGTTAATTCAGTGCTTCCGGTGGAGTATTTTTAGTGGGTAGTGCCCTAGGGCGAAGCCTATAGTCCCCCATCTGTGCCATCCCAGCACATGGGGTTCCATAAATGGATTTTTTCTACACTTGAAAATAAAAAATAAAACGAGCCAACATTTTGTGGACCCAGTCACAAGGCAATAACGGTGCTACACAATAATGCACACAACAATAGTATGGAGTCGCGCTAGTGATATATCTGTGTGGGCAATAACGATAATTTACACAATAACTGTATGGAGTTGCACTGGCGGTGTAGACTAGCCGAGGCGTGCACGAGTGTTTGGTGTGTTGGCAACAAAAACTAGTGTGGTTGAAAAAAGCAATTAGTCTAGTTAAGTTGAACCAAGAGTGGACAGTTCAGAATGACAATTCAGCTCATTTGTTACTCAATTCATCAGATTACTTGTTTTGTTTTCAATGTCTCAAGTGTAACGTTTGTACTACTCTAAGTGATCAGCAATAAATAAAGTGTATTTATCAGCGACTGTTCTCATTAGTTACATACAAAATGTCTCAACTTTTCTGAAAACAGCTTGTGAACTCTTCTTCATTCACAAGGAATTTTTGTTAAATGTGAAGGGATACACAAAAGATACCTCAAAAATATAGATTTCTTCAAAACACACAATTTATTTTAAATAACTTTTCAACTTTTCTGTGGCATCAGTCAAGATATCCGTTATTAATTTTTCAATACTCTGTCACCTTTCCAGAGTGACATTTTGGTTCTTTCTCATGATGTCATACAGAGATTGGAATTTCTAAGCCAGCATATAGTGGTGCACTTTTTTTGGGTAGTGTTTAATCTCCACTTTTACTACTACAGCACTGCAGGTAGTATAGGTTGTGCGTTAGTTCTTGACGAATGACCTTGAACAGAAATCCAGTGAGTAGGCCTATCATTCGTCAAGAACTAACGCGCAACCTATAACACTGATGATACCTACATGGAATGAAGATGGAGCACTGGTGGAATGAGATGGCGGGGGAAACCTGCCCCAGCGCCGCTTCATCCACCACAAATCCCACATGCGGTTGCCTGGGATCGAACCGGGGCCGCTTTGGTGGGAAGCCAACAGTCTAACCACTTGGCTATGACGCAGCCAGTGGTGCACTTTTAAACATCCAACTACTCATTCACTTTTCTATATCCCTCTTGTATCTGCAATAAAATGTGTACTGTAACATTGTGCAACTCTTGTTGACAGTCTGCTCATGCTGCATACATACGTATAAGAACCCTTTGGTGATGGAACAATCATTGGTTAGAATGGTCAAATAACCTGTTAGATAATTACATCAAGTTTTAAACCATTCATTATCTCTGTTACAAAAGTTGCATAATATACAGCAACTTTTTAACATATACAATGAAACAGAGGTGATTATGAACTAGAAAAGGCGGTCATCTCAGTTATTAATTATAAAATATTAATTCACAGATTTTTCTAATGTTAGCTGGGGACATAATTTTCTCTCTTTATATAATTAACTAGCAAGCTCTGCTAACAAATTTGGTAACAACATAAGTACATAGGAAAAAATAAAAACTTTCTTACTTTGCTTTTAGAATATTTTAACATTTCACATGTGTATTGAACTGTTATAAACACATTCAATTCTATTTTGTTCTGCTGAATCTTAGTTGCTAAATCATGGCCATCATGAATAGATTTCTTGGAATGAAACATCAACAGCTTTGTCCTATTTTCCATGCATATTCTATGTACTAACCACTATATTTACTCCATGACATTCTCAACTATACATCAACGCTTTCTACAAGCATGTTCTTTTGTATGTGTTAGTATTCAAGTACAAGGCCTTTGTAAATACTTTAGTCTGTTGTGTAATTTACAAATTAAAATTGGCTATTTTTAGACTATGTCCACCATAAAGAAAACTACATTTCAATGGTGAAAGAATTATCAAAAGTGGTTGAGTGTGTAGCTATGTTGCATGTTGATTATGATTATTAAATTACTCCAGGATAAACAGTGACTTGAAAGGTTGTTACTTAGAAGAAATAAACAAATTGTGCTGCTGCACATTTTATCTTGAGCCCTGCAACAAATGGTCCAAGTCAAGAAGACCACTGTTTTGTTAAAGTAACAACTGAACATCGTTGCACATACTCCAGTATTACATTTCACTGTATCATGTTATCATACGGGTTTACTTTTGTGTTTAACAACTCAAACAGTAATTTTAGTATCAACATCATAAACATTCATCCTGTAAAAGGTAACCGCCGCGGCCTAGCGGTTAGCGTGCTCGCCTACCACCTAGGCGGCCCAGGTTCGATCCCAGGGACCCGCATGTGGTATTTGTGGTGGAAGCGGCGTTAGGGCGGATTTTCTCCGGGTGCTCCGGTTTCCCCTGCCATCTCATTCCACCGGTGCTCCATCTTCATTCCATGTATCATCAGTGTCACCGCCTGTGGTGCCGTAGTAGTAAAAGCAGGCGTTAAACACTACAACTCCTGTAAAAGGTAAAAGCAGGAGCCATGTGTTTAACCTTTCACTTTAGCCATTGGCTAACCTGGAAAAAACACTGGACACTGCAATTCACTGCCTTCTGTGATATGATTTAAAGTACTACTTGGCAAAGTGTTGAGGCATTGGCCTTGGCAGTCGAACGATCGCTTCTTATCTTGTTTATTAGAACAGTGAAATAATAGTAACTTGGTGTATAGTCATTGATAAAACACAATGATTTCTCGTGCCTGCAGATGTACGAGACACTGTCCCGAAGATATGATTGTATCTGAACAGAGTATACATGCCCTGTCTCGCCTTGTTTGTGCGATAAGCTCACATAAACAGCTGGGCAGTTTCACATTCTTTCCGATATGCTTCATTGCTTTGCCAAGTAGAATGACTAGTACTGAAAAATCTAAGAAGTCTTTGCCATCTTCAACACCACCTGAGAGCTCAAGAGAAAGAATGAGAGTAGTACATAACAAACAAAAAAAAATATACAAAGACAAAACAAATGACAGTCCTCTCAAGGAATATTTGTTATTTACGTCCACCACAAATATTTATGAGGTTATCCTCTTTATAATACTAATAAAGATTTCTGTAATGAAGCCTACTCTATACCATAATTTATAGACGAATAACATGGATAAGCAATTTATTATTTATTGAGACATTGCACAACACTATTCAACCATGAAAATATGTTCCCTCAGGTTATCCCCAAGTGAACTCTTCCCAGCTTTCAAGAGTGAATGGCAATGTCGAGACGACTCCAGGCCTGCCCTTAAGTCTGACACAGACCTATCACAGGATGGTATTGGCCTGTCCACCCCCCTTCCCGCGGACTGACTATAAATACAGATATTTAACATCTCATTATTTTATGTACTACAACACTGTAACAGAATTTTAGAATTATTTAATTCCTTACTATAAACAAGTAGTATTTAACAAGACTAGTATTTCCTAGGCTAATTGCATTCCTTAAGATATTTCAAATAATACATTAATGTAACAGAATTTTAAAATTAATTGAGCTATATCTGTTAATATATGAGCATTTCCTATGCTATTTGTCGCATTTTCATTGATAGAATATATAAAAAGTGCACTACAGTGATGAATCTTAGGGTTACATAATTAGCTATAATTCTTAGTGCTATAATATAATTGTACCTTTGTGGTTATGTAACATTGGTTGACTTGTTCCATGTTCTAAGTACTTCTGCACATGTACTCACAGAACACAAATTATCTAGTAAAATCAAGCATGCTATATAATGTTGCCATAAAAGCACATTTTGGGGCACGCACTCCCAAGAAAAGAATGTGTGTTTACAATGTAATTTCAGAGTTGCATGAAAATGCTGGGAAAAGTGGGAACTAATTGCCTACTATGATGGAATATAGCAAGTCAAGCTTCCAATTACAATTCTACTGGTTCCAATTGAACCAGTAGACAATTTGTTATACCAACTGCTTTTACTTAAACTTTAGTTTATTTAATATGCAAAGTATCAAGTCAACTTTCTCTTTCAAATGTCCATCATGACCTATTACTCAATGACATGGTCAGCAGAGACAAGTCCCCTCTCCCCCTCATAAGAGCATTGGACCATGTGACCAGGTCTTACCTTGCCATCAGCAAGCTTTATTTCAGTGCTGTCTTGTCGTTTAAACGATGTCGGTGATGACGTGTTATCTTCTCGCATACCGTCTACTGAAAAACTACCCACACTTGATCCTGATCCTTGTCTAGAATGACTTTTAACTCCACCCTGGGTCGTCCTTTGGGGTGGGCTACTGAGAATAGGAGTGAGCTTAGTGGGGTCATTGCCCGTTTCTTCTTTTATTTTATTTTTCAGACTTGCAAACATGTCGAAACGGGCTTCAAAACTTATCACGCAATACAGACAGCAATCAGTTGCTGATAAACTGCTAAAAAGTGGGCGTAAATATTATCAGAAGTCATGGCCTTTCCACATGCTAACTTTCTAAATCCAAAAATTGCCAAGTGCTTGAAATATCTGTCATCCTTAACTTGGGTAATTTCGCCACACCTGTGTGAGTCACTATGTAAACCCAGTATTTCAGATGTTGTACACCAAACAAACAACACGATCGTACTACGAAGCTGCCGTAACTGATGACACTGACATGTCCAAAGAGTTGTCTTCTGTCTGCTACCGTCTAGTTTTGCGATATATCGATAGGCGATTACACTTGCAATGGCGATTTAAATTAAATAGCGGGAGAAGTGGAATAGGTTCGCAAATTTAAATGCCTAACGAATGTGTAGCTTATATTTTCATGCGCAGAAGACATGTGAAACCGCAGTTCACAGGGTGCAGCAAGGCTGCTACAACGCTTTCTTGAAACAGTACTTACAGAGTTCGTGTTTGACTGATTTACTTTTAAGTAAGAAAATCTTGATAGAGATAGTGCCTGCGTCTTTGAAGTTCACCTTGACAAATTAGCAGGCAAACATTTCAGGATATATTTCAACACAATATTACGAAAACCAGGTGCTGGTGGAGTTTCCAAAGTAATATATTTGCATTATTCTTAATCGTCAGAAAAGCATTTTAAAATGTTGAAATAATGCTAACAAAAAAGTGGAGTTTCCTGAATAAAGCTGCAGCAGCCGTTTTTTTGAGCGGGTGAGTGCAACGCTCGTATATTTGGGTAACCGTGTTATACTAGTTCCAATTTCCGAGCTGTTAAACAAGTTCTGGATATGGTGTCTTTACGTTTTATAGACAATAGCTGTCTAACCTTAACCTAGATTACACTGTGTGCGATATAATGCAACATTCATGAATTCAGTTGTGCAAATCACCTTAAAATCTAATAGAGTGCAATATGCTATGAGCATTAAAGAGCTTTAATTGGATCGTTAAAAAATTAATAAAAAGCATCACAGGTTTACAAATCAGTCATTATGCAAGTATAATTCGTGATTGAAATTTTAGATCTGTTGGCCTTATTTCAAATGAACATAGGCTTTTGAAACAAACTCCAATATAGGCAATACACAATTCACACACACTTGTGTCTGGGTGGCTCAGTAGGTTAGGCACTGGCCTACTGATCTCAAGGTCGCAGACTGAAACCCAGGCCAGACCAATGATTTTTAAGTGTGGTTAAAAGAGTCCCATATCAGTAGATTTACTGCATTTAAAAGAATTCCAGCACACTGGCAGTGATATGATCCTGGCGATTCACATCATTATTAACAAACAAAATAATTTCTTAAACACACATTTCTTTTAATCAGAGTTTCTGCTTTTACAAGTTATTGCCATATCCGGAATAGCAAGGACAGTTTGCATAACACAATGAAAAATTAAAATAAAGTAAGGATATTTTGATACGGACATGACAATTTAATTTAAAAGCAATTTTTTTATTATCTCTTAAATTATGATTTGAATAAAATATTGAAGCTTGTTCTTATTTATTTTGTAAGAATGAAGAGTATCCAATGAAAAGTCAGGTTTTGCTTCAAATCCTTTTTGCCAATTCCTCATCCTCTAAAATATCTCGCTTTTCAGAATCTGGTTGGTTGTCCCTCCATAACTTTTTTTACTTCTTTGTAAGGAAACTTAACAATATGGCAGTTGAATTTTCACATAATGGACACAATTCACTTCTGAGCTCTTTTAAGAATATCCCCTACCCCCAATTACATTTGAAATGAAATACTTTTTGAAATTTATTATTTTCTCAAAAATGGCTTTAATGATTTTGTTTACAATACCATGTGTTTAAGATATTTTTATGACAAATGAAATGTACATATTAAATTTTGTGTGAATATTCTCTTAAGTCCTCTTTATTATGAATGACTTCTGCATAACAGTTGAACTGCAAAAGATACACAAATTATTACTTTACAAAAATGCATATCATATTAAAACCATTTCCAAGAGCTTCCTTGTTATTCATTTGAATTGTCCAATGCGTTCCAATCACCTTCTCCTGTTCACCAATTTGTTTCTCCTAGTCTCCAGGCATTAGAATGGGGTGCAGTACTGGAGAGTGGGATGTGGTCAGTGTCCCAATGCCTCCCAGCTGGTATATGTGATCTTTGTGAGCAGGGGCAGCTACTTCTCAATCTAGTAGCTCCTCAATTGGGCCCTCAGGGATCTAACGAGGCTGAGTGCACCCCAGATGGACTCCCAATTTGAGCAAATCCCCATGCCTGTACCTGGGTCTCCAACTTGGTAAGCAGTAGTGCTGCCACTGTGGTAAGGTCGGCAAGAATAACCTGGCACTTGACAGCTACGTGCAGACGAGGCTCGTCCAATTGACCAATCGTTGTGGGATGTGTTTGTAACGCAGTTGGACGAGATGGGGCTAGCCTTGTTTGCAGATGAGTAAATCATGTAGCTATCAAGTGCTAGCTTAGCTCTCGCTGACTGCAGATATGAGAATTCACTAACAACTGAATTTCTTGGCCTGCTATGAATCACTGTTCATGCTTGCACAGTTTATCATTCTTCTTGAACGCCATAATTTTAGGGTGACATGATGGTTCCTCCAGTTAATAAATGTATATTAAGGTTATGAAACAGTATTTCTTTTTTTATAGGAGTGGCGTAGTACTTTACCAGATTTATAAAACCAGATATGTTCTTAAAAATACAGTTAAGACTGAAATATTAATCCAGAAGCAAAAAGTAGACTATATCTACATAAATGATCCTCAGTTCCAAGTGTTGTATGGTAAGTTAGGCTTCTACTAGCATAGGGTGAAATTGATGTATTTGTTTGTTTACATGTTGTACAGTACTGTGATAACTTTGCATACCAACCCAGTTTAGTAAAGGTATTTTAGGCATACAAATGCTTTCTTCTCCCTCTCCTCAAAATGATTTGGATAATTAGAGTTCTATTTTATTTGAATTAGAAAATTTGCACTAACTTTGAATAATCATTCAGCAGGACAATAATTTAATATTTGTCATTTGATTTTTGAACTTAGAGAGAACACATTTGTTAGAAGAACAACGAAGAGCAGAAGGAAAGAAGACATTCTTCCTCTCTGCATGGCTTATCAAATGGAACACTTGGAGAAAAGCTCATTGTTGGCGAGTGCTGTCAATGGCAATGTCACATGACAGATGGGATCGCAACAAGTCTATTCAGATGTTGGCTAACATGAAAACACTTACAGGTATGGTTTAGAAACTTAGGTATCCTTCCATTTCCCTGCATTTATATACAAGAAACAATTATGTTTATGCTTAAAACCATTAACACCGTTGCACAATACTTATCCTCTTCAGACCCCACATGTCATATACAGCACATGTCTTAATGTTCTCTATGCACAAGGGGCATATATGTAAACTTTGACCTTAAGCAGTACTGAACTCAGGACTGATAAGGCTTGTTTTTGCTTGAAGGCTGGCCATACCTTAACTGCTACCCTTAAAAGAATTGAAGCTGGGTCCAAAGAGCATAAACGTAACACCCCAAAAAATACACATCTGCATGTAACCAATCACAGTACCTCACTCTTATCAGGAAAGTAGGCATTCTACACTCAAGCATTAAACTGTATAATAACCTGCTGAGCTACATCAAAGCAATAAAACCAGTAAATCATGTCTCAAGGCACATCCAATTAACCACTGCTTTTATTCCATTGAGGATTATCATATTTGAATATACATAAGTGTTAGCCATAAAGCTTTGACTGGAAATGTATGTCTGTTTGTATGTATGCATGTATGTAATCTCAAAGTTTGTAATGCTAATCTTGATGTCACCCATTTACGAGCACTAGCTCAACAATGTAAATGTTATTACAAATAAATAAGTATACAGACTATATCTTGTTGTTAGCTAATGCTGGATTTCTGACAATGAAGTCATTAATCCTCTTGCTCTCCAATATTTTTCACATTGAAGAGACTTAGCAGTAAATGTAACCGCTTTTTAGAGAGCACCATATTTTTATGTTTTGGCGGTCACATCGCTCTCTCACAACCCCCAGAATGTCTGGAGGACACACATACAGCATGTATATACCAGGTGTCACAAAACAACTATCCAATATTTCAGGGAATGATAGTTTGGATGAATAGTTTCTAGAAGAATGAAGAGAAAAAGTAATGAGATTATGTGATGTGTTGCAGGCTCACAATACACATTTTTAGCACAACTGTCTGATGCACGCACAGCTGTGGGTCTTGCTCGAACAGAAGGAGTTGACCTGAGATTCTTTCTTAAACCTCCATATTTCCACATCAAGTTATCCGAGAAGGTAAGTGATTATGCAAATGCAGCAAGATGCCAGCAAGTTGTGTTGCAGTATCATAATTACTCAGTTTCAATTCAATTTCAGGAACTGCTAGATCATCTTACTTCCCTGCTTCTGGCTCTCAACAACCAAAAGAAGCACGCCTGTATCAAATATTTCCTCTCTAAGGCATTTCCCAAGCTTCAGGTGAGTGTATGGTGGTTCAAACATATCAATAGCAAAATGAAAAGTAATTTTGTGCATTGGCACATTATTTTCTTCTAACTGACCCATGATATTTTTATCAAATGCTTTCAGTTCAACCAATACATACAAGATGCCTAAGAGAACACTGATAATGCTTAGAATGTTGCGCAGAACAGCAAACTGATCAGTTTTCAAGAAGGAACCCCTTTCTGAAAATGCATGGTTTGGATGCTGTAGTGAATTGAAGTGTGAGACGGACGTACATTCATTTGTATACCCAACATGAGTAACACATCATGTTGTCTACACTACAGATGGACTATGAACTGTGTACGTCCTATATCAGCAGTGGTGAGCTGCATGCACATGACCTAATACGTGCAGTTGTCTTTGAAGATTTTCAATTGATCCGTCTACTTGAGCAATAAGGTCATCCACTGATGTTACAGGAGAGTCACACACCATACTCTACATACAACTCCACAGAGAATAGTCGAGAGGTATCAGATCTGACGACTGTGCTGGCCATGGAACTGGTCCACCTCCAGTTGAGGTGATTCCGCACATTTACATCAAAGTGTGCTGGAGCTCAAGTCGTCCATTTCAGCAGCTGTGTACTGTACATGTCACACCGTCCTGGAAACTACACAAGTAACACACTAGGATGTGCACCAAGGACTCTATGGAGTGTAAGCACTTCGCAGGAATGTTATTATGCTCAGGTTGTTCATCCGAGTAAACAGATGACTAAAGGAGTGCATACCATTCATTCTCATACTTCGACACTCTACAGTGCCCAAACCGTGCATTTCAGACGTGGTTCCTTCTTGAAATCCAATCAGTTTGCCATCCCACAGAACATACTAAGATTTGTCAGTGCTTTTTGAGACATCTGTATAATGCAGACCCGTTACTGTTTCCCTTTCCTCTAGTGACCACTTTTGAGTTGCATATGATATTTTCACTAGAAGAACCATCTCTCAATCAAAATCAACATATTACCTGGGACATATAAAGGGCATATGTACCTCTGTCATGATGCATCAGGTGTAAGCTGTTAACAAGGAATTGATATTTGAATGTATTGCACAGTATAGGCACACTGTACTTGATTCAGAGTTGACGTCACTGCAAGACCCTCAGTCAAGCTTCAGAAACGATGACCTGCTCAGATTAAGTGTTGAAAATCTTCTGCACTATTCTGATATTGAGGATAATGCAAAAGGTAAGTATGTTCAAAATAAACTTATCCCTTTCATATGAATTATGTACATAAGCACAGTGTTTAGTAGGTGATAGAGAGTATTGTATTCCATCCAAAAATGTATATAGAGATCCATGAGAAATACAGTCAAAAGCAGTTAGAGAGGTGTATTGGTTTCCAGAGTTGCCAAATGGCAGGGTCCAAAGGAATAGGAGAGCAAAGACCATGAAAGTTGTAAAAAAGAAATGTTGTGAGAAGAGTGTAAATTTGTAGTGATAAGTACAATAAATTGTTCTTGTTAAAGCATAGTTAGTGTTATTTAATTATGATCCAGATTTGGTGACACTTGGTGGGTTGCCTCTCATCATAGCGCTGTGCAGACACTTTGAGAATAACGTCGAGATGTCAGTGAGGTTGGCAGGCATTCTGTCCAATATTTCAGTTCAGCCTGATACATTAGATCCACTCTTCAAGGCAGGTAAGTGACTCTAAACTGTCCCTTCACTGAGTAAGCGCAGGCTTTCACAGCCTGAGTTGATAATTCTAGAAGAAACTTGCATGCTGGTCTGCTGGAGTAACTGGGTCCAGACATTTCGTCCACAAGTGCAGTGGCATGGGCACAGTCATCTCACCGAACATGCCATAGAAGTGGAGGGGGAACACATCAAGTTTCAAGATAACATTCATTCAACCATCTCACATTACCATGCTCAACTATAGCACGAAGTTTAGAAATGTATAAGCACCCCAACAGTTTTAACTGGAAGGAAGAAACCCTTAAGCACAACAGAACTTGGTACCCCATCATTGATTACATTAAACAACAATCCAGACAGTGAAACTCAGGAAGTAGCTAAGCCCCTTCCACCAGCTGTACCACCTCTCCAGCCCAGAGCCAATCAGAGAAGACCCCTCTCTACATAAATACTGCATCCCCAACCGTTAACGCTTCAGATGCAACTGAAGACTTCGCCTGTGCCATCGATGATGTCCACCACAGTTGTGGACGAAACATCTGGACCCAGTTACTCCAGATCACGTCAAATCAGCCCTAAGTTTCTTCTTCACTGTCACTTAACATAGTTGAATTTTCCCTAAGAGTTTCTTTCCATGATCTAGGAGTAACATGTTAGTCGCTGGTTCAAATGCAATGGAATGCGATGTATTCTTTTGGACACAAAAATGCTTAGTATGACTTCCTGGAAGCTGAACACTTGTTGCAGATTTACAGCACATAAAAGACCCTCAAGCCTGATAAAGAGACCTTTGAGCAAAATTTCCCAGTCTTTCACACCCAATATAGAATGGGACACTGAGAACCACAGTAGTTAAAGAACATACATAAATAAAGAAAAAGAATACTCAAACCCCTTCTCCCTGAAAGTGTAGCTGGAACTCTACAGAATTACCGTTATCAAGGGATTTACCATAAAAAGCTCATTTACAATAATTTCATAAAGAATGATTGGAGGTAAATAAAATTAATTCATCATTTGAGTTTAAAAAGCTAATTGTGTGATTGTGGTTAAGTCTGCTGATATTTCATAATATCTTGTGGTTTCTAATGTACAGCAGAAGTTATTTATGGTGATCTATATTCACATGGCTGTTATGTTTACCAGGCTGTATTGGCATACTGGCGCGCTGGGTACATCACCCCAATGTTCGGCTCTCTGCATCTGCTGCAAGAGCTTTAGCAAATCTGGATGATGATGACACCTCCTATATTAAATATATGCAGAGGGTGTATCCATTACATCCCTTGCTGCGTAAGCTGGCACAGCCAAAACTGGATGTGGTGTTTGTGCACGGTTTATTGGGTGGAGCATTTGTTACCTGGAGACAGCGAGATCCAGACCAGTCGAGCATAGCTGTGATGCGTGAGTTTGTTTTATATTTCATTGCTGCACCCAGATGGATGCTGGTACAATATTAAATTCCTTAACTGATTCACATTTTCTTGGTTTTCATGGTAGCGCAGTGGTTAAGAGCAACCACATATAGAGCGGAAGATCCATGATTCACATCCCGGCCTTGGCATTAAATTTTTCATCTATAATTCTACCTTTTAAAGTTTGCCTATACAAGTTTGTGTGTGTTAGAATAATCATTATCATTGTTTGGCCTGATATATGCAAACGATTATATAAAAATCTTAAAGCTTGCAACTAAAGTGCTTATGATTTAAAGTCACCTTTGGGGTAAGTGTCTCGAATATGAAACTCCCTTGTGGTCTACTGGGGAAATACAAGTAAATTGGAGAATATAAGGCCATGCTGGTATGTTCCCATGGGAACTCAGTGGTTAAGAGTAGGTGCACGTAGTGCAGAAGATCTGTGGTTCAAATCCCAGCTATGGCATTGAATTTTCCAGTTTTGGTTATGCCTTTCAAAATTTACCTGCACAGTTTGTGTGTGTTAGAAGAATCATCAATGCTTGGACTGATATATGGAAAATGTACATAATTGAACCAATATTAATTTCCTCTTCAACTTAAGCAAAAAATGAAAAATTCGTTTCTAAATGATAGTTCGCTTTTTCAGAAAGCAGTTCTGTGTGTGATGTACCTGAAACTATTCCTCGAAAAATCAGTGATGAAAGGACTAAAAGATATTTGGAGGGATTGGCAGAGCTGAAGCTGGAAGAATGGAATATGATTGGCTCAGACTTTGAAATGGTCCTACAGGATTGTCCAGAGAATGCCAGCGAAGGTAGTGAGGGACCTTTCTCTTACACTGGGTAAAGATTGTATATAGTATGCATAGTTGTAATTCTTTTTTGTAATTACAGAGCAGTAGTTTCTGGACATCCCAGACTTTGTCCAGCTCTCTCTGTCACATCTCTTCTCTCTTCCATGATCACTCACTAAACTATAAAACACACAACTTCTTGTTTGGTCACTCACCACCAGTCTTGAATATAGAATCTCTTTTTTCACTTTCTTTTTTGACAAACTTATTTTTTTTTTGCTGAGGTTTCCTCTGGTGGTAGATCAAGGAACTTGCTGAAAATATCGTTCTGGGGGATGTCAAAATTAAATACTATGTTTCTATTTAAAAAAAAAAAAACAAACATTGCCAGCCACACCACAGAGAACCGGTCGATGTCCGGTTGATAATGGAGGAAAAACAGCCTCCGAAACATGTTCCGGGAAGTTCTAAAGCAAGTGTTGTTTAGTGCTATTAATCAACTTACCTTTGAATTTAATTGATTATAACAACAGTTTTCAACACTTCCACGAAAGAAGATACCATTTCAGTACTCATTTTTTATGTTGTGGCCACACAAGGAAAGGAGTATGAAAGCCATGACACAACATCAACACTTAAAAAATTTGACTTTCACTCAAAACCTACTGTATTCCTACATTCCCTTTGTACCTACAAGAAAATTAGTAATAAGATAATTTCTACAAATGCTTCTCTCTATTAGCATGAAGTAGATAGAAGAATAAGTGTTTGAAAGAACAGTTTGTACAGGACTGAGTAGAGTAAGTCTTGTGAATGCACATAACAGTTGACATACTTTTGTAAGTGTGTTTCCTGCAGTATTAGCTGGCAAAGTGTTGAGGCGTATTGACCTTGGTGGTCGAGCGCTACGATCGCTTCTTATCCTGTTTATTAGAAGAGCGAAATATCAGTAACTTAGTGATAAAACTAGGTAAGCAAAGTACGCCAAGAGTTATTAAACTCAATAGCAATATCAAGAATATGGTTGTTACTTATCAATAAAAGAATAAAAGCTCACTGATTGTGGAGTGACAGAGGAATAAATGTAAGTTTGTATGTTGCAGCAATCACCCTTGTGTGCAGCGAGCCATGAAGGATCGCGACAAGTACTCCGTATGTTGGCCACGAGATTGGCTACCACAGGACTGTCACTATTTGCGCATTATTGGAGTCAATTATGAAACAAACCTGTCAATGTGGGGACCCATGTGCCCTACTGAGGGTGTCAAGTGAGTCTAAAGTCAAACTTCTAAGTGTTTACGTGAGAACATGTAACGAGGTACCTCTATAAAGTAAGTTTTCCGCTTGTCCCACAGTTAACAAGCCTTATATTGCATGGAGTGGCCATGTGACATAGTGCATGTGCTAGCGCAACTTCCCAAGGTCTCACAATAACATCGTTGGAGATGGGGCTCGTATTGCAGCTCTTCCCACACATTTGCTGCTCGCTGTTGCATGAAATTGTCTTGTCACAATAGTGCATGGCTCTACAGAGAACGAATCTCATGCCTCAAGGAACTCCTAATCAGCGTGAGCATGACACAGAGATGGAGATAGTTGTCACTTCTGCGATACAAGGACAAAACCTTGTTTCCATTTATGACAATTTCTGAATTCTGGTGGTAAATATGTTCAAGAATAGTTCATGATGTCCTGTATCTGTTCTAAGACTTATATAAATTTCTGCTAAATTGTGCTTTGTTTCTGTAAATGGCCCAAGGGAAACCTACTTTACTGATGCATCTCGTATTATGTGATATTTAAGTTTGACATGTGCAAAGAATAAGTGTTTTTCTTTTTCTCCATGTTGATGCTGCACTGTAACAGTTTGCATCTGTAAAATGTCTTACCAAGACTATAACTTGAGTTTATGGTGTTGGTAGAAGTGCAAATGCAACCTTAGTGCAGCCCATAACCACAACAAGTAAATTATACAGAATAAATAATATAATTTTGATCACAGCTGGACCTGAGACCACATATCTTCAATTTGAGATAAGACTAATTTGTGGTTAAGTAAGAACATATTTTATTATCTTCCTTTCATAGAAGTTTGAAAACAGTGTTGTTATAATCAATTTAATTTAAAAGGTGAGTCAATAACACTAGACAATACTTACATTATAATTTTCTGGAACGCGTTTCGGAGGTTAACTTTCTTCCATTATCAACCGGTTGTTTTAATTGACTCACCTTTTAAATTAAATTAAAAAGAACATATTTGTTGAGGTGCTAAGCAAGTAAAGTAACTATTGTGCCATTCTGACTAGGATCCTGTCTTTAAGCCTTGATTCTACATATCTGAGTTAACTGTATCCCAGTGCAACGTCCCTTACCGGGACAAGACCTACCACTTGGCCACTGCGTCATGAGTGGGGTGTAGCACTGCAGGGTGGGATGTGGTCAGTGCCTTGGTTCCTCCCAGCCGATTATGCAGTCTTTGTGACCAGGTGCCACTACTTCTTAATCAAGTAGCTCCTCAATTTGCCCCTCAGGAACCCAACAAGGCTAAGTGCACCCAGAACCAGGTCTACTAGTGGAAGAAAATCCCCATGTCGGTACCGGGAATCAAACCCAGGTCTCAGCAGCGCTACCACTGTGCTAAGTAGACAACTACGATTCTACATATCAGTGGCGTTGAAAGCTTTTCTGCATTTACGAGATGTGGAAAAAATAAAAGGAACTAAAATTAATTTCTAATGAAAAACATCTTTTTTATGTATAATACTGATATTTCAATGTTGCAGGAGAAATCTAGAATTTCGTAGTGTTGAACTGCTGAATAAACTGAAGTTAGCAGGCCTTGGTTCACGCCCTATTGTTTGGGTCGCACATTCCATGGGAGGTCTTCTGGTGAAGAACATGTTGGTTAAATGTGAGTAGTAACATTCCATTGTGGTCTTTACACAATATACATAATTTTATTTCAACCTTCAGTTACATAAAGCTTCTTTAGTGTATGATTTCAAAGTATAAATCTCTATTCATGGATGAATCAGGGTGATTGCAGTTCCTAGGAAGCTCTAACCACTCAGTAATTTCACTTGTCAGCTATCATATAGTATCTTTTGATGGCCAAAATTGTTGCTCAAAGTTCCTGTCCCACACTCTTCTAGAGGCACCTCCTTGTACAGTAATCCAGTTCTTCAGGGCAATTCGGGCAACTTGAACACAATCAAAGGATTGATCCAGCATGTGCACTCAAACTCACATTGAATGGTACACATTTCATTAAAAGGCATGGCCAGTAGCTCTGTGAAGGTTGTGGGTTCAATTCCCATGAGCAACCTTCCTGAACCATGGTTTCCCCGGGTTACTAGGTGAATGCTGCAAAGATGAATTACTTGTTCTGAATTTCTTGTTGGAGCACTTCATCTTTATTGGCTGTTGTAGGATTGTGTCATATGTTATGAACCTTTCCAAGTATTTTAATGGTTTTTTCTGTTATATTCTTGTTATACTTGCTTTTAACCATTAAAACATAGGCATAGATGTTTTCAAATGTAAAATATTATAGCTTTACAATTTTCATTTGTTTTTTCTTCTTTTTTTTTTAATAGAAAAGGAGCAAAATCCATGCATCCACAACCAAATGATACCCTGCCATCATCCATGCACATCCTCCCACATCCTTTACCATAGGCACATTTTACTGAAGTTGCTGAGACTTCTATAAAGGTTTATCTCCATTAAAATTAAGTAGATAGAAAAATATACTTTGATAAGAATAGTTTGTATAAACACGTTGCTGTTTGCAGGCTGGGAGAGTGACGATGAAGATCTGCACAAGATGTTCAGTAACACAAAAGCAGTGGTTTTCTACAGTGTTCCTCATCGAGGATCTCACATGGTGTCACTTAGTCAGGCCGTACAACTGCTCCTTTGGCCCTCGTTGGAAGTTCAGGATCTCAAAGAGAGTAAGTATGCACCAACACACTTGTGTTTACAGAGTGCAGTAAATATACGAGATATAAAGCACGGTATCTTACATTTGTATGCTCTTGTGGCTGTGTGTATTATCTGAAATGATGACAGTTCTTATTACCTCAAATCCCTGAGTCTTCACATTTATTTGGCCTTTCCCGTCAGTCAATAATCTACTAATGACATCAGTACTTTGAAGCAAGTTCGTCACCAGTGCCTTTGGCAATGAAAGGTGGACGTCAACAGTTTGGAAGTCACTTATCACCTTTGCACTATATACATTCACATGTGTCTCACAATCTCAGGATGTATACTGACAAATAATTGGACCTAGAGTGTCTCGACTTTAATGACATAACCTTTTGTTACTCATGTAAACTGACATGCAGAGAATAAATTAACAAAGCAAAATAAAAGTACTGTAATGAAAACTACAAAACTGTTGGAGCATTATAAGAATACATGAAAATCTAACAAAGTCAAATTAATAATCTTAGGCATGTCCAATTTTTTAGTCCTTTTTTATCATGTTTTCTTTTGTGGCTTGAAATTCTGGGCAAGAATGAAGAAAATCATTCATATAATGGCCAATATCATAGCGATAGATTCCCCTTTATATTCTTCCAGTTAGGCATTAGCTTTCAACCATACACATTCTGTGATTGGTGGTCGCTTCTATCACATGTACAAAATGTCACCATCACAGTACAAGGTTCACATCTACACCTCCCATTTCAGACACGTGGCTCGCTGAACTAATGACATCATATCCTGTATATGAGTGGATGAATAATGAAAATATTGTTGTGTTCAGATTCGCCTGCACTGCTGAAACTGCACAATCAGTTCCTGAGGATGGTCCAGCAGGAGCCTGTTAGGGTGGTCAGCTTTGCAGAGACCAAGCCTACACTAATATCTTCACTACATCTTCAATTTCAGTTTGTTCAGCCAAAGACAGCCAGTGAGTATACATTTCATAACACTGATGGATTTCACTCACCATATAATTAAAGAAGGAACATGTTTATCTACATCAGCTGCTGTCAAGTGGTTTCAACAGTTAGATAAAAGATAGTTGAAAGTGTATCCCCTGGTGGGATAAGTTGGAATAATTATTATTTATTTATGCCAACAAACTGACTGTTGGTGTTTTTAAACACACAAGCCATGTGTGGGCAAAGTTTAAGAGGCAGAACTGGAACTTAAAAATTCAATGCCACAACTGGGATTTGAACCACAGACCTTCCGCTTGCCGGGCGGACGCTCTAACCACTGAGCTATTGTGACAAACTGCCAGAATGGCATTAAATTCTCAAGCTCAGTGGTTAGAGCATCCGCCCGGCAAGCGGAAGGTCTGTGGTTCAAATCCCAGTTGTGGCATTGAATTTTTAAGTTCCAGTTCTACCTCTTAAAAGTTGGAATAATTTTGCAATGTGTCATTAAGAATCTCTGAGTTCATCACGAAGGAAAGAATTGGATGTTCCAGATATCTTTATTAACCCTTTGGGCCTGACTTTTTTTGACCTTCATATGTCCCTTGGAGCTGGGATATTTTTTCAGGAATGTCAAACACAAACTATTATTTTCTTTGAATTAAAATTAAACAGCTCTATTATAAACTTTTAATACTAGAAGTATGTGTTGTATACACATAGGTATTACATTCCAAATTTACATGCCGTCATTTCCATTCCCAGGAGATGCAGCTCTCTCTGGATTTTCTTCTTCCTCTTCAATATCACTTTTGGGACTGGATTTGCTACAATTGAAGTTAAAATGAAACATTTAAGTAAAGTCTATATATTATTAATTTATGCCAACAAACTTACTGTTGGTGTTTTTAAAAACACAAAGTCTATCTACCTCTCAAAGTCTATATACTTTACTGGCTTACCTTTATATATTCCTTGTGCAGTGATATGCCTCAAAACAGGGATAAGCACACAAGGACACATCTCCACATTTGCAAATTCCCTTCTTGCGGCACACGAAACACTTTCGAGATGGGCAGGACTTCTTTACTGTTGGTGGTATCCTTTTAGGATAATGTTTTTCTTGAAGTCTGAGGGGTGCAGGGGTTCTACCCCTCACGTGGTATTGTTCGGTTAGGCTGCGAGCTATTGATAGTCGGAAGTCCAGGTAGGTCATTGTCCTGTGTGGGCTTAGAGCTCTCCAAATCACCAAACAATTGTATATGGTTATATCCAGTTGGTGCAAAAATACCTTTTTATACCACTTCTCATTTCAGCTACAAGCAGGAAAGTATATGTATGTACCTTAACAAAGAAAGAAACGGAGTCTACTAAGTTATGAAACATGTGCAAGCAAAAGTTGCAAACATGATGTATTCTGATGACTCAGAGACCACACACACACTAGTGCTTTATGTCACATTATGCCTTGTTTTGCTGATGCATAAGCCACACATACAATGGGTCAACTGCTGTTTCTTTCAGAGAACTTATATTAGTTGTTCGACAGAGCAAAGTTGACTTTTCACCACAGTGAAACAAAATAGTGCCAGTTCAACATTTTGTAAATGCAACTCAACTTTGCTGATGACGTACATGTATACTGCATATAACGAGTTTTATACCAGTTTTTGTTTCATTAAAATAACTTAATATTTACACAAAATACAGCTGTGTATATACGAAGCACTTTTAGCGCATTTAGTAATTTAAATGCCCTGCACTGGACATTGGGTAGCAGTTCTCGGCTCGCGGACGTTTTAAATGGCCATTGCTCAAGAGGTTAATAGCTTCAATTTCCTTAATTAATTTGTTTTTCTATATTTATGTCTTTCAATCCCCAATGTTAACAAAAAATGCACAGAGAATTCATAAGCACAGTAAATAAACATCTAATGCCATCTGTGTGGTCACAGGGAAAATACAAGAAATGGAACAATTCTATGGTCCACCCCTGCATCCAGTAACTCGGACCAAGGACCTATTCTGTGTTATAGATCCATGGTTTAAGAAGCATGAAGGACATGTCATTTTTACTTTTTCTACTACATAGAGAAAGTATTGTATTCCATCCAAAAATTCAATGTCGAGATTTCGCTAGAAATATGTCTTGAGGCCACCTGAATCCAAAAAACGCATTTTTAGAAAATGGTCCGTATGTGTGCGTGTGTGGACAGCATAATTCAAACATGAAAAGATAGTTAAAAACCAAAGTTGGTATTTATGTTTAACGTCTTTCAAGGATGCGACACAAAGATTTTGAAGGAAATTGCTTCACCCTAAACTACCTTTAATTGGAAAATTTTTTGAAAGTTTTGATTTTCTTGAAAATGGCTCTAATGATTTTGTTAAAATGCCTTATGTTTTGGATATTTTTACGGCAAATGAAATGTATATCTTGAATTTTCTGGCTATAGCCTATGTAGTCCTATTTACTCTGGATGACTTCTGCATAATTGGTAAACTGTAAGAGATAGACCATATCTTAATATATAAAAAATGTAGATCTTGCTAAGACACACAATTTATGTCTGAATAAATCTTTTGTAGAGTGAACCATTTTGGAGATTTCCTTGTTACTTGTGAGAGTTTTGGAGAACTTATACTTCTGTCAAATGGAACATCGTTACTCATTTATATGTTAACTGTGCAAACAGAATGGAATTTGAAAGCTTTAAAAGATTAGACTATCACTCAAAGTCTACTATATTACTATATTCCCCTTGTACCTACAAGGAAATAATAAGTAATTATTATTTATTTATGCCAACAAACTTACTGTTGGTGTTTTTAAACACACAAGCCGTGTGTGGGCAATGTTTGAGAGGTAGAACTGGAACTTAAAAATCCCAGCTGTGGCATTGAAGTTTCAAATTCCAGTTCTACCTCTCAAGCAATAAGTAATTTCTGCAAATGTTTTTGTCAACTAACACAAAGAAGATATAGATTTGTAAGAATGGTTAGTACAAAAATAAAGTAATGTGAGTGCAACACATCAGATTTTTAAAGTTATATGTGCATGTCTTTTTTACTTTTTAACGACATTTTGTTTTCTGGTTATGCTGTTTACACACATTGTGGACCTTTTTCTGAAAATTCTTCTTTAGGTTTAGGGTACCTCAAAACAAGTTACAAATTTCCATATTGATATTTTTGTATGCCAACCAACTTACTGTTGGTGTTTTTAAACACACAAGTCGTGTGTGGACAAAGTTTGAGAGGTAGAATCAGAACTGAAAAATACAATGACTGTGGTTAGAACAGTCACGTGAAGTGGAATATCCATGGTTCAAATCCCAGCTATGGCATTGAATTTTTGTCCTGATTCTACCTTCCATATTGAACTAATGGTGGAATGCAATACCTCCTAGTACAGTTACTAAATTGCATTTTTCAGATCCTGGTGTAGGGGAGTACTATGAAATACCACAAGATCATCTGTGCATATGCAAGCCAGAAAGCAGGTATGTTCAGTTTTGTATGAACAATGTACTTGAGCAATGTTTTGTTGCAGTTTACTACAACAGCAAACTTTGTATTTTTCAGGCAGTCATTTCTGTATCAGAAGTTACTGAATGTGATCCAAGATGTTCTACAAGAAGCCAAAGAAAACCCTCTAAAATAACATCACCTTTGTATGGAAACAATTTTTTACTGTAGTTTGCAATCTCCAATAAAGTTTGTTTCTAATTTTCCCTCAACCCGCTCTCTCTCTCTTTCTTGGAGGTAGAAATGAAATGGGTAAACTGATCTTCCTATACTTGATACATGTCTGCCTGGGTCAGATAGTGTAATGTTTTAAATAAAATTATTGTACATAAAAGACATCAAAACAATTGCAATATACATATAGGATCAATAAATTTACGTGAACCAATTTGCAGCCTCTCTCTACTATACGAGAGAACCTCAGTCATCAGCAGAGGCACACTAATCCTTGCCAACAACCAGGCTGCATATATCTCATTGTTTGATTAAACAAAATGAGCGCAATTACTTTTCCAGCACTTACTACACACCACATTCCAATTTTTAGGTCATAGTGAGGCATTTCATGCAATAGCACAGGTTTTTCTGAAGCCCAATATCGACTGTGATCATGTTAATTTATGACTCTAAGCCAGGGACAGGCAGGCAGATCTACTGTGCATGCAACCTGCTGGTTGGAGAAGTGGTAGTTCTTTGTTTCTTACACTCTTGACAGTGGTGAATTGATCAGCATGTTTGTTTCAAACAGGAAAGAGATGGTCATACTTTTACTATGTGAAATCAGATTTATATAGTGTCATCCAAACATGAGAAATGCGAACTGGTTGTCATTCTGGCAGATTGTCACAGTAGCTTGATGGTTAGAGCAACTTCCTGGTAAGCGGAGAGTCTGTGGTTCAAATCCCAGGTGTGGCATTGAACTTTTAAGTTCCAGTTCTACCTCTCAAACATTGCCCACACACGGCTTGTGTGTTTAAAAACACCAACAGTAAGTTTGTTGGCATAAATAATAATTACCATATGAGATGATGTTCAAACTGGCGTAACTTTTTTTTATTAACGTCCTCCAATGTAATGTCATATCTGTAACATTGCACCAAGAGGTGGTTATCTAAAATGCCAGATCTGTTTTGATTTTGCCATGTTCATCAGAGGAAAAATATTGCTCACAGACATTTGTGGAGCAAAATATTGCTGTTAACAGAAGCAACTTCTCTCAGACCAACATATTTTACTTTACAGTTCTTTGAATACGTCTATGCCAATAAAATCTCTGCACTTCTGTTTTGTCACTAAATGTGTTTGTACATCTACAAGTTCACACTAAATTAACTCTTACATTGACTATGTCTACAGTAAAAGGGCTAATAACCATTGACATTTCATTCTAAAGATTCCTGAAATCATGGAATCTATATGAAGTAAACCCACTTTTTTTTTAGTCTTCAAAAATGGAAATATAAATTATAGTTTATCCCCCAGCACAGTACCAAGTGATTTTACACATTTGAAATAAGTATTTCATAATTTCATTTGTTGGTTAAGAGTTGTAACATGGTATGTTAAATGGTTATGTTTAAATTTTAAACCTAGAAGTTTGGCATCTTCTAAATCTGTAAACATATGATAGTATACATGTATAGAAGTGTGGATCTGAAAACATTAGCTTTTTCACTGTATGCGGCATGGCATATACAAAGCCGTTCAATGTGAGCTCAAAGAAAACCATGTAATATCTTGTTACAAATGAGGTAGATGATGACACAAATGTAATTCCTCCACTGACACCAGTCACAAAATGACAGTGACCTGTGGACTTTAGAAATTAGCTAACGAAGGGGGTGTGTACCATTGTTAACATTCACAAATCACACAGATTCATGAATCTGCTTTTGCCCGCCTCTGCTCTAGGCGATCACTCCAAACTGACCTGATTCTGTCTAGTTTATTATCTGTTAAAACTGACCTGCAATTCTAAAGTAAGAACAAATTAGAAACTAAAAACTTCACTTATCTTAGTAATGTTGCATGTTCTTTTTGCACAAACTGACCCAGGGTTTCAAGTTGTCTCCAACTCATTCTCAAAGCTATAGCTACAGCAGTTTAAGTCCCTACACAGTGTCAAACTCGCCTCATTGCCAACACTTCCAACCCTGAAACACTGGAATTGTAATCAGGGGATATAATTATCATTCCCAGCATTTGACTGGTGACCCGGTAAAACTGCCAAAAATACCCAGGGATCAGGAGGTTTGGACACATGAATCAAACGCATGACGCCCCAAATGTAACCATCTTACCCTAACATTGTGTCATTGCAGCTGTTTGCTGAATTGTAAAGGAGGTGCTTAAAAGCACAATATTTTATTTGGCATTCATTGATTGTATAAGGAAAAAATTGCAGAAAATACATTGTTCTACAGTAAAACCAGTCATATTGACCTACACGCCCTGAGATACGCCGGAGCAAGTCGAGGGCAGAACCACTGGTAGGGTCCATGCAACTCTTGCTTCCCTCATGCAATGTAGAGAGTCTGTGAATGTTTTAATCAGCTATACTTATAGTCTGAGGAGTAATGATCATTACTTCAGAACACTAAGGGGTACACTAAAAAATTGTGCAACCAAAACTGTACAAAGGACATAATTATAAACTACCAAATGAAATAAACAAACCAAACAAAAGTGATGAAAACTATAAAGAATACTTAACTGAAATGCATTTTGTAGTATAAAGGAATTTAAACATGAAATGAAAGCAAATTGTTCTTTTACAAATTGTTGGTCAGCACACTTTTGTTAGGACTCAATTCAAAACATGTTTTCATTTCTCCAAGAAAACTAGAAATATACACATAAGGCATCAATTGCAGCACAATATGACCTTCTGCTTTGTTATAGATTGAGACAAAAATAAAATGCCACCACCAGGGTTTGAACTACATATCTTCCAACTTCCATCTGGTTATTTTAACCAAGCTACTATGGCAAAACGGCACAACATTCAATTCTGGAAGATGTATGGTTCAAATCCTGGCTATGGCACTGAATGTTTCAGATCTTGTCCTAAACATGGACAGTGAGCAAGACCTGCAGCATTTTCTTGCAAGTGCTGCGTTTGTGACATCACAGGTAATTGCTGCCTTTCACTGAAGATGGATTCACTGTGACTCAATTCTCCAGTATTTTAATAACCTCTTTATTACATATTATTCTATTTTCTTGTAGGATTTGGAAATGGAACGAGACAGTCCTATTTCATAAATGTACAGTATTCTTATGGTTCAGGGATAATTTTTTTCATGGTAATGGAACTGGAATAACCTTTCCTCTGTGCAACATAAACCACAAGGGATACTTTCAACAATTTTTCTCGAACCTGCTATTATAAGCTTTATATTCCAACTCTTATAACCAAAACGTATTGCTGACCACAAATTGAATAACAATTAGTAGAATTCATACTTCCTTTTCACTGCTAGTGCTTGCACCTAAACAATATTTGGTTACCGTCTAAGTAATGGTAATTCTATTAGGTCAAAGGTTCACCATTTCTGCTATTGGGCATATTTTCTGAGGTACTTAGGCTGATACCTTGTGATTTTTGAACAATTAAACTGAGCAAAGGTTCCAGGTAAATGTTACAAAGTATCAAAGCTTATACAGAGCCTTTGTTTGGACGAGTGGAAAGTATGCTGTTTGCCGACAGTTGCACATTCACAGCCTCTTGAATTCAAGAGGATGCAAATTGTAAGAACAATAGCCCCAAGTTTGTCTAGGAGATGTTGCAAATGATGTCCAAACATCTCTCACCACTTTTAACAAAATGTATCTACAGTCATGTAAATTGATCATTAACATTATCCAACACATCCCAACTACAGTTATCTTAGAGTTTTCATTTTAAAAGTTTAGTGATATTCCAAGACAAGGTTTATGAAATTCCTGATTCCTGTGCAAGTTTTCTCACAGATTTCTTTGGACTTGGTTCTAACTTTTCTCAGAAGAAGTTGGAAGTTTTTTTTTTATTAAGAACAGATCCTGTTTGTTTCCCTAAATTTATTGGCAATATTACAATGTGAATGTGTGTCACTTCTTCACAGTAGTTAGCAGTCACACATGAAGATACCACTCTGGGAACACATCACCATTTATTTTGCATGCAGATTAGCTACACTAAACATCTAATGGAACTGCACACATGTTCAGCGTATTATCAAAGCCATGCAAGTTCACCAGCACCTATAGAATAATTAGGAGTGTGTTCCAACATTGTCATATCTGTCACCCAAGTGCTGATGGCTGCCTATGCTGGCATATTGCACTCCCCAGGTACATTCCTAGATTCCATCAAGAATTTGATGGGATCTCTCCATTTTGATTCCTGGTGGCCCAAATATGGAATATCAAATGTGCCCAATAACTTCACATTTGCTATGCAGTTGTTTCCACAGGTGACAGAGAGTCCAGTACCCAACTCATCTGATTCCTTTGTAGTGCAAGTACATCAGACTTACTGCCCTTGTATGATTCAAACCTGCCTGCCACATTTTCCCAGTTTTGTAAGGTTGCTTTTTCTGCCCATGAGTCATATCTGATGTTAACGCTATCTTCAACATGAATATCTTGAAATGATGTGAACAATAATGTCTCTTCAAAATGCAAGCATCTCAGCTGCGGGTGTTTAGCTCCCAAACATGTGCGAAAAGCAGATGTAAAGATTACCCTCATGTGTCCCCACAGACTTCTCATCAACTAATTAGCTGGCACAGAACAGTGCAGGGCAAGCAATTGCCTGTTATATCACCATGTGTCGAAACAAAGGCTCTGTAGAAATAGAATGGCTTGGCATTCAATAAGACTGCTAAGGATATAAGCATTCTCTTATATAAAATGTGTTTTTCCCGCTCCCCATTAAAACATGTTATTCCTTAAAACACCAGAAACATTGGATTTCTCTTTAATGTTGGGTGTATTTAGGAATTTGCTGATCCATATTTGAATGAAAATGGGAGAATAATGATTGCACTGGCTTCAATAAGTACTAAGATTATCAATTTCTGTATTTTAAGCACAAGAACAGCCCTTGTTTGGTATTTATGTAAAGAGCAAATTTATTTACTGTTATATGTAACTACGCATAGGCACAGATACGCAACATCTCTTGCTCAAAAATGTTCAAATTTCATGTCACTAGTTGATGATGAGCTGTCAATGGCATCATTAAATAATACTTCAACATTCTTCACATTTATGTTACATAAAATACAAAACAACCGTCAACACTTTAAATCGCTGAAAATCACAGGGCTGTTTGCTAGACAATTTACAGAAGTAAATGCAATTTTAAAATTATACATAAAGACTAGTTGCCTACACTTAACAAGAGTGAACTAGAAATTAAAGACTTCTAAATACACTATCATTTTTTTTATGGACTAAAATTTGAGCAAATTAACCTTTAAATTGCACATCACAACAATAACGCGCTTAGGACTTCCATCTTCCTGCATTTTCAAGGAAAGGAAGACATTGTTAAAAAAAAAAAAAAAAAGAACCACCATTTCTATGCAGTGCTGTACAAGTGTTCCTTTAGAAAAAAAAAACAATATAGGAAAAAAATGGATGAGAACACTCAAATTATGGGAAGGACTGGAATTAAGAAAAAAGTAAAAATTTGAACTTGCTCTTTTGTTTAAATTTGCTTTTTCTTTTGCATACTTAGCAAATCATAAAATGTGTGTTAACATCAAACTTAAATTTCGGCTTTGCAGCCAAAGAGTAAGCAAGACTATACCAAACATTTTGTCAGACTGTGTTTTTCCATGTCAAGTAAAACAACTGCTTGTTTAGATCTTCTCTTGCTGTTTCACAGGAACATTAAAAATTCTACAAAAATTTAAAAAATACCTGAAATAGCTCTTTATACCTGTCTCCCCCCCCCCCCAGCTATAAATACAAAACATTTTCTAAATTTATTACGATCAAAAAAAAAAACAATTATATAAATATAGTGAAAAAATGGAAACCAAACAAACAATCTCCAGATTACCAACGCAAAAGGAACTTTCCATGCAAGCTAAACTGAAGATATTGACTGAACTGTGTGGAAAAATCGTTCTGTAGTAAGTATTTTAAAAACTGGACAAAGTTAGCCAATGATGTAGTGTCCATGTTGCTGAAGGAATGCTACAAAGTTAGCCGTCCTTGCTTCCTCGCATTCGCGCACTTTCACAGCAAGGTACACTGGGATGGGATGGCCATTAAAGAAAAAAATAAAGTGTCATGGCCTTTCTGTTGGAAATACAATACTATTACGCATTTCTGATGAGGAATGGTCCTCATCTTAAAAAGAAACTCTTGTCATAGAAAGCAGACCTGAAACACTTTACTTTTTTGCTTACAAGGACCCATCCATTGCAGATCATAAATTTTATTCCATTTTTGTCTAGATTTTTTCTAATAGTCATCGATGTCATATAAATCATCCTCAATTTCATCCAGTTGCATACTCTGGAAGTCCACCTTGTAGCGCAGTAGCCCTGAAAAAAATTAAAAACTGCATTAAACATTTCCCAATTATAAGTGAGAGTATTTCATGAGCCCATAATGATAAAGGCCCTTTTAAATTAGCACACTTTCTTGGCAAACATTCATTATTAATACAATTTATCGGCTTTTTGAGAGGCAGAATTAATTCAATGCTATAGCCAGGATTTGAACCACAGATCTTTCATTTTCCAAGCAGTTGCTCTAACCAAATGAGCTATCACTGCAACAAAACTTTATTTTTTCTGCTTCTTATATCTGCTCCTATTTACTGCAATTATTTTCATATTTAAATTACAATCAATTTATAGGACTATTGTATCACTTTTGCAGTCTGCTTGGTGACTATTTCAATAGTCTCTAATGCTCTCCAAATAGGTACCCTTGGGTAAACCATTACCTCTGATGGTAGGATGGTGCTGGAATGTAGTGCCTTGGGGATACTTCACACGAGTTACTCAGAGATGAACATTTGAATGTTGTTGTTCCAGAATTAGGAATCAAACCTTAGAGCCTCAGCAACCAAAACCACTGAGCTACCTATTTCAAAGTTTCTTCCATGTCTTTGTGCAAACCCATTTCAGATCACATTCTTATATAAAAAAATCTTTCACAAAAGTTGTATATGTTAAGGTTTTCTTGGGAGGTAATCTACTAGCCAAAATTTTAACCATAGATTTTCCACTTTACCTAAAGAACTGGGACACCTCATAGTGTACCAGAAAGACAGGTCAGTTGGGGAATTTGTAACAGAATGTTTCCATGGTAGCTCAACTGCATGGGAAGTGGAAGATCTATGGTTCAAATACCAGCTTTGGCGCTCAATTTCTCAGTGTGACTCTACCCTCAAAGAAAAACCTTAGCCCACTATGAAAGAACAAATAATTACCAGAATTTATCACTACCCAAATTTTTTCTTTGTTATGAAAACAAACTGACTCAAGAAATAAGCATGACATGGCGTATAAGAAACAACAATTCTAAATTAAATATGCTGATGAAATTACTTTCTTCTCAATTACATTACATATTTACTTTAAGGGTGCACTTTGGTGAAATTTTCAACAGATGCAAGTGAGCAAGCATATTATCTGGTGATCATAGTATAGTAAATTAATATAAAATTACTTATATGTAAATTATATAAAATTCCTGTTATTGCTGCAGTTGGTACTTGAGCAGCACGTTGCTGTGAGAATATTTCATTAAACAGCAAATGACTGTACTTCTCTAAAATGGGTCCTAGTGTGCAATGACACAGCAACCTTTCAAGCAAATCAAAATAGTTTTCTTACTGCACTGTATTTTGTACTTAAAATATGGACAGTATTTTAATAATTGCTTCATTTAAAGACAACTTAAATAAATAGCTTTTATTTATTATCATGGCAAGCAGGAATGAAGCAACAGTTGTACTAATACAGTATTATCTATGTTGTGATCATGGCCGAGTATGTAGGACATCAGAACAGTGGAAGCTCTAAAATCTGATACAAAAGCTACAGTTTCAAACGTGTTCAACCACTTGCTTGAACGCTATGATACCCTTGCTTTTAAATATGTCATTAAATTAACATTAAGAGCAACTAAAATAAAAACAAACTTAGAGACTAAAGGCTTCACTTATCTTAGTAACTTACCCTTGGAATTTAAGAACTTACAGCATTACTAAGATAGGTGAAGCTTTTAGTCTCAAAGTTTGTTTTTATTTTAGACACTGTTGCTTCACAGGCTATGTCTTTCATGTTCTTTTAGTCGAGTGCTGAAAGTGAACATGAAAGACATAGCCGGTTGGAGCAGACGGACAAGTCAGCGGTGGCAGAACACTCTCTATTGTTCGGCCACAACGTGAATTACAAAGACACGGAAGTACTCTCAAGGACAAGCCACTACCAGGCTCGCTTGACTCGGGAAGCGATAGAGATTTTTATGCATAAAAACTCCTACAATCGAAAAGAAGAGAGACAGCAGATAAGCAAAACTTGGCTCCCGGCTCTAATAAGAGGGAGAAGAAAACCCGAGACACGGAAAGCTTTCTCTTTTATACCATGATCAGAGACGTCCCATTTGCCGGCATTTGAAAAAAAAATAAAAATATATATATATATATAATTTGAGATCAATTTATTAAGAAAACATTTGTTAGCGATAATCTCATGTTGGTATTCATGAGAACGAGCGATCGTGAAAATTTATGTTACCAAGGACACTAATAAGAAACAACGATGAATATGAAAGTTTGCAGTGAACTTTAGTTTATGTGCAGCCGCTAATTTAGACCAAAATAACAGAGGTTGACCCTGAAGATGCTGGACGCAGTTTTCAGCGAAACGTCGGAGGAAGGTAATCCAACTCGACCACGGCCCACAAGCCCAGAAAATCTACTTAACATAGTTGATAATGCCGGCCGTGAAAGCCTCAGCACTTATATTCCTCAGTTTATCATTGTTTCTGATGGCACCAGGAATTAAGTGATTTAATTGTGAGGCACTAATAGTTTCAATAGAAGATAATTACTAAACCATATTTTCCATGTTCTTCGAAACTAATACAAAACCCTCTGAGAAAATCAATGCCAAAGTTGGAATTTTAATTTTGATTTTCAGCTTACCATAGTACCATTCTAACCACTGAACTACCATGGCACAACATTAAACTCTCTAACTGATCCACATTTTGCCCAGTAAACTACAGGACGTTCTCAAATTCATCATACCCCAATGGCATCTTACAATATTGTGGTATTGTCAGTTGGGGAATATATCATCCCTGCATGGTGCCATAGTTGCTCAACAGATTACAGTAGCAGCACAGAATCCAGATATCCATAGTTCAAATCCTGGCTATGGCACTGAACTATTCAATCCAATTCTACCTCTCTAATCTTACAGGCCGTTCACAATTAATTACAGACATACACTAATGTAAACAGACAAATTTGCACTTCATGTTTATATGTATACAAATAGACTAGCCAATGAGAGTGATGTATCATTCTGCTGTTTCTGTGTCCACTTTGATACATATGTGTGTGATGTCATGCTCTCTTGCTATTTACTGCTACTTGTGTGTCTATTTGTTGTTGTAAATGACAACATATCACTTTAACTTTATGCTTAAGCTTCACTTTACTTTGTGCCTTCAGGCAACATCTGTGATTAGCACAGAGCATGTAGTAACATTACTATGCAGGTTATGCAAATACTGGGTATAACAATGTGTGCCAGTATATATAACTGATGGATAAAGATGGCGAGAGCTAATATATTTTCTATTAAACTTCAGATTCCACCAAAATCAATTTTATTATAATGAAGATAATGTGTAATCACATGTTATTTCACTCTTTATAAATATAATTGCAGCAAGAATCCCAAACTACTCAGCTTATCGTTATATAATTTTCTTTTACGATTTCTTAATACGCCAAGCTAAAAATAGTGTCACTTTACCTATGCATTTCCTTAACTCCCTACATGATAGTTATCTGAGTCTTTGCTATTTCAATACTTGATTGCACATTACTGATGCATTGTCTGATGCTAATATTTGCACTTGTCACAAATCACCAGGAATATACATACTTTTTGTAAGAAATGTACTGAAGAAGGCATATTATTTATTTTACTTGGTTACCTGGCTAACAACCATTGTCTCTTCTCATTTTTTTATTATTTTCACTTATGATTGATGTTGGGCCATGTCCTATTCCACTGAATAGCTTTGGATTCCATTGTAAAATTTTAAAATATGTTGTGGTGGTTGTTGTTAGCTAATGCTAGATTTCTGACAATGAAGTCTTTAATCCTCTTGCTCTCCAATATTTTTCACTAATGGATGGGAAGGGTGCTAGAAGTGGCCAGGCATATTTGAAGGTGATCTTGGTCCATTTCCTCTTGCAGATCACATAGACGACAGAATGGTGAAGATTATATCCCAATTCTAATATAAATATACAAATATAAACATAATAAATAATTAATAATAATAATAATAATAATAATAATAATAATAATGATAATAATAATAATAACGATAATATAAATATACAATGTATCAGAAGAAATGGACATTTTTTGATGGATATAAATTTGACAAATATTTGCATGAATTTTCCTATTAATTTTCTTGAGCACACAATGTGACACAAATATATGGTCAATTTGCAGAACAAAGGCAGACATCACAGGGAGCCTGCTATTCACATTTTAAAGACAAGTACACCAACTCCAGGAGGTAATACTTTATAAACTTAATGACAAAGCTATGGTCAGCTGACTGTTAGGCCTCATGTTCTTCCACCCAGGCTCACCGGACAAACTTACTATGTTTTCACAGAACACTCTAATGTTCTGCTAAAGGATGCTCCTTTCCTAGTGCTACAAAACGTATATTTACTTCATGCATGATGGATCCCTCCCCCTCATTAAATTGTTAATATCCATCAGCTCAATTCTGTGAGATGGCTAGGCAGAGGGGGGGAACGAGGAGGGGGGGGGGGGGGCTGGCCTCCGAACCCTCTAGATCTAAGTCCACTAAGATTTTCATCTGAAAGCTCTTGTGTATGAACCCCAGTACAAAATAAAGAGAGTAGTTGTGGAAGACTGCAAAACAATACATAATTCTCCAGGGATACATCAGCACATCCAGGATGCAGGTTGATGTATATATTGTCACCGCGCCCGCCGCATCTAATTGCCGACAACAGCAGTGTCACCCATCGCATTATTGTCGGCACTACCGCAAAGGAGCCAAAGGAAAGAGACAGAGAATGGCCGCATTGTTGGGGTGCTTGCCGAAAGAGAGAAAAGGATAGAGACCGAGAATCTTCTGCTTTGTATTTCACTGCAATAACTGAACTTTCCAGAATAGTGCCTGGGAGATATAAATAGCGGTAAAGTGCGACAGAAGAGTCAGACAGACGTATGTGAAGCGTTGGGGAGTCGTGCCGACGGAGAAAGGACAGTTGTTGTGTTACTAGTTCGGAGCCGTGCTGTTAGTGAATCGGTAAAGGCTTTCTTGCTGTTGCAACGAGTGTAAAAAGTTACTGTTTACGGAAATAAAAGTGTTTCTTTATCTCGACTACATCGGTCTACTTTACTTTACACCCCACCAAAATGTCACAATATCAATGCTAACAGAGAACATTTCATATAAGAAACACTTTCATGTGTTGTGTTTCTCACACTAATGTACTGTGAGAAAACTAAGTTCTAACACAGATATATAGCATTTCCAGACCCTTCCCATGTGACATATTCTCTCCTACATGCAAGTAATGTTCCTTGAAAACTTGACCATACCTCACTGTTATATCCAGCATATGCATAACCTAAACATTGCCTAAATGTCTATGTTGTATGATCTGGGTGCAGTTTCTTCATAACATACAGTTTCAAATCATCTGCAAAAGCTGCTTTTCTGAAGCTTTAAGAATTAGGAGTCAATAAAATATTAATATTACCATAAACTGCATATAAATGTTGAAAAACTCAAATGGATAAGCTGCCCTCATAATTAGCAAGACAAAAAAACAACAGAGTATGATAAGGAAATAATGAAGCTATTAATAGTGAAGCAGTAGAATCTAAATTAAGAACAAATTAGAAACTAAAAGCTTCACTTATCTTAGTAATATAGCTTTGAGAATGAGTCAACATAAAACATGTTAACTGCAAAACATCTTGTAATATTACTAAGATAAGTGAAGCTTTAGTTTCTAATTTGTTCTTAATTTAAACAGAGTATGAATTTGCATATCAATGACTTCACTTTGGTTTTCACAAATTACTGACAATACACGCATTCTATTTGCTATACCTGAGGTGAAACATCTGGATGGTCGGTCAGTAATGACAGTGTTCGGCAAGGACATATACTGTGATTGTAGGCGTCAAACTTTGTACATACATTAAACAATGTGCTCATGAATTGTACTGAAAAATAACCAAATCTTGCCACCAGCTGAAAATTCAGCTCTGTAAGTAACAATACAAACACATGTAAGATGGAGCAACAACAGGTTAAAGATTTCAGTAACAACCACATCATCTCTAGGTACAGCGAAGATCTGCAATAGCACTGACCAACCCACTTGTGGGGGTGCGTGAGTATATGTGACTGCTTCCAAGTTCTGCTAACACTTTCACTCCCTTGTTTCTCACCATTCTTACTGCTTTTCCTCTCTTAAGCATTCTGAGTGCAAACAGTGCCAGATTTGGAACCAATGTTTTGCACAATTTGTGAGCGCATTACCTAATTAGCACACCTATGAGGTTTCAGACCCCTACAATCACAGCACACGCTGAACATAAACTCCCGATATCTCTTATTCTCATGCTGCCTTACCTAATTTCAGTTTAATAGTGGCTTGTTCAGCTAATTTCATCAAGAATGAATATATTCTTCAAAATTGATGCTTAATTTGTAACATTGAACTTTACCATTGATCTACTGTATGTGTAACAAGGCTGGAGAGGCCTTATATCATCTAACTTAAATGTTAGAAAAGCAGGAAGCAGATATAATTACAGTGTAGCAACACATTAATTTCATGCTTTATCCAGGATGAGCAAGACAACCTGCAACAGTCATTTATTTTGGAAAATGAACCATCAAAAGTTTTGAGACAAAAATAAGTATAAGTAAAGATTGTGTCAACTTTTGTTTGAGGTTCATTTCATCCGTCATAACTAGAACTAAACTTGGAGAGTATCATTATACAAATATAAAGATAAAAATAGAAAACAGAGAAATTCAACAAGTAAATAAAACAAATTTCCTAGGATTAATAATAGACAGTAACTTGAAATGGAATATGCATGCTGAAAAAGTCATAAGCAAGATTAATTCAGGTTCATATGTACTAAAACAAATAACACAAATAATAGATAAAAGAAGTGTCAAGCAAGTATACTATGCCTTCATTCACTCGCACCTAAACTATGGAGTGGTATTATGGGGCACAATACATAAAACATTACTTCTAAGGCTGTTTAGGCTGCAAAAGAGAGCAGTACGCTTAATTGCAGGAATAGAAAAAGGAGATTCATGTAGAAATGTGCTTAAAAAACTAAATATTCTAACGTTGCCTTCTTTGTATATATATGAATGTACTAAACTCACATTAAAAAGTTATAATCAAAACAAAAACAGCAATATCCATAAATATAACACTAGAACAAAAGAAAATTATTTTAGAAATAGACTTATAGGTGGTCTAAATAATAAGTGCATAGAAAATAGTAGCAAAGATCTGTACAACCATCTACCATCTAGAATTAAACAGATAACAAATGAAAAAATCAAACTAAAGAATATTAAATCTTATCTATTAGAAAAGGCATTTTACTGTGTAGAAGAGTACAAAAATTGATAAAATATGGTATATTGCACTTCCCAATATTCTCAACTAGTCTCATATTTATGTAAATAACTTGTATTGTATGTACATAGAATTTGACGATCCTTGTAAATGTTTTACAATTGGAGAAATAAAGAACATAGAACATTGGAGAGAGCTCTTCAAATCAAAAAAACTTTCACAGGAAATCTAGTTAGTTCATACTGTTTCAAGAGAAAAGGACAGAGCTACTGACAGTAAAGTAACAAATTAACAAATACTAATAAATATTGGTTGTCAGTGCCATGGCCAAGCAGTTAGACTGTTGGCCTACCACTGAGGTGGCCCGGGTTCAATCCCAGGGACCCGCATATGGTATTTGTGGTGGACGAAGCAGCATCAGGGTGGGCATCCTCCAGTTTCCCTGGCAACTCATTCCACCAATTGCTCTATCACCATTCCATTCACCTATTTTGCCTGCATTTCATATCATCCTCTTCCTCACTACCATAGCTGATGCTGAGCTGACCACCCACTTCCAGGTCTTCACTCTGTGCTCCCTGACAGGCATCTGACCCTAGGTACAGGCCCTCAAGACCTAGGGGGTGTAAGTCCTCCATACGGGGAGGATAATCAGATAAAGAATAAATATCGGTGCCGAAACTTTTATCCTTTGTAATTATGTATTATACTCATGATGTGTTTCATAAATCAGTGGCATTCAACCTTTTTTCTCCACATGCCCCCAAAGACAATTTTCCATTTCAGCCTATACCTCTAAGCCTAGCCCCAGTGCCATCCTTAATTTAAATTATACATAACCACGTCTAAAATAGATTATAGTAATTATAACTTATTAAATCCTACACAAAGGAGGATTAAATTAAATTTTATGTACCCCCTAATAAGTCTCTGCGTACTCCTGGGGGTGTGCGTACCCTAGGTTGAATATCACTATCATAAATCAATTTTAAGTGAAGTTTTAGTCACAATATTTATTAATGTCATTCATATTGAGTAGAAGCCTCTAAGCAAATTAAAAGCCTGATACACAGTGGTGTACTGAGAACCATACCAGTTAAACAACATCCATAAATACTAAATAAAACATATTGAGAAATGTTGGTAAAGGAAGCTCAGATGGCCTGGACAATCCAGTGTTTTGTGGCTAATTAAATAAGTTAACAATGGTAATTATTATTTATTTATGCCAACAAACTTACTGTTGGTGTTTTTAAACACACAAGCCGTGTGTGGGCAAAGTTTGAGAGGTAGAACTGGAACTTAAAAATTCAATGCCACAACTGGGATTTGAACCACAGACCTTCCGCTTGCCGGGCGGACGCTCTAACCACTGAGTTATTGTGACAAACTGCCAGAATGGCATTAAATTCTCAAGCCAGTTCGTATTTCTCCTGGTAAACCACAAAGGCAGTCTCACATCAGAGACAAATTACCCCAATGGTGACTTACTATTGTAAGTACTTTATATCCCAGGATTAAATAACCTTCAGTAAGTTTGTTGACATAAATAAATAATAATTACCATGTGAAGGTTATTTAATCCTGGGATATAAAGTACTTGCAATAGTAAGTCACCATTGGGGTAATTGTTTCTGATGTGAGACTGCCTTTGTGGTTTACCAGGAAAAATACGAATTGGTTTGAGAATTTAATGCCATTCTGGCAGTTTGTCACAATAGCTCAGTGGTTAGAGCGTCCGCCCGGTAAGCGGAAGGTCTGTGGTTCAAATCCCAGTTGTGGCATTGAATTTTTAAGTTCCAGTTCTACCTCTCAAGTTAACAATGATTACTAAGACTGAAATTTGAACAAAAGTTATTTTCTTTTGAGTTTTCAAAGATGAGTCCCAACAAAATATATTTAATTCGGGTTACTTTTGGCCAAAAACAGTGGATTTTTTTGGGCCTTTAGCATTTTTTTTGCAACTTCATCTCTTTTGGCTATATTTTTACTGCCATTTACCAATTTGAATAGACAACGATTTATGTAGGTTAACATAATCTAAACAAGAAAGAAGAAGCATTTTATCCAGACATGCTATCACATATTGTGATTAATTTCACTTACCATCTTGGTCAAGAAGAAAGAACCAGCAGTGGCAGTCACTCACACCTCTGAAGTTGAAAATAGAAGCTATGGCTACCAAAACTTGAAGTGTAAGTGATGACTACTAAATTTCTCTAAACACAAATTAATATTAAAATAGAAAAATGGATCAATAATAAACACTCACTTTTTAAATTTCTGGTAACATGTTTCAGATGCTAGTTTCCTTTACTATTAACTGGACATTGACTTGACTTGTTTGCAGAGGTTGGCCCTTCCGTAGACTGCTCTGGTGGTGATTCTAACAACTTATATAATGGCTCATTCTGTGGGATATCCAAATTGAAACTCTGTCCTTGTTCATCCAGATGTAGATCTGTTCCCATGTTGATAATTCTTGCTTTCCTGATATTTGTTTTAACAGTTTTGGATCCAGATTAATGTGATTTTGTTTGCAAAAATAGGTGGCAACAGCTGATTTTTCCAAGTGTTTGTGTTTTATACAGAATGACCCATTGTACAAGTTGTTAGAATCGCAGTCAGAGCAGTCTATTGAAGGACCAACCTCAACAAGCAAATTCAATCCATGTCCGGTTGATAATGGAGGAAACTAGCCTCTGTAACATGTTCTGGCAAATTTAAAAAGTGAGTGTTGTTTAGTGTTATTAATCAACCCATTCTTATATTTTAATGTGATCCAACAACATTGTCATCTACTTCCAGATTATTAATATGCTTATCTCCTTGAAAGAGTATAGAGAAATAAAAATGTTTTCTACAAAAGTTGTTTTCAAGAGCTCTCTCTATTGGTGTTCTATTTAATCCTCACCCCCAAAATGACCTATTCCAATTATGACCAACTGATAGACATCAACTGAAAATCTCAATGTCCTTTAGTTATAAATATTTTTATCTAAAACATTTTACTGCCATACTTTCCAAAATAAATGACTGTTGGTCTGGTTTACCCTGTATAACTATACTTCAAAAAAACGTAGAACTTTACATCCATGCAAGACAAAAGCCCATGATCATTCAGCACAGGTAAAACCTGCAAGTCTAAAATAAAAGCACTAAACTAATGTACAAACATACATCCAAATTCCTTTGGCTTGACATTTACTTAATGTGAATTTTTTAAATCCAATTTTCATACCAATTTGTGTGGACTAAGACAGACAAACCTCTAAATATTGCAAAAGCTAAAAGGTACAATTGTCAAAGTATCTGCTAATAAGTTATGTGAGTGACACTTCCTGTGATAGGAGAACAAGTAATCTTTGCTGACATCTTACTTGGAATGTTCATGAATGTAAGAAACGGGGAAGGACAGGTAAGGCTGACGTTGGGAAGGGAATGCACATCTTGCAGGTCTTCCTTTCACAGCATTTCTTTACGCCATGCTACTTTTACAATTTGAAACAAACGTGAATAGAAACATTAACTTTCCATGCAAGACATTATGCATGCATCAGTGAACAAATACAAAGAAAACCACCGAATGGCAGCAATACTTTAAATAAAACATGAATCCAAAAATTCCTTAAATTCAATTATCAAATGAAAAAAAAAAAATATGCTTTTTAAAGTACTATCTATAACTTTAAAAATCAACCAAAAAGATCTATATTAACAAATATAGTTTTTTAGAATTCCAAAAAATAAAAATAAAAAGAAACTGAACAGTAATTAACAGACTGAATGAATTCCTTGTGTGAGCTAAAAAACGACATTTATGCAACATGTGACAAATTGCGTGAATCAGTATTAAAAGAGAGGAGAAAAAAAAAAAAAAAAAAAAAAAAAAAAAAGAAATGTGTGCAGGAATAACAAAACAACCAACGAAACAATGGCATACTGGTGCGAAGACAATGATCTACTACGGTGGGCTGATGTCTACCTGAGAGCAACCTTAGTAATCGTCTAGGTCCACATCGTCCAGTGGTTCATCTGCTTGAAGAGACTGGAAGTCAACTTTGTAGCGAAGAATGCCTAGGTCAGAACACACAACAATCATACCTCCTACACTTTATTACAACACCAACAACAACTCTTACCATGGTTTTGGAAATGCTTATACTTATTGACAAGGGGACAGATCATCTCTCAAACCACAACAATCCGCATCCCTATTTCCTTTTAACCACTGTTTGCAGTCATTAAGGTATCTTTTTCAGGTTATACCAACCGATGTTAAAAACACTTTCCCAGCCAATAGTTACTAACATCTTGCTAATGCCAATATACAATTTCAGATTGAGAGAAGGTGACCAAACTAGACGCACTTTTGCCAATGCATTGCACCATGTTTCATTAGCAAAAAAAACTAGTTCCATTCATACAGGGAACGCACGTCATTGGAATTCACCAAAACCTAACTGTGACATAGTGCTCTCTAGTTACTTTTGGTGACATTCCATTTGCTCGGTTGGCAATAGCAGCAACTGCTCCTAAAATATGGTAAAGATATGGCTGTAGGTGGTGCTAAATGCAGTTGTTACATTGGCAATACAGACATTATCTTACAGGACTCAACAGTTCAGTTTAAAGCAAATAATCTTGGTTAAAATGCTTGACATTTAAAGACATATGTTGCTTCACATGCTTTAAAATCCAACATGACTAGCTTCGGGGAGAAATGCTCTCCATGTTCACCTGTGATTTCCTCGCCAGCTGTCTCTTCCCACTGGTCAGTCCTAAGATGTCTTTGTTGGTGGTGCTTTCATTATATTCTCAATGATGTCAATATTCTCCCACACTGTTAATTTCCAATGCTTTTTGCCGGTTTTAAAAGTGATTTCTTGGCTAATATTATGATTGCATGACCAAAACTGATGAGGTATAAGGAATTTAAATACACGTTTCTCCCAGATCCAGTAGACAACTGCAGCCATTTTATGGTAACATAAAATGTAATGTCAGGTGCAAAGGGGTTTCAGAAATTTAAAACTACAGTAAAACCCTGCTTAACCAAAACAAAAAAATGATTAAATTTTAAAAAATCAATAACTACAGAAGGAAAAAAGTGTCAATATTTTGTTCATCCCTGCAATAGTTTGCCTGTCTCCTTTCGCAAGTGTTCAAATTTAAGTGGCAATGCCCTCAAAGGAAAGCTACAACTCTACGCTCGTCCCTCAAACACTATTGTTTCAAGACCGGCTGGCACAGCATAGCATCTTGTAAACAAATCGAGGAAAAAGAATAAAATAATTAATTACACTCTTGGGTGCAGAAATAATGTATAATAATGATTTATGTGCCTAATTAAAGTTATGTTTAAAATTTACATGCTTACGACTATCCGAAATGACTTTGCCCCCTTTATTTCAGATAAATGGGTTTAATGGCTGCTCTACTTCATACAGCACCACAGGTGGTACATACATGAAATAAAATAATTGGAATAACGTGGAAAAATTCTCAGTCAAGGAGGATGATCCTTGCAGGATTTCAACTGCAGAACTTCTTAACTTCATACCTTAAGGACCTGCACGGGCACCATATTGAAACTTAAGTGGATAAAAGCATGTTATCAATTAAGGATCAAGCAGACACCAACAAAAATACTGTTTGCTTCTTAAAGTTCTGCTTCAGATTTGTTACGGAGAATTCAACAAATGGTAGCTACACTATCACCTACCATTAAATGAGATACATCATTTCTGTTGATAGTGTTCTATCCTCTCTGGTATTTCATGCACAGCACTACTCATGTCTGCTATAAATATTCCTCCCTTTGCAAGTTTTTGAAGTTCATTGACAATAGCTTCTCTGCAGTTAGGAACAACATTCAGAACCTCCAAACACAGCAACTCTGCATCAACAGCCATTTTCCAACATATAACATTCATTAAATACCCTAATACAATGGTAAGATAATTTACTTTACTCAGGGCACTTGGTACAGGAGTGTTCATTTTGTCTCTAGCACTGCACTTGTTCACATGTTCCCACATAAGACACAAGTAGGCATCATGAGCCTACTTTATCTCTTCTTGGATAATCTGGTGTTTCTCTGTCAGTAGACTGGACCACTTTAGGCATGTCCTCCTTCAATCATTTGTTTATGTGTAGTTTGACTGAATTAAATGAAAGTGTAGCTACAGTTGATGGAATTATTTTGGTTCCCTTTTGTGCTAAAGTTGGCTCTCTCATTGCCATGAATTCCACAATGGGATGGGATTCATTGAAACCTTGCATCGTGTTCAGCAGTTCTAGATGGTTCATGTGACGGTGCTTGTAGCATGACGCACAATCACTTTGTACCACAACATTCACATGTATTAACTTTTCAGGGCTACATACATGGCTGGCAATTTACCATCACAATTTGTTTGGAAAGGTCCTGGACTGAGATGGAAGTTGAAGTGTATTCCTGTCCCAGTATTACCGTTTCTACTCAACTTGACACAGTGTTACAACTAACATTGCTCAATGAAACAGAATTTTCATGTTAAATCACTTTACACATTGTGTTAAAATTTAACATCGGTTGGTGAAACTAGCCGTAGACTAAAAGGGTCAAGCTTCTTCCTCTTTCCGCTATGCACATCTACACGACTAACTTCTCATGCTTAAGTAACTTTTAGTTGGGAATCTATTGATGCACTTACCAGCTTTAAATTTTACAGAGTTAAAGGGTTCAGATACTACAGTAAACAATGCCTAAGATGATATTGATTATTAAGACAGCATGTAAAAATAAAGCCCTAATATTACAAAAGCATTGTTAAGCTGGTTGGAATACGAGAAAGAGAAGATAGAACAAAACATCTAGCAACTGAAATTCTGCTTATAACAATAGATAATATACAGTACACGTAATGAAAGGTGGAGTCGAGTCGACTTTGACACTTAATAGCTTTGCCCACCAATTTCTTACACAGAACATGTATTGTGAGCATCAGCTGCCTGCGAGTTGCTTTATTGTTGAAAGTCTGGGATGACGTACTGGAGAAACTTTACAACATACTAGCCAACATTTGCACAATATTGATGCAAACATGCTCTGTATGTCTACATTGATAACAGATTGCATCTGCCTCAAGGGGCCACTATGGAGGACCTCAGTCAATCATTCTGAACTTGCACTTGCCCAGCAGTGGCATTTGGCACACCCTTTCCAGGAACTAACAGGACACCTTAGGCAGGCCTGGTTAACGAGTTAGTGTTTACTACACATATCTAGTCAGCATAATTTAGAGACAACATATTTAGTTACATAGTTGGCTGCCCTGCATTCTTCAATATAGCTTAAATGGGCATTAATTAGAAAATTTACAGCCATACAGCTTATGTTAATAAAATGCTTTCCAATAATAAATTACCCAAATAAAAGGTTATAAATGCATATTACACCAAAGAATGTGAAAGAGTTCATCTTGCATCACATGTTGTAAAGTTGAACCAAACTCCCAGGCTTTTAACAACTGGATCTCTTATATTTACTACCAGCTTCAACCATAGTTACATATTTCACCATAGTTTTTACAGAATTCAGCAACACATTGCTGCAAACGAGAAAGACCCCAACTTTACTTTTGGCCCTATTAACAACGGTTTATTATCAAGAGGCAACTTTACCACTGATGTGATTGATGTGTCACATCCCATATAATAATTATTCATTGGCTATTTCTCAATATTAGGTTTACCTTTATTTATACAAAATTAGAGTTGATAGTCACAAGCATTAAAATTCAAACTTGATGTTAAACTCCAGTTACTGGTTTCAGCTAATTTTAAAAAAATAATAAAGATGGCAACATTTATGTTACAACCACCGCCTTCTTTTGCTTAAGGAAATTTGTGCATTGCTTAACATTTTCTAGTTAGATGTATGGAACACTGTTGCACCCGTTAAGGTAGCAGTGGATGGCTTGAACACAATTATATATAGTATTTGGTAATATTTAACAAAATACTGAAGTATATGCTAATAAATGGGTTTCTAATATATCACAAAGGAAGATATGTGACTAGTGTTAAATGTGATTGTCAAAAGTATAGAGTTGTGTGTTTATGAAGGAGGAATAAGACAGTATTAAAATGTAAAACTAACATCACAGTCTAGTTCAAGCATGGGTATATATTCTAACCATTATACGAAGGAAAGCAATTCATAAAGTAAGGTACAAATCGCCATAGCTCATCAAATTTCTCGCAAACATTAAATCACGCATATGCACAGACTCCCGGTATGCTTTGTACGTAAAACAACACCATTTGCATTGGCAGTGTTGCAGTGTGCTGTTTAATGCGTCAGTTCAAAATGTTTAAAACAATGTCCCCACCAACTGTTAAATATGTTCTGTGATTTGCTTTTAGACAGCACAGCACATTTCAGCACTGGACATTCATCGACAGATCAGTGAGGTTATGGTCCCAACGTGATGAGTGTAAGTGGGCAAGAGAACAATGTCCATAATGAACTGCTATCAATGATCATAGAAGATTTGGTCAATTCTGTGGATGAAAGGATCTGTGAAGTTTGGCAATTGATAATTTCCAGTGGTTATCTTCACAGGTGGCAGACTTCAATGTCAGCATACAAAAGCTAGTAGAACATTATGACAAATGTTTAAAGAAATATGGCAACTATGCAGAAATATTAAGATTTAAAGAATTAGATAAAAACCGTTTTGTAACTACGACTGTTTGATGTCTATAAAACATTGGACCTTACTTGAGAGGTAGAATTGGAACTGAAAAATTCAATGCCACAGCTGGGATTTGAACCACAGAACCTCTGTTTACCAGGCAGGTGCTCTAACCATGAAGCTGGCAGGCTGTCACAATTTTAGCTTAATGGTTAGACCATCTGCCTTGAAAGCAGATGTGGTTCAAATCCCAGCTGTGGCATTGAATTTTCAATTCCAGTTCTACCTCTCAAACATTGTCCACACACGCCTTGTGTGTTTAAAAACACCAATAGTAAGTTTGTTGGCATAAATAAATAAATAATAATTAGACCTTACTTTACGAATTGCCTTGTATAATTGATATCTTCTTAAGCAAGACATTTAATAAATTCTCTTTCGTGAAAAGAATAAAATTAGTAATGGTGGACATGATGTATAAACATTCATAAATTATTACACTTTTATGTATTAATTAACTTTTAAATTTAGCATTAGAAAACTGTGTTTATCAGTCAGTGTGCACTGTTATTCATATTTCTTTAATCAGTTACATTCCCTTAGGAACTACTCAGGAGTTGCCACTGAACAAGACCAATGACGACTTAAGTAGAGTGCTATACATTAGTTGTTATAAAAATACATGATTCATTTCCTTTTGGAACAATATGTTTAACAATGACATTCATTCACATTGTTTTTATTAATATGAAGTGTAGCTAACTAAAAAGTAGAACAAAGAAAATTTGTTTTTAGCAAGCCTTTATGTACTTACAGAAAAATATGCATTTTATGTGAAATAGAATTTTATATTCAGAATTTGTATTAAGGTTATTTCACATAAAACTGTTCCCTATTAATAAGTAAGAAGATTATTGAAGAATCGCTTACAATTTAAAATTTAGCACAAAATATTCTGAGCCATGCTTCATTCTCAAGCATAATCTTTGGTATCCATTCTTCTGGATTCAACTGTACGAACCAGTGCTTCATAATGTCAACAAACTTGCTAAATCCCAACATTGTGTTTCAAACCACCTTTTCCATTCAAGCAATAAAACATTACACAGTGCAGAAAATGTCACCAAGAGAAGAAGCACGTATATACAAACAGTGATAAAGAAACAAATACATCTGCACATCAGAGGTGATGCAGAATTGTGTTAGTAGTGTTTTGTGATGCGAAAGGAACATATACATAAGTCAATAAGTATAAATTCCTAAAATCATGTAATAATACTTTCACTGTGAGAAAGACAATCTCCTTACCCCCAATACCACCAAATCCTCTGACGAACTGTGAACCTTCTTGGGATTTATCTGTGATAATTTCGAGTGTTGCTCCAAAGCTTTTATAATTGTTAGCTAGCCATTCAAGCAATGGTTGACACTCCACCAGTTCTAATTCCACTCCGCTCTGAAAAACATTGGAACAATTACATTGGAAAAACACCAAAAATGTTAGGTATGACTGGTTTGAAACCCTCTGGTTATAAATGATTACTGTAAATGCATAACTGTAACCATACTGCCAATTTACTGAAATTCAAACTTTTTTCCTTCATCCAGCAAAGCATTATTGCAAAGACATGACATTTAGAATGTGTAAAACGTTCAGTGCAGTAACTATACAAAAATTCCTGGTAAAATAAGTGGGAATTCTGTTTTCTATGCATCCTTTAAGACCTGATGTACTGATACCACAATAAACACAAAGGCCAGCATTTCTTAAGACTACACAGACATTTCTAGTACAAATTTTACACCTGATGACAACTGTCACAAAATATAGCAAACATATTCCAGTCATAGACTGCAAATAAAATAAAACAATTTACATGAGTATATTTGTTTAGCTCTAGTTTTTACTTATCAAGAATGGTAGGATTTAGTTGCACTTACCTCCTTGTCAGTGAAGTGCGTCTTATCCTTTTCTTGCTCTGGAGTAAGATGTAAGATCTTCTCCTCACCTGTTGCATGGTTCTTAAGCACATAGCGCTGAATATCGAGATTTTCCCAACAAATGAGGGTTTCTACTGAACCAAGTTCAAGTGCTCTTAAGGTGTCCTCAACTCCAAAACAGTACTTTCCAGTGTCTTGACTGATTTCATCAAAGTATCGCCCTTAAATAACACACCAAACAGCTTTTACTTTTTGCATGGCAATTTCATAAATACACAGAAAAGGCTCTAAAAGTCCTTCGAGTATGACAAGACAAGGATATTATACGTAAATACAGAATAGACGGATGAAGAAAGTCAATTAAACCACATAATACAAAATTAACAGATCAAATAATTATATTACTCTAATTAGAGAGAAATGCAATATGTTGTTGTTAGCTAATGCTGGATTTCTGACAATGAAGTCATTAATCCTCTTGCTCTACAATATTTTTCAATCATAGACCAATAGCAGAATAGTAACCGCTTTTAAGAGAGCACCATATTTTTATGTTTTGGCGGTCACATCGCTCTCTCACAACCCCCAGAATGTCTGGAGGACCACACCTGTCGTTGGTTTACGGGTCTCACTGACCTGACCGGAAGAATTTTCAAAATAAATTCACCGACCATATCCTCTGATCACCAATCAGAGAACGCATTACATGCCAGAAATGCAATATAGAACTACCCCATACCAATATTTCTGTATTTTAAGTTTATTGATCAGTCTTTAAGTAAATACACAATTTACAATAGACTTTGTCACTTACAGCTATTTCTAATCATATATTATTCTTGTGGTCCAGCTCTTCAAATTCATGCACATCATATATAGGATTTTCTACTAGCCATGTATAAACTCTATTCTTAAATTCTTGAAGACTTAGGTTACATATTCTGTTCGGTAGTGCATTAAAAAGCTTTATACCTATCAGTTTATGACATTTACTCGTCTTGCTTAGTTTGTGATATTTTCTTGTATTGTAATTATGTATTTCTTTCCTTACACTGTGATTATGCATATATTCTTTTCCACATATTAGTACATATATATAAATTTACAATCGTAGGAATCTTTTGTTTTACAAAGAGTATTTTACAATGATTCATTACTTCAGCATCAGATAGAATTCTAAATACCTTTTTTTGAATCCTTAGTACTTCTTATACACGTGAATTGCTACCCCATAAAATCAACCCATACGTGAATATACTCTGAGAGAAAGAAATATAAGCTGCCATTAGAAAATCTCTCGAGACAGCTTTTTTTAAACTCACTATTAAAAATAGGACCTGGGATAATTTGCTGCATATAACATCTACATGTGCATTCCACGACAATTGCTTATCTAACATTATACCTAGGAATTTGACTTCTTCAGTTGTGGTCTCATTAAGAACTCTAGGAGCCTTTAGTGTAAAGATTATCTTTTGAGATTATGCTTCATTCATATAAAAACCATTCTCTTTAAACCAACGTTGTGTTATGTGCTAACTGTGATAATACATTAAGTTCTTTATGAACGAAGTGTCATCTGCGTATACAACAGTATAACTGGAAGCAGGTGGTCAGTCAAGTACCAGGTATCATAGTGAGGAAGAGGATGATATGAAATGCAGGCAAAATTGATGAATGGATAGGTGACAATGGAGTAATTGGCGGAATGAGTGGCGGGGAAAACTGGAGAACCTGCCCTGACGTAGCTTTGTCCACTACGAATGCCACATGCGGGTCCCTGGGATCAAACCTGGCCACCTAGGTGGTAGACAAACGCTCTTGCTACTCAGTGCCGCTGCAAAGAAAATTCAACCACCCTAAACTACTCTTTACATGGAAGATTTTTTGAAAAATTTGATTTCTCCAAAATGGCAACGATTTTGATTAAGATACCACAAGTATGAGATATTTTTATGGCAAATGAAATTTATATTTTGAATTTTCTGGCTATAGCCTATGTAGTCCTGTTTACTCTGGATGACTTTTGCATAACTGGTAAACCATAACACAGATCAAATCTTAATATAGATATTCCTCGTTATTTGTGTGAAAACAAACAAACTTTCATCAAATGGAAGATCCTGATTTTTTATTTCTTAGCCATGCAAAGAGAATGGAATTTCAAAGCTTTAAAAGATTTCACTATCCCTCAAAGCCTACTGTATTTCCATATTCCCCTTGCACCTACACAAAAATAAACAAGATAATTTCTGAAAATGTTTATCTTAACTAACACGAAAAACATAAAGGAATAAGAGTTTGTAAGAATGGTTAGTACAAGAGTAGAGAAAGTCATGTGAGTGCAACACATCAATTTTTTAATCAGTATTGTGACAAGTGGTGAGAGCTAGTTTCATCATTACAAGTGTGAAATAAAACACCAAAGTATAGAATGGCACCACTTGGATTTGCCATCTAAAATAAAGTGAAGACAGTGCAATATGCTGGGAAAGTTATTGGGATGCACAAGGTTGACCCTGGACAAGTCATAAATGCTGCCCACTATATAAGGTCAAATGTGTAGGGTAGGAAACACTTCCACAGCCTCACTACAGTCCCAACAACACAACATGGTAGACCAGTGCAGCTAGAATGGAGTTCTATCATAACCACTATTTTCAAATTTGCAGAACAACGGGGAAAATGTGTACAAAGGAATGAAAACATGCTGAAAAGTTAGGTTTGTATGAAAAATAAAAGATTTAAAAAGTGTTGCTCGCATTTTTCAAAATGACTCATGTAATATGTTTCTTGTAAGTTACTTGGCATGCAAAGACAAATTTATTCTTTATCTGATAAACGCATACCTATCAGTTTTTTTTCTTGAATAAATTTCACGTTCTGCAATGATTCTGCTGCTAATTCAATGGCTTGATTAAATCCGTTTTCACCGCCATATGACACGTCCACCAGTTTGATGATTTTCGCTTGCAATCTCTATAAATAAAAGACACATCGAGTCACACACAATAAAAATAACATGACTGGAAATTAAGACAGATATTTAACGATGACACACTTACTTACAGGATCAAACATGTCTGACTGGCTGAGTTCTGTCTTGAAATCTGCACTACCAGCAAGAATTATTCCTGCAATATTTGGCTTATCGTTGGTAATGAATAATGTCGTGGCCACTTCTGCTACTTTTCTAACGTAGTTGTGCCTCTTTTCCATCCGAAGCCTAGCAAATCGAAGGGCAGACTGACCTCCTCTACCTATAAGCAGATATCAACATTCTGAGACTTGCATTAGCCACCACTTAACACACTCGTTTAAATACTTGACTGAAAACTTTGTGTTACAGATGGCAGTTGCGCATTCTTACAATAAAACAATACATGTGTACAGGCACAATCCTCATTTTACTGATGACCTCAAACACCGTACACAAGAGCAAACCACATGGATGTCAGGTTTGTGTTGCACTCCATGGAGTAAATTTTCAGCACTGTAAGTACACGTTATTGAACATGTATTGTTTTATACTAAGAGTGCACGGAGACCATCGTCTATAGCAGGATATTGCCTACAGATGCTGTCATCTCTTGGAAACCACACATCTAACAACCCTGTATGTTTGCCAATTACCTGAAATTGGAACGAGTAAAACTTTTCATTACCCTGCAAAGCATAATAATTTTGCAGAGAAATTTCAAATGTGTAGAATGTTCAGCGCAGTAAAGGTACAAAAATGACCTGTAAAATAAGCCACAATATTCACTATGTTTCCACGGGGAATTCAAATTGATTTGAGTTCTCATTCCAGATTGAATTCTGTATGAAAACGTGGATTCAGATCAAACTAATCCTTGGATCTGATCCTCTTAGAAGTGGGATCCAATCAAAATTGTGTTGCATGGAAACACCTACCGTATTCAAATTGATCTGAATCTGCCAAAGATGTTAACTTCCACTGCACTCGTAATACACATCACACTCGTCATTTTGTTTTCTTAGTGAAAGTGATGTAATAAAACATAAAACCACTTTTATTGTTTCTATAATCTTGCAATATATTCTCATAAAAACATTCAACATACTTAAAATACAAAGCATATTTTTTACAGGTTCGCCAACATAGACCAAGTGACCAACATGAAAGCTTGAATTATTTATGCTTGAGCCTTGCATATCCAGATTGATCTCATTCGAGATTTAATTCAGCAAGGAGAGGTGGTTTGTATTGAGAATGGGATTGGACTCAAATTGATTTCAATTCCTCATAGAAATCTAGTAATTTAATAGACATGAAACAGAAGACAACTAGAACATACACACATACAGCAGTACTATTAATGTGGGAGTGTTGGCTGCAGCAGTACGTGTACAACCTCTTTATTCACACATTTCATATTCTTGGAAGGTGACTGTGTTCTTACCGTGCTTCTTGGGCAGATCTACAGTGAATTTATGCAGAACTTCTCTTGTGTTCCCCTGAAGCGTACCAAACAATGCACCATTACCATCCATTACAATAAATCCAAATTTGTTGTCATCTGCTAACAATGCAGTCAAGGCCTCCGTGTGAAACTGAAAACAAAATTATACAATCTTCAAATATTAATTCTATCACAAATAATAGAACAGCAGACCATGAAAGTCTTGCTTTCTCAAGTATTTCAGCTAGAACTTCATTTTTGGTGCACACATTTTCTGTAGAACACTACTAAAGTTACAAATTCCGCCTAGGTTAGTAGTTTGTGTTATTAATATTTTTCTTTAACATACGCTTTTTCAAATTCTATCTTCTATAAATTTTTATGAAAATATTTTCAAGAAGTCGTAAGCGCCATTCACTTCTGTATAAAATTTTGAAGAATATATGAAAAAGTGCATTTATCTGAAAAATCAAGAATTTTCATCCATGTGCCTTTTTAAAAGTCTTACCTATTTTTTTCTAAATAAACTCTCAATTTTGTACTGTGTTTATAAATGCACAAACAGTTGATTGCTTTTAATTACACTTGTTATCTCAAGGTCACTTCATGGTGTCAATCATTTAGTGCTGGTTGTATCGACTATGATAGTATAATAATAATAATAATAATAATAATAATAATAATAATAATAATAATAATAATAATAATAATAATAATAATAATAATAATCTTTATTAGCTTATAGACTTTGTTACAAGTTTCAAGCCTCGTCAGAGATAAACAAGCAAGATTTACAATCTATATACAAGCAGTTTTATACAATCTAGTATTTCATTTACAAATTATTTACAGTTCATCTATTCTATACAAGCATTTTTTAATTAAGTATGTTTTAAGCTCTTTTTGAAATACATTACCACTTAGCACTTTTAATTCATTTGGTAGTTTATTGTACAAGATTTTACCCATTATTAAGGGATCCTTCTCTGTGGCTTTTTTATTTACATTTCCTCTGTAATAATTGTGTTGTATTCTAGTACCATACTTATGACTGTCTTTTATTTGTAGAGGATTCTTATTTGCTACAAACATTATTACCTTATAGACATACAGTGACACTACAGTTTGTATTCTGGCTTTTACAAAACTATCTTTACACGATTCTCTATTCTGTAGATTGAATATACATCTTATACATCTCTTCTGCAATTTCAATACTCTATTTACATTTGTGATACTTGAGTTACCCCAGACCTCGATTCCATATTGCAAATGTGGATGAATTAGACCGTAATAAACTGATTTTAAGTAGTCTGGATTTAGATATTTTGATAGATTTCTTAGTATATATAAATAGGAACTAATTTTATTGCAGATATAATCTATGTGCATTTTGAACGTCATATTTTCGTCCAAGATTATTCCCAAAAATTTGGTGCTTTCTATTTGTTGAATGCTTTCATTGTTTATCATTACACTGAGAACATTATTGGACCTATTATTTCGGTGTTTGAACATGATTATATTGGTTTTTTGAGGATTTACTTTCAGCTTGTTGCATTTTAGGTAATTACAAATATTATTTGTTTCAACATTTATTACTGTGTTTAAATTATTTGTGTCTTTATTGGCAAATACAACTGAGGTATCATCTGCGTATAAACAAGGCAATAGTGATAGCAGATTTGAAACTAATGTTGGCTCAAACTTGTATTCTCTTCACAATCAGCTATCTGTAAACTGTGCTGTGAAGTAAGCATAACTGCCCCCAAATGTGCTTGGGCAAAAAATAATAATTGTGAAAGTATGTTATACAAAAACAAAAGCATGTGGTAGAGAAGACAAACGTTTAGACAGCTTCAGATAAGGTAAGAGTATGGAATTTTAATGTTTATAAGACTGCCAACAGAATTGCTAAGGAGCTTTGGCCAAAGTATGATTTTTGAAGCAGCAATTTATTAATGGATGACCACCTTGTTCGACATTAACCAAAGATCAAACGAGAAGAAATGAAATTTCTTATTCCCATAGCTGGGTACACATCACAAGTGAACAAACAGAAGAGCTCTACTACAAACATACGAGCCATTTCTAGAAGCTAAAACAGACTGAAAGGTCTAATACTTGCAGCACAATATACAAGGTTGGAATAATATTGTGATTTATGAACAAAACTTCCTTATTTGCAATAGTTAATATTGGTTATTTGTACTGTGGCATGTGCAGATTGGATTATCTATATTGTATGCCACTGCTTTCCCTCAAGACTACTGCATGAGACCTTAGTGCTGGGCTGCACTGCCATTCCATCGGAGCACCAAAAGCTCAGTTCCCATACAATCCCACCAAGAGATGCTTGGACAACCCCCACCATTGCACCCTCATTATATTACTTTCAAGATATGGTACTGGAACCCTTTATTCTTGCATGCCCTGCTTCTCTGTCATACTTTTGTTCAACAAAATCCCACTTTGTTTTAACATGGATCCTATTTATGTTAAAATATCCTTACCTTATTGTCACATAAGTACAAAGAAGTGTTAATGGGCTTGAAGGGTTCAAAGTCGATGTTCACCTTCTTTTCTTTTCCTTCATCTGTAACTATGGTTCCACAGTAAATTACTAGTCCATTTGGGGGCACTGTGAACAAAATCAATGTAAAATGTTAGCACACAAATTGCACTCAGCAAACTACAAGGAGAAAGTCACTTGCCTACACAAATGTGCAAAATGTATGTAACATTGTAGTGCTGGCCAATGAAACGCAGCAGCACAACAAAGGCTAGCCCCATCCCATTTATGCAGCGTATTAATTCGAGAAGTGTCCAGCAGCTGACTTGTTTGTAGAAGTATGAGAAAGGTCCATGTTGTCATCACTGCTTACAGCCACGAGTTGGCCAGTGCGTCAGTGAGTGTGAGACAGCTGTGTGTGGTACTGTCATTGTGAAAGATGTGTCACGAAGTGAACAAGTTTTAATGAGTGTTGAATAATTGTATCATTGGAGTTAATGTGTGTGAGACAGAGAAAGGACTGAGTCAAGGTTACGAGAAGAAAATAGTTGTGAGTTGCAATATTATGAAAGACTGTAGACTGTGTTAGCGTTAGTAGAAGAGGACTGTGTATCTGTACAAAACTTTTAAAAGAAAATACAATGAGAAGGTAATTGTAGTGGACTTTTGTCATCTTTATCGCAGTTGGGAGTGGGATTCATCGAATTGTCAAATTGTTGCAATGATGTAACAGCCAGCTTCATCAAGCAAGTAACCAATTATTTGTGTTTAAGATCAAATCCCCAATGTGTCAGCTGTCAGGTCACAGCATTACAGAGTGAATGTGTTATGCAATACTAACCATGCTGCCAATAGTACAAATGAGAGAATACTCAAAATTTAATTTATTTATTTCATCCATAGAAACATGTTATAAGATATAATTGAAAATACACCCTCTGTCAGTGGCTACAGGTGGCCTAGTGATCATATACTGTGACTGTCAACAGAATCACTGGCAGGGTGAGCTGGTCAGTTAAAGCTTGTCTGTTATAGCATCCCCACCAACTCCAAGTTATGTAATGTAATGTTAAGTTTCTACAGGAATAGGAGCATAATTTAGTGGAAATCCACCCCAGAATGATGGGAAAGTTATGGATAACACAACCTCCCTACAGCCCAGACCTAGCACCAGGAAAAACTGTTTTGGAAAGAGAACATTTCCATCTCAATGATCTTAAGGTCACTGCAGATCTGGCTCAAGAGACAGGCGGCAAGTGTTTTTGCAGAGGGTATTGGAATGTTGCTGCATAGGCATAACAAACGTTCAAATCTTCATGATGATTATGTTGAAGAGAAGCTTATGGATGTGGTAAACTTTTGTCAAAAAGAAATTATTCATATTAATGTTGATTTCATATCCTATTGGAAGTTAAAAACAAATATCCCTCGTATAAAGAAAAATATGAGATACATAGATGATTCAATGCAAATTTAAAATACAAAACATGTGAATACCAAGATACATAAAACACTACCTATAGAAATCTGAGTTATACAAAATAATCATGGGCAATTACTCTTGCTTTGTGATGTAGGATTTCATCTTGACTATCTTGAAGAATTTCTACCTTGAAAGAAGAAGAAACCTTTAATCTGCACTTAATGGATCTAATATGCTGTAAATCTCAGCCAAGTCTTGCTTGTCGTTCCCGGTGCCCAGAAACGCTTGCTGTTGGTTCTGAACACTCCCATTTGAATACATGTATTTCAAGTCCCTCATTCTGCTTATGGTTCCTGTTGTCATTGGTTGTGAACCAGCCTTTAACAATAGGACAAAACCACCTAAAAAATTGGTTAAACTTTACCTCTTTACTCTAAAGTGTATAGAAGTTGATTTGCCACTACAAAATGCAGCAGCATTTTTAAAAATATAACGATTGTATTTATAATGATAAAATATGTAACAAATTAAAGACATAAGACTTTGGCAATTTAGTCTCACCTTAAATAAAAAGCAAACGAGCCACTAACTGGCACTACCGCACAGAATAATTCTGCTATCTAATGACACAGCTTTGCACCAAGAAAAAAAGCTAATGATGCATCACTTGCCAGGAACATGCCACTGCTGTGGGTGTGGCAGAATTTCATCCAAAGGAGTCCTTTTACATGCCAGCAATCTATGACCGTCACTCACCAGCACATTGTATTCCAACCGGGATATTGAAATTTCAGCACATGCTATTTATTTTTCATGTGCAGCTCTAGCAAGAGAAGCGTGAATTATGCAACAAATGGCTGACATGTTACTGTCGTCATCTTGTAAACAGCAGCAAACTGTAGAGGGCATAACGCAAGTGAAATTCACAGGGAAATGACTGTATGAACCATAGCAATGATCATGTTCTGGACAGCCAGCAAGAGTTGCAACCTCACAGAATGTCTGAGCCATGGAGGGCGACAATTCTGTAAGTTAAGCTACAGGCACACACACACACACTGCTGAACTTTCATCTGTTTGGTCCCATGAAGAAATTTCTGGTAGGTCAATGCACTGGAAGACCTGAAATCAGCAGTCTGCAGATAGAAATATCTCCAACCAAACCCATTTCTATTAACAGGATATAATGAAAGTGGTATGACGCAAGAAATGGGCTGAGAAAGCTGGCAACTATATAGAAAAATTGCTAAAGGGTGTCAGTTCATTTGCACATCTTTTTAATTTTTTTATTGAACTTTCTTTTTAAAAAAATATGTTACTTTCTGATCTATCCTCATATTTTGTCCAGGAACTATTCATAAATTCAAAAGCTATGGATTTGTGCTTACCCTTTGTGTACAGCTTCAACCTGTGCTGTACTGATGTAATTGCACCTAACACTGACAGCCTGTTTACTCTAGATTTGATGTTTGAAGCTGTTCCAAATTCATCAGCTAACATTTTACTGACTCGAGATATTTGGTCCTTTGGCGGAATTATAAGAGAGATCATACTTGTACCATTCCTGCAAATGACAACAAAGGCATTAGCAATAAAACACAAAAAGAAAAAAATTTAACATATCTTGCAAGTGCGTCCTCCATATACCAAAATACTAAATAGTAATGGCCATACCAACTGGTTGTGGCACAGTGGTCTTCTCTGCTGAGCCTTGATGGTTTGTGAAAACATGCTATCTGAGCAAATGAGAACTTCGAATGAATAACTTGGTTTTAATTATAACACAATTCTAATTAATATATAATACAGACTTTTATAACAGTTATTAAATTTCCACTTTACTTAAATTATACTTTGAATTCATTTAATAAAGTTGTGTGTTCACAAGACTATAATTCTTCCAAGTCAGAGAATTATCTACTTCAGTGTTCTAACTGTACATAGATAAACAAAAGCCTTCTCTTTCATGTAGGTCATGCACATCTACACAATGGCCTGCCCTGACTTTCCTCTTTGTGTCCTCACTCTCTGTTATAAATGTGCACATTCACAAACAAATAGAGCATTACATAGGAATTTCAATACAAAAATAACCATAAAACTTGCTTTAAACCTTTTCTGTCTTAAATATAAATCTTCAAAATGATCTTATACAAATATACTGTTAGTGTCGCATTTCTCAATATCTATATATGTTTGAGCAACGGTTCCATATACATCTTTCAAATGAAATACTGAAGGAATATAACAGAGTTGAAAAGATGTGAATACTTGAAAGCCTATATGCATAAAATGTTCAATACATTATATGCATTATTTTACCATTCCGTTAAAAATAAATGGTAATTCCAATTAAGATAAAAAATTTACTTAAGGGAAATTTACTTTACAATTCACATAATCCATTACTGTATGTATGAGGACTATGGTTATGAGGGATAGCCACACAGATAAGCTCTGGTCTATCATAACACTGTATACCATTTACTAGAGGTCACTAGTGGTGCTATACATTTTGTTACAGTCCAGTGAAGAGGGACCATGAAGGATAGACACACAGATAAGCTCTGGTCTATCATAACACTGTATACCATTTACTAGAGGTCACTAGTGGTGCTATACATTTTGTTACAGTCCAGTGAAGAGGGAACATGATCATGATGAAGGATAGACACACAGATAAGCTCTGGTCTATCATAACACTGTATACCATTTACTAGAGGTCACTAGTGGTGCTATACATTTTGTTACAGTCCAGTGAAGAGGGACCATGATCATGATGAAGGATAGACACACAGATAAGCTCTGGTCTATCATAACACTGTATACCATTTACTAGAGGTCACTAGTGGTGCTATACATTTTGTTACAGTCCAGTGAAGAGGGACCATGATCATGATGAAGGATAGACACACAGATAAGCTCTGGTCTATCATAACACTGTATACCATTTACTAGAGGTCACTAGCGGTGCTATACATTTTGTTACAGTCCAGTGAAGGGGGACCATGATCATGATGAAGGATAGACACACAGATAAGCTCTGGTTTATCATAACACTGTATACCATTTACTAGAGGTCACTAGTGGTGCTATACATTTTGTTACAGTCCAGTGAAGAGGGACCATGATCATGATGAAGGATAGACACACAGATAAGCTCTGGTCTATCATAACACTGTATACCATTTACTAGAGGTCACTAGTGGTGCTATACATTTTGTTACAGTCCAGTGAAGAGGGACCATGATCATGATGAAGGATAGACACACAGATAAGCTCTGGTCTATCATAACACTGTATACCATTTACTAGAGGTCACTAGTGGTGCTATACATTTTGTTACAGTCCAGTGAAGAGGGACCATGATCATGATGAAGGATAGACACACAGATAAGCTCTGGTCTATCATAACACTGTATACCATTTACTAGAGGTCACTAGTGGTGCTATACATTTTGTTACAGTCCAGTGAAGAGGGACCATGATCATGATGAAGGATAGACACACAGATAAGCTCTGGTCTATCATAACACTGTATACCATTTACTAGAGGTCACTAGTGGTGCTATACATTTTGTTACAGTCCAGTGAAGAGGGACCATGATCATGATGAAGGATAGACACACAGATAAGCTCTGGTCTATCATAACACTGTATACCATTTACTAGAGGTCACTAGTGGTGCTATACATTTTGTTACAGTCCAGTGAAGAGGGACCATGATCATGATGAAGGATAGACACACAGATAAGCTCTGGTCTATCATAACACTGTATACCATTTACTAGAGGTCACTAGTGGTGCTATACATTTTGTTGCAGTCCAGTGAAGAGGGACCATGATCATGATGGATAGACACACAGATAAGCTCTGGTCTATCATAACACTGTATACCATTTACTAGAGGTCACTAGTGGTGCTATACATTTTGTTACAGTCCAGTGAAGAGGGACCATGAAGGATAGACACACAGAAAAGCTCTGGTCTATCATAACACTGTATACCATTTACTGGAGGTCACTAGTGGTGCTATACATTTTGTTACAGTCCAGTGAAGAGGAACCATGATCATGATGAAGGATAGACACACAGATAAGCTCTGGTCTATCATAACACTGTATACCATTTACTAGAGGTCACTAGTGGTGCTATACATTTTGTTACAGTCCAGTGAAGAGGGACCATGATCATGATGAAGGATAGACACACAGATAAGCTCTGGTCTATCATAACACTGTATACCATTTACTAGAGGTCACTAGTGGTGCTGTACATTTTGTTACAGTCCAGTGAAGAGGGACCATGAAGGATAGACACACAGATAAGCTCTGGTCTATCATAACACTGTATACCATTTACTAGAGGTCACTAGTGATGCTATACATTTTGTTACAGTCCAGTGAAGGGGGACCATGATCATGATGAAGGATAGACACACAGATAAGCTCTGGTCTATCATAACACCGTATACCATTTACTAGAGGTCACTAGTGGTGCTATACATTTTGTTACAGTCCAGTGAAGAGGGACCACGAAGGATAGACACACAGATAAGCTCTGGTCTATCATAACACTGTATACCATTTACTAGAGGTCACTAGTGGTGCTATACATTTTGTTACAGTCCAGTGAAGAGGGACCATGATCATGATGAAGGATAGACACACAGATAAGCTCTGGTCTAACATAACACTGTATACCATTTACTAGAGGTCACTAGTGGTGCTATACATTTTGTTACAGTCCAGTGAAGAGGGACCACGATCATGATGGACAGACACACAGATAAGCTCTGGTCTATCATAACACTGTATACCATTTACTAGAGGTCACTAGCGGTGCTATACATTTCGTTACAGTCCAGTGAAGAGGGACCATGAAGGATAGACACACAGATAAGCTCTGGTCTATCATAACACTGTATACCATTTACTAGAGGTCACTAGTGGTGCTATACATTTCGTTACAGTCCAGTGAAGAGGGACCATGAAGGATAGACACACAGATAAGCTCTGGTCTATCATAACACTGTATACCATTTACTAGAGGTCACTAGTAGTGCAATTTATTTTGTGGTATTCAGTAACCTTGACACAGACACCACTCAACCATACACAGCTCGCTCTGACAATTCTACTAACTCACTAAAAACTGACTAAAACTGACCCACTGCTCATCCCCATTCACTTATATGGTCTCTCCATTAGGTACCTATACTGCTACCAAAATAAGAAAGCTGCTTGAAGTACACAAATGTTCATAATGGCTGTAAGCATGTGACTGCAGAAAACACTAATTCGTTCCTGATCAAAGCCCTTTGAGGAAGGAAACTAAATAGATCATTTTTTAATGTTACTGTTGTGTTTTTATATTACTGGTGTTGATGCTAAGTAGCTTCCTTAGACCGGATTTACTATAGGAGTGTAGTGGTTTGAGGTAGTTGATGGCGAGGCTTGCACGTGTGGCCACCACCACAATGTTCTATTATTTGTGTGTCATTACTTTCCTGTATTAAACTATATAAAAGTAGTTTGAGTATTAATCTAAAAAAGCTTTTTCACTTCCACTAGAACACTCAATTTTACATTTTGTCATTTGTACGTTATTGAAACCACCTCCCTTTGAACACATGTATCTGAAATTACCTGTACTTTAATTGTATTAATTTATTTGTGCAAATTGTTGATTACAAAAAGATATAGTTTGACTATGAGTAACAAACTGTTGTTAGAGGCTTGATATTATGAAGCTAATAACTGCAGAGCATCACACTGTTATTGTGTAACTCTTCATTAAATCATTTTAAAGCCTTAAAAATAATCACCTTACCTAGCATTTGCATTTTAAATAGTTTATTATATATAAAGAAAACTCTTTCGACATCTACTTGTGAGACTAAAAATAGATAAATGAGCAAAATCCAAACTCATTATGTACACACTGGTATTAAAATGTTGCACATTTTGTCATATCCAATGGATCAACCCAAAGTATTTAATGTAAAAGTTGTGACAATACTTTTATAGTATGTCTTCAATGACATTTCAGTACTTTAAACAATGGTAATATTCCAATGTTTTAAAAAACATTTGTTTCATATGAAAATCATGTGATGTCAACATGCAATGCCATTTTCCTTTATTGCCAACCTAAGCACTGGAACTAAAACCCACCAAAATGACTATGTTCTGTAGAGCTTCTTCTCCTTGTCTCACGCACTGTGTTGTGTATGGCGTAGTATAGTGTGAGAATGTTAGTGGACACTCCACGTCTAGTATCATAAGGCAATTTGTACATGTACAAAATGGAAATTAGCTATTGCATACCTTTGTTAAGGAAGTGTATTGTGAAAGAGCAGTTAAAGCTGAGTAGGAAATGAAGAGCTATCTAGGGACACCCATATATCACCACATATGACAATAGTGCAGAGTTTACCATTTTTGTTTTCTTCTTGAAGAAAAGTTATATTTTGTTAGAAAGTTAAGTGCACTGATGCTAATAAAGAAACATACCTACACAGTTAAGTTAGATTTAGTGTATTTTTTTAATATATATAAGAGCTCACATAAGCTTTCAGGAGATTTATCTGTCTGAGTTTTCCAATACTTACAGTTTTCTCATATGAATTATTATCATTAATTTTTTTATCTTGGCAATGCAAACAGAACAATTTCAAACCCATCACATTCAATTAAATTTATTCATCCTTAGATCAAATACATGATAATGGATATATCAGGTGTGTAAAACAAAATATTAACATTTATTGCATGCTTTGATCATGAATATGGAATTGTCAAAATTTGTATATACATAGGTATTACATAGTAAAAGCAGTATCAACCATATAGTAAAAAATTACTTTTATAAATAATGCAGTTATATTAAACAACATTAAATATACAATTTATTCTTTCAAATGCAAAAATTCATCAATTGTATAAAAACACTTAAGTAAGAATTTGTGAATCTGCTTTTTGAAACTTGCTATAGATTGCATATTTTTTATTTCCGAAGGTAAATTATTGTAGAATTTGTTACCTTTATAATAAAAGCTATTCTCAATCTACTACGACTGGGGTTAAATGTAATTTACATAACGACCACTTTAAAACATTTATCTATTAGCCTACTGTATTCTCATATTTCCATTGTACCTACAAGAAAATTAGCACCAAGATAAAACCTGCAAACGTTTATCTCAACTAACATGAAGTAGACAGTGTTCATGAGAATAGTTTATACAACATCAGAAAGAAGTCCTGCGGGTGCTAAACATCAAATTTCTTTTCTTTGTAATTATTAATATTTTATTTCATTCTAAATAGAAAAATAAACCATATTTCTAATAAATATTAATATTATGGAAAACAAATGCACAGCTTTATTGCATGAAAATAGAACAAACTAGCATAACATATTTTAAGCCTCTATTTTAATTCTAAATTGCAGAAAGTAAAAAGCTAAAAGAACATAATAATAAATTTTAATTACAGAATTACTCAATCAAGAGCAATGAAAGCTGTACAGCCATGGAAAAAGTGATTGAGCACATTAGGAGAGCAGAATACTTTGTTGTGTTGCAGTGCAGTTTACACAAGTTGATATTACCAACATGCAGCTTACTTTATCGATATTAAGAACAGCTTATTGAGATACCCCAAAAAACAACCTTGACATTTTCCCCCCATTATGGTGCAGTCTGGCTATATTCCATCCGTTAAGTTGCGTTAGTGCCACCAACTGTTTGTAACATAACTAACGCTAGATCAAATATCCTTTTGCTTGCAATGTGCGCGCTGCAAGTATATAAGGATCGTGTGGAGAGGGGAGCGGGCTGACACACGTAACAAAGAACTGTAAGCATCACAGTCAGGGGTGTAACAGCAAATCTAATTTTAAAATTCTGATGTGTTGCACTCACATGACTTTCTCTACTCTTGTACTAACCATTCTTACAAACTCTTATTCCTATATCTTCTTCATACTAGTTGAGATAAACATTTCTAGAAATTATCTTAATGCAGAATACAGCAGGTTTCGAGGGATAGTCAAATATTTTAAAGCTTTCAAACCCTGTTCTCTTAGCACGACTAACATATAAAAATGAATAACGATGTTCCATTTGATGAAAGTTTATTTTACAAAACTCACACAAATAACAAGAAATATCTTCCTTTCATAGAAGTTTGAAAACAGTGTTGTTGTAATTAATTTAATTTAAAAGGTGAGTTAATTAATAACACTGAACACCACTTACAACATATTTTTCCGGGACGCATTTCGAAGGTAACTTTCCTCCATTATCAACCGGACAATAACTGGGTTTCCATGGTGCTTGATGGTGCAGATGGTGATGCTTCTTCTGGTGGCGGTTCGATGAACTTACTGAAAATGTCTCTCTGAGGAATGTCGAAATTAAATACTCGGTTTCTATTTTTTAAAATAAAGATTTGTTCCCATGTGGACAGTTCTTGTTTTCCGGTTATGTGTTTAAGAAGTTTCGGTTCTAGCTTTATGTCATGATTTTTTGTCCAAAAGTGAAATGCAACCGCTGATTTTTCTAATTGTTTACTCTAATTGTTTACTGCATCTGTTATGTTGTCACAGAAGTCCTTTTTTATGAACATGTTGCAGAAAGGCCAACTGATTGGTTTTAAAACAAGATTCTGTTTAGATGTCTTATTAATTAATCTGTGGACCTACTGCTCATGTTGATTTTATCTTGAGTTCGTTTAGAGCAGTATATGCAGTTGTAGTTACTGTTGTTATTTTTGTGTTCGTAGTACAGTAGTGCATTAAATATATATTTTGATATTGAGTGCTTGGATGCGATTTTATGCAAAAGCGTTATTGTAGAAAAAGATTTGCCAAAGGTTCTTTGTTGTGTGGCAACAATGTTCAAGCATTATCGTTTGAAAGCATGGTACTTTAACCCTTTGATATTTGAGGTTAGAAATGCCTTTAGAATGTACATTGGCAGGACTGCTTGTCGGATACTTTCATCTGCATTTTAGTATAATGTCGGCCATGTTGAACTCTTGGGAACTGCTGATACCGTGTCCACTATATACTGTTCCATATATTGTTGTCTGTTCGACACACAAATAAGCAGTTTGCCACAACAGCCTTCCTTTAGCAAGAAGAAATACAAATGTGAGTGGTGACTCAAGGCACATGTTATTTGTGTATCCGACAAACAATAACATATGCAACAGAGACTAGCAATAAACTCAAGCGGTATGTTGGAAATATCAACTTGCGTAAACTGCTCTCCAACACAATGTGGGCTTATTTGCACAAATATTTTGCTCTCCTAATGCAATCATTTTTTCCATGGCTGTACCAATAATATATGACAATCTTGCTGCAAGTATGCATCTGTCCCAGCAGGTACCATGTAATGTCAGGCAGGTAACCTTGTGGGAAAAAACACCCACTAGGATTCCAAGAGTGAAAGGTTCTGGCCTTCAGAATAACGAAAGTTGTTACACCATTTCCAATCACAGATTCCGGCACAAGTTATCCAGTTCTGGGATCGTGTTCTTCACTCTTAGCATGTGTAAACATGGATAACCTACGCATCATTGACATTTTGAATAATGATGCTGTACATAGAACAACTTGCTCTTTCTTTCCTCTAAGTACTGATGCAAAACACCTTTTGCACCACTAAGAGCATAATGTCCTGGCGGCATAATTGCAGTACTAAATATTATTCACTTGCATTAGGTTTACTGCTACATAGTTATTATTTATTACACTCACCTGTATGACGTTTCTTTACTACTTAGCAGTTATTACACTTGCATTATTATTTACATGTATTATATTTCATTATTGGGTTAATGTTCCATATCACTAATAGTGCTGCAATCGACAAACTACACGTTTCACATAATTCTTTTACTAAAAAATCTGATGTGCTGCACTCACACGACTTTCTCTACTCTTGTACAAACTATTTGTACAAACTCTTATTCCTATATCTTCTTTGTCTTACTTGAGATAAACATTTGTACAAATTATCTTATTGCTTATTTCCTTGTAGGTACAAGGGGAATGTTAGAATACAGAAGGCTTTGTGCGATAGTCAAATCTTTTAAAGCTTTGAGATTCTCTTCTCTTTGCACACTTAACATATAAAAAAATGAACGATGATCCATTTCACGAAAGTTTTAAGTTTTCCAAAACTCACACACATAACAAGGAATATCTCCGAAATGGTTAACCCTACAAGAAAATTCATTGATACATAAATTGTGTATTTTAGCAAGATCTACATTTTTTGTATAGTATGATTTGGTCTATCTCAAACGGTTTACCAGTTATGCAAAAGTCGTCCAGAGTAAATACGACTACAGGGGCTATAGCCAGAAAATTCAAAATACACATTTCATTTGCCATAAAAATATCTCAAACATATGACATTTTAATCAAAATCGTTAAGAGCCATTTTGAAGAAAATCAAAATTTTCGAAAAATTTTCCATGTAAAGGGTAGTTTAGCATGGGGCTATTTTCTTCAAAATCTTCATGTCGCATCCTTGAGAGACATTAAACTTAAATACCAACTTTGGTTTTTAACCAACTTTTCGTTTTTGAGTTATGCTGTTCACGGACTGATACAAACACACAGACCTTTTTCTAAAAATGTTTTTTTTTTTTTTATTCTGGGGGTCTCAAAACATATATTTCTGGTGAAATCTCGACATCGGATTTTTGGGTGGAATACAATACTTCCTTCTACTTACCAGTAGAGAAAGTAAAAACCGCAGTGCAACACCTGCTGACAGCCGCCACCAAAGGCACTCAAGGTTAAGTTACCTCACACCACTGCATGGAGATTAAACGCAACAATAAAGTGTGTTGGAACAAAGATAGATTACTCCAGGCTGTTCGAGAAAACTGCTCACAGGCTGTGCTTGTTTACAAAAAGATGAATTTCAAGGAAAGTATTTGCTGCATATTCCCACATATACAAGCAAATGTGGCAGCAAGAGAGGACAGTTCTTTGGAGTCATTAAGTGCTGAACAAGACAGATGTTAACACTTATTCTGACTCCAGCCATGAAAGCTTACAATTACTCATGTTATCAGTTTTAAGTCTGTGTGTACAAGTAGCATTTAGAGAAATTGGAGCGTATGTCATCAGAGACAGTTTTGGACATTTAATCATCATATTGCAGTTGTTCACTGTGTGAAGCAGTTTTAGTGAGAGTGATTGTTGAAGCCATCTGTTACATTCAAAGGGTAGGAAGACGCAAGTATGTGTGAAAGTTACAAGAGGAGAGAACATCTCTAAATTGCAAGGTCACAATGAATTGTATATTGTAATCAATAAAACAACTGTGATTCAATTAGAAGGGAAATAAAGTGACAAAAAGTAACTGGATTTGTCAATTTGTAACACTGGTGTCAGCAACACTTGGGGCACTATATTAATGCCCAAATTTCTATCTATAGATTGTCCCACTTCTTGTCCCAACTCCCTCTCTCCATCAAAATGTGTAGGTATAAAACTACAAGAGATGAAAATGAACACAAAGTTGGAATATACATAGAATCAGGTGTTACATGTTGCGGGGAAATTATGATATAAACTTAATTATACATCCACCTATTTTGATTTTAACTGTGGTCCCACAAATGTATTTGACATCAGAGGCTGTTACAACTCTATGCTAAACACACTTTCCAAGATCCACCTTTATCATGCTGGAACATTCACCTCAATTTTCCACGTTTGTTTATGTTCTCCCAGTACCTTAATTCGTCTCATCCGAGTGCTACTATATATAGCATGATTGGAACACAGTACTGAAAGTCAAACAAGTTCAGTAACATAACCATGGCAGGATTGTTCCAATATGTTTGGTGACACGCACAGTGACATAGTTAAAATTTTCAATGTTGTAGGCGCTAGTTTATTATAAAAGTTCACACTTCGTATATTTCCTAAACAGATGTAGATTTACGCGATAATAGTAGTGTAAAATCATATTCATCTTACCCTCTAGCCATTTCTAAGCTCTTGATGAGCTTTTTGATTTTCCATATCTCAACATTACGGTCTGACGAACTTTCTTCGGAATTGTTGTACGAGGAAGACATTTTAAACTATTTCGTTTAGAATGCTTGGGAATAATTCCCCACCAATATTACGAGGTAGATTCCTAAGTTCTTCTCTCAACCCGTGGCAAAATGGCGCAGCCAGACACAGCCTGTTCCGCGGGGCCACTCGGTTCTGTATAACACGTTTAGGTATTTACCACTGTAATCCGGAACGTTCCGGATTATTTATAACGCATGAAAAGCACTAAATTAAACAGTTTACATTTGTAAGTTAAATAAATCTAAATTACAACACATTAACGCGTAAATGGGAATCTTTCTTACACCTGAACCAAAACCAACCATGTGCACTACCAAAAATTCTTTCGAAACCTCAACTTGAACGTCACCTTCCCCTCACGCTGTTGCAACGTCAGAATGTCGATCCATGAGGTTGATTCGGGAAACCGTAGTATCTACGGTTTCTTGATTGTGGATTCAATGGTAACCAATGTAATTTTATCAACTTACAGAAAGTTTTACTCAATTTTTAGTTTTATTTATCCATATTATCTAAGCATATTGACATATTTAACTTATTAAAGGAAAAGTTAGTTGAAAGCAAATGCCACAGTAAGGTCTGGATTTTGTTAAAAAAAAATTGTCTCTTTTGTTGAAGTTGGTCAACATGTAATCTAACAACCCCCTAGTCCACCGGCCATAGAGTAATAATTTACTTATGCCAGTGACCTCCTTGTCAACCTGGCTCGGAAATTTTAAGATTCCGAGCAATTCCGAGTATTCTAATGTGCTATACCTTTCGGCCACTGCTTTCTTTAATGCACAAGGCTGGATTATTACAATTCTCGTAATAACACTCCATTACTTGTGATTACTTGTCTTGGCTGAACGAGCTGTCTTCTTGCTTTCAATGTGAAAAATATTGGTTACTGATTTAGCTAAATTATTAGGACTAGTAACAGGTAATCAACTTAAGTGACTATTGACAAGCATTTCCAAGAGCTTAAATAGTGTTTGTTTCAATATCTGTCTAACTCGAATAACTACTCCGACTGTAAAAATGACATCCGCCGTGGTCTGGGCTCTGGATAAGCAGCCCATCTTTGGTACAATGGACTTGCTCTCAAGGGTAAAATGCTGGCCTCCAGTTCCAGATTGTTTTGGAGTGTAAAAATGTGTATACGGCATGACTTTCTTCGAAAGGAAAGTAAAGCCGGTAGTCTCATATCCTAGACTTACAGTAGGTACTTAAAAATCCTCAAGACTCATAAAGAGACCTTGTAGAAAAATTAAGCAGTCTTTCACGCCCAACATAGAATGGGAGGCTTCAAAGTTTTTATTATATTATAGTTTCCATTTATGCGGCCAATCAATGATACTTGATTATTCAGCCCGGAATTTAAATACTTCCGAATGTAGTACGCCGTCATTGGGGTATATAATCTCGAATTTGAGATTCCCTTGTGGTCTCCCGGGAAAATGCGAGACAGTTGTGGAATTTAGTGTCATTTCGGTATTTTGCCATGGTAGCTCAATGGTTAGAACAGCCGCGTAAGCAAATATTCGTGGTCCAAATCTCGGATATGGCTTTTCTTTTCTAGTTATGGTTCTATCCTTCATGATTACATGGGCGTCTCGAAGCCTTAAACCCAACTCACTCACTCGAAGTGGGGGGGGGGGGGGGGGGGGGGGGGGCGTGGCCTCTCCTTGGAACTAAGTGAATTTAATGTGAAGTCAATTACTGACTATTAGACTATTGTTTTAATTTTGATGTAAAGAGGAATTTTTATTTAGCACACATTAATATGGTTACATGCAAAAAATAAAAGGAATAATTAATTAATATTGTATGATTGCAAATTTCCAACATGCACCACCCCCCCCCCCCCCCTGAAAAAAGTGCATACGCCCATGTATGATTAACACACAAATTGTACAAGCTTCCATGGCATCATCTTGTGCAATTGTTAAACACAGGACTACTCCCGTCTCTCTTTTTGCTACCCTCTCTTTGGAAAATCAAACACAGGACTCACTCTTCCTCTCTCGCTTGCTCAATCGTACTCTTATGTATGCAAAGAAGTTGGGAGTATTGCTTATTCAGCCACAATAACTGTATTGAACAAAAAGATGTTATGGTTTAAGTATTTGGAGTCAGTTTATAAGGCCATATCCATCCATAGTTTTGAAATTCTGTGTTCGTTGCAGTACTATAAGAAAAAGAAAACAAACAGAAACTTACCACAAGGAAAACAGTGTATTTATAAATTCAAACCAATAACAAAGAATATCAGAAATGGTTAACCAAAACATAAATTGTGTGTTTTAAAAATATCTACATTTTTGTACACTGTGCCTGGCCACTTCTAGTGTCCTTCCCATCCATCAGTGAAAAATATTGGAGAGCAAGAGGATTAATGACTTCATTGTCAGAAATCCAGCATTAGCTAACAACAACATTTTTGTACACTAATATTTTATCTCTTATGTAATACATTTTTAAATACCACTGACTAGTTCTGTTGACAAATTTATTTTGCTTTCAGTGGTTGGCAACATATATAAGTGATTTGGTACCTATTACGATAGTGACCAGTATAAACAAGAGTAGCACTGATGTAATAAATGTATCAGAAAATGCAGTTTGCATTTAATTTCTCGAGAGCTTTCAGCAAATACTAAGACAAGTGAGTAAGCTTAATGTGGTCATCTCTCTCTAAAATACAGGATGGTGCATGAAAAACCGGCTGGCCAGCCCAGCCAGCCTTCTTATACATATAACAAGTAGAGCTTTGTATTTACTGATACGTACTTGCTGTATTTAATGAAGTGGCCTTGTCTTGTACATTGGGTGGTGCTGAAAATGACTTCCGTGTGTTGCAATGCAGTTTTGTGTGGCGCGCCCTAACATGTTATTATAGAGAGAAAATACTCAGTAATTCAAACACAAATTGATGTGCAAAATTGAAACTGCCAAACAGTTTCACATTAACATCCCAAATACATGTGCACAACCTGAAGTATGTGGGAGAGGCAGAATCAGGACTGAAAAATCCTATGCCAAAGCTGCGATTTGAACCACGGATCCCAGCTTTGGCATTGAATTTTTCAGTCCTGATTCCATCTCTTAAACATTGCCCACACACGACTTGTGTGTTTAAAAAACACCAGCAATAAGTTTGTTGGCATAAATAAATAATAACGAAGATAGTGGCTTTAAAGTTGTGCAAAATAGGAATTTCAGCCATCACCATTCTTATTGTATTCCAAAGGTTGTAAAATAGCATTCTGTTTATATTTGATTAATGCTTGTACAGAAAATGTTGCATTAAAACAATAAAGCACCAGTGTTAAAAGTGTTAGGCCCATACAATGGCTCTATAAAATATATTCTCCGATATTTGTCATTACATAAAGCAACAAGTTAGTACATGGTTTTAAAAACATTTTATACTACAGATATACATTTCTAAAAAATAGCATTAGCTTTCAGCTTTTGTGCGTGTAAAAGTAAACAAACAGTTCCTGAATAGGCATTAAGTAAGCATTCCAAATCAGTTTAAAATCAATATTCAGGTATAGGTTTGCAATTCAGGCACCTTCTTCTTTGCAGATGCATTGAAGGTTTTTGGTTCCGTATCTGGAGGCACTGGGAACTCTGAAAAGAGTAAAAAATAGATATATTAGAGTAGCTAACGTATAGAGTTATAAAAGTAGATGGGAAACAAATGCAGTTATATCATGTCTTTGGATTCACTCAACCTTTCCCACCATTCTTTGTCTGACCATGACAGCATTATTTTGGAGTTCATCACCAGTGTCTCTGACAGTAAAACATACGTCGAAGTGGTGGATGCCAACAGTTTCGAAGTCACTTTAGTGAAATGTAACTTGTATCTTTCCAGTATTTACATTAACGTGCATCACAGTATATATACTAGAAGCCTGCATGGGCCGACATTCCTAGGTTCTGCCCAGCCCGAGTCTGAGAACACATCACTCAGCCTGGACCCAATTGTGTAATTTTATTTTAAACAAAATTGTTTTGCAGTTTTCAACCTTGTTGGTGGTTGTTATTACTGTCTTGGAATTTAGGCAACGGTGACCAAAAAATAAGATAAATTATTTAGTACCTCTGAATTTTCAACCTCGGACCCAGGCTCAGCCCAACAAACATTTTTCAAATTAGGCCCAAACCTGGCTCAAGAGACAGGCCTAGGCCTGGGCTTGGCCTGAGCCATGCAGACCTCTAATATTGTTGTTGTTGTTAGCTAATGCTGGATTTCTTACAATGAAGTCATTAATCCTCTTGCTCTCCAATATTTTTCACTGATGGATGGGGCACTAGAAGTGGCCAGGCATATTTGAAGGTGGTCTCGATCCATTTCCTCTTGCAGAACACATAGAGGACAGAGTGGTGAAGAATATATCCCAAATCTGTTCAAATGTTTTGCCAGACAATCATGTCCTGTAATCAACCTGAAGGTTGCAACTGAGGATACTCAGGGATTACTGTTTGAATGTTTGGTAGTTCCTAGCTTTTATTTTTTTATTTTTCATAGTAATATTTTGCAATAATTTTTTTAAATTCAGAGTTGACTAATCTTTTAGCTGCATAAAATGGTAGATTAACTGTAGATTTCTGTATATTGCTGGAACCCTTTTTGCAAGAAAATCAGCTTTCTCATTACCACTCAGTCCACAGTGAGCTGGTATCCATTGGAAGACTAGGTGTTTTTGAAGTGCGGTTAGATGGGTAAGGATTTTTCAACATTCTATAATTTGAGAGGTAGAACTGGAACTTAAAAATTCAATGCCACAACTGGGATTTGAACCACAGACCTTTCGCTTACCGGGCGGCTGCTCTAACCACTGAGCTATTGTGACAAACTGCCAGAATAGCATTAAATTCTCAAACCAGTTCGTATTTCTCCTGGTAAACCACAAAGGCAGTCTCACATCAGAGACAAATTACACACGACTTGTGTGTTTAAAAACACCAACAGTAAGTTTGTTGGCATAAATAAATAATAATTCTATAATTGTTTGGTTTTTTGGTGACAACTTGGAAGTAATTGCTATAATTGCTGCCCTGGAATCTGAGAGAATAACTGCTTGCTGAAAATGTGAAATTCTATACAAAAGATTTTGTAGGGCCATTCGAATTGCTTCAATTTCTCCATCAAAGTTTGTAGTTCCATAACTTAAAGATTTGCAATAGGAAAAGAGGTGACATGTGACTCCAGCACCTGCTCCATCTCGGTTTGATATCAATGATCCATCAGTATAAATATGGAGCCATTCGTGTTCTGGAAATCTAGTATGGATTGTCTCTAATGTCAATAATTTTAGAACACTAGTTGGAGTATCACTTTTCTTAACTTCTTCTGTCAGGTGTAAACAATATGTGATGTCTAATGTTCGTTATGGATTGACTTTAGATATGAAGTTTTCCTTTGAATTAGGAAGATATACATTCTTCTTCATGTCTTGAATTTTGGAAAGAAAGCTCTCCTGAGTCTTTAGTGTATGTGTAAAATTTCTCTTGTGCCATGTATTGAATGGGAGTCTGATCAACTTTTCGTGTTGAATAAGAGCCGCTTTTTCTATTTCATATTCAATGGGGTATTGGTTGGTTAGTATTTCCATAGCTGCTATTGGTGTGGTTTTGATAGCACCTGTAATTAATCTCAGACTTTGGTTTTGAAAGATTTGAATCTTTTTTGTGTTTGCTGTTACAAGAACTTTGCTGCAGTAAGTAAATAATGGCTTTATATATACATTGTATGTCATGTTAAAAGGTTCTCTGGAACATCCCCACTTCATTCCTGTTAGACGTTTTAACAGTGAAAGGCACCTTTCTGCTCTTTGTATTACATTTTCTATTTGTTTGGTCCATGTAAGTGTGGTATCAAATGTAACTCCTAAATACTTTGCTTGCTTTGTTTCTGGTAATTGTTGACCCTCAAAATTTAGTTTTATTTTTAGTGTTTTTTTGCTTACTGAAAAGATTTGGTAGTTTGATTTTGTTGTATTAAGTCATTAAATTTTCTTTGGTACACTTTTGTAGGTTGTTTAAGGATTGTTGCACGGTTTTTTCTAGTTCTGTATTTTTGTTTTTTGGTTTTGAAGTCCACATTACTAAGTCATCAGCAAATAGTGCACACTTCACACCTGATTCTTGTATTTGTTGTGGCAGATCGTTAATAAATATTAATAAATGCTGAGCATTGCACCTTGTGGTACGCCGCGGTGTACTTGTTTATATTTAGATATATTTCTTCCATATCTGGTAGCATGAAAGTGCTCTGTTAAGAAATGACATAGCCATGAAAACATTGGACCTTGTATCCCTATTTTGTTTACTTTCTTTAGTAGTTTTGTTTTGCATATAGAATCATATGCACTTTGGAATTCAATAAAAACTGATAAATTATCTTCTTTTCTATTGAAGGAGTCTTTGATTTCTTGACTGAGAAGTAAGACTTGTTCATTTGTAGAGTGGAACTCTCTGAATCCAGCTTGACACGGGGAAATTAAATTTTGGGATTCTAGAAACCAATTTAACCTGTTTGACACCATTCTTTCCATCACTTTTGCTATTATGCTAGTGAGAGCTATTGGTCTATAATTTATTTCTGATGCTGTTTTGTCTTTCGTCAAGAGTGGGACAATTATTACTTTTTGCCATTCAGCAGGTACAGTGGTGTTCCAGGATAGATTGTAGAGTTTTAGTAGTTGTTTTGCTGTTTTTCCAAGGTTTTTTATGAACTCTGGATGTATGTGATCTGGTCCAGGAGACTTTTTGTGTTTTAGATTATTTATTGCAATGTTCAGTTCTTGCATATTAAAATGTTGATAAAAGATATTGTATTGAGTGTTAGGATCACATTCTCTTTCTTGTTTCAAATCTTTCTTATGGTGCTCTCTAAAAAGCAGTTACTATTACTGCTAAGTCTCTTCAATATTTATGAAATTTGACTCGAGGAGTAAAATGTTCCGGAGTTAAAATAGTCCCCCATTTGGATCTCCAGGCAGGGATTACTTCTCGAGAACCAAAACATTATATAAATAGAAGATCTAACATCAGAATTCTACAATGGAGTGCAGGTGGTCTCACTCAAACAAAAAAAATAGAACTGAATAAAATTGTATTTGACTATAACATATATATATTTGTCATACAAGAAGCAAATCTAACAAATGATCAACTTAAAAACTTCAATTTTACTGGATTTTTACTACACCTACTACCCAAAAATAGACAGATAAGTAGTGGAATATTATTTGGAGTAATAAATGATATTAAATCCTCCTTTCAAATTGTTAAAGAAATGGATAACAGAGATAAAAGTGAATTAATAAAGCTAAATTTTTGGGATAACAAAACACATCTTCATTTATACAGTATTTACAATCCTCCCAGGAATGAACCAGATCTCTCACTAATTGAACAATTAAATAAAACAATCATAATTGGGGATTTCATTGCCCATTTCAAAAGATGGGGTTATAAAAAAGTGGATTCTACAGGGCAGATAGTGGAAGAAGTTTTGAATACCACAACCTTTGAACTGATTTATGATGAAGATCCCAAAACCTTCGTACATTACTATGGAGCAGGCAGTAACCCAGGCCTCTTGTTAGCTACAACAGATATTGTTCTAAAAATTAAAAGACAAGTTATAGAAGACCCAAGTTCTGGTCACAGAGCAGTTATTGCTGATATAAAACTAAATAGTACAAATAACAGTCAAAATCACACAAATCTGTATTGGAACTTCAAAAAAGCAGATTGGAACAAATATAAAACTGAACTGGAACATAAATTTAAAGAACAAACTCACAGCTGCATGACCAACCAGATCATATGAACAAACATTTCTGTAAAGTCATCCTAGAAACTGCAAAAAAACATATTCCTCGTGGAAGAATAAAAAATTTCAAACCCTTTTGGAACCCCCAGTTAGAAGAACTGAAAAAGCAAAGGGATATAGCTAGAAATACAGCTGAACAAACAAAAAACATATCAGATACACAAATATGGCAAAAGAAATGTGCCTTACTAAAAAAAGAAATTAATACTGCTAAAAGGAATCACTTTAATAATTTCTTAGAAAAAATGGATTATAGGACAGATGGCAACAAAGCCCTGAAGTTCATAAAAAATGTCAAGAACAGGAAAGAAAACAACAGCACACCTATCATACACAACAGTAAAATATTAGTACATGATGCAGTCATAGCCAAAACATTCAATCAATATTATGCTAATTCACATAAAGTAACAAGATCTCTAATATATACTGATAGAAAACTCAAATAATTGGATGTAGAGTCTCTCGACTTCAATGTCACAACTTTTCATATTCTTTACAACAATAAATGTAAACTGACCTACACACAATAAATAAAGAAAACACAGAAAAGCAAAATAACAGTATTATAATGAAAACTACAAAACAGTTGTAGCATTATAGGAATACATGGAAATCTAAAATTATGAATTGGTAATCTCAGGTATATTATTAGAAGCAACTGAGAAAGGAAAGACAAAACCGCCATTCAACAGTAAAACCAGATATCAAAAACTTGTTCTTTGTCTCTTTACTTTGTTGCTAGGACATTGTACGGCCGAAAGTCACCGGATCTTTGAATAAACGTCCGTCTTTTGTTTCCATGGCCGAAAGTCATCTGCTTATCTCTCAACAGAGATAAGGAAAATATGCCTGGAGTTTCTTTTAAGATTGTGTACGCCATATACTTACTATAATTACATAAAACTCAGTTGTATTTCATGAAATTCAATATGTATAACAGCAAATTCTGTATGAATGCATTATGTATAAATAAGGTTCCATTAACATGTTTCTAAATTACATTTTGCCGGGATTTACAAAAATATATGTATACTAACAGATTACTTAGAACTGGGTTATGTATAAAGCAGGTTCAACTGTAGTAGCATAGCAGGACCAGGTGCAATATATCTGGGCTGAGTTAGAAAGAATTTAGCATTTATAAAACATAAGAAAATATAAAACTATAGTTTAAACCTAACCAGAAATTTAAACCTCCTTTATAATACCACCCCTTAGTGCTGTAACAGGAGAGATGCAGAGGGGGTTTGGCACTGAAGTCAGGCTTATTTTACCTATGTCCCCAAGGGGGCACCCCCAGCAGGATGGATGAGGTGAAAGGAGACACCGGGTATCCAGATCCACACTAATGGCACAGACATTGACAGGGTTCCCTAAGGTTTCCCAAGTGTGACAACACATAGGTCTTCCAGGGCCATCTCAAGGGGACTTTGGAACAGGGTTCAATGCCTGCAGATGCTGCCCCACCATCTGGATTGTACAGATGAGGAATGAAAAGAGTTCATCCCTGCCAGGCTGCAGGCTGATCTAACCCCTTCGCTGACACTTGTCACCCTAAAAGACCCAATGGGATGAAGGATGAATGAAATAATGAAACAAAATGGAAGGACAGGAAATTTGGGGGTTGTAATTATCCTTCCCAGCATTTGCCTAGCAACCGAGGGGAAATAACCCATGGTTCAGGAAAGTCAGCCACGGGAACCAAACCCACGACCTTTCGAATGCAAGTCACATCGCAGAACCACATTGCTTGGTTAGCCCTGGCATTCTGTAATTTTGGTACTCATCCAAGGGTGGGTGGGAAGTATTCTCTTTCACAGTTTCTCAAGATGTGGAATCTTGAACCTCACTTAAGTGATTCTCTGCGTAACTTACCAGGAAGTTGTGGTTTCTCTGTTGGTGGTTTGTCAGAAAGAGTCAATTGTTCCAACTCCTTCTCCAGCTCATCTTCGTCAGCATCAGCTTCTCCTGTTTGCTGCGACAGCATCTTCTGTATTTCACTATGTACATCTAGCACCTACACACAGGTAAACTCACTAAGTAGATTGGTTTTGGACATTAACATGCACAAACTCTCTCTCCTTATAATATTGTAATGGGTTAAAATTTGGTGCAAATTACTTCAACAGCATAGTGGAAATTTCAAACACACGAGGAAATAAACCAGGTAAACAAGAAGATATGGGACATGACAAAGTGGAATGGCAGTACAGGTATACGGCTATTACCTATGTGGGTACAATGGATGGAACAAGGGTGAGCAGAAAAGACCAGCAAGTGTTTGGAAAGATATTTTGCGAAAGTGGGCATCAGATAAAAATGTGTTAACTTACAGGAAGCCAAAGAAAAGAGGGGAAAATGCTACCCCACGCCATGTGACAGGGAAGCACAAGTGATTAAGTTAACCATGTTCAGGGGTGATGGGAAGCATGGAATCAAGAATTTAGGGGTAAAGTCAAGTAGGAATTATAAAAGTCAAAGTTAAGTGGAAGTGATAAAGAGATAAGAAGAAAGTGAATCAGTGAGGTGTGGGGAATTGTTTGGAAATGATTAACAAGCATAAGAAAGAAAAATGGTAAGAGAAAAAAGTTTAGAATGAAATAAGTAATTTTTAAATTCAAAAGAATTTAGAGAAATGAAAAGTCTAAGGGAAGTTGGTGTGAAAATTAAATTAAAAGATAAAAGTAAACAGAAAAGGCAAATTTGAAGAATGTCATAAAGATTAGTTAAAGAATAAATAACAGCACATGTCAAAAATAAAATGTAGGGAATTTTACAGAACTGTCCAATGAAAGATGTATATACTTTAGTATTGAATAAAAATTCAATTCAATTCAACCAACTGCTTAAAAATTAATATTCCTACCTCATCTACTTCCATCATAGTATTTGCCACGTTCTCCTCTGTCAAGCCTGTGTCCTTGAATATACTTTTTAATGCGGACAGTCCCATTTGGTAGGACTGTAGCACCTGTAATCAGACAATTTGTAGAAATCTGAAACATCTGAGTGGTAGATTATACAAGGTTTTCAGATTTATTCAACCATTCCTGCCAGTCAACTGTCTGTGTGTGATGTTATACCAGTGTCTGATAAGGGACAAATAAAAGATGAGGCAAGAGGTGGATAAGTTCCCTTAGTGAACTGGGACTGGTGTTGTAGATTTCCAGTATTTACATTTGCAACTTTTTTTGTGTGCATCTCATAAACTTGCAACGTGATAGCTAACTCAAATAATTGGATGGTTTTGATAGTGCAAAGTGTCTACTTTACTGACACTTCTTCTTTTCCTCTCCCTTATGCCCTTTTGAGCATCGGGTTCCTTCAGCCAATCATGATCCATTTCCTATATTTTGTCCTATCCCTAGTTAGTTGTTTAGCTTTCCTCCAAGTCTTTCCTTTCACATTCACTATTTCCTCTGCATAATCGCTCCACTTTATTCTTGGTTGGCATCTCCCTCTTCTCTCTTCCCCTCTGACCTCCCATACCTCTCTCAACCATCCTATCTGTATGTTCAAACCATCTTAAAACATTTTTCTCTATCTTTTTTATTACTGGTTTTTGATTAAGGATATTCCTCATATGGCAGTTGACACTACTTTTACATTACAAGAAGGCTAGTTCATGTTCTTTACAGCAGTAAGCAGTAAATGAAAATTGAATACATTAAAAAAGTTCACACATGAAAGCAAGTAACAATGTTGTAATGAAAATTACAAAAGTTGGAACCTTATAGGAATATATGAAAACTGACATGAGATTAGTAATGTTAGGTATAAACCCATAATCCAAGGTGCAACAGCCCTTTCCAGGCCAAGGGCTACCACCCAGCCGCTGCATCCCCGAACTCTGGCTGGATATGCAGTCTAACATTCAACGAGGGACCACAATCACGTAGCTCCTCAATTGGCCCCTCAGGAACCTAACAAGGCTGGTGCACCCCGGACCAGGTCTCCCAGCGGGAGAAAATCCCCACACTCCCACCAGGAATCAAACCTCAGTCTCGTGCTTTGTAAGCAGCAGCATTATCACTATGCTACAGAGACAACAATCTTAGGTATGCAATCCTCTTTATCATGCTTTGTATCTGGAGTTGTTGAAATTCTGGGCAAGAACAGAAAAATCATTCACATAATAGTCAATATCACAACAATACTCTGCCCCTATCCTTTAGTTTGGAAGTAATATTCAACTGAGACAGAATATGTGGTCAGACCCCGAAAAGAAAGCATTTATATAAATATTTATTGTAAATATAGTTTATTTTTCATGTTGGTAAGGATTTGCTAAGTACTAAGAGTGTATTACCATTGTTGTACTATTAAAAGTAATAATAGTTTAATAATGTCATTAATGTTAATTATCATTTCAAATTTAATATGTATAATTATAAGAATCTTTTTGTATTTAATATTAAATGTGTAGGGAGGATAGATTGAGATCGCTTCCTTAACATTCTGGGAACTATTTTAGCATGTAGAATGATTTCATAGGTTACGATGCGGGAAATGGACGTATATACGTATGAATACAAATGCATTGTGAAGAAGAATCTAGATTTTCATTAGTTAGCATCGTAGTGTCTGCAGAGAGAGGACATGTTTTGTGACACGTGCAGATGTGGATGACAAAAGTGATGTAAAACAATTAATAACAAGAAGAAACCATTAAGGAAGTAGTTTAATGTGCAATGAAAGTTAATTAGTGTTACGCGTGTAATATACTCAACGAGAAAGGTGCAAATAAAAGTGTTATAGAAAAGTTAAATCCTGTGTCTGCATTACTTGTTATTTCACCCTGTACCACGACCCGAGATAGTAAAAGACTCTCGTAGCTCAAGTCAAGCATCCTATTATTAAAAACAGCACCACAACCATACAAATTCTGTCACTTCAATCTTGCACGCAAAGAACGCACCAAATATCCTAGTGAAAAAACGTCTGCACTGCTGCAGTACATTAACCTGTTTACTAAGACAGAGTCACATGCAGTCCCAGGTACAGTTGCGCACCCCCACTTTGGGACAACTAATGACGTCATTCATTTAAACTGACTGGCAGTGAACAAATCTGAAGGCCTGTGAAGATTATTCTACTTGTTTTATGTATTGGAAATGACTCCTACCTTGCTATCAGATGCAGCTTCATGAATGCGGCTCAGAAGCAACTGCACATTACCAAGAGTAGATTCTCGTTTATCAATGCACCGGTCCAGTTCTCTCTTCTTTCTCAAGCAATTCTTGGCCTGCAAATAATCGCATCATACCCATATCATGTTAATTTACAAAGTCATTATCAACATGATCATTTCTTGTACAACCCTTTTGTTGATTTTTTGGAACTGAATATTTTAAATTTTCACTAAAGAATATTCTAGACATAATACACAGCTTATAAATTAAGTATCAAGTCAACTCATGGAACATTGTGTACACAGTATTTCACTGTTAAAATGATTTCATCCACCTTCAGAGGGACTGGGAATGGAGGACTATACCCATAAATAAAAAAACAATCTAATGTGTTACACTCACATGACTTCCTTTACTCACTCTTGTACTAACCATTCTTACAAACTCTTATTCCTATATCTTCTTCGTGTTAGTTGAGACAAACATTTGTACAAATTATCTTATTGCTAATTTCCTTGCAGCTACAAGGGGAATATTAGAATACAGTAGGCTTTGTGCGATAGTCAAATGTTTTAAAGCTTTGAGATTCTGTTGTCTTTGCACACTTAACATATAAAAAAATGAACAACGATGTTACATTTCACAAAAGTTCTAAGTTTTCTGAAACTCGCACAGATAACAAGGAATATCTCCGAAATGGTTCACCCTACAAGAAAATTTATTGAGACAAATTGTGTATTTTAGCAAGATCTACATTTTTTGTATAGTAAGATTTGGTCTATCTCTAACGGTTTACCAGTTATGCAAAAGTCATCCAGAGTAAATACGACTACAGGAACTATAGCCAGAAAATTCAAGATATACATTTCATTTGTCATCAAAATATCTCAAACATATGACATTTTAATCAAAATCGTTAGTCATTTTCAAGAAAATCAAAATTTTCGAAAAATTTTCCATGTAAAGGGTAGTTTAGGGTGGAGGTATTTTCTTCAAAATCTTCGTGTTGCATCCTTGAAAGATGTTAAACTTAAATACCAACTTTGGTTTTTAACCAACTTTTCGTTTTTGAGTTATGCTGCCCACAGACTGACACACAGACATTTTTCTAAAAATACTTTTTTTTTTGGATTCAGGGGGCCTCAAAACATATTTCCGGTGAAATCTCGGCATCAAATTTTTGGGTGGAATACAATACTTCCCCTACTTGCCAGTAGAGAAAGTAAAAATGAATAATGACTTTCCAATTGCAAAAGTACAACAAATAAGGAATATCTTGGAAATGGCTAATTTAAAAAAAAGTATGCTTTAATGACTTCCACATTTTTTGTATAGTAATATTTCGTGTATATTTTACAGTTTAACAGTTATACAAGTCATTCAGAATGAAGAGGACTTCAGAAAATATTCACAGAAAATTCAACATATATTTTTAATTTGTTATGAAAATATCTTAAACGTACGGTATTTTAATAAAAGTCATTAGAGCCATTTTCAAAACAAGCACATTTTCCATTTAAAGGATAGTTTAAGTGGGGGATGGGGTTTCTTGAAACCTTGAAACTTTGTATTGCATTCTAGTAAGATGGAGAACTCAAATATCAAGTTTTCATTTTTAGTTATGTTGTTCACACTCACACACACGCACGCATATCGGAAACACGCGGTGACGTCACTGTTAACAGATTCCCTCCCTCCCTACCCAACTCTCGGAGACCGATGCGCCCCCACTCCCACGTGCAATAACATTGTGGTCGACTTATATGTATTTACATGACAAATAAAATTCATTTTCTCACGCAGCGGCTATGGCCCAAGGTTTTTTGGAGGTCGGCTACGGGCAGTCGGAACTGCAAACAGATAAACCGCGCGCTCGCCCGGCGTAAACATAGTAAGCGCTATCTATCGCCAGATAACTAGAAAGTTCTGGATAATTTTCTTTCTCGAACTCCCGAGTGAGTTTGTGCTGTAGCTGCAAGAGATAAGAGACGTCTTGTGTTCGACTTCCCAGCGAGTGAACGTCGTGCGTATTTCATTACTAGGCCAACAAAGTGAAGTAAAGTGAAGACTCGATGAACGCGGAAATAGGTTACTAAGTCACAACGTGACAGTTTAAAAACTGGACAAAATTCACAGTATATCAAATGTGATAAATTACTTATATTTCCTCTTAATTTCGAAGTCCGAACCAGACAAATGTTTTAAATTAAGACCAAACTCGGTCCACGGGATAGGCCCCAGGCCGCGCATACTTCTACTATGAAGGGGTCCTAATTGAATAGAAACCTTCCAGGAATCATTAAGGAAGTTTTCAGAAAGAGATGAGTGAGATGGAAGAATTCTAGTTAATTGCATGTGAATGGGTGACCCCAACAAGGAAGTGACGTCCGCTTTCCCAGCATTGTATACGGTATGAAGGCATAAGGATCGTGCCCGTGCGTGACTTGTAAATCAAACGTGACGGCCGAATGTGTGGAATTCCTCGCGAAATGGGGCATTGCTCTCCAAGGTACGAGCTACCATGAGATAACTTCATGTAAGTACCACGCTCAAATCGTACTAGATATAGTGATGGATATCAGCAGGAAACGACTAATTACAACGTTCACGTGCAATGTTTGCTTCCTGCATTCTTTACTTCACTTTATTACTCGTATATACATATGTCCAACATTATTGCATTATCACGTACCTGCTTGGTAGAAAATATACTGCATTTGACGCAAAAATTCGTTTCCATTGGAAATTCAATGAGTTCTCACTCCGTGGAAACGCGAACTCAGATCGAACGGAATTCGTGGGATTGGAATGAAATTTTGTTGCATGGGAACACCTACCGTATTCAAATCGATTTGAATCAGCCAAAGATGCTAACTTGTACTGTACTCGTAACACGCTGCACGCTCGTCATTTTGTGTTCTTAGTGAAAGTGATGTAAGAAAACACAACAGTCACTTTTATTGTTTCTACTCGTATAAGCTCGCAATATATTCTTTCAAAACATTCACTAACTACAAAACTTACTTAAAATACGCAGGGAACACATTTTTTACAGGTTCACCAAATATGAAAACTTGTGCTTGAACATTATGTATCCAAATCGATCTCATTCCCGATTTAATTCAACGTGGAAACATGTATTAAAAATGAAATTTGACTCAAATTGATTTCAATTCCCATGGAAATACGTGCTTTAAAAAAATCCCTGAATCCCGAAAAGCACTTTTAGAAAAACCTCTGCTCACGTGTGTGTGTGTGCTTTTTTTAATGGCATGCCCCATTCCGTAGGAATACTACATGCTTGCATTTATTTATTTACATACAATTTACATTTTATATACATGTATATATTGTTGATGTTCTATTTGAACATTTACACTTTTATTTACCTCTAAGTCATTCTATTTCTGTGAATTTTATAGAACTAATGAAGTTAACGAAAGGTTGTATGAAATTGTTTCCAAGTTCTTCTTTGTTTATGGGCCAAACAGCACCTTTACTTTGTATTTTCCTAATCATGGCGTTTCTCTGGTTGTTTAATATTTTGCATCGAAATATAATGTGGTTTACTGTTTGGTCGTCTTCTTCACATTTGCACATTGGGTTATTTAAAAATCCAAACCTGTGGCGATATGATCATAGCTTTCCATGTCCTGTTATCATTGCTGTGAACTCCGGAGATATTGGTAATCATTGCTTCAATCTTCTTCTCACGGATGGGAAATATTCTTTGGTTACTGCTCCTTTCCTTGATGCTGTTCATTGTTGTTGCCATTCTTCGAGTCCAGTTTTTTTCTCTCTAGTTACTATAGCTTCTTTTGATACTTTGTCATATATTATTTGGTGTCTTCCGCGGCAGCTTCTTTTGCAAGTCTGTCCACAAGTTCATTTCCATGTATTCCCGAATGTCCTTTCACCCAGCCGAAATGTAGTGTCCACTTTGATTTTGGTTTTGACTGCCTCTATCAGCTGGTTATGTTTTATGTTGTTCCTGAGCAGATCTGGAGTTATGTTACTGTCTGTGAATAATGCAGCTCGTTTTTCATTGCATCCTCCATATCCAAGCTCATCTAGTTTTTTTAAGTGTTTTTAATATTGCCAGTTGTTCAGCCTAGTTATTCATGCATCGTGGATGCAACTTGAACTTTAATTCATATGCCAGATTGCCATGGATGAAGATGAATCCTGCTGTCCCAGCTTATCTCCAGTTTTGCTACCATCAGTGTACATTTCAACTGCATATTCATTGTTATCTACCTCATATATTAGGGGTATTTCGGCAGGGTGTCTCCAATAACTGACTTCCAGCGGTGCATCATATTCTTGATTTGAGAGCTATTGTGACAAACTGCCAGAATGGCATTAAATTCTCAAACCAGTTCGTATTTCTCCTGGTAATAAATAAATAATGTTGGCATAAATAAATAATAATAATTACCATAATATGGTTGTTTCAACACTTATAGAGGTAATGAAAATATGGATTATATTCCACTTCACATTTTGAACCAAGTGCTAAATTATGCTATGGCAGTGGTTACGTCATTGCCGTCTTGTTGCCATGGTAATTACACCATTTATTTTCTGATACTGGTACCAGAAAGAGGGTAACTACCATGGGCGTCGGCACACTTTTTTTCAGGTGGTAGGAACCACATGTTGAAAATTTGCAATCATACAATATTAATTCATTATTCCACTGTCAAAAGTTATAGTATATTTATTGCAGATAACCGTATCAATTTGTACTAAATAAAAATTCCTCTTTACTTCAAAATTAAAGCAATAGTCTTATAGTCAGTAATACTATACATTAAATTCATCCACGGCCCCCCTCCCCCTTTGTAACGCTCATGGTAACTTTACGCGATTTATGCCATTTAATGCTAGCACTGCACAATAGATATCTTCATGATGAATGAAAACAAGATTCAATGGTCATGCCAGGTCATGCAGTGGCGATACTGCCCAGGGTTCCTGGCGTGCAACATAGAGCCACAGAACTAGTCTTGCATTTGTAGTGTTACTACTGTTTCCATATGCAATACATGTTAATACTTAGCCATGCAGTGGTTAGCATCTGCTCTTATGGTAAGGCAATGCCAAAGGATCTTGGATAGATTCTGTTGTAGTATTGAGTCCTTTGGAGTGTCCAGTATGAGATATCCAGCTTACAGCTCTGACTCATCTTGAGTAAACAAACTGCTGCCAGACAAAACCAGACAATAAATTCAATTTCTCCTCAACTTAATTAAAACTAAGTTTAGGTGTCTTGTTGGCTATCTTACTGGTCACGACACTTAGGTATAATTGACGATTCCATGTCCATATGGTTATTATTGTAGTTTCAAATTAAAATTGAAGACACTATTATTTCTATTGCAATGAACCTTCCAGACAAGTGTTTGTGCTGTGTATCCATATTATTAGTTGCAAGCTTTTGGTTTCGTGACAAGGAGTGAGCGAGTGATTAGGGTTTAAGGGCCCGTCAACAGCTAGAGCCCTTCATGACAAGGATCTGCTGGCTGCTTATGTTCTGACTACTCTCATTTTGTTACTGTGAGGCAGAAAGTGGTATTTTGTATGCATAAACTAATTAAAATTTACCTATACTGTTTATACTGCACACTGGGTTATAGAAATTATTACAGTCAAGTTTAACAATAAAAAAAAAATAAATAAATAAAATAAGTCGGTGAGTTATACAGAATGTCTATGTATTATGGCTCTACTGTATTTTCTGCTCGAATATGTAAGTTTACATACCTAAAAAACAAATACTATTTACACGATGGTTTTTGGTTAACAGTGACAGTCACTAAATGAGGCAGCTTTCCTTGTGATTTTCTAACTAGATTTCACTAGTTTACAGCTATCATTTGTCATAATTAGCATACAGATTATAAAACAAAACACTTAAAAGCAAGAACACAGCATATGCTGAGACAGAACAAAATGGACTCACTAGTGGTAGTGGTAAACTAGCACAGTGTGTTGGTCCAAAAATGCCTGTGATTCATCATCACATATTTTAAAATTTTTGGTTGGTAAATTTAAGGAAAAAGTCCCTTTAAGTACATCTAAAATAAAAATCTGCTGTGTTGCGTTCACATGACTTTCTCTCATACTCTTATACAAACTATACTTACAAACACTTATTCCTCTGTCTACTTCATGTTAATACAGATAAACATTTATAGATATTATCTTGTTGCTAATTTTCTTGTAGGTACAAGGGGAATATGGGAATATAGTAGACTACGTGATGGTCAAATGTTTTAAGAGTGGTCACTAGCTGATGACTTTGAAATTTTTCTCTTTGCATCGCCAAGAGATAAAAAAAAATTAATTACCTCCCATTAAATATATATAATAGAGAAAATTAACTGAAACGACAATTAAATCAGTTGTTGAAAGGAAATAAGTCCAGATTTTTTAAAATTTGAATTTATCAATTTAATGTACAAAGCAAGCTGTGTCTACTGGTATTGAAATGTACTAATTACACATTCACTACTGAATGTGTTCACTCACAAAAGTTGTTGTTGTTAGCTAATGCTGGATTTCTGACAATGAAGTCATTAATCCTCTTGCTCTTCAACATTTTTCATTGATGATATTGAAGAGAGTAATAGCTGTAATAGTAACTGCTTTTTAGAGAGCACCATATTTTTATGTTTTGGCGGTCACATCGCTCTCTCACAACCCCCAGAATGTCTGGAGGACCACACCTGTCGTTGGTTTACAGGTCTCGCCGACCTGACCGGGAGAATTATCAAAATAAATTCACCGACCATATCCTCTGATCACCAATCAGAGGACGTATTACGTGCCATGACAGGTGAGGTGTACATGTATACAAGATGTAGTATACAAGGAATCCAGATAACAAGAAGATATAGAAATAAGAGTTTATAAGAATGGTTAGGATAAGAGTAGATTTTCTGTAAATGCCAGAATTCAAGTTATTGTTTTTTAATTTTTAAATGTAAGGATGGAAGGCAGCCATTATTTTCTGTTTCCAAAGTGAATTTTATGGCTTTTATCTTGCAGATTTAAAAGTTTTAAAGCATTTTTTTTCAATATTAGGTTATATGGCCAATTTAGTTTGAGTCAACAGTTGACACCCATACATATGTAAATACAATTTTGCCCACCCCCATATTTTTCTTTTTTAGAGAATTAACAGAGAGCGTGATTTTTTCAACAAGACTGCAACAATTCATACAGCCAATCTTTCAATGAGAACAATTGAAAGTATGTTCAACAGTGGTACCCCGTCCAACCCCCACAATTTGTATCTCTGGGGTAACTTAAAACACTGCACTAGACAAACCTCGGAAGAATTAAAACAAAATATCTCAGAAAATTGCTAGGCATTTCTCAACATGTCCTATGGTAAGTGATGGATAGTTTCCTATGGACGACAGTGGCCAGTTTCAGTATCTCCTTTCATAAAGTTGGTAAGTAAAGCCAACAGAAGTTTTATGGTTTCATCCGTGCCTTTCTATGGTAGTGGCAGAGGACAAGTGCCAAGAAGGCAGACAGGCAAAACACCTTGCGGTCCATTGGAACTTTTTTTTATATTCCAAGCTTGTAAATGGGAGCTTTGGTATGCTTGTAGTTTCTGACACAAGAATAAGTTATCTTTACTGGATTCATGTGCTCAGTGCATCAAAAGTGCTCACAAAAGTTACTTGTGCTTATCACATAACTTTAAAAAGTGGACATTAACTGATGCAACTACATCTGTACTGCTCTACGCATACATACATAGGTTATGTGAAAGGAAATGCTAAATGTCGATCAGTTATTTAGGGTGGCTGTTAGAAATCTGAATGTGATGCAAGTGATACCAAAGTGATTATAGCAGGAGCAAATGATGTTTATTGTAATGAGTCGAAAAACGTAACGGAAGAAATACGGGAAGTGTTGGAAAGCCAAAAAATCGCGAGTGTACTCGTTGTGAATATTCCCAGAAGGTATGACTTATTATATGACTCATGTGTAAATGTAGCTATAAGAAAGACTAACAGGAAACTTAAACTCTTATGTCCAGAATATTCAAATGCGTCCCTTATTGATGTTGGAAACCTAAATAGGGAATTTCACACCAAACATGGCTTGCATCTTAACTATAAAGGTAAACAACATATTGCTACACAATTATTTCAAAGTATACAAAGCAACCTACATAAATTAAAAAACCCCATAACCGTAAATGATGTAAGTGAAATTGTAGATAACCAAAGCTGACTTGCAAATGACAAAAGGGTAAACAGAGGTGCAGATGATGCAACTATTAGAGTATTTCATCAAAACACACAATATATATCAAACAAAAGTAATGAATTAGAAGTAGTTATTAGAGAGTTAAATCCTCAGTTAGCCATTTTCACTGAACATGGTCTAAATTACGAGCAGTCTCATTTAGTACATTTTTCAAATTACAAACAGGTTGATGTGTTTTGCCGAAAAGAGCACAAAAGTGGAGGGGTAATAATGTTTGCAGAAAAAGAAATAATGATAAGTAAAATAAATGGTTTAAATAAGTTTTGCAAAGAAATGATACTTGAAGTCATAGGCATAAAAGTTCATTTTGACCTAAATCAAGTAAAAATTGAAGCTATTAACAGTGAAGCAACAAGATTCTAAAATAAGAACAAATTAGAAACTAAAAACTTCACTTATCTTAGTATGTTGAAAGATAAAATACCAAATTATAAAAAATCTGGCATTTATCAATTTAGCTGTTTAGATTGTGATAAAGTTTATATTGGTAAAACTAAACGTCATCTAGAAACCAGAATAAAAGAACATTTTAGAAATATTAAATATAAACAAACTGATAAATCAGCTGTGGCAGATCATTTTTGGTCATTTAATCATGAAATTAATTCAGAGGTTAAATTATTAAAACAGTTAAGTAATCCGATAGATTTAATGGTTTGGGAAAAAATTTTTATTTTAAAAAACAGGAACCATGTCATGAACTTTGAATTGCCCTCTATGGATTGTATTTTTAAATTTTTGTTTTCAGAGATTGGTAAATAAAAAATTGAATATGAATAATTGTTTTTCACAAAAATAAAAGATTGTAGCTTGGCAACGATTTTGTTTATATGACTTTGAGAATGAGCTGGATATAGCTTGAAACCCCTGGGTCAGTAAAATAGAAAAAGGATATCAACATACTAAGATAAGTGAAGTTTTTAGTTTCTAATTTGTTCTTATTTTAGAATCTTGTTGCTTCACTGTTAATAGCTTCAATTTTTACTTAATTTAACTTATTTGGTTTGAAGCATTTGTTCCTGGCTACAATTACCATTTTAACTATGATGGATAATAATTTAGAATTTAATAGTCATTTGTTTAATTTAAAATTATATGGAACTAAATATCAAATTAAATCATATTTAAAATTACAAGAGAAAAAGAGACATACTCTTGCAGACATTAGGTTTTTGAATATTTGTTTAAAAAGAAAAGTAACCCCTGTTTTTGTTAGAAGAATTGTTAAACTAGATAATAATAGTATTCATCAAAAGTCAGCAGAAAAGAAAGTTATTGAGGTTGAAAGAAATTTGCATTTTAAAAAATTAAGTAATATTGAACTTAGTTTATATAACTTACATTTAAAATTAACAAGTATTTTAGGAAACTTAATTTGGGTTAATTTTGAATCAAAATTGTTTGAGTATCTAAATTTTAGCATGAAAAGAAAAACTAATAGGTTAAAAAATAAGTTAAATAGATTGTGCCAAAAACAACAAAAATTGAATATAAATGAACCAAATAATCGAAAAAATAATGTAATTAATTTATCAAATTGTAACTTTAACGAGAAAGAAATAAATTTTCTAAACAAAGGTATGAAAACTTGTGTAAGTTTTTCAAAAAACATAGATGATTTTGTTGCAGATATTGAAATTGCCAGTCAAGATTTAAATGACATTAATAAATCTTTTATTAAAGTGAGATGCACTAAAATTTTGAAAGATATAAATAAAAATCATCCTAAAAGTAATTATAATAATCAGGTTATTAAATCATTGAAAGAAAAGGATGTAATTTATACTAAAGCCGACAAAGGCAACAAAATTGTAATTTTAGATCAAGCTGATTATATTAATAGAGTAGAACTTTTGCTTGAAAGTAAAGATTATTTAAAAATTGATAATGATCCTTTAAAATTATGTATTTTAACTTTTAATAAAACTCTCAATGAATTAAAAATGATACCTAAAAAAGAAAAAAGTATTTTAAAAGTCAATAATCCTGTTTTACCCAGGTTATATGCACTTCCAAAAATACATAAACCAGGAAATAAAATGAGACCCATAATAAATTCAATTAATTCACCTACATATAATTTAGCTAAATGGTTAACCAAAAAATTTAGTAATTTTGAAACATTTGAGAGTTTAAGTATTAAAAATTCTTTTGAACTAGTAAAAAAGATTAATAACCTAAAATTATCTGAAAATGATAAATTAGTTTCTTTTGATGTAGTTTCTTTATTTCCTAGCATTCCTAGAAAAAAGCTTTTGATTTTTTTAAAAAAATGGTTAAATTCTTTAGAATTAGATAAAGACTTAGTAGATGATTTTGTAAAACTTAAAATCTTTGTTTAGATCAAAATTTCTTTAGTTTTAATGGTAATTTTTTTCAACAAACTTCTGGCTTGGCAATGGGTAGTCCACTTTCGCCATTTCTTGCTAATCTTTTCATGAGTTTTTTTGAAACTCAAATTACAAAATCATTCCCTTTAATTTTTAAAATATGGCATAGATATGTGGATGATATTTTTGCTGTTGTCCCTAATAAACAGATAAATGATGCTTTAAAACTTTTAAATTTACAAGATAAAGCTATACAATTCACTTTGGAAACTGAGAATAATGGATTCCTTTCATTTTTGGACTTAAAAATTAAAAGACATAAAAATAAATTGAAATTTGATATTTACAGAAAATCTACTCACATTGATAATTACATAAAATATAAAAGTTTTAATCCTTTTGCACATAAATTTGCTGTTTTTAATAGTTTAATTTATAGATTAATAAATATACCCCTTAATAAAGATGAATTTGACATAGAATATAAACATATTATTAACACTGCAGTAATTAATGGTTTTAATACAGATTTTATACATAAAAGGATAGGGGAATTTAAATATCAAAAAGCTGTCAAAGAAGTTTCAACCCTTAAAAAAATAAAAGATAATTATATTTTTAAAAAGTTTACTTACCATCCATGGGCTAATAAAAAATTTACAAGGATTTTTAAAGAATATGGAATAAATTTGGTCCCTCAAAATAAATTTAATATACAAAATTTACTTAATTTTTCAAAAAAAGATAAAATACCAAATTATAAAAAATCTGGCATTTATCAATTTAGCTGTTTAGATTGTGATAAAGTTTATATTGGTAAAACTAAACGTCATCTAGAAACCAGAATAAAAGAACATTTTAGAAATATTAAATATAAACAAACTGATAAATCAGCTGTGGCAGATCATTTTTGGTCATTTAATCATGAAATTAATTCAGAGGTTAAATTATTAAAACAGTTAAGTAATCCGATAGATTTAATGGTTTGGAAAAAATTTTTATTTTAAAAAACAGGAACCATGTCATGAACTTTGAATTGCCCTCTATGGATTGTATTTTTAAATTTTTGTTTTCAGAGATTGGTAAATAAAAAATTGAATATGAATAATTGTTTTTCACAAAAATAAAAGATTGTAGCTTGGCAACGATTTTGTTTATATGACTTTGAGAATGAGCTGGATATAGCTTGAAACCCCTGGGTCAGTAAAATAGAAAAAGGATATCAACATACTAAGATAAGTGAAGTTTTTAGTTTCTAATTTGTTCTTATTTTAGAATCTTGTTGCTTCACTGTTAATAGCTTCAATTTTTACTTAATTGTACATACTGTGTTTACAAATTTTGAGCACAGTGAAAAGTCAGTTGGTGTATTTCTAGATTTATCAAAAGCCTTCGACACTGTATCTCATGATATCTTGATGACGAAACTCTCTTGCTATGGTATAAGAGGCAGGATGTATGATCTCCTAACCTCCTATTTGCAAAATAGAAAACAATGTATAGAAATATACTGGAAATGTGGAACTTGCCTGAGAAAATGCAAGTCGAATTATGAATTGGTTAGAGCAGGACTACCCCAAGGATCAGTTTTAGGTCCTCTCTTATTCTTAATATATGTAAATGATATACATATGTCTCCAGTTTATAATCTTATTTCCTATGCTCATGATACGTCGTTTGTATGTTCAGGCAAAAACATAGAACAAATGGAATCCAAAGCTGTATCATCTCTTCTAAGACTGTCCGACTACTTAAATTCCTCTCAACTTAAACTTAATTTAGACAAAACAAAATGCATTCTCTTTCAACTTAGGGAACAGGATGGTACATGTAAAACAGAGTTTAAAGGTACACAAACTGAACAAGTAAACAGCACCAAATTTTTAGGAATTATTGTTGACAAGAACCTAAATTACAATGGCCACATAAATGACCTCTGCAAGAAATTAAATGCTCGATTGTATTTACTGAGGAAGCTAACATACCATCTAGATGATGAGTTGCTAAAACCAATTTACTATGGAATGATACACTCGCTCATTGAGTACGGAATAGAAATTTGGGGTGGTACATCTATGGCAAATTTAAACAGAATATTAGTTATCCAGAAAAAAAGCCTAAGGTGTATATTTAGATTAAAAAGGTCCCACTCTGTAAAGGAAGTATTTAAAAATAACAACATTTTAACAGCAGTATCATTATATGTTTACAGACTAATATGTTGTTGTTGTTTTCTAGTGCCTTGCATCTGGCAATGAAGCCATTAGCATTCATGCTTTCCAATACTTTTGAACTGTAGTTTCTTCTGATCTTAATGCTTCACAGGTCTTCAAGTGGTCTTCGTTCATTTCTGCTGGATCGTTACACAGGACACATATTGGTGAGGCTGAGATACCTATTCTGTAGAGATGACTTGCTAAGCAGTCGTGATTTGTCAATAGTCGGAAGGCTGCAACCGCTGTTTTCCTTGGTCTCTGGGGGATTATATCTGGATTGGAAAGTAGTGTAATCCATTTTTTATCTTTGGCATTTGTTTCTATTTCTTGTAGGTATGAATGACAAAAATTTTTAATGATCAAGCGTTTTATTGAGGAATATGAGAAATTGAATTTAGACTTTTGTGTTATTGTTGTGGCTTTCTTTGCAAGTGAGTCTGCAGCTAATATTGTTAATTAAAAAGAATGGTAAAAACAACTATCATAGGGTAGGTATCACAAAAGCTGCATCAATCAAAGACCCTTTTGTTAGAGGTGCTATTCTGTTTAATAAACTCCCAGAATATATCAAATCTGCACAAGGCAACGCCCTTAAACGGCTGTTAAAAAAGTACCTACTTAATAAAACCTTATATAGAATTGATGAATTGTAGTATGTATGAAACTTTGTATATAGTATAATGTGTAAGTATTGTATCATTGTCATAAATTGTAATTTGATGTGCCTATTGTATGAACAAAATGTTAATTGTTAATCAAAATGTTACATTGACGAAGCCTGAAACATGTATTGTATATGTCTATAGGTGAATAAATTATTATTATTACCTGGGTTTGTATGCAGAATTGTTGTGGAGCCTGTAATCCATCTGGGACATTTCGTTTCACAGTAAAATTATGCAGTTATGTCAATAAGCTACACCATTGTGTATACTCAGAGGCAAGTGCCAACCTAATGGAGGGAGTAAAATGCACCATATTGGTGAGGTTTTAGCTTATTTTTGCCTTCCTCACCTGTAAACAAGTTTCTTATAAAAATAAAAATCTGAAGCTATTGACAACACAAATTATTAATGGTAAATTCTTTGCAGAACTAGTTTTACAACACCATTTATTACTATTCTTTTCACTGTTTATTGTTACAGTTACTGCCAGTACAGAATTGTATGTGATCTGGTCAAGGAGACCTTTTGTTTTTTAGATTATTAATTGCAATGTTCAGTTCTTGCATATTAAAATTTTGAAAAAAGATATTGTGTTTATTGTTATGATCACATTCTCTTTTTTGTTTAAAATCTTTCTTAAATTGCTTACTTTCCTTTTTATTGTTTCTTGTTACTTTATGTGAATTAGCATAATATTGATTGAATGTTTTGGCTATAATTGCATCATTTACTAATATTTTACTGTTGTGTATGATAGGTGTGCTGTTGTTTTCTTTCCTGTCCTTGACAGTTTTTATGAACTTAAGGGCTTTGTTACCATCTGTCCTATAATCCATTTTTTCTAAGAAATTATTAAAGTGATTCTTTTTAGCAGTATTAATTTCTCTTTTTAGTGAGGTGCATTTGTTTTGCCATATTTGTATATCCAATATGTTTTTTTTTTTTTTTGTTCAGCTGTATTTCTAGTTATATCCCTTTTGTTTTTTCAGTTCTTCTAACTGGGGGTTTCAAAAGGGTTTGAAGTTTTTTATTCTTCCACAAGGAATATGTTTTTTTGCAGTTTCTAGGATGACTTTACAGAAATTTTTGTTCATATGATCTGGTTGGTCATGCAGCTGTGAGTTTGTTTGTTCTTTAAATTTATTTTCAAGTTCAGTTTTATATTTGTTCCAATCTGCTGTTTTGAAGTTCCAATACAGATTTGTGTGATGTTGACTGACATTTGTATTATCTAGTTTTACATCAGCAATTACTGCTCTGTGTCCAGAACTTGGGTCTTCTATAACTTGTTGTTTAGTGTTATTGACTTACCTTTTTGGTTTAAATTGAATATTACAACACTGTTTTCAAACTTCCAAGAACGAAGATACCTATTAATTGTTCCTGATCTTCATAAGTTATGATGATTGGTGGTCTTTCAGTTCTTGAATTCCTCACATTTAATGCTGGTACCAGCTTACTGTGCCAATGAACTGTAACAAAAGTTCTATTCTTCTCTTTAAACAAGTATTCTCTGCCTGTTTCTTTCTAATTGTTCTTGGTATCTTAGAACTGATCTGCAATTAAGTGCTATTTCACTAACATTATACTCCAAGGCTGCAGCTGTAGCTTCAAGCATCTCTCTGACTTAACTGACATTGATCTAAAATGGTGATTAGTTTTGATGTCATAAACTCTTTAATGTTGGTTTTCCTTTTCTAAATTTACCCAATTTCCATTCCAAGTTGTATCACTACCAGAAGCTCGTGAATGGTTCTCTAAAAACAGTATCACCATTAGACTCACTCAGTTGTTTCTTCAAGCAAATGATTAATAATTTGCAAAAACTTTTAAAATGTTATCACCCTTCATCTTCCTTACCTCCTTTTTCATAACTCTAATCCTCTTTGCTGCCAACTTTCAGTCAACACCTCCAAGATAACCTGTACAACCAGACTCGTTGATGTAATAGAAAGAGGTTATCCTTTTCTATTTTTATCAAGTTCAAAGCATTAGCATGGACAACATCGAAAAAGTTTATTTAGAGTTGGAGAAACCTTATGCTCTCGCACTTTGTTTAGTGTTCGTCTTTTTTTTCTATAAATTTCTTTGTACAGTGAGGTAAAGCTGCCTTGTCCCAAATATTACACATTCATGTGCAACTAAATTAGCACTTTCATTCATAGTCAATTTTACTTTGCATGTGTTATAAAACAAGACTGGCATAACCTGTCAATTACATGGTAATTTATGCCAACTGATCTGTGCATAATTTCACCGACTAAATCAGTAACTGAACTACTCGCCATGATTAAATGAACATTCACAACGTTATCCAACGGAAACTGAGGCTGAACTGAAGGTGGACAGTATGGCACCAGTCGAGCACAAGCATGAGCAGGAATGAGAAAAATGACAACTTCTGTCATTGGAGCACAGGTTCCTCTTCTTCAATTTCAATACAATAGGTATTAAAATTCTTCTTAAAACAGAAGGGAAAAAATAAACTATGGGGTGTGTGTGAAGAAATACAAAATTCGAAAAATAAGGACCCTGCCTCTCAGAGCATGGTGACAGTGGGGCTCACAGCTGCTGTCCGCTAATACTCCACTCCCCATGCAACCAGCAGTAGAACCATTTTGTGCCATGTGAAGCACTTGCGAGGTCAGCCAAGGCAGTGAAGCATTGTGTATCAGTGTATTTGCTTGAGTTATGGTACAATTTAGTACCAAATAAAGTATATTCATTTGTACTCAATTCATAAAATATGAATCACCTTCTCCGAGCATCAAAGAAAGGTTCCCTGACATTCATCTACCCAGTAGACATACAGTGCAACAGCGCATAAAATATTTCAGTTAAAAATAAAGAGAGAGAGAAGATGCCACGTTCTCACAGAGGAAATGTTTGATGATTAGAACAATTGCTCTGAAAGTATCCAAGTTAGCACAGTAAGCAGGTGTCAGCTATGGACCAGGACAGAAGGCCACAAAAGTGCTAAAACTGCAACCATACAACACAACACAGGTGCAAGTCTTAAAGGAAGGAATCCCCAGACTAGAATAGGGTTTTCTTCAGTCTGTTCATGTCAAAATGTTAACATGCAAAATAATCACCATTAGGCAACAGTAAATCCATTCTACTGCCGGCCACAAGGGGAATGAAGTGTCTGTGCACAGGTGCTATGTGCTATGATGACACTGTATTCTAAAATTTGTCCAATGTACTCACCCTTTGCTTCAAGCCTCGCATCATGTAGGTCCTTGCATCCTCCATGACTACTTGCCTCTCTGCCTCCAACTGGTCCAGATGGTGCTTGAGATGGCGTTCATTCTGCTGCAAGCTGTGAACTGCTAGGTCGATCTCCGTTATTTCAGCACCATCAAGCTTCACAACTGTAGCCCCCCTGTGGTATGCAATACCAACTTTACCTTCTCTACGCAGGCCGTGCAAAACTGCTTCTAGCGACTTTCCCAAACTGGTTTGCTTTCCTAACTGTTCCATGTCTAACATTTTCTCTTGGCTCTCAATGTCTGCTAGGAGCTGCTCACCAAGAACCTGCAGTTGCATTAAAAATATGGTTATACAGCTCATCAAACCAACTAGACAGGCATGCTATTTTTGAGAAAATAAATAATTGAACATTTTCCATACAAAAGGTGATCTGGGATGGGGGCATTTTCTTGAACATTTTTGTCAAGCCTTGAAAGACATTCAATTTAAACACAAGGTTTGGTGCTTAACCAAATTTTCACTTGAGTTATGCACACACATTTTCTAAAATGTTTTTTTTGATTCAGCAGACCTCCAAATATGTATTTCCAATTAAATCTCAGAACCAAATTTTTGTGTGGAATGCATTAGGTACCAATATTACCCTAAATCCAAATAAAGACTTTTATAAAAAGCTCAATGTCGTGTGTGTGTATGCGAATAGCATAACCCAACAACTAAAAGTAGTTAAATTCCAAACAGAGCATAGTCAAGGATGCAACAACATTTTTCAAGAAAATTCACCACCATATATTACCCTTCAAATGGCAATTTTTTTCTCTCCAAGTTTAGATTTCCTCAAAAATGGTTCTAACAATTTAATTAAAATACCATATGTTTAACATGGTTACATAACAAATGAAATATATATCTTGAATTTTCTGAGAACATTCTCTGAAGTTCTCTTCATTCTGAATAACTTCTGCATGATTGGTAAACTGTGAGAGATACACAAAATATTACTGCACAAAAAATACAGATCTGGTTAAAGCACACAATTTATGACCTTTAATATCCTGGCCTGTTTGTTGAAATTGGCCCATTAACAGAGAACTTATGGCCAAAATAAGGTTTAGAGTAATTGTGACTGTTACGCGTAGACTAATATAGCTATAGGTCAACTTTCTTACTGTATTCTGATAGCCCTGGAAGACTACTAGGTCATTTGGGCCCTCGGTCAGAATATGTTGTTTTCTAGTGCCTTGCATCTGGCAATGAAGCCATTAGCATTCGTGCTTTCCAATACTTTTTAAATGTAGTTTCTTCTGATCTTAATGCTTCACAGGTCTTCAAGTGGTCTTCGTTCACTTCTGCTGGATCGTTACACAGGACACATATTGGTGAGGCTGACGGTCAGAATATAAAAAATCTAAAACTCCCCTAAAAACTGCCTAAAATGTGAGGTTTAAAATGGCAACTAAAAACGCAGACAGATAAAAACACCAAACGGCACATGAGTGCGCTAAGTTTAAAACTTGGTAAAACCATTCATTAAAATGTGTAAAAGGTCAAAGCTAAAACAGACATTAAAACTAAGCACTTAAAACAGTAAAACGTAAAACACAAAAGCTAAAACGCAAATATGAATGCTAATAAGCTAAAAAATTTCACACACTAAAAAGCATGTTATACTTGCTTTGTGAACCCAATTTGTGCAACGAACCGCAGCTCTTTACAGGCAGACACCGGGTCGTCACCCAAAATTGAGGCAAGCATACACCCCAGGGCAACGGAGTGGCGCTCACGAGCGTATTGCGGACAGTCTATAAGGATATGGGCCACAGAAAGTTGGATGTTACACGTAGGGCAGACAGGTGCCAGGTCCCCATGTGTGGGGTCGCCCGTGTGTGACCTATCCTCAGGCAGGTGAGGATAACTTCAGCCTGCCTGGAGTCCCTGCAGGATGTCAGCCAGGGATCTACGCTGTCCTTAATGGTCCGCAATTGAGAGCCAGAGAATTCCTCCCATGACTGCTACCAGATTGATAAAAGATGTCGAGGGAAATGGTGCTGCACATCGACATGAGGCAGACTGTGTGTGGCAACATCCGGCAAATGGCATGCAGCTTTAGCGGCCCCATCCACTTCCTCATTGCCGGAGAAGCTCCAAGAGATGTTATCCTATGTGACAGGAAGTAGGGGGTTTTAGTTGATAGAAGCCCAACTCCCACAGAGTGGTGTTCTTGGAGAATTTCCCCCTACTATTAAAAAAAAAACATGTAATTGTGCAATATAAGGATTATAGCTTGTGAAAGTTCCATTAGCCCTACAGAAGCTAATTGCTTCCAATGGACATTTATTGCTCTAAATATGTTATGGGAGTGGTCATACTTTTCAGGTGTATTTTACCTTATTTATTTGTTTTCAAATAAAGGAATGATATGAAACATGTAGTTTGTCAATTGTTGAACTATTAAGGACATTAACCAAACATAGAAATATAGTAGCTGGAAACTGTTCTATTTTTTGATGAACCAAAAGCTTTAGGTATACACAACTCACCTGGCATGCAACTATATGAACATATTGTTTATCTTCTTCAGATGCTGGCTTTGCAATTGTTTCTTTTATTTTATTTAGACTCCAAACGAGTGGCTTCTTCAAAAGCATGTTAACTGTCCATGAGGTCCAACTTTCCTGTGGTGGTATGTGAAAAAATTCTTCTGCAGGAATGATATCCCTATTCCTGAAAGAAAGACAGCATTTTACTAGGAAAATTACAAACTTTGTTTTATTTCTATACACAGACCCCAACAAATTGAAATCTTTCTTGTCAAAAAGGTAATCCTATACGAGTATTTTGAAAAACATGGTTACACTTTTATGGCCTGGATAACCTCTTGATTACTTGGCACAATCAAACTTGAAGTACCGCAGGGATCAATATTGGGTCCATTGCTCTTTCTTGTTTTCATAAATGATTTCCCTTTTAATCTCAATGAACATTCTAAAACAATACCTTTTGCAGATGACACTGGTGTGCTCATATAGCACAAGAAATCTTAAACATAACTACAACTGCACTTATGGAGTTGAACATTTGGTTCGAAGCCAACAAATTAATTCTAAATTATGACAAAACATCATATATTCAATTTAGAACTAAGAATAAAATTATTCCAGAGTTATCACAACTTCACCATAAACAAAGTAGGTTGCACAAAGTTTCTAGGGTTAGAAATAGATGAAGAAATGAGCTGGAACAAGCATATACTAAACTTATTTCTTAAACTCAGATCAGCTTGTTGTGCCTTGAGATCCATGTATGACTTGCTATATCAAAATGCTCCGAGAGCATTATACTTCGCTTATTTCCATTCCGTCATGAGCTATGGTATTATTTTCTGGGGTAATTCAGTACAAAGTGGGAGGATCTTCGTCTTACAAACCCTTACTTAAGAAGATGGGTATTCTAACACTCACAAGTTAATACATTTTTTTCACTTATGTGTTATGTAGTTGATAACTACAATATCTTTAAATTCAGTTCTCTTGTACATAGCCACAGCACTAGACACAGAAATGACTAACACAGGCCATGTAACTCCATGTACATTTATCAGAAAAGTCCCTGCTACTCCACCATACAAATATATAAGGTTTTCCTTTAGCTTTAAAATTACTGCGTAACCCAAAAGACTGTTTAAGATTTAAAAAGGAACTGGGAAAGTTCTTGCTTGCACACTCTATTTACAGCATAAGGGAATATATACAATACGTTCTTTGAACCACTAGTTTTAACCCTATTATAATGAATGTGTTTACGTGTTCGGAAAAAATTGCATAGTTGTATGACGTGTTCGGATATTCTTTAGAAAGTGTCCCGTGAGAATCTGGCTCATTCTAGGATCAAAAGAACAAGATGCAATACAACACTTACTTGTGCATTTCCTGTACAACATTTACAAGACAGAGTGGGCGTTTTCCCTTCCTTTGAAACACATTCCTCAGCTCTGCCGATGTAAACTGCGGCTGCTTGTTGTGAACACACCAGTCATTAATAAGTGTGCTCCAAAATTGCATCTTCGACTCCCAATCTAGAGGATTGACTGTACGCTCGCGGAAAGGTGCAAACAGACAACTCATTCTCAAATCATCCTCCCAACATCGTGGCATTTTATCTTTTGGAAGAATTGGCCATTCTTCCTGTTCTCCTTTAGTGCCCATTTTACCGTTCTAAAATTAACTTAAGTACATAATAAACGTGGAATTCGGAAACCTGTGCATTCCGTCCTTTCACTAATTGTGCTACATAACTTCACAATGCCGCACTAAAACATTTGTAACTGCAGGATTCTGTACACAATACCGATGAAATATATACAGTGAACAAACGTTTTGGCAGGGTATTAACTCGGCACTAATATTATGGAACTTCATAGCTATTCGAAACCACCATATGACCATGAATAAACATGACAACTTCACAAATAAAACAAGACGAATAACGATGCGAAGTTGTTTCTGATTTTCTGACACTTCCGATCAGGTAGCAGCACTTGCATGACCAATGGCTCCAATCTGATTCTGACGAATGAATGAATAGTCAAGCTATGAGGAGATGACATGATGAATGGTGTTAACGGCAAATAAGTTGTTTTTTTTTCTACTGTATGTATATATTTGTGTAATAGTAATATAAAAGGTGTTTACAAATGACAGCTGGAGCAACCAAAATGTCTGGTGGTAATTATAAAACTGCATTAAATACGATGAAATAATTTGCTGATATTTGTTGTGAAATTTCATATTGAAATGTAAAGTAGGTTAAGAATAGTTGACGCAGTTATGAGAACTTTCTTTGCGTATGACAGCGTAGCTGGTAAGATTTGGAGGTCAAGAAGCAATCAGAGCCAGTAACATGAAATGACAACGCTCCGTATCATGTGATGAGAACGTTATGTGCATGCCCATTCAACACAAGTACTGCATTGTAAAGGTCAAGGACGTAAATTTACTGATGACTACACTCAGCAGTTTTTGCACCGATTATAGTGCCTTAAGCCGCGAGTAATTTTCCTATAATGTCTAGCCAAGGTACGTGTTTCACAATGTCATACATGGAGTAAAGTTTCACTGTAGTGTACGTAACATTTTCTAAATTACCAGTAAATATCCATCTTTAGTTTAATTGTGACATACTCGCATCATTTAATATTTTAAGGAGTATGAGGTTATTTTCTTCGGCAACTTATTTTGGTAATTTAGTCTTAAGATCAACTTTTTTTAGGGGTTATTATAATGTTCGAAAACGATGAAAATAATTGAGTCAGTGGTCGCGTCAGTTCAAGGTAAGTTGTTCAATAATATTGTGGAGTATATTCATGTGAATATAGGAATTTGTGATATTGTATATAGTGAAGGTATTTAATGTAATAATACTAAATGAAACAATAGGTGAAGCAATGTGAAACTACATACTATCATTTAAATGGTTATCAAGATATAGTCTGCGAAGACCACTGAATGGGTTGGGTGTAACAGTATATGTGCATACTTCTTTGGTCAGTTTAAATTTAGGGGGTAACTTGATAATGAATACAATATACTTATGATTGAAATAAAAAGAAAAGCATAACCAAAAATGTATTATAGTTGGCACATGTAACCCTAGAGAAGAAAAAAAAAACTTTAATAGAATATTAATAAATATGAAGAGAAAAGAAACAACATTTTGTATTATTATTATCAATGTAAACATTTCAATGGACTAGACATATCAGGTAGAGCTAAGCCATACATATTTGTAAACAATCTTGTAAAATGGTGTGCTGTGTGTAATATAGGTACATTGAGATAGAAGTGACCATAATATATCAGTGTTAAAAATATTTTTTATTTATTTTTATTCTTTCATTTATATAGCCTCCTTTAATTTCTTTGGTTATATTGGGGGCTTTGACTTCAGAAAAAGTGACAGTGTTATTACTTGCTGAAGTGTAGAGTTTCTTAAGATTGATTTTTAACATTAAACACACTCACATTAATACTTTCAGGCCCTGTGGGGGATAGGGAATTACTATGTTAAAGAAAAATTGCTAGCTCCATCCGGGAAAGAAACTTGGGACATTTAGGTTGAGAAGTAAAATGTTGACCACTCAGCAACAGAGGCAGTTAAAAATATGTTTTATGTTTATTATGAATGAATGTGAATCTAAATTAAATAGTGAAGTAATAATAAAACTTGATTATAGTGAAGTAAACAGTTACTTAAAGGAGAAATCTCTTATGTAGAAATACACATATTGTATTGCTATTGCAGACACTGACAATTTATTATGTAAGTTCCTGATGATGCAAAACAGCATGATTTGTCACCAGTTTGTGGATTTTTGTTGTTCATTTGCAGCAGTCCATGAGACTCCAAGTCCTGTGGAACCCAATGTGAACTTTCGCACATCCAAATATTCATGAATAATGTCTGCCATTCAAGTTCATCAAAGGCTGTGCAACTTATTAGCCACTGAACCACAGAGTCATTTGGTTTATCTTTCATATTTCTCCATTCACCACTCAAATGCTACACTTTTTGGTTTTGATATTTTGTTAAAAACTGTCAGTTGCCTGGATCACATGAGCACTGCCAGTATGTTGGAATTTCGTCCTACAGGAGTTGTTCCAGTAAATCTTCTGACCTGGGTCTGTCACTTTTGAGCATGCTTAAAGACATTGGTGAGGGTCAGGTTTGGACCTGCAACCTTGGGATCACTAGACCAACTCCTAACCAGCTGAACCACTCAGACTGACACAGTTTTTGGGTTGTAATGTCAGTGAGGTGTACAAAGGACCAAATACTAGGAAGATGATAGAATACACTGTAATTAACTAATTTGTTATGTATGGGTACCGTTTAACTGCTACAGAATACACTCATCACCATTACCTTTGTTTTTAAAGCTTTATTTAATAGTTGCCTAACTGCTCGGTCATAATTAAATTGTTTTCCAATATACAATGTAAAAGGTTGGTTGATAGCCATCGGAACAGGAAGCAAGTCGACAGAAAGTGGAGCTTATAATTGCACATTGGCAATTCATTTGTTTCTAACTGACCAATGCTTGCAACTAGAGAGCACTCTAGCAACTGTTTCATGGCATGGCTGCCTTGAATCATTTCTACAGGGAATGCACAATACGAATCTAACATGCTGTGCCCGGGAACGAGAACAAGAGGGTTAAAACTTGGCCAAGCTTGTTGTTTCCAGGAAATGTTCCGTTGTTTGTGAATACTAGTACTTCATTATCTGATTACCCTTCCCGTATGGAGGAGTTACAAGCCTGTGCGCAGGGTCAGATGGACCGAACACCCTGTGAGTTACTGCCTTGGTGACAGGCAAACGGTGCCATTTGTATTCATGTATGTTACTGGTAGTTGTGAATCAGTCTTAACTTACAAGCTCAATAGAATGAATACTTAATATTCACTTTAATTTTGGGATTCACTTTTTAAATTACAAAACAAATTATATTTTACATTAAAATTTTAAAAACTTAATATTATGAGAGATTATACAAGGAAACATCTTTTAAAAAGTGTAATATTCTCTGTATTATTGTAGCTTGAGGATTTGTTGTTCTTTTCTCTCTATTTGCGGAATAGGGGGCATCTTGATATGATGTACATGACTCAGAGGTGCTTTTCTTGGGAATAGACAATGTGTGTGTGTGATTTTACTGTGAGAAATTGTTACTCTCCTGATGATTGTTTGATCATGGTATTTTAAATGTTAAAGAGAAATTCTTCTCTATGGATCTGATACAATTTTTTTATTAAGGTGCTAAAAGCAGTACATTAATACTACAACTAAATATAAGACTTATCTAGTAGCTTCACTATCATAATTAATCACTGTTTGGCAGTAATTTATTCCAATGAATGTTTTCTGCTGTTTGTCTTTTTCATGCAAAATCACATGTTACAGCTCTTAAGGCTTTGTCCCTTTTAATCTTCTTGATATAACACTGGTATCCAGTAGTTGAAGCACAACAGGGTTTGACTGGCTGTGAAGTCGTTTTTCCTACTTCATTGCCATGGTTCGTATTTCTTCACTAATGGTATCCATTTTAAAATCCCTATGGATGTTGTCATTCCTGTTGTACCATGGTGCATTAACGATACCACATAGTACTTTATTTTGGAAATGTATAATTTTTACATTGCATTTCTCGATATAGCCCCAGATCTGCAAATCATACATCCAAATAGGTTTTAATAACTGCTTATGTAAAAGCAATTTATTATGTATAGTGAGTTGTGAATGTGTTCCTAGCAAGCAATACATGTTCCTATACTCTGCTTTAATTGATGGAATTATTAGACCATTGGTTGTACCGTTTGATTTTTATGTTTGCATATGTATTGTAGATTCTTACTTTGTTGGTGGCAGCACGAGCTTTGTCATAATTGAGAGGTAGAACTGGAACTTAAAAATTCAATGCCACAACTGGGATTTGAACCACAGACCCTCCGCTTACTAGGTGGGTGCTCTAACCATTAAGCTGCTGTGACAACCTGCCAGAATGACATTAAATTCTCAAACCAGTTTGTACCACAAAGGCAGTCTCACATCAGAGACAATTACCCCTTTGTGGTTTACCAGAAGTAATACAAACTGGTTTGAGAATTTAATGTCATTCTGGCCGGTGGTCACAGTAGCTTAATGGTTAGAGCACCTGCTTAGTAAGCGGAGAGTCTGTGGTTCAAATCCCAGCTGTGGCATTGAATTTTTAAGTTCCAGTTCTACCTCTCAAACATTGCCCACACACGGCTTGTGTGTTTAAAAACACCAACCGTAGGTTTGTTGGCATAAATAAATAATAATTTGTTATAATTATTTATTTCCTTTGTTGGTTGGTTTTCTATACATTAGCTGCACTTCTTTAAGTAGCATATTGGTACTTGACTTTCCTTGTATAGCAGATAGTGCACTAAACAGGTTGGAAAATATTATTAATTAATTTTAGTTCATCTTGTTATAAACTGTGTGTAAGAAATTAAAATTTGAAGAAGATTTTGCAAGTTTTACAGGGAATTTCACATTTACACTGAACCTCTTTCTGATGTAACTCAGGTACACAATAACTGCTACAACGAGACTGTTGGTTCCATGTCAGAATGAGTTGGAGGGGGAAATAGGTTCTGCTGCCCTGCCATTGTTACCAAGACCACGGGGATTTGCACAGGGGAAATCATTCTGGTTATTTTAAACTCATGCTTTGTATAACACCCTAATTTGGTATCTGAAAAATACAGTGTTTTAAAGCACTGGTGGTTTATTTGAAAGTATTAAACATAATGTTGAGACTATAAAGGTCCCATTTGTAACTGTAGTATAACTTGTAATGTTTATGTGACTTTGTTACAGTGTGCTGTAGTGTGACTGTGCCATTGTTGGAAAGTCATGGGACCTCACAGTTGTAAGGATTGTCTAAAAGGCCGCATCATGGCTGGTAACAGCGCCCACTTTCTCTCCAATGGAATATCCATGGATTTCACAGAAAATGATGGAGAGGTTCCTTGTATGTAATATTTCTATAGTAGGTGTACTCTTAGTTGGTGATGTTTCCTGCCCACATGCTAATATACCCAGAGTGGAGGGAGGGGGCTAAAGTGTCATAGCAACCACTGAAGGCAAGCTTCCCCAAGCGGTTGCCAGCAGTAATACTGAGTACCACAGGTTTTCCATTTAGCACGGCGACACAATTCCTTGCCAGGAACCTTTACCTGATGCTAACAGTATGCTATTGTGTTGTACTGCAAATAAGCATGCACTATTTAGTTCGTGAAGTGTCAGTATTACGCTCGTGTCCTAGATAGGACAGCATGTGCAAGAGCACAATAGAGTAGGCAAAGAAAAATATGAACTGGAAGTGAATCGACTGTCTTCGTCCAAACTTGAAACTTCAGGGAAGAAGACAAGGAAGGGCAACCCAGTTATGAACCTGGATCCTTTTAAGCAGGATGCAATTCCTCGCCATGTTTATACACCCTATCATATTAAAATTGCATTCTTCCTGCAAGATGCAGAGCTTTTTACAGATAGCAGGAGTTCCCTTTGGAAAATAGTGAAGGAATTAGGTTTCCATTATAAAAAACTTAATGGCCGTTAACCTGTGGTTGAAAAAACACACTTGTGCCCGGCGATGTAGATTTCATTGGAATAAAACATCAAATTGCAGGTATGGTTTGTTTATTTAACATGATGTAATTAAAATAGCTTGTATTTTGTTAGTCAACCAAACAAGAAGTTAAGTTTCCTTATTGACAGTCATGTAATATTCCATTTATGCAGACGATTAATGCTCGTTTTATAATAAACGCCGACATAAATATTGAATAAAATATAATGATCAGTGTATTTAAACATTTGAATTGAATCCTCATTCTCTTTTTGTGTTTGTTGCCGTAATCTGCTTTGATCCGTTAGTGTTTACAGTCATTGTTATTTTATTTTTATTTAATTCCTGCGAGTTTGTGCGACATTATTCGTATTTCTACTACGCATTCGGTCACCACGTGGACAGAGGTGCTAAAAGTGGCAACACTGTTGTCTCTGCTGGTTGAAACATCAATTACAAACTAAGGATGTGCAGACTTTAAATGGGGGGTTTAGGCCAGTCTATACAATGTGCACCTCACAAACCAACACAGCTCTCTCTTCTCTGTTTGCTTCTCCTTCACTTCATACAATAGATCTCTTGCCTATGAGAACGTTATTCAGGACATGTATAATTCAATTATTCTGACTCAGATTAGGAGAAAACCAAAACTATTTTTCACAATATAAATTACTATACTTTGTCTCACCCTTAGATGACAGTGTGGAGTTAAATTGGGATATATCTGTCTCTATCTAGCACATACAAGTTGCCATTAGCCTGGTCCTTTTCTACCCTCGTGCTGTTGCCAGGTTCCTAATAGCATGGTACAAATATTGAGTTGTTATAAATTTCAGGTTTGAACACATTATCCTATGCAGAATTTTTTTTCTTTACCTGGTTATATCCTTTGTAGAGTCATTATACATTTCTATAGGCCCATATTTCTTCAGAAAACTTTTTTTCGATAGAAGTCCAATATTTGCTGTTTCTATACTCATCACGCACTAGCTAACAAACTAACTGTTAGAATACATGTATATTTTTTTCTTAGCTAGAGTAAACTATAGTGCTACTACCTGCCTACTTTGAATTCTCTATGTTTACAAGTTAAGTGTTACAATTTTTTAAATTAAATGTTTTCGGAAAATTTTATATCTGTGCACTGCCAAAGTTACGCAGTGTGAAACTTTTTTGTTATTGAGTTTACATCAGGGAACCAGTGAGAACAAATGTTGAGGACGTTTGGAGAAAGTTTTTAAAATAAACCAAATGGCTGTAACCTCTTTCTTTCATCGAGTAAGGCAAAGAAAAGGTATTCATTTATTCAGCATATTCTCGTGCCAGGCCTGACACAGAAGATAGTATAAGGAGCAGCACTAGCATTAGTTCAAAAGAAGTCGTGTGTGTAACTGTGTGGAAACTGTGAGCTGTTATTGCATTATTTAATATTTTCCATAAATATTTGTAGTTATGGAGGGGGAAGCTAGGAAGACACGATATATTGGTAAATTAAGACGTAAGGAATGCCAAATAATTATGAATGTATTAGATTATTTTTCAAGTAAAATGCGTGTAAGTAAGGCAGTAAAAGAAACACCTAAGGCTATCGGGTGTTCAGAAGCAGTAGTGTATAGGATTGAAAAGGAAGTAATGAAAGGACCTCTAAGCATGCCATTGAAAAAGAAAGCAAAAGGGGCGGGAAAACAAAAAATGCTAGGTTAACGCAATATGATACAATAGTGCAAAGTGGAGTGCGGTGAATTGTTCATTCTTTACTGTTTGCAAATATTCAACCCACGGTGAATATAATTTTGTCACGGGTCAACAGTGATGAGACCCTACCAAATTTCTCAAGGGCCACTCTTAGTCGGTGCTTACATGATTTGGGGTTCAAATATGAAAAAAGGGGTAACAAGTGCATATTAATAGAAAGAGAGGATACCATCAGATGGCGACATAAATATCTAAGACATAAATAGGTTTAGGGGCCAGGAGAAATCAATTGTTTATACAGACGAGTCATTTGTAAATTTAGGTCATACAGTGACAAAGGCGTGAAGGGATACCAAAGTTAAAAGTGTCCGTCAAGCAACAATTGACGGACTAAGTACAGGACTCTGGCCACCTCGTAGTGGCGCGCAGAGAAATATTTGCAACTAGTACATGTTGCAACACTGCGCTCCATTTAACGTGTATTGTCTTCTAAGGGTGAGATGTGCTATAGTTAATGGTGTGCCATATAAAGGGAGGGGCTGTGAAAGAAGACAAAATAATTGTACCAACTCGTGTGTTTCAAAGTGCGGCACACTAAGTGCTCCTGTGCACATTTACTCTCAAATCTATCAAAAGTAGTCCATTTTTAAACATTTAGCTAGATTGTAAGTAGGTGAATTGACATAATTGAAGACTTGAAATAAAAAAGGCTCTAAGTGCCAAAATCATGAATTTGAAGAAAATGAGTTTTAAGTGCACAAAGTAATATTAATGGTGACAATTTGAGTATTAATGTACATATTAATTGAAAGCTGAGCATAGTGAGGACCTACTGTCCAAAGGAACTTACAAACATTATATATTGTAATAGTGTGAAAAGTGTACTGAAAGTGGAAATTCAAGTTCAGAACTCAGGAGAGACAACAAAGAGAACAACGAATGGAACAAAATATAATTTTCTTTGTTGTTGTTGTTTTCTAGTGCCTTGCATCTGTAAATGAAGCCATTAGCATTCGTGCTTTCCAATACTTTTGAACTGTAGTAAGGGGTAGTGATGCGCCTCCTATAGCCTCTCCTACCCAATTCCCATCCTCATCCTGCCCGTGGTGCACCCTGCTTTTAACAGATGAGGCTCTGGGGACCGAATCACAGCGGTATAACTGTTTCATCTAAAATGGAGGAAATGTCATTTACATATGTGCTGGCCTATCACAGCATAACAGCGTCCCTCAGAGGCACATGAGGGGAAGGTCGGTGGATCTAAATATCATCTATTTAGTCCTCCCGGCTAGGTCCGATGGACCCGTTGACCAACGATAGGTGTGGTCCCCCTTGCAAAATGGGGGTTTAAGTCGGGTGATGTAACTGCCACATTGTAAAACTGGTGCCCGTTAAGAAAACAGTTACATGAAAGCCACATACATGAATATGAGTCCTAAAGATAAACATTCCGGAGTTAAAACTGTCCCCCAATCGGATCTCCGGGTGGGGACATCTTTAGGCAAATTTCATCATTGTTCCAATACTTTAATTTTCTTTGTTCATGCACCCAAAGTTCATTCTGTAATGCTTCTGTAAAACTTTGTGTGGTCATCATCGGTCAAGTACTACATCATTTCAGTGAAATCTTTCTTCTTTTCTTCAGAGATGTGGCTTGTAACATCCAAGGCAGGTAGTTGCATTTTCTTGATGTCCTGTACTCGAACACCCTTTTTCAAAATAGTCTTATCTTCCCAGGCTTCAATTTCATTTAAGCTTCTGCTGATCTTAACTACATGAGGCTCATGTTTGTCCAACTGTAGCCACCGTACTTTGGAAATGTTTAGCTTTGCTGTTTTTATATTACATTCTGCTGCTTTCTTGAAACCGAATAAGTCAGATGCCTTCATGTTACTGACGGTAAACGGCTTTACTTGTCTTGATTCCTTTATCATGTCCTTTATATCTTCTGGAGCAATGCATTTGGTAACTTGTTTTCTTTTCTCAATAAGGGCGAAATCGCTGTCACAACTTAAGAAGGAGTGACCTATAACAAGGAACTTATGATTTATTTCTTCAAAAACACCTGTTAAAATTAGGTACATCCAAAGAAAGAAAATGACTGTTTTTGTTTTGGCCACAACCATTTTATCTACGAGAAGGAAGCACGCAGAACATAGAGCCTTTCATATGTTAACAGCAGCGGCACTTAAATTGCATGCCATCTGTTGATTGCATTTCAAACTACATTTTCATTTGTGGCACTTAGAGCCTTTTATGCATTGTAGGGCTTGGCATGTAGATATAATTTTACACAAAATCCTAAAATTCCTTATTATGGCACTTAGAGCCTTTTTTATTTCAAGTCTTCAATTTACAAAAGCTTGCAGTATTCATGGTTTCACTTTCTATAGCAAACAATATTATTGTAGAATGTGGTAATTTGTTATGTTTGCAGCCATGCCATGGTTTGGGATGGATATTGGTGGAACGTTGGTCAAACTGGTATATTTTGAGCCTAAGGACATAACTCCAGATGAAGCTGATGCTGAAGTGGAAACACTGAAAAACATTCGAAGATACCTAACAAAAAACTCAGCTTATGGAAAGACAGGCCACAGAGACACGTATTTACAGGTAATGTCAGGCTTAGAATGGGTTGTATCACTCCTCCGCCAATGAGCACACATAGCCATCTTGCTGGGCTGTGTCAGCCAGTCAAGTAGGGGTTTGATAGTTGGTAACCACATGGTGGAAATGGTTAAATGGGTGGATATGTGATAGCAGTTATTATAGCAACTAGAGCTCAGATCTTTCCATAGCAACAGTAGCCATAAAAATGTTTAGATGCTAATTATGCCAACAAACTTACTGCTGGTGCTTCTAAACAGACAAATCGTGTGTGGGCAATGTTTGAATCAGTTGGAAAATTCAATGTCATACTGGCAAGTTGCCACAGTAGCTCAGTGGTTGGAGCAGCCACGCATGGAGTGGAAGGTCCGGACTGTGGCTTTGAATTTTTATATTTTCTGGAACATTGCTCAAATACAATGAAACTTTTTCAATGTTTTAAAAGTAAATGAGTCAGCCCATAGACATAGTTTCATTTACACTTATTTTTGTCTCTATGTGTTTGAAAGACTAGCGTCTTCATTCTCGACAGTTTCTTGACTGGTGGTTGAAGAGGAAACATCTGTTGTTGTACTGACTGCTGCTATCTGGGTTGCTGGATATAAACTTCATTATGTCGTCTACTTGTGGTATATCAAAATTCATATCTATGTGAACATTCTTCACGTGTATTTTCTCTCAAATTATCAGTTTTGATTTTGTATATGCGTATTTTAGTAATTTAATATCCTGTTCTATGGTGTGCTGAGTTGACCAGAAGTGATGGGCTATGGCTCATTTGTCAAACTGTTTGAATGTCAGAGTGTTCTTTATATTATTTACAGTGACTTGAAAATTGTGTCTCAGTGGAAAAAAAAAAAAAACGGGATTAACTTGAAAATGCTCATATGATGATTTATTATGGCTTTTAACGTGGAGTATCAAGACAAGAATGCATCGATCCACTTACTTTGGCATTTGACAATGAAGCTCCATCCTTCGACACTGTGAAGCACTGGTATAACAAATTTAGTCATGGCTGTTGTTCACTCAGTGAAGGTCATCCAGTGTCAGTTGTTGTACCAGAAAATATTGATGCTTTGGAAAAACTGATAATGCAGGAATGTCATGCGACATACTGTGAGACAGAGGCAACCCTAGGCATTAGCTTCACCAGCATATATAAAATATTGCTTGAATATTAGCTGTGAAAAAGGCTTGCTCTTGTTGGTTGCTGCATAATTTCATACAATCTTAAAAGACATATATAAAGTTGTAAAATGTGATGACTCATGGATCTATGTGCATGAACCAGAACATATACAGCAGTCGACTGTATATACTCCATCCAGCCTTAGATCTGCACCTTGTATCCCCCCACGACAGCCTGATGTTATCACCTGCGACTAACTCAAAACAAACACCACGTGGACTCATGCCTCGTGTTTATGTTGCAGCAGAACGACATTTACTCAGGAGTTTTAGGAATATTGCTGTTATTGCGTTCCATTCAAGTAGTCTTTACCAGGGTTATCATACATCTTGACAACTCACAGATAATCTATTTTTAGGGTACTACATATTATGGTGTGCTTTGGTTTTGCATTATCACGGGTTAGTTGTTGATGGCTTGTGTTTACATGAAGTGCGGATCTAAGGGTAGAGCGATTATAGGTGTTTCAAGATGAACCAAATCCAACAAAAGTTGTTTGCACTCGAAACACTGAAACAAATGGTCACCTAATTCCAGATGTGCCTTAAGAGAAGCAAAAAGTAGTCAACTCTGAACGGTATACAACCATTTGTTTGGTGAAATATGGAAAATAAACAAGCACTGTTGGATTGTTGCTCATCAAGACAATGTGACTGCTCACACATCTTGTGAAATGAATGACTATTTGAACACACAAAAATCAAATTGATGGCTCATCCACCATAGTCATAGATTGGACACCCAATGACTTCTTTTTGTTCCCAAATGTCAAGAATAAAATGTGTGGACAAAGTTTTCGTTAGTGAAGTCTTTGTTGTTTTGTCCTTTACTTTGGCTCAAATTAATTCAATTGAGTTAAAATAGCAATGATAAGGGGGAAGCTTAATCATTCATCCATGTTCAGTAGGAATGCTATCGACTGCACAATCCTTTAATTGGGATAGGTTCTTATACCAAATACAATTTTATTTGGTTCCAGAGTACTAGATTGAAACAGATAGATCCATTATTCATCACCTTTTACAGTCTTACACATGTCTTTTGAAGTAGCATTGCTATATTTCACAGCATTTTACACTGGCAAAGGATGGAGCTTTATCAGCAAATTTCCAAGTAAGTGGATTGATGCACTCTTGTCTTGATAATACACATCATAAGTTATAATAAATCGTCACTGAAAAAATGAGTTGGATGGTCTTAACAAATTTTGTCAGTGAGCAAACAGCAGCCATGATTAAGCTCAACCATAATCCTAAGTCGTTCTCCACGTGGTTGTAAAAGCTGCAGCGTTGTCCCTGTTTCTGTGGAATGTCTATACCTTTCTTGCTCGGCACTGATATAGTAAGTGTGCAGCAACAGTTGGCTAAATTAATTAGTATAGTAAATGGGTGAAGAAAATTACATTTTATGCATTCTAAATTTCATGTCCTTGCAAAATTATTGCACTTTGTAGAATGAATGGGAGTTTCATGGTTCCAGTTTCGGTTAAGATGGCAACTATGCATTAATTAAGGAAAAATTGAAGCTAATAACAGTGAAGCAACAGAATCTAAATTAAAAACAAGTTAGAAACCAAAAGCTCCACTTATCTTATTAATATTGCAAGGTGGTATAATGCTGACTAGTTTCAAGTTGCATCCAACTTATTCTCAAAGATATCCAAACAAATTACTATAGTTACCGATGCTCAACTTAAAATATCTATTTGTCACCAACCTCTGAAAACAAAAAGTTATAAATACAATCCATTGGTGGTATTTCAAAATTCATAACGCAGTTCTTGTTTTTTAAAATGAATATCTTTTCCCAAACCATTAAATCTATAGGTCCATTTAGTTGTTTTAATAATTTAACTTCTGGGTTTATTTCATGATTACATGACCAAAAATGATCTGGCACAGCTGATTTCTCAGTTTGTTTATACCGTGCATTCCTTGACCAGCCAGACTGCCTCACAGCGGCAAGGGACCAGGCTAGAACCGGCGCAGTCTCTGCCAGAGTTATGTGTAAAAGACCTGGGTACGGAACACTAACTACTGATTAGACTTACCTGCATCACAACAGATGTTGAAATTGATGACCTTAAACGTGAACACATTCCCTATATCTCCAAAACCAATTGTGGTTTACTCGCAAAAGTTCATGTTGACTGATTGCCTGTATTTCTCTTGTGATTTTGTCCTTCAGTTCTTGTAACATGTGCAGCTTTACTATACCTTGTTCCACTCTTAGATGACAGTATGGAGTTAAATGGGATATATCTGTCTCTATCTAGCGCATACAAGTTGCCATTAGGCTCGTCCTTTTCTACCTTCATGCTGTTGCCAGGTTCCTAATAGCATGGTATAAATATTCAGTTGTTATAAATTTCAGGTTTGAACACATTATCCTACGCAGAATTTTTCTCTCTATTAGTTTATATCCTTTTTAGAGTCATTATACATTTCTATAGGCCCATATTTCTTCAAAAAATGTTTTTTTCAATAGAAGTCCGATATGTGCTGTTTCTATACTCATCACGCACTAACAAACTAACTGCTAGAATGCGTCTATATTTTGTTCTTAGGTAGAGTAAACTATAGTGCTACTATCTGCCCACTTTGAATTCTCTATGTTTACTCAGTTAAGTGGTACAATTTTTTAAATTAAATGTTTTTGGAAAATTTTATACCTGTGCACTGCAAAAGTTACGCAGTGTGAAACTTTTTTGTTATTGAGTTTACATCAGGGAACCAGCGAGAACAAATGTTGACGAGGGTCGGAGAAAGTTTTTAAAACAAACCAAAAGGCTGTAACTTCTTTCTTTCATCGAGTAGGGCAAACAAAAGGTATTCAGCGTATTCTCGTGCCGGGCCTGACACAGAAGATAGTATAAGGAGCAGCACTAACATTAGTTCAAAAGAAGTCGGTGTGTAACTGTGTGGAATCTATGAGCTGTTATTGTGTTATTTAATAGTTTTGTAAATTCTAAAGTAAGAACAAATTAGAAACTAAAAACTTCACTTATCTTAGAATCTTGTTGCTTCACTGTTAATAGCTTCAATTTTTCCATATTTAGTTTCGTAAATATTTGTAGTTATGGAGGGGGAAGCTAGGAAGAGACGATATATTGGTAAATTAAGATGTAAGGAATGCCAAATAATTATGAATGTGTTAGATTATTTTTCAAGTAAAATGAGTGTTAGTAAGGCAGTAAAAGAAACAGCTAAGGCTATCGGGTGTTCAGAAGCAGTAGTGTATAGGATTAAAAAGGAAGTAATGAAAGGACCTCTAAGAACGCCATCGAAAAAGAAAGCAAAAAGGGCGGGAAAAAAAACGAAGTATATAGTGAATAGTGCAATGTGGAGTGCGGCGAATTGTTCGTTCTTTACTGTTTGCAAATATTCAACCCACACTGAATATAATTTTGTCACGGTTCAACAGTGATGAGACCCTACCAAATTTCTCAAGGGCCACTCTTAGTCGGTTCTTACATGATTTGGGGTTCAAATATGAAACAAGAGGTAACAAGTGCATATTAATAGAAAGAGACGAAATCGATAGCATCAAATGGGGACATAATATCTAAAAGACGTAAAAAGGTTTAGGGACCAGGAGAAATCAATTGTTTACACAGACGAGTCATTTGTAAATTTAGGTCATACAGTAACAAAGGCATGGAGGGATACCAAAGTTAAAAGTGCCCATCTCGTCAAGCAGCAATTGAAGGACTAAGTACAGGACTCGGCCACCTCGGGATCGCGCGCGGAGAAAGATTCGCAACTAGTACATGTTGCAACACTGCACTCCATTTAACGTGTACAGTCATCTAAGGGTGGAACGCGCTTTACATGCGCTTTATTCTTAAAGTTCCCTATTAATAAAAATGGCATGGTGATAGGTCAGGGGAAAGAGGGGTTCAGAATCCTCGACTGATTATTCTGTCACTATACCCACTTCACATTTCATGCATAGAATTACCAACAGTGTGTGATAGCTGAATCCTGCTGAAACCAGCCATTCAATCTTTCATTTTTTGTTAGTTGTGGAGAAAAATATTTGAAATAGAATTTACATAAACTTGTGACTCAAGTTTTGTGTTGTAAATATGAGACTGATAATTCTACAGATGGTGAGGAACTTCATGAATAATACGGCGATTTTTGGTAGCTTAGTATCAATAATTGCTCGGGTAGAAACTGACCCTGAATTGAAGATAAAACCACGCTTCATCAGTGCAGAATATTAAAGGTGGGTCCACGTCGTCATTATGAGCAGACTGCTAAAATCAGTTGCAATTATTAACCCATCTTACAGGATATTGTGGTTGTAAAGCATTAACTTTTAAGCTTCAGAAGTTTTGTTGCTGCAAAAGCTGACGTCTTGGAAATGTTAACCTCTTGTGCTAAACGTTTGAGCGATTTTTATTTATGGGGAGCATTAAAGAATAAAGTGTACACATTAAATCTGCATATGTTACAAGAACTTAAGGACAAAATCACGAGAGAAATACAGGCAATCATTCAACATGAACTTTTGCGAGTAAACCACAATTGTTTTCAGAGATATAGGGAATGTGTTAATGTTTAAGGTTATCAATTTCAACATCTGTTGTGATGCAGGTAAATCTAATGCAAGTTAGTGTTCCATTCCTGTGACTTGCTGGTCCTTTACGCATAACTGGCGGAGAGCCTGCCGGTCCTGGCCCAGTTCCTTGCCACCGCAGGGCGGTCCAGTCGGTCAAGGAATGCACAGTATTTAATATTTCTAAAATGCTCTTTTATTCTGGTTTCTAAATGACATTTAGTTTTACCAATATAAACCCTATCACAATCCAAACAGCTAAATTGATAAATGCCAGATTTTTTATAATTTGGAATTTTATCCTTTTTAGAAAAATTTAGTAAATTTTGTATATTAAATTTATTTTCAGGGACTAAAGTTATTCCAAATTCTTTTAAAAAAAGTTTATAAATTTTCTTATTAGTCCATGGATGGTAAGTATACTTTTTAAAAATACAATTACCTTCTTTTTTTTTGGGGGGGGGGGGGTAGAAACCTTTTTTGCAGCCTTTTGACACTTAAATCTTTCCATCAAACCAAGATGTAGCAGGGGCTGGAGTCAGGTGTCGCCTCTTTTCCTATTATAAATCTTTAAGTTATGGAACTACAAACTTTGATGGAGAAATTGAAGCAATTCAAATGGTCCTACAAAATCTTCTGTACAGAATATCACATTTTCAGCAAGCAGTTATTCTCTCAGATTCCAGGGTGGCAATTATAGCAATTACTTCCAAGTTGTCACCAAAAAACCAAACAATTATAGAATGTTGGAAAATCCTTACCCATCTAACCGCACTTCAAAAACACCTAGTCTTCCAATGGATACCAGCTCACTGTGGACTGAGTGGTAATGAGAAAGCTGATTTTCTTGCAAAAAGGGTTCCAGCAATATACAGAAATCTATAGTTAATCTACCATTTTATGCAGCTAAAAGATTAGTCAACTCTGAATTTAAAAAAATTATTGCAAAATATTACTATGAAAAATCAAAGAATAAAAGATGGGAACTACCAAACATTCAAACAGTGATTCCTGAGTATCCTCGAAAAACAGCAGTTGCAACCTTCAGGTTGATTACAGGACATGATTGTCTGCCAAAACATTTAGCAGAACTGGGATATATTCTTCACCACTCTGTCCTCTATGTGATCTGCAAGAGGAAATGGACCAAGACCACCTTCAAATATGCCCGGCCACTTCTAATGCCCCATCCATCAGTGAAAAATATTGGAGAGCAAGAGGATTAATGACTTCATTGTCAGAAATCCTCTTGCTCTCCAATATTTTTTTATATTGAAGAGAGCAATAGCAGTAATAGTATAAAATATGTATTAAAACCATTAATTACCGCAGTGTTAATGCATTTATATTCTGTGTTAAATTCTTCCTTCTTAAGGAGTATATTTATTAACCTATAAATTAAACTATTGAAAACAGCAAATTTGTGGGAAAAATGATTAAAAGTTATTTTTTTTATAATTATCAGTATGAGTAAATTTTCTATAAATGCCAAAATTCAATTTATTCTTATGTTTTTTAATTTTTAAATCTAGGAACGTAAGTTATCCATTATTTTCTGTTTCCAAAGTGAATTGTATGGCTTTATCCGTAAATTTAAAGGTTTTAAAGCATCATTTATCTGTTTCTCAAGGACAACAGCAAAAATGTCATCCACATATTTATACCATATTTTAAAAATTAGAGGAAATGATTGTATAATTTGAACTTCGAAAATACTCTTGAAAAGATTAGCAAGAAAATGCAAAAGTGGACTACCCATTGCCAAGCCAGAAGTAAAATTTTGATCCAAACAAAGATTTGTAAGTTTTATAAAATCATCTATTAATTCTTCATGTAATTCTAAAGGATTTAAGCATTTCTTTAAAAAAATCAAAAGCTTTTTTCCTAGAAATACTAGGAAATAAAGCGGTTACATCAAATGAAACAATTTTATCATTATCAGACAATACTAAATTGCTAATCTTTTCTACTAATTCAAAAGAAGTTTTAATAATTAAACATTCAAACTGATCAAAGGTACTGAATTTTTTATTTAACCATTTTCCTAAATTATATGTAGGTGAATTTATACAATTTATAATTGGTCTCATTTTATTTCCTGGCCTTTAGTTTCTAATTTGTTCTTAATTTAAATATATTAATACTTCCCCCAAGTTATAAAAAAAAGGTTGTAAATTATGCAAATAGATATAATTTATTTATGCCAACAAACTTACTGGTGGTGTTTTTGAACACACAAGCCGTATGTGGGTAATGTTTGAGAGGTAGAACTGGAACTGAAAAATTAATTGGTCTACCGGGAGAAATACGAATTGGTTGGAGAATTCAATGTCATTCTGGCAAGTTGTCACAGTAGCTTAATCATCAGAGCAACTGCATGGCAAGCGGAAGGTCTGCGGTTCAAATCTCGGTTGTGACATTGAATTTTTCAGTTCCAATTTACCTCTCAAACAGATATAATATTGAGGAGTTACGCACATGTGCATATTGGAAAAAGCATTTTATTTGCACTTTTTCAGATGGATAACGTTACTATTCGTGGAAGAAGGGGAACTCTGCATTTCATCCGGTTTCCAACCTCAGAAATGGGAAACTTCCTGGCCTTAGCAAAGTCCAAGGGAATGGCAACCTTGGTGACCACAGTTTGTGCCACTGGAGGTGGTGCATATAAGTTTGAAGATAGCTTTAGAAGGGTAAGATTGCGCATTTGTAGTGTTTCATCACATAATTGTCACACTTCATAAAGTAAAAATACACAGTGCAACCATAATGCAAAGAATAAATTATTTAAGGCAGCTGTGTTAATTTTCAGCAACTAGTTTACGGTAACGGGAATAATGCCAGTAATATGATGAAATTAACATAATGCAATAGGACATCATAGACTTTCTAGCAACATTTGTTACTTGACGTTACGTCCTGTTGCATTAAGTAATGTTGAGCAAGTCGGAGTGTGTTCAACCATGGCCACATTATGCTGTAATTGAAAAGAAAGTGGAAGGGAAACAAAAGCGATACTGACATTGCAATGCAAATATTGAAGTGTTGCACTAAAGGTGCTAACTGCCATTTTCTCAGATAGGTACTCTTTTAGTAGCATCTTAAGATGCTATGTTGTAATGGCTTTGTGCATATAAAAGGGTTTTAATATAAATAAGGAAATAATGAAGCTATTAACAGTGAAGCAACAGAATCTAAAATAAGAACAAATTAGAAACTAAAAGCTTCATTTCTCTTAGTAATATTGCAAGATGTTTCACAGCTATACAAACAAGTTACCATAGTTACTGTTGCTCATTTGAAAACTATCTGTCACCAATCTCTGAAAACAAAAACCTATAAATTCAGTCTATTGGAGGTATTTCAAGATTCATAACGTGGTTCCTGCTTTTCAAAATAAATATCTTTTCCTAAACCATCAAATCTATAGGTCCACTTAATGGTTTAAATAATTTAACTTCTGGATTAATTTCATGATTAAATGACCAAAAATGACTGTCACAGCTGATTTATCAGTTTGCTTGTATTTAACTGATAATTATATAAAAAATAAAAAGTTTTAATACTTTTGCACATAAATTTGCTGTTTTCAGTAGTTTAATTTATAGGTTAATAAATATACCCCTTAACAAAGAAGAATTTGACACATAATATAAACACATTATTAACACTGCAGTAATTAATGTTTTTAATACAGATTTTATACATAAAAAGATAGAAAAATTTAAGTATCAAAAGCCTGTTAAAGAGGCTATTGGGCAAGCGCAGCCTAAGTCTGGAAGTTTTAGGGATAAACCGTTAAACCACAGACAATGCCAGGTATTTCAGCAAATAAAGAAACACAAGACTATTGTGCAAGTGCAGCCTAAGTCCAGAAGTTTTAGGGATAAGTTGTTTAACCACAGACATCTGTTATTTCACCTAGTGTTTAATAAAATCATTTCTGCAGATATTTATTTTGGTTAAGATTAAGTCATTTGTTTAAAGGTTTATTAAATGTGTTGTGTTTTGCAGGAACTGAACATGAGGTTGGCAAAGTACGATGAGCTGGACTCATTGATTCGTGGCATGTTGTATGTAGAAACTAATAATCCTTCAGAGTGCTACTATTGGGCAAATCCTACAGAAGACGACCTTTGTGAGAAGAGGTTCTACGACTTCAGCAAACCTTATCCATTCCTTGTTGTAAATATAGGATCAGGAGTGAGTGTGTTGGCTGTGTATGGTCCAGATAATTACAAGAGAGTCTCGGGAACAAGGTAACAGATGTACAGAATTCTACAGTGCTATATTTTTTATCTTGATCCACGGGAGGGCAAACTCCCCCGGCAAGCAGCTGCCCATCTGCTGCTAGTTGGCAGTGCAGATCACGGTCAAAAATATGCCACTCTACCTTTCAAAGTGGTGTGCCTTGTAAATGATTATTGAGCTCTTGTGGTCTCTTTGTTTGACAGCTTGGGAGGGGGTACATTCCTTGGTCTTTGTTGTCTTCTCACTGGCTGCAACACGTTTGAGGAAGCCATCGAGCTTGCAACAGGAGGAGACAACACGCATGTGGACAAACTGGTCAGGGATATCTATGGTGGTGATTATGAGAGATTTGGTCTGCCAGGCGACTTAGTGGCCAGTAGGTAAGTTCTTCTCTTACTCTAAAACAAGCTTTTCAACTCACAATTTCTCTACAGCTCAGTACATTTTATCTACTAATAGAGACTGTAGGCATCACTTATCTTTCATATATGACGTAAGTATTAAATAATAAATAACTAGTTCAATAACTAGTTTCACCACAGCTTTTTGCCATCTTGACTATGCTGATGCTACAAGAAAAGCTATTTGTAAATAAATTGTGGTTTAAATATATCTACATTTTCTGTGTAGCAAATTGTTTCTATCTCTTATAATTTATAAAAAAATAATTCATAACAAAGAGGACTTCAGAGAATATTCACAGAAAATTCAACATATACATTTCATTTATTATGAACATATCTTAAACCCGTGGTGTTTTAATGAAAAACATTGGAACCATTTTTGAGAAAATAAAAATTTTCACATAATTTTTCATGTAAATGGTAGTTTGGAATGAAAAATTTTTATATTGCACTCTTGGAAGATGAACCAACTTTTCATCTTTTAGGTATGGTGTTTGCAGACACAGTATGTTTTATAAAAGTGCTCTTTTGTGTTTATTATTTTTTAAGGAGTCTCAATACTTCTAAATACTTCACTATGTAGCAGAAAAGGTAGTAAAGGATAGTAGGTGGTAAAAGCCATGTAATCATCAGAATTTTTGCAAAGAATGGTCGATGAGTAATAAAAAATTGGTAAGCTACAACCGTATGTTAAAACGTTTTGTTTATGAATGAATGATGAACATTTAAAAAAACATTTAACAGCCTATGTTTGCACAGTTTTGGGCAGATGAACTCTAAAGAAAGGCGAGCGACAGTATCAAAAGAGGACCTTGCCAGAGCCACGCTGGTCACCATCACCAACAATATTGGCTCTATTGCGCGCATGTGTGCTGTTAACGAGAAGATAGAGAAAGTGGTGTTTGTTGGCAATTTCCTGCGTGTTAATCCAATCTCCATGAAGCTGCTTGCACATGCGATGGACTACTGGTCTAGGGGCACCTTGAAGGCGCTCTTCTTGGAACACGAGGTGAGTAACATCATCTTTTTGGACTAAATTTCCGTGTTATTCATAATTCCAATCCTTTTCTTGTACATAGTTTTTGTGAAAGGCAGCTATCTCATTTAAGTTCGGCATTATAAACATAGTTTGACTGGAAGTTTAGTTAAACCAAACAAAAAACAAGGTAACCATTAGTCTTTTCACACAACTACATGCTGTTGGTACACCTACCAGCTTAGAAAAGAGTTAAAATATTCTGAAATAATGGCCATTCACAATGAAAATAGCAGCATTTGGAATAATAAGTTTGATGATTAGTCTTCATCTTCTTACACCACAACTAAATGCTGTTGGTAGACCTGCTAGTGCACAAAAAAATGTTAATGTTTTGAAATAATGACCATTTAGGTTGAGAAATAAATGTAACAGCTTAGCTTTAAATTATCGTGACCATTCACAATGTTTGTGGTAACAAAGCTTCTAACAATTTAGATACATTGTTTTGTTTGGCATTTTGTCCATACTAAACAAAATCTGCTGTATGTACACTTACTTCACACTCCTCATTACATATACAGTAAAGCTGTGGTTATCCGAGCCCTGAGTAATCAAGTTCTAGGTTAACCGACGTCCCGTTTTACAAAGTGTGCCGTGTGAAGTATGTAGTGTGCAAATAGGAATGTCACAGCTAGTTCAAAGATTGGCAGGTAATGTGGAGGCTGAAGAAGGTGAAAGTGACAATGAAGACAGTGAAATGCACAGTGATAGAAAATGCCATCGAGTACCTAAAGCAATGCTGTCCAACTTTCTCATGAGGTCAGGCACATTTAATCCATGCCTAAGGAGGGGGGGAGGGGTGTCATCACAACCACCCTTCTTTTGAGAGGAAAAAGGGAAAGCACTGGTTAGGGAAGTAAGGAATACTGCTTTAGGGAACAAAAACATACTTCATGGGTTCATACTGAGAAGATGAGGGCATAATTTTGTCTTGAAATTTGAATTAATATTAGAAATTGTTGGAGTAAAAGTTTACTTATGAAGGATGCCAGAAAAATACATGACGAGCACCATGTTGACCATTGCTGACATAGAGCAACAGTCAGAGACAACTTCCACAGACCTTCTACTGCAATGACTGCGTGAAATGGTGGCAAGAAAGCAAGTGAGAATTATGCAGCATGGGTCTTTCAAGAAATTCCCCTTTTTCTCTAACATTTTTGTGAACAACCCAGCTTCTGAAATGTTCTGCCATGCTCATTGTTGGGTGTTTACACACAGCTGCCAAGTGGTGTGAGGTAACTTGACCTTGAGTCTTTAAGGCATCACAATGTTAATGTAATAATTATGCAATGAAATGCTTAAGTTCCTGATTTCTTGTCTATAAATTTAGGTGCAACCATGATCCAGTGAAATGCAGTATTAATGATTGGATGTGCACTATATAAGTATTCCATGACAGTTCAGTGTGTGTATGTTTTGTTTGCAGGGATACTTTGGAGCTGTAGGTTGCTTGCTGGAATTCCATAACCGCATCAACTGACATAACATCAAACACGAAAAGCATTCCTATGGTATCATGGTGGGAGTTTTATTAGTTTATTGTTAATTTTTTATATATTTTAAAAGTTTTGCTTGTGAGCTTTTATTTAAAGAAGCAGCATTTTTATAGCAGGAACTATGGTCCCCTTTATCAAGCAATTTTGTGTACAAGTATTTTTCTGTTGGGACTTGGTGATGGTATGAAACCGATAGACCTCCCGTGGAAGCTATCTCTGCTGGTCTTGGCATTGTTTTGTTCATGTGCTACATGCAAGCACAGGAATAATTATAAAATGCACTGTGGTGTTACTCATTTCATGGAAGTGTCTGAAGTTTGTTGGGGTTGTTTCTGTAACTGCCATCAGGTGTTTGGGTTTTACTGCTTACAGTCTGTCTTTACTATAGTTGCTTCTCTTGCAAATGAACAAGCCTCCAGTACAAAGTTTCTTTATTAAGTAGTAAGTAAGTTAGATTTCATATGACACTACTAGCTGAAAAATGCTGTGTGCAAACTTATTATTTTAAAATATTGAATTATACTATTCTTAGGATTTATTGAACAAATTTTAACTTAATATGCACATACACAAAGGGTATTCAATAAAGGATAGCACTATTAGGGACTATTCACAATGAAAATGACGTTTTTGCCTTTGGCCGGAGCGGCGTCACTCCTCTTCTCACCAAACATACCCTCAGCTATGCTTTTGACCAAATTTTAGCTGAGTATCTTTATCACTGTGTTACAATTTATATTTTAATAATTTCTGGAGATAATAGTCACAGGTTTGAAACAGCAGGAGTGGATTCTGTGCAATAGAATAATGACGGACATATTTGTCATTATGAAAACTAAACCCTCAATGCAACAGCCCATGAAGGGTCAAGGCTTTATACCACAATTACAGTGAACTTAACTTAATGTGACTTAACATGATGAGATGTAATGCGATGCACTTAAGTTAATGGGAATGATTCTATTTTGACTATTCTTCTGCTCGGCAGACATGGCACATATTCAACCTTTTAATCTGAGGTTATATTTTCCAAAAATGACAAGAAAGAGAATACGAAAATATGAAGTAAAAACATTTTTAAACAGCGAATAAAGTACTATGGAGATGGCCATAACCTACTTTAGGAGCTAAACAAAAGATACAAAAGAGTTTTGATGGAAATAGTCGAGAAGCACAATTCACCACTTGCCTATTGGTTCAAATAGTAACGTGACCTCCAAACTTGATGTAACATGAAGGAAAAGTATGGACTTGCCAAACTGTCACATCACACTAATTCACCCCTAAATATCTCCATTTAATATAATGTGTTAGATCCCATCCTAATCCTCATTTCACATATTGCTGCAGACTGCACACAGTTTCCTGCTGAGGAGTCCAAGCTGCATATTCAATAATACTGTAACATGAGTGAGTTACTCGTAATAGCAGAGCGAAGTCATTGAACTGCACTTGGCATTGCTCACTGTCACTTAAATGAACTGGGAGGTGGTTGGCACGTGAATCTTGTGGAGACAGTCGATGACAATACAGCACGGAGTGGCTATTGTTCAACAGTCACTCCATGGCACTGTAGAAGTACTCACAGTTCTGCCAAACATATAACTAAACTCTCTAGTTCCTGTAGATTTGATTTACAGTGATAAGAAATAAACACAATTTCAAGTGTGTGAAGTATAGATTTTTTAGTAGTCGTACTGTGACCTTCACCTTCTTTTAAACATATTCATTTTTATCTTCCTTTCATAGAAGTTTGAAAACAGTGTTGTTGTAATTAATTTAATTTAAAAGGTTACCTTTTAAATTAAATATTCATTTTTCTTTGATATATGTAGCAAGGGGCTACAAACTATGTGGACTCTTGATTGAGCTGAGACCAAGGCTACATTGGGCAGAGACAAACTTGGACAATTCTCAGATATGTGCTGTGAGGTCAGAAATGATGCAAAAATGCTTAAAACTTTGTAATAATTATTAAAGATAGTTCCTTAAAACGTGCATTGAATACTTTCTAGTTTAATTAAAGATAAACAAATTACAGTATTAAATAATTCTCATGATTCTAATACTTTTTTGGGCTAACGTCTTGCCTTTTATGTAACTTCAACAGTATAGTGGCATTTGGGAAATGTGTTATTTTCAGCTTGAAGACATAGCAACCGTAATGCAGCTTGTGTAACGTCGCGTAAATAAGTTTTGTAACTGTAGCTTTGTGTAGGTGTTGACATGTTTACTGTGTTTCTGCACATTGCTCAGCTGTGTTGAATGCTGTCAACAGTATAGCACAAATACAAATATAAAGGGGACACAAATACTGTAATAAACGCTCACAAGCAAACAGGCCATGACAGAGAAGACAAAATGGGAGAAATGTTTCCCATTGTGCATACTTGCCAACTTTACTGTAAAGGAAGCAGTTCCCTCATGTAAATTGTGGAACTTATTTGCATTCTATGGTTGCTGCAGGATATAAGTTCCCTATTTATTGTGATACTTTTTCTTTCTAGTTGATGTTATGAAGCAAGTGTGAAATGTGTGTATAGTCTAGGAAGTGGTGTTTATTGTGGAACAAGCAGGTCTACAAGGATACATATAAAATGCAATTCACATTTATTTTATAGATTTTTTTGTACATATGAAGTGAACAAGCATTTTAAATTTCATATCATTGCAAAATTAGAGCACTTTGCTAGATGAGGGAAAGTTTTAAAGGTTTGAATTTGATGAGGAAGTTGGCAAGTATGCATTTGTCTTGAGTTACAACTAATGTTCATAGAGCACAATTGAAAAGAACTTGGTGTTATGCAATTTATTAATATGTTTTGAATTTATTATATTGAATAACCATAGTATCCATGAAGAAATTAGATATCTATTTTAATATGTTGTTTATTGATGTTTTAAAAAGATGCAGAGAGAGAGAGCAGACGGTTGTGAAGCCCATCTCCCCAAATGTATTATCCATATAAAACTGCTACCAGCTTTTAGTCCTTGGGTAGCACATGTACATAATCAGACGCCATGTTTTACCTTTTGTATAAAAGTGTTTAGTGAAAGTAACAAGTGAAGTTACAGGTCCATAGGCATGACTTATATTACAACCAATATGCTGACTTCATATTTGAAGGAAAAGAATGATGAAATGAATGTTTTATATCTTTGTTCTTTTGAAGCCTGCTTGCCGCTTGCTATGCAGGGATTTAGAATAAGATCTTCTGCAGCTATGTTGTTAATCTGGTTTGGCCATGCATATATTCACAATGTGCTCCAAATTTGAGATGCAACTCATTGGTAGAGACAGAAAATAAAAATGATGACAACAGAGGAAAATAATTAAGCTCATAAGTATGATCTGAAGCTTTCCTGGTGATGAACATATTCAAGATGGTCTCGGGCTTAAGCCAGGTGTAGTGATGAAGAGCCATCAACATTTTGGGAGTGTGCATCCCTCCCATCATCAGTAAGAGTGAAGGGACCAGTACATGTACTGTCCGCTAGTACGGACCGAGCAGAAAACACCAAGTCTAATCTGGAGGTGGTTCAACGCTCTGTTGCAATCTGTATTTTCTGACTGGTTAATCTCCAACTTCAAGGCTGGTTTCCAGGAGGGACTAAACTGCAATCCGGCATCCCGGTTCAGTGTGCTCTTCGAAGTTAGTTCAGTGGTCTTTTTCAAAGCAGTGTTCTGCCAGACCTGACTTTTCAGGCTGCATTAAGCGTATGGACTGTTCATGGTCCTGCCAGTTTGCCCTATGTACAGTGCCCTGCATTCACAGGGCATGCGTTATACCCCTGGTACATTAAGGTCTAGTTTGTCCTTGATCGGTCTCACTAGGTGTTTGATCTTCAAAGGTAGTTTATGGATGGTTCTGATATTGTGTTTGGCGAGAATTCTACTGATTCTGCCAGATGGATTGCCAGTATATGGGATTCAGGCAGTGGTGGTTGGCTTGTCTGATGTTTGTTGTGATTGTGGTTTTCCTTTCTTGGCCTTGGAGACTGAGGATTCAACATCATCTACGGAGTAGCCGTTTTGGTAGAAAGTGTGCCTCAGGTGGCTGGGATTAGAGATAGATGCAGCTCTGTGGGGCAGAGTGCTGAGAACTCCATCTCATTGTGATTTATGATGGAAACTGCAAGCATTCAAGTAGAGGTCGGCGTGTGTTGGTTTGCGGTACACTGCATATCCCAGAGTACCATTGTTGTTTCCGGAGACCAGAATGTCCAAAAATGCAGAGTTCCGTCCTTTTCCGCTTCCATGGTGGACTGAATTTGGGGTCAGAGGCTGTTGAGGTGTGTGAAGAAGCTTGGCAAAGTGTCTAGTTCATGTGGCCATATAACAAATGTGTCGTCGACATAACAGTAGAAATGGGATGGCTTGAGTGGGGCTGTGGCCAGGTGTTCCATGTAGAAATTTGCTATTGCTGGTGGCAATGGAAAGCCCATTGCCATACTGTCTACTTGTTCATAGAATCTTCCACCAAACAGGAAGAAAGTGGACATCAGAGTGTGCCAAAAGAGCTTGGTGGTGTTGGCCCGAAAGTGTTCCATCAGAAAAATGTAGCAGTTTCTGGGAACAGAGGGTTAAGGAGGCTCTGTCCATATCCACTGTACCGGGACACCGGATTGCAGTTTAGTCCCTCCTGGAAACCAGCATTAAAGTTGGAGATTGACCGGCTCAGAAAACACAGATTCCTGTGGAGCGTTGAACCACCTCCACATTAGACTGGGTGTTTTCTACTCGGTACGTACTAGCGGACAGTACATATACTGGTCATTCATCATCCTGATGATGGGAGAGATGCCAATGGCTCTTCATCACTACACCTGGCTTGAAGCCCGTGAACATAAGCTCTTGTTAAAGGACTGTGTAATGGCCAGGGACAGGGAGGTATGTTGTGCTAGAGGGGCACACACAAGCAGCAGATGAATACATACATCACAGTCAGTCAGTCAGTCAGTCAGTCGAGGAGATGTGTGGAAACAAACCTCTGTCTGCAGAAGGAAACTAGATGTTTCTGTTGATTTGAATCAATTTTATTTGTATACAAGTTTTTATATAAAAATGAATATAATGTTTATATGTTGATAATTTTATTATTATTAAATAGCATTTTAGCACATAGAATAAGTGTGAAGATTGTGTTCTATTACATGATTAAAATTAATTCTAGCAAGAGAATAAGTGCATTAATACTTACATTCCATCCATCCGACTATTCTTACCATTGAATGCTTAAAGCTTTCCTTTTATAGCTTTCAAGAGTGATAGATCACTGTTAGATATGTGTACTTATCCTCTAGTAATAAATTTGTTTGTAGAGTGAACCATTTTGGAGGTATTCCTTATTATTTGTGTGAGTTTTGGAATTCTTAAAAATTTCGTCAAATGGAATATGATTACTCATAGCGATACTAGCCAGTGTTACAAGAAACTTGAAAGTCACTTGGCCTTCACAATTTCCGGTTGTGCAGGCAGGCAGACGAGCCATTGGCACACACAAGTGCCATCTGGCAAGTGAGACGGGATGGCTGCTTGGCACTGTGGTAGTTGGTACAAGGTCGATCGACAGATATCGCCACCAATAGAAATACAAGTGTCACACCGTTTTTTTTCTTTAAATGAGTTCATTTCAATATGGGACATATTTCAGCGACTAGCTGCAGGAAGGAAGAGCTGTAACCGAAGTGTGTATAAAGACGGGAAGGCTGCAATGTATACACATAGGTGGAGTGGCACGCAATTCGTGCTTTGACGTGCGTCAAGTCAGGTCGAAGAGGCTCTTGTTTATGCTCATTAGCTTAGGCTAAGCTGAGTAGGGAGGCTTCTTCTTCTGCCTTGCAAAGCTCTTTGGTTGGCTCTCCGCAGCCAGCCACCATGTAGCACTCCCCTTCTGTTTTTAATACAAGAGTTAATCACATGTAGTGTTGTGTAATAATATCCAGCATTATAGAAAATGTGCAATCGCTCGCAACTTAATTAGCATGTTACATATTGGACAATGGCCTCAGTAAAACTGCTGTTCACTTGAATCTTCTTGCACGCCACAGACAAATGTAATGTAGTGTATCTGCTCACAGTGTGAAGGAAAAGCATTGTATTATACTAGCATGCAGTGAAGGTATGTTATGTAAAATTGCAACTTCTCAACAAGTGTCCCATAATTTATTGCTATTGGCTGATTTTCAACACATACAACATCTTTACAAGTTTTGAAACCAAAGCAATAAGAATTAACCATATTCCAGATATTTTTTGGCAAAGGGGGCTAAAATGAAACAATGGTTTTAACCCACTTTTGCAAGAGCCATCCAGAAAGTAAGGTTACAAAGGCTCCTGATGATGGGGAACATTTTTTGTTTCGGAGATGCCATACCTGGCGTGTTAGTTTGTTTGGTCCCACATGTTGTTCAGTCACAGTAAATTCTTCCAATGCAGAGGTGGTCGTGTAAAATGTTCAGTCATCTATCTTTTTGATTTTACAGAGCAATACTGTTGCAAATATCCATTGGAAACTAATGAAAGTTTATGGTAGTGTGTCACTACACCAGAGAATACAAAAGACAATCACTTCAGTATCCCACTCATCTTTTCCAGCCACCAAAAAGTTCAAGAAAAGACATGGAATCTGTTTTTGAGACTGTAAGGGACTATCATTAATACAGTCGTAATCCCCATGCCTGAGCCCTCTGGTATGGGTTTTTTCCAGTTTCCCCATGTCACTTAGGCACGGATTTCTTTCCCTCCCTCATCATCTTTCTGGTTTGGTTGGCAGTGTGGTACAGAGATGGCATAGTTGCTTGCACTCTGGAAACCCTTCCCTGACCCTCCCTGGGTAGAGGAAACACTTCAGTTGTGTGCCAGGCATCAATATCTGCAACTGTTAGAGATTTCTATGCATGGGTGGGCTTCGCTAGCTCCATTCTCTGACAAGGCTATGGTATCCCTTCCCCACAAGGGAGGTTGATGGTAGCCTGCAATAAACCATCTTGGGTCACTGTGGGTTAAGGTGTACCCCTCTGTTACACTCACATGCACACTTTGAGAGCAAGGGATCTACCAAGAGAGTCGAAGCTCTCCCCCCTAAAACCTAGGGGGAAGGCAGCAACCGAGTGCGTCTCCCTCCGTGGGACTTTCCATTAGACCAATACCCTCCTGCTGTTACACTGGGGATGGAAGTGGACACTTATGTGTGTCAACCCATCCAGGAAGACTCCCTAAGAACCTAGAGAGGCCACTGGGCATCTAGCTCTGCAGGTTAGTGCTTGAGAACACTGAGATTTCTCATAATCCACCTTGACAAGTTAGGACGTACTCCATGTCCCATGGCTATTGGGAATCACTGCTTGGCCAAGACCAACCCAATCTGAACAACTCCCATGTGGAAGGGTCTCAGATGTTCGGCCTACTGACCTACATCAGAAGTACCATGCTCACACCACAGCAGCTGAAGGAGTCAGAACCCCTTTTCCCCTATGAGAACATACACACATCATTAATATAGAGCCTTACTACAATACCCTAAAAGACCTCTGAAGAGCCATTCAGCACCACAGAAGGGGAATGCTGACCCAGGGAATGAATCACCTGCACAACAATGCAAGGCTCCACACCATTGACATGTTCTATGTTCAAGGTCTGACTGACCATCATTGAACCTACAGAACGCAATCTAATCTAATCTAATCCATGCAAGTTGCTCCTGACATTTTTTGGATAGGATATTCTTTCTCCCCCTCTTCACTAAACTAAAGGAGTTTTGGAGTAGGAAACATTTTTCCAACGATCAGGAGGTCGAGGAAGCTGTAAAGGAGTGGCTGAAAGAGCTTGTGGCAGACAACAATTGGTGCCTCGATTACAGAAATGTACTGATTTCAATGATGATTATGTTGAAAAATAGTTCAATATATTTGTGAAGTTCTCTGTGAATTTACATCAAATACATGAATTTTTTGGTCCTATATAAATATTGTAACCTTACTTTCTGGATGGCCCTTGTAATCAATGTTTGCTGCTAAAGCTAGTTGTACCTACAAGCGCTAGTAACTACAACTCTCTATGCCACTTAATATGTCGTCAACAGATCCATTTCCTTGCAGGAAGCACAGCTTCTGGAGAGTTTTTGTAAACAGAGAAGTCCAGCATGTGAAGAGATGTATCCAGCGCAGCGTACAGATTACAAGGGTCAAATACCAGACTGTACACTGGAGAACTATGTCTGGCTCTCATGAAATACTTCTGCAAAAACAATTACAACTTTCTTAGTGGTACTTAGGCCTTCAGTTTAAAACAGCAGTAGCTATTGCTTTTACATCTACATATTGCAAAATAAAAGTATAAGGTCTTTCAAAAGTCACTTCAAACTTAAAACTCCTATAAATATGTATCTGGTTTATACAAGGGTTGTTCAACAAATAATGTCCCACATTTTTTTTTCTCTGAACATATTTATTGTTAAGAGTCAGAGTATGGTGACAATATACCTTAATATGTCTTGTCCATGTCCAATTTTTCTATGTAGTCTCCATCACATTCTATGTCCTTACGCCAACGTTGTGGGAGAGCAGGTAGGCGTAGCCATGTTGTCCCTGCGTGAATGACACTCTAGTCATGTACAAAGTGTGGCCCAAAGAGATGGAAGTCCGAGGGTGCCAGGTCTGGACTGTAGGGTGAATGAGGCAATGATGTCCAACCCAATTTCCGATGTGTTCCTGGGTTCTCAGGCTTGTGTATGAGCATGCATTATCGTGTTGGAGTAAGATTTCTGCTGGATTCTTGTCAGATCGAACACATCAGAAATGTTCCTTGAGTATATGCCTCTGAATTAATGGTTGACCCTCCTGGCATCACATCCACGAGAATGACGCCATCCCAATCTCACAAGACTGTCACCATGACTTTTCTGGCAGAGGGGGTTGTGGTGAATAAGGATGATGCCACTCCATGGACTGCCTTTTTGTTTCCTGCACAAAGTGGTGCACCCAGCTTTCGTCCCCCCGTAACGATCCGAGACACAAAGGCCACTCCGTCAGTCTCAAAATACTCCAACAATTCAGATGAAATGGCCTTTCTTTGAATTGTGTTCTGCTGTGAGCATTCGCGGAACCCATCATGAGTACGCCTTTGAATATCGGAGAGCCTCGATCATTACTGACTGACAACTGTAGATCCAATTGTGGAGTTGTGATGTGCAGGTCGGCACAAATAATGGCATCTGCACGATTCAGCATGTCTGGAGCAGTGGCTGTGACAGTACATTCTGAGTGTGGCTATTCAAGGAACTCTGTTTCTGCATTTCCTGAGGGCCTTAACTTTCTTTTCCCATTGCCCAACAGTACTCCTAACAACTGCAGCATTGCCATACACTGCACATGTATGTTCACCATGCACACAAGAATTCAATAACAGCACACTGCTTGTAACATGAGTCGTGTCTACACACCATTTTGATGCACCCTTACGCTGTTTATGTACTGAGCTGGGTAAAGTGACCACCCACACAATGTGCAGTGTTGCCAGGTTGTTTTCGACAGAACTAAAATATCTCCATAGGAAATGGTCAGACAAAAACGTAAGATACAAAATGTGTTCCAAATACTGAGAACTACCACTGGTTTAAATTAATGTAATGACTTCCCTTCCACCCGGTATAAGCATTATGAAATGCGACAAGACGGTTATAGGAAACTAGTAGTCTTTTTTACACACAGAAAGCGGTGGAAAGGATTCATATGGCCTAAAGAAGTAAATTCAGTGTATAAGTGTAGAACTTTCCATTCCTTGCTCTAGTACATAAAGTGGTACAAAAAAGGTTACATATACGGTCCTACAAGGTTCACTTACGCCAGCAAATCTATCCCCAGGACAAAAACCAATGGAAAATGTGCTGTCTTGGATGAAACTGAAGAGAACAGTGCTTTCCTGGATTAAATGTGTTTCTCCATAATCACCTTCATTATTAAGCATTTGACATATTTGTCCATGGGCTTTAGAATTCTTGTGTTGAAGTCGTCTGCCACCAGAACATTCAGTCAAGACGTTCGGACACACTTTCATCAAGCAAAGAAACATGTAACTCGTCTCACTTTACACGTGTGTTCACTTGATCCATGATGAGTGACAACATCTGAATTGAGATTCCTCCAGTACATTTATTCATCCATTGTTGAGCATTTAACAACCAATTTTCATATTTTTTTTTTGGGTACATTACTGTCACCATACACTTTCTTTAGTTCAACTGTAAATTTCTGCATCTTTCAACTATCAAACATTGAAAAACTCAATACTTCTTATCCCACAGTTAATTTTGAACAGAATGCAGAATGACAAGTTATTTCAACTGGCATTCAAATAACACGTTGAGGAAACCATTTGATCTAGGATATAAGCACAAGAGCAAACTTACAAATGGCCATTATTTTCCGGATTACTCATATATTTTGTAACAATGCTTCAGCTAATGTATTGGTACATTTATTTATGCCATCAAGTTTTATGAATGCAGGATGATTAATTTAAAATCTATTACATTTGCATGCTTAATATTCTTATTTAATATTGATTTCTTTTTCTTTTTTGCTGAAGAAGATAAAGTAATATATTTGGACGTGTTTATTCATTATATGGTGTAGTGATACTAAGTGTAGGAGATGACGTTTATGAAGTATGTATGGTAAGCCATTTGTGGCCTCTCACCACTATGTGAGGAAATTGAGAGTTACTGGCAGAGACTCACAAACAGCAGCGTTTCATTAAACAAAATAGGCCTTACTATTGCTCCAAGACTTATCACACATCAGGTCATAGTGAGGTGTTTCATACAGTAGCATAGCTTTTTCTGAAGCCCAGTGTTGACTGGGTTGACGTAGTTTATTTGGCTATTTTATCTAGTTTATGTTCTGTTAAAAGTGATCTAGAATGTTTCTTCTCTAACACCAAAGCTTCAAATGCATGCTGTGTGTTTGTGAGGCATGGCTTACCCCATGTTTTAACATACCTGTACACTACGAGGTCGACGTTTGTCCCAGAGCTGTACTCTTCCATGTGAGGCTGTACCACAGAGTATGGTATACGTGTTATCTGAACCAATACAGTACACTGCCGAGTCATAAGGATCCTCCCAAACTTGTACCATCTTCCCCGTCCTGCCAACAAATAACAATAAGCTTCAGAAGCTGCCCTCTGTACAAGGAGCATTCTAGAAGTTCTCAGTCTCACTGAGACAACACAATCAAACATTACAGCGATGGCTTCAGGGGTAGTACCTCTGTGCCATGAGATTACCTTAAAGAAGGGAAAAAAATTGTATTTTAAATTGTTTATATACTCCAAATGTAGTTAGGCTTAATATTCTTCTAAGTGCAATGAAATGTCTTGCCTAACAATAAAGCATGTAACAAAAGGCCACAGAAGGGACTGTTTGTTTTAAATTTGCAACACTATTCCATGGATCTGCGCCATTTTGTTTTTGGCACGAATGGACAGCTTTATGGATTAAATAAGGAAAAATTGAAGCTATTAACAGTGAAGCAACAAGATTCTAAAGTAAGAACAAATTAGAAACTAAAAACTTCAGTGAACTTTTAGTTTCTAATTTGTTCTTACTTTAGAAGCTTTATGGATTATTATTTATTTATGCTAACAAACTTACTGCTGGTGAATTTAATGTCATCTAGCAAGTTGGCCATGGTAGTTTAGCAGTTAAAATAGCTGCTCGATAAGCCGAAGATCCGTGGTTTAAATCCCGGCTGTGGCATTGAATTTTTCAATTCTGATTCCACCTCTCAAAGCGTTATGGATGTTCACTTGTGACACTGGTGCTAAGGGGATGAGCAAAATCTGTGCCAGTTAGTTCCTGTCATGACTGTCAACATTGAGCTGATCAAAAGAAAGCAATAAGTCTGTTAGCATTAAGAAGCAGAGGTATACATTATTTGTTTATGCCAACAAACTTACTGTTGGTGTTTTTAAACACACAAGCCGTGCGTGGGGAATGTTTGAGAGGTAGTATTAAGTTTGTTGGCATAAATAAATAATAATTAATTACCATCTGAAGATTATCTAATTCCAGGAGATAAAGTACTTGCAATAGTAAGTCACCATTGGGGTAATTTCTCTCTGATGTGAGACTGCCTTTGTGGTTTATCGGGAGAAATACGATCTGGTTGGAGAATTCAATGTCATTGTGGCAGGTTGTCACAGTAGCTTAATGGTTAGAGCGCCCACTTGATAAGTGGAGGGTCTGTAGTTCAAATTCCAGCTGTGACATCTAATTTTTAAGTTGCAGTTGTACCTCTCAAGGCATGCATACATACCTAATATCCCACAAACGTAGGTATGTATCATACCCTGCAGACAGCAAAGTGTAGGACGTCTCCCAATGAATATCTAGCACTCCCGCTCCAAACTTGCGACAGGCATGTAGCTCCATCACCTTCATTCCCCTAAATAACAGGCAATGATGCATCTTATAAGTGCTGAGGCTTTCACGGCCAGCATTATCAACTATGTTAAGTAGATTTTCCGGGTTTGTGGGCCGTGGTCGAGTTGGATTACCTTCCTCCGACGTTTCACTGGAAACTGCATCCAGCATCTTCAGGGTCAACCTCTGTTATATGAAAGTTTGCAGTGAACTTTAGTTTATGTGCAGCCGCTAATAACAGAGGTTGACCCTGAAGATGCTGGACACAGTTTCCAGCGAAACGTCGGAGGAAGGTAATCCAACTCGACCATGGCCCACAAACCCGGAAAATCTACTTAACATAGTTAATGATGCATCTTAATGCCACATTTCTCCAAAGATTCACTTTATTTGAGTTTAAGATAGATTCTTTAACAAGTTATTCTAACTATTGTTTGAAAATTTGTTTCATTTCTTTATGGCACAGGTTTTAAAACTGTTTTTTGCTTGAAGCTGGGTTGCATGCCCTATTCATAGCAAACTATTATTTCACTTTTTTATGTGAACTTATAACCAATGACTATTGATTCCTGTTGGTTACCAAGCTTAGCAACAATTGTCTCTCTTTTGTTCTTCTCTTCACAGATACACACAATGTTTTTATATTATGGTACCAAATAGTTTTGGACAGAATATTGAGATTAACAAAACAAAATGTAACATACATAATATAAATGAATACAACATTAGTGAATATAAAATCTAAATACAAATACTATAGCCTGTCTTACCCTTAGAGGACAGTATGGAGTTAAATTGGGATGTATTTGTCTCTATCTAGCACATACAAGTTGCCATTAGCTTTGTCCTTTTCTACTCTCGTGCTGTTGCCAGGTTTCTAATAGCGTGGTTTGAACACATTATCCTATGCAGAATGATTTTTCTTTATCAGGTTATAACCTTTTTAGAGTCATACATTTCTATAGGCCCAAATTTCCACAGAGAACCGCTTTTTTTAGTAAAAGTCTGATATTTGCTGTTTCTATACTCATCATGCATTAACTAACAAACTGCTAGAATACGTCTATAGTTTTTTTTCTTACCTAGAGTAAACTATGGTGCTGCTACCTGCCTGCTTTGAATTCTCTATGTTTACTCAGGTGCTACAATTTTTTAAATTAAATGTTTTGAAAAATTTTATATGTACGCACTATTAAAGTTACACAGTGGGAAACTTTTTTGTTATTGAATTTACATCGGGGACCAAGAGAGAGAGAATGTTGAGGAGGATTAGGGACAGTTTTTAAAATAAACCACAAGCCTGTAACCTCTTGCTTTCATCATGTAAGGCAAACAAAAGGTATTCTGCTAAAATGCGTCAGGCCTGACACAGAAGACAGTATAAGGAGCAGCACTAACAGTTCGAAAGAATTTGTGTATACTGCGTGGAACCTGTGAAGTGTTATTGTATTATTTATTTAACATTTTCTGTAAATATTTCTGGTTAAGGAGGGCGAAGCTAGGAAGAGATGATATATTAGTAAATTAAGAAGGAATGCCAAATAATTATGAGTGTGTTAGATTATTTTTTAAGTAAAATGAGTGTTAGTAGTGCAGTAAAAGAAACAGCTAAGGCTATCAGGTGTTCAGAAGCAGTAGTCTATAGGATTAAAAAGGAACTAATGAAAGGACCTCTAAGAATGCCATTGAAAAAGAAGCTAAAAAATGACAGAAAAAAACCGCTAGGTTAACGCAATATGGTGGAATAGTGCAAAGCAGAGTGCAGCGAATTGTTCATTCTTTAGATACTGTTATGTAGGGTGTTGTATGTTACATAACTTCTTTATCACATTTATAATAGATAGAGATTTAACAGATTTTACTTATTGAAACTATGATCATTATTACTCTGTTTAATGCATTGGTACTCGTATAATGTATTGCTACTTAGCGTAATATTATTTACTGTCCCGGGAACAAAGTCACATTTGAAGCAGGGTGTAAAACATCAGAGGGAAAGGAATAAACAACATAGTGCTATTTTCATTCCACTTGTATCAATCACAAGTTGTCGCAGCTGAGCGACAAACTTTGAGGCACACATAGAGTTGCAACGTTGCACCCCACTTAACTGTCTTCTACAGCCGAGACAAGCTTTAGCATGAATCAATTCCCATTTCCATTTCTCCTAAATTAAATACATGTTAGTGTAAGGGAAATTATAAGCCAAGGACAACTTACACCATATATAAAAGATAAGTGAAGCCTGTAGTTTCTATATGTTTGTTATATTACGAGGGATACCTCAAAAGTAAGCTACACTATTTTTTTTAACTCCACGTGGTAGACAGGAAAATTTGGGAATCGGAGGAAGCCTTGGTCTGGGAGTAGTAGCAGTACTTAAAATTCCTAGGGGTCTACCTTCACCGCTTGGACACTAAACTGGCAGTAACAATGAAGATTCCACTTGCTCCTACCTCGATTGTGAAGTTTGCGCTATAATCTGTTTTTTGGTGGCAAAAAATAAATGTGCAACTGAAATTCGTCGCGAGTTGTGCAGTGTGGACAGTAAAGATGTTGTGTCAGGACCAATGGTTTCTCATTGGCGTCAGTTGTTCATTGAAGGTGTGGAAACGAAAGAATGAGCCGACACCAAAATAGGCAAAGTTGTTGCATTGCCTGCCAAGGTCATGGCAATGACATTCTGGTATTCGAAGAGGGTGCTGTTGATCGATTTACCTGCTCCAGGGGACCACGATGACAGCTGCTCGCTATTGTGAGGTGCTGAGAAAACTAGAACGGAGATTCAAAACAAAAGGAGGAGAAAGTTGAGAAAACCAGTTTTTCTGTTCCATAATAACGTTCGCCCGTACACTGCTCATGAAACTCAAGTCCTGTTTGAGCAGTTTTGATGAGATGTTTTCAGTCATCCACCTTACTCACCTGACCTTACCACAGCTGCAGCAACATCTCGGGGGAAGGCGCTTCATAAATGACATAGAGTTAAAACAAGTAGTGGTAAGATGGCTAGCTAGTTTGGTGAAAGATTGGTCTGACACTGGATTAAAAAACTTATCAGGTTACCAAAAATGTATTGAGATTCAAGGAGATTATGTAGAAAAATTGCTAACAAATGTAATTTTCAAAATATATGCACACTTTGCTATTTTTTAAAAACGTAGTGTAACTTTCTTTTGAGACACCCCTTGTAGAAGATAAAAATGTCTTGCTTACCGTTCCATATCATATAAATGCAAAGGAGGCTCCTTGCAGCCAGAGGAGCCAACACAAAAAACATTAATACCTCTTCCTGTAGCCACAGACCAGATCCCATCTGCAATGTTCAGTCTGTGAACTAAGTCACAGTTCCAGTTCTCCTCACACAGCTTCCAAACCTGCAAGTTACAGCACACTTAAATTGCAGTCCTGCAAGTGATACAAGTTTTTGGGGAACACCACTAACACAAAACAGCACTCACACTAACTGTACCATTACAACTGCCAGATACAATCACGTCACTCGTAATGTCAATTGCACGGACGTCTTGCTTCTTGTGTGCTTCTTGGCAAAACTTCAAATCTCCTTCTTGTGCAGACCATCCACAAATTATACCATCCCTAAAACAATCACCTGCTGAAAATGAATCTCACATTTATTACAAACTAACACTTTCATTACAACTGCTACAATAGTATTTCCTAATAACTGGAAAAAACAAAGCAAAAAGATGATCCAAATTAACACTTTAAATAATGTTAGTTTTCTAATAAATGAAAGGTTTTACAGATGGAGTCATGATGAATAAAAGATGATTTTTCCAGGCTAAGGCCTGGATCTGCAGGGCTGCTTCTCTTTACTCTAGACATTTTGCTTATGGTTGCAGTGATCCTTCATGATCCCTCTGTAACTACCAGATCACCGGCAGTAGCCATTGGCTCATATAGACTGGCAGATACTGCCCTCCTGTTATCTAATTGGTCTGCAATATTTGGAGTAGAAGTGTGCTTCTCTGTGATTGGCCCACTGTAAAGCTATTTTGTAAGACAGGATATTACCAAAAGTCCATAGTGTAGAAACAGTATTTATTCTAACTAAAAAGGTTTATTGTTTTCTTTGTTGTGCTAAAGATCCTAGGGACTCACTTGCGTCAGCTGGGGTGTACCGGATACCTTGCTCATGCATTAATACTAGACTAAAGGAACATTGTAGACATAGCTGCCTTGGCCAACCGGAGAAATCAATATGCATTGGAAGCAGCCAGTGAATGTATTATGTATTACAAGGAAACAGACATTCTTGCCACATCTCAGTCCAGTACATGCCTACACTGGAGAGCTGTCAGTTATAAGCATAAAGAAAATTTTAATGGGAAAGACGAAGCACTCGAACTTAGCAAAACATGATATCCTGCCTTAAAAATAGTTCTATAGACAAAGAGCATGGAACAATCATACTCCCACTCCAAATATTGGATAACGAGAGGGCTATGTAAACCAATGCCTTCTGCCAGTGATCCAGCAGTAATGGAGAGATCACAATGCTGCAGCATATGCAAAACATCTGGGAGTAAGTAGACCAAGCCTCTTAACCCAGGAAAATCATCTTTTATTCATTGTTTTAATTACATACTTAAATAAGGATTAATGTAACGCTTGACATTAGGTACCTACATTATTACATCATCCAAAGTCACTCTTAGCAATTTAGGTGGTTAGGCATTGGCCTAATGATCCCACAGAAACAGTCATGTCAGTACTGTGACGTCATGCTCAGTAGAGCTGCGCTGCTTCACACGCATGTCGTGCCAGCGAGCAGGCAAACATGTTTAATGTCACACTGCCTTGCACGACTGTAACAATCGATGCAGCAGAAACAGAAGGGGTTTCGGGAACAGTCTTGAGATTTCTAGCTGAGTCATTTCCTGTACATGAGTGTGTAGAAGTCAAGAAAGGTCCATGTGATGTCACTCCCAGAATATAAGGATGCCTGAGCAGAACAGTTGGCAGTGAGTTTTATAGACAATGGAGTTACTGACATGAGTCGGTGAGTGCAAGTCAGCTGTGTGTGTGTGTGTGTGGGGGGGGGGGGGGGTGTATTGTGTTAGTACGTCACGTCAAGATTCACCAAGCTTCATGAATGACTGTGTAATAATTAGGGTATGAGAGACAGAGAAACTGAAGAAAGACACTGAAAGGACTGAACAAGGCTATCAGAAGAACAGTTGAGTTGAGATAGCCCAAAAGACTGCAGACTGTGTTAATGATGAGAAGAAAACTGTGTACTTGTAAAATTTTAGGACATAATAAGGTGATAGAAAAGTAACCAGACTGATTTTGTCATCTGTCACAGTATATTTACTGGCATGTAAAAGAATTCATGTAGGACAAAATTCCAACACTCATGTGATCCTGGCAACTGACAGCGACATTAACAACAAAAAAATATGTTGTATAGTTGAAAGAGAATGTGTGTCATTTTCCTCCAATTGTGTAACAACTGTGAACTGACAATCTGCCATCATTCAGACTTGGACTATTGTTCACAATATACCTACCTTCCGCCACTGACAATTAGTTCTTCAGTCATTGCAAAACGACATACATCGGCACTGTGACCATCCAGAGTCATATGTGGCTTCATGTTGAGACCATCTACTTTACGGTGAAATGCTTGAATTCTCTTTCCTTTAGTCATCCAGAGATTCCTGCTATCCAACAGCAGCCATGGCATATGTCTGAAATAATACAATTTGTACATTCTCTTCTTATTACATGACAGTTTTTGCAAAACTTGCTAACTGAAAAAACTACACTTTTCTACACAAAAAACTAAAGTTGTTTACAGCTGCAAATTGTGCTACAGCATCAGAGAGCTGCTAACTGGTTATTCAGTACTGTACTTCATTCTACGGTCGTCACACATCTTATATAGCATGACCAGTATGTCAAGAATAAATTATTTAAGACTGGCCGCCTTAACTTTAGGCAACTAGTGTACAATAACCAGAGTAAGAGCGAGTCTGAGTGTATTGAAGCATGGACATGCTCTCCTCCTCATATTAGTAGAAAAGAAAGTAGAGGTGAAACAAAAGAAATGCTGACACTGCAATGTAAACACCTACTCTGCAATCAAAAACATAATTTAAAAAAAAAAGATCTGATGTGTGGCACTCACATGACTTTCTCTGCTCTTGTATTAATCATTCTTACAAACTCGTATTCCTATATCTTCTTTGTGTTAGTTGAGATAAACATTTGTACAAATTATCTTATTGCTTATTTCCTTGTAGGTACAAGGGGAATATGGGAATACAGTAGGCTTTGAGCGATGGTCAGATGTTTTAAAGCTTTGATATCCCATTCTCTTTGCACGGCTAACATATAAAAAAATGAATGATATTCCATTTCACGAAAGTTTTAAGTTTTCCAAAACTGACACAAATAACAAGGAATATCTCTGAAATGGTTCACTCTACAAAAAAAAATTATTTAGACATACATTGTGTGTTTTAGCGAGATCTACATTTTTTGTATTGGAGATAGCAATAATTTGATATTGAAGAGAGCAATAGCACATTTTATGCAGCTAAAAGATTAGTCAACTCTGAATTCAAAAAAATTATTGCAAAATATTACTATGAAAAATCAAAAAATAAAAGATGGGAACTACCAAACATTCAAACAGTAATTCCTGAGTATCCTCGAAAAACGGCAGTTGCAACCTTCAGGTTGATTACAGGACATGATTGTCTGGCAAAACATTTGAACAGAATTGGGATATATTCTTCACCGCTCTGTCCTCTATGTGATCTGCAAGAGGAAACGGACCGAGACCACCTTCAAATATGCCCGGCCACTTCTAGCACCCTTCCCATCCATCAGTGAAAAATATTGGAGAGCAAGAGGATTAATGACTTCATTGTGAGAAATCCAGCATTAGCTAACAACATCATTTTTTGTATAGTAAGATTTGGTTGATCTCTTATGGTTAACGAGTTATGCAAAAGTCATCCAGAGTAAACAGGACTACATAGGCTATAGCCAGAAAATGCAAAATATACATTTCATTTGTCATACAAATATCTTAAACATATGGCATTTTAATCAAAATCATTAGCCATTTTCAAGAAAATTAAAATTTTCCATGTAAAGGGTAGTTTAGGATTCTTAAAAACCTTCGTGTCACATCCTTGAAAGACATTAAACTTAAATACCAACTTTGGTTTTTAACCGACTTTTCGTTTTTGAGCTATGCTGTCCACAGACTGACACATACACGGACCTTTTTATAAAAAATGAATTTTTTTAGATTCATGGGGTCTCAAAACATATATTTTTGGTGAAATCTCGATATTGAATTTTTGTGTGGAATACAATACTTCCTTCTACTTACAGCAGAGAAAGTAACAAAAAAGAAAAATTAACACAATTGAAGAATAAAATGCCTGTAGACTTGGCATGTGATAACCAGACGATTCAAATCCCTTGCTGGTCCATTTACTAATCACTTAGTCACATCTGCTAATTCCTGCACTTCAGGAACTTGAACCACTCAGATTCATTGAGGGGCTAACCACTATCTTAACAGTCTGCAAACTGATGACATCAACAATGAGAAATATATTACAATGCTACATATTCTACATTCTCTTCCATGAACCTAACAGGCTGCAGTGGTTTCACATTATTTTTCAATATTTGTCAATAATAAACACCCAGAATATTAATGCAATCTTTAAGTTGTAAAATCCTTAAATCTTGATGTTTGTCTATAAATCAAGTTGCAACCATTATGTGATGAAATACAATAATACAAATTAAGTGGCACCTTTTGTGCAAACATAATTCCTTTAGTATTTTTTTGAAAATGTGTTGTTTTCATAATAATCAGCTGAAGGGTTTTTAACACAACACAAGTACAATCTCTTTTCATTGGATACATACCTCTCTCTCGATGAGACACAGTTCTCTCTATACCTTCCTATGGTCCAGTTTATTGATATACGGCGTTTATTACCACCCGACAACATCTGGCAAGACCTGAAAATTAACACATCGTTATAAATCCATCATCATTTCTTACAAATGTGATTAGGTTTAGACTGAATCTCAGTGAAGTGTATGTGCTGCCAAGGAAATGGTCTGCAGCATTAATTAATCATGAAATATAAAATAATTAAATACCAAAAAATTATTTTTTTTACCTGATGCATATTTCTTCACCTATCTGGTTTGTGGCCAGACAGCTTCGACTTTTCCTCTGCCATACAAAATCATTTATCAGTCTGTTGAAATATTTACAAGTTTCACTCAGTTTACATAGTGATCTGTCCGAGCAATACTTGAAAATGATTAACATAACCTCAGAGGGAATATCCTCGAAAGCTAAACTTTCTCTTTCTTTTCCTACAGAAGCCCTCTGGCCGTTCATTTCTAAATGAATCAGTAAAAACTATAATAGAGAGAACGGTATATTCACGTTTATGTTCAGTTACGTTTGTCATTCTCTAACTTCTAATTTCTAATATTCTTTCATTTCAATTCCTTCCTTATTTATCAGCCACTTATCTGCTGCGTTGCGTTCTGCTTAGTGTCGTCTGCACGTTGCAGTAGTGCTGCCAACACATGATAATTTGAAAAAAAAGTTTCTTTTAATCGTTAACCATTTTAATATTATACAACATTGTGACTACAAGTTTACAAATATGAACATTGCAAATAAATATTTGAACATTTAAAGTATTTGAATTCCAGACAATAACACTTAAAATTAAAAGAGAAGAAAATATGCATGTTGCCCTAAAATACACTCTTTAGTTTGGTGTTCTTGAGTTCAGCGGCATTAAACACGAATGAGACTTAAAATTGTATTATTTTATCGTATCGTAACGTGTATACAACCGCAACAAATCGACCGTTTTGTGCAATAATCGTTCGCGAACTAACCATCGATTTTCGACGTTCTTCTGTCAGATTTCCGTGGTATTTCGCCATTCTAATTGTCTATTCGCTTTCTGCAAAAAGACATACGTGGTACAAAAAAGGGATGAAAATTGTGGAAGCGTGTGTGTTGTGGAACCCTGTGTGAAAACAGACTCGATTAAGAACCAAGGTAAGTTTCAGGCAAAGATTGAGTATAAAGGAAATCACAAAGTGAAGCATTAGGGTTTGGTTTAAAACTGGCGCCAATTGTGGCTAAAAATTCGCTCCTCAGAGAAGACATAGACTCCCTTCGTTCTTATTTTGTGGTAGTTCTATTTCGTACACTGTGATATTTAAGAATCCACTCCACGCAGGATAACATGTATAGGTGAAATTGCCGCGGTTGACACCTGTATTGGAGCATGATTAAACGTGGACATCTGTGTATGGATGGAGGCTGCAGGAGCCATTTTGAGCACTTCGCTTGGGTTTATTTCACCCAATGCAGCTCCTGGCTTATTTCGCCCTCTTCAGCCAACGATACTTTCTCTACAGGCACATAGCTACTTTTATATGCACAGACATAGTGCTTATTCAGCACTAGCGATTTGATTGTTTATTGTTATCAGCTGTGGAAATTGCAATGTAACTCATAGCGTCAGAATACATATGGTTATAAAGAACTTTTACAAAGATATTTATATACATCTATACGAATATACACATAGGCAAGTTTCTGTGTTACACTCTTATCACTAGCTTTACAATTTCTACCAACTAACATGTATTTATAAACTCACAACTATGGCTTGTGCCTATTTAGAAATCCTTCTATTGAGTAAAAACTCCCATCTATGCAATACGTTTCAATTCTACTTTAAATTTACGTATACATTTTATTTCTTTTATATTTTGTGGTAGTTTGTTATATAGCAAACATGAAGCTACTGATGATTTGGTTTTGTAAATTTCTAGTTTATGGGAACTTATGTGAAAATCCATGTTACGTACCCTTAGTGTTATATTCATGAATCTGGTTGTTCGTTTTACTGCTGTCTTCTGTTAGCAAAATTATCTAAACTATGTACAATGAATATAATGTCAAAATGTTCAGTTTTTTTAAGTATTCTCTACATGATTCCTGTCTATTTAATCTTAAAATTAATCTTCTAGCTCTTGTTTTGTAATATAAACAGTGTTTTTGTGTGTACTGTTGCATTTTATCCCCATACTGTGATACCGTAAGCAACATGTGGGTATATTAACCTATAATAATTTTTTTCGTAGGACGTCTAGAGGAGATTTTGTTACAAATTTTACTAATGTGTTTTCCCAGCTTACGGCTGGTAGAGCACCTGCATGCTGTGCAAGGGGTCCCGGGTTCGATTCCCGCCGTGGCTGAGTGGTTAGACCGCTCGCCTACCTCCTACGCGGGTCCCGCATGTGGTATTCGTGGTGGACGAAGCGGCGGGTTTTCTCCGGTCATTCCACCAATATCATCTATTTCTTCCTCACTATTGTACCTGGTGCTTGGCTGACCAGTTGGTCCAGGGGTCCCTCAGACAGGCGTCTGACCCTAGGCACTACCCCTAGAAAATTGGTCCATTCCATTCTTTTAATTTCTTGATTTTCTATTTTTCCATCAAGCATGATATTGTGTTTGCAGCGGCAGCCCTTAAAGGGGGTATGCGGGACTGCAGCTCCCCCCCCCCCCTTCACTGCCTAAATTGAATACGAGTAGATGAAATCCATAGACATATTGTGCTCCATATCAGACTGCGCGGCAAGGCGCTTCTTCCTCAGAGGACTCCATTTCCCTCTCTGCACGTCCGTGGTCCGCGATCCCTGTGGCCGTCCTTCCTGACGATGTCCCCGAGTCATCAAGCGAATGCTGGAAAACGTTTCCATATCCTTCATTTCGTTACCTACACTAATCATTCAATTTTACCCTTTATCCCGTTAGGTTTTTTCAGGGTTGGAAGTGTCGGCGAGCCACTGGTTTCTGGGTCCCCCAGGTGCCTTTAACTGGCAAATGTAAGGACCCTGCCGCCTGTTATACATTCGGTTTTCCAAATAGCACTTCCATTTATACTGCAGAGCTTTATGCAATTTATCGAGCCGTTTTGTATGTGCGCCGTCGTAAATTAGGTGACTGCCTGATTTTGAGCGATTCCCTTAGTGCACTGCAGAGCCTTTGTCAGTTGTACAACCCCCACCCTATTGTACAACGTATCCAGGATGCCCTCCATGTTTTACATGCTTCTGGCGTTGACGTGGTGTGTGCATGGATTCCTGGTCACGTAGATTTGCCGGGGAATGAAATGGCAGATTTAGCCGCAACAGAACCCAGTATTGCCATCTCACGTGTTACTTCGGAAGACTTTAGGCTTGAAGTGCGGAGAGCGGTGCACGACGAGTGGTCAACTCTCCGCGGTAATAAGCTTAGAGAAGTGAAAGAACTTCCGATAAACTGGGTAACTTCCTGTCGCATATCTCGCTGCGAGGAGGTTAGTTTGGCTCGATTGAGAATAGGGCACTGCGATTTTTCGCATCGTTAGCTATTTAAAAGGGACCCTGCCCCTCTATGTCCGCAGTGTGACACTCTTTTGTCAGTCCGTCACGTGCTGCTAGAATGTTCCTCTCTTGCGCACCTTCGAGATTCTCTGCAGCTGCCTGCCAGACTTGCAGAGGTCTTAGCGGACGACAAAACAGCGGTTGATAGAGTTTTAAAGTTTTTAGCGCAGTGCAACGTGAAATTGAAGATTTGAAATTTTAGATACATAATTTTTATACTTTTTTGACATATTCATAACCTTGCTTAAATTTTGACTTTTGTCACGTTTTGTATATATAAGGGTACTGATGACCATGAAGTTGAGCGCCCTTAAAACTACAACCCCCCCCCCCCCTCACTAACATTGTTGTTGCTTTCCTCAGAGTCTGCTGGGTTAGTTGTACTGCCAACTGTGAAAATAAATATTAATTAAAATGTATGAGTGTTATTATTAGTTGTTTACTTTTAAATCACTAAAAGTATTAAATAAATTATTATTTCGTGGAATACTCTAATCAAATAAGACTGAGGGTTGTTGTACTCAATGGAATGTTCATTTGCTCTACTGGGCAGTCATTTGAATACAATATGAAATATTATTTCTATATCACATTGTCAATAAAAATGCAACTCTTGTGATATTGCAAATGGTGCATGTGTCTTCCATTCTGGCAGCTTCCAGCTCTCTGTACATCGGGTTAAAGACTGTGATATCACAGTGCATTGAGTGGAAGCGTCTGGACTAACACATCACAGCGTAGTGTACCTACACGTGGGTTTGAACGTCCCTCCTCCACTCTCATAATGTGTCCATGTTGTGTAGTGTTGCCTTTAGGTCTTGGTAATCAACATTCCACCTTAGAGAAGTATGGTGCTGACCACATCATCCTGCAGATTTAATCATGTTAGATGGGAATATGGGCTAAGAATCATCATTATCAGTTTTATATATTTTTATTTTAACAAGTGGTTGTACAAGCATGCTCTTAGCTTTGCGTATATAAAAGAAACAAAAATATGTAAAGAAAACACTCTTTTTCCTTATTGTTTTCAAGGAAAATATGCATGTGCAATTTCCAGGTTGTCCCGTCTAATGAGGTGTTAAGATACAAAAACAAGCATGGCCACTTCAGCTGCTTTTTTATTGAATTCTAAAGACCTTCCTTTCCTGAATTATTTGCTGACTGAAACACTTCTTGCAGATTTTTTTACATCATACATTTTTAGATAACGAAAGTCTTGTATTTATTGCCAATGAAATATATATGGAAAGAAAGGCCAAGTGAAAATATTCATGGAATTAGTTTTTCATTTTAATACAAAAGCTCAAGTTGAAAAAATCTGGTGTGTGCACTCACATGACTTTCTCTACTCACTCTTGTACAAACTATTAACAAACGCCTATTCCTCTATCAGAATGAAGACAACTTTAGAGAATATTCAGAGAAAATTCAATATATACATTTAATTTGTCATGAAAATATCTTAAACATATTGTATTTTAATCAAAATTGTTGGAGCTGTTTTTGAGAGAAACAAAATCTTTGAAAAATTTTCCATGTAAAGAGTAGTTTGGAGTGGAGGATTTTCTTAAAAATCTTTGTGTTGTGTGCTTGGAAGATGGCAAACTTAAATGCCATGCTTTGGCATTTAAATGAGTTAAGCTCTTCACAGACATAGACGCAGCATAGCCAAGTTGTTTGGGGATCAACCTGCTTAATGCACATCCATCTGCAACTATAATATAGTTTTATATACATATCATAAATAGAGCCTCGTCTAGTGAGATAACATGCTTACTTTTGTTTAAAAATACAGACTATTTAAATATATATATGTATGTATGTAGATTATACTTTTGGTCCACTGTTGCAGTGCACGTTAGTAGCTTTGCGTTTTGATGTTAAAAATATATGTCTATATGGTGATGCAGTGATTTCTAGGTGCTTTAGCAACATATACCTTGAGCACTCAGTGATAATATGGGGCAACTTCTTCTCTTGTTAAGCAAGCAAGACAGTGTCTTAAATAACTTACAGCTTCACAGTCTTTCATGAGTAACGAATAATGCAATTTGTATTGATTTTCTCTATTCATTCATGTACAAAATATTCTTACAAACACTTATTTCTCTATCTACTTCATGTTAATAGAGATAAACATTTGTACAAATTATCTTATTGCTAATTTTCTTGTAGGTACAATTATTCATAAAAGAAACTGTGGTTACATTTCAAAAAAAAGAGTTGCGTATACACTGTTTGGTCATCCCTAGGTGTGAGGTCAAAGGTCTTATCCACCAAAGCAGCAGGCAAGTGACCGGTTTTTGAATAACTGAGGGAGGATCAGGAAAGAAATAACTGCACCTTTAGCATAGGACATTTATGAAATTGAAATACTTATGTCAGACGATATGTTTCCTAATCTAATTAAGGATATTCGTTGCTACCAGAGTACTTATTTTTATAGCAATTATTACAAATAAATTGTGTTTTAATATCTATAAAATTAAATTACATAATAGTCATATTCACTTTTTGCTCTTGACAAATGTTATGACCAAAACTTACACAGATGGAAGTAGTTTAACATCATACTACTCTAGCATTATATAGCACCCTAACAGGTTAGTAACAACAATTTTAACTTTCTAAGCTTGCGTCAGTGGACATGCTATGAAGCGTACAATACATGTGAAAGCAATGTTTTGCTTACATTTGGGTATAAGCAGCTGTTCAATTGAAAATTAATATTAATTGGTTTATATCAGTAAAATGAAAGAACTTCAGTTAACTAAACAATTGTATCCTATACCTTTGGAATGTTGCTAAAAATTGACAATCTGAAAAACAAGCTTTCCCGCTTTAGATAGAATCCAGAAAGAAAGGAAGAAAATAAGAGAAAAAAAAAAGCATCCAGTAGTACTCGAACCTTTGTACTTCAGTTTTAGAAGCCGGCACTCTACCACAGTGTTACTGTGGTATCCAGCTTTGGTTATTTACATTAATGCTTTTCACGTCCAGAGGACCTGCTTTTGGGCTGTCTCAGGTGCTCGAAACTCATGTACCGGAAATATCCAAGTGTCTCCCTTCGAGAATTAAATCCATCAACAAGAAATGCCAGGATCTATAAATTTAATGTAATATTTTGGATGTTCCCAAATTCCAACCACCTTCTTACTTCTTGTGCAGTATGTATATATTCAGAAGCCACATCATCAACTTACACTGTATATTGCTTGTTCACAGTCAAATTAAGGAATCAACATGGTTTAATCTTTCGTTCAAACAGAATCCATTTGTGCTTGCCTTTAATTCTTCCTCACTCTTAGGAGAATATGAAAAATATAATAAATAATAAATAATAATAATAATAATAATAATAATAATAATAATAATAATAATAATAATAATAATAATAATAATGATGATGATGATGATGATGATGATGATGATGATGATGATGATGACAAACATTACAACTATATTACGAGTATTATATAGATGTATAAAAATAGTTGATAATGACAAATGAACCTTTGACAGCAGCAATTGTTATGTTATAAATGGAAACAGTATTCGCTTGAAACGTTTGCAAACTTCTACTAAGAAGCTTGGCATTATCTCTCACTCACACCATCAGTCAAGTAACGTCAATAGAAGTCACTGATATGACAAATTATTTATAGATAAATGAACAAATATATACTTCTAAACAGCACAACAGAAGGTAGCTTATTACTTGTAAGTCAAAAAAAGGAAAAAAGGATGGACAAACATTATAGCCAGATTTGAATACTCGACCCGTACAGTACTAATCTAGAGCACTTTCCGTTACACCAGAACGAACTGTAGATCGGCTGTGCTTATTTTGTGCATTTGGTCTCTCTGGCACTTGCCTCTCCACACTTCTGTCGAAAGGGTGAACGAAGTTCAGAGACAGTGTACAAGGGGAATATGGGAATACAGTAGACTTTAAGTGATATTTAAATGTTTTAAAGCTTGTCGCTGTATGAAGGCTTTGAAATTCCATTCTCTTTCTATAGCCAAGAGATAACAAAATAACAAATAGTGACTTTCTATTTGAAAAGAGTAAAGTATTGCAAAACTCACACAAGCAACAAGGAATATCTCCGAAATGGTTCACTCCTCAAAAAATGCATCTGGATATAAATTGTGTTTGAACAAGATCTACATTGTTATATAGTTATGCTTGGTGTATCTCTTACAGTTTACAAGTTATACAAAAGTCATTCAGAATCAAGGAGACTTTAGAGACTATTCACAGAAAATTCAACATATACATTTAATTTATTATGAAAATATCTTAAATATATGGCATTTTAATTAAAATTGTTATGGTCTTTGTTACAGAAAATCAATATTTTCACAATGGTTTCCATTGAAAGGGTGGTTTTGAGTGGGGGAGTTTGCATCTCATCATTGGAATATGCTGGCCTAAAATATGCAATTTGACCCACTTCTCATTTTTGAGTTATGCTGTTCACAGACACCACACACACAAGACCTTTTCTATAAATTATTTTCTATACTTAGTGGAAGTGCATAGCGCAGAAGGTAACAAATTTAAATACGTCTTATTTAGTTGCATAAGCGATTTCATAGAAAAAGTTTGGTTGCTATGGCGAAAGCTCTCTCTCCATTCAATGGCACTTGTGAAGTGTTACGAGGGCTGGAAGACTTAAAATGAAGATCAGAGATACAACATAAGCAGTGACTGAAAATATTCAACAAGAAGTCACTTTTCTTCAACTTAGTCACTGTCACATTGTAAATGGGAACACATTAAATAATTAGAACTTCATTTGTTACAATAATTCTGTAAATTTTGGAGAAAATTGTGAAGCAAAGCAATGAGTTTAAATTTCCCCGTAACAACCAAATCTTCCTTTTGAAACAAATGACATTGCTCAGTAAATAAATAAGATTTTACTTTTCAGAAGAAAAGACATTTTTTGATGAGATCAGACCTGTGTGATAATGGCTTTAAATTTTCCTTTCGAAACATGAAATTTAACATGTCAGAGTATTCATGTGCATTATTCGCTACTTACGAAAGAACCTCTATCTATTTGTTTGTACAGAATTTTAGGTGTATAAGTGTAGATAGGTACTTGACAGTTTAATACATATCCACTTCAGTGTGTTGGTCTTTCTCTTCCTCTTCTAACAGTTTTCCCACCAACACATTACATAATCATAATTACATTACATTACATAACCTGATATTTTCTGCACAATCATATCCGCCTCACTACATGAACAATGCTTGTCAGTATAGAATATCCACTGAGCTTTCACATGTTCACACTTCAATATCTGTCTTGCTGGACCAGATAGTCTGGGGTCATTAACCTCAAAATCAGTTACATATTAAAATAAACATTTATGTATTAGAAATGCAGGGATGAACACTTAATCCTCAATGAAACACATTGTTTATGAAAGTGTAAGTTGAGAATAACACAAATAATGTGCAAGTGACTGTTTTCTCCATTTGTTATTAGTTTCGTGAGAGACATTGGTTATCGTGAGAACTGCCCCCTGTCCCGCGCTCTAGGGGAAAATAAACATGTATGGTTTAGTGCTACTAACAACTTCAAACCATACTACTGTTATTTACTAAAATTACCAATTTGTCTGCAAATGAAGTAAATACTGTTGTTCATTACGCTATGCGAATGCTTGCAGTTATACCCCTAACACTCTATATAATATTACATGAAACAACAAAAACATAGAAATACTTAGAAATTAAAGTCATATATATAAATAAATATATAGTTACTTTTATACAAAACAATGTGTGCTCCAATGCAGATCTGTACTGCACATCTTTATGAATGTGCATACGCTTTTGTTAAAAACAGCAAGAACCTGAGCTATTTGTACAATCTCTCACAATGAAATTTCCCACATAAATGTAGAAACTTGTTTCATATTACCTTATTGCACATGTTCAATTGGCTGACGTTGATATGGTCGATGATTCCATTCACAATGAGAATTAAGCCTAAACATAACCTAAACTTTAACAGAACCTATACCATATATTTGATTGGATGTTTCATAGGATAAAGTTTCATATTTACCGAAACACTTCAAATGGATATTCGTGCACTTTTAACACTATGCTGCACTGTTTTACTGCACAAGTATTAAGGATATACAAAGTTCGAAAAAAGGTTATTTGCATGTTTTTAAGTTTCAGCCAGCAATATCATAATTGTTAAATAATAATAATAATAATAATAATAATAATAATAATAATAATAATAATAATAATAATAATAATAATAATAATAATAATAAATAATCACAATGATGATGATAATAATAATAATAATCATAATAATAATAATCATAATAATCATAATCATAATCATCATAATAATAATAATAATAATAATAATAATAATAATAATAATAATAATAATAATAATAATAATAATAATAATAATAATAACAACAACAATAACTGTGTGTCCCTACAGCCCTGACAGACTTATGACTGCCAATCTGACCGCCGGCCTCACACCGACCTACTTCTGGAAGGTGATGGGACCAGTATCTTGCATCCCTCAGCCGGTGTGTTGGCTTTCTTCTGCCTATAGCACCTCCTCAGTTTCCTCACGATACTGAATTAGCATCGATCCTCTTTAAAATCTGCATCCCATGGGTGTGACCTATCCGTGGCCTGGAACTAGAGCTCTTAACCTCCAACCCACTGCCACTTCATTGTCAATCCCATGTTGAGGGCAGCCTGCTGGTATGTATGAGGGGAACTAGAGCTCTTAACCTCCAACCCACTGCCACTTCATTGTCAATCCCATGTTGAGGACAGCCTGCTGGTATGTATGAGGGGAACTAGAGCTCTCACCATCCAGTCTACTGCCACTTCATTGTCAATCCCATGTTGAGGACAGCCTGCTGGTGTGTATGAGGGGAACTAGAGCCCTTAACCTCCAGTCCACTGTCACTTCATTGCCAATCTGGTGTTGAGGGCAGCCTGCTGGTATGTATGAGGGGAACTAGAGCCCTTAACCTCCAGTCCACTGTCACTTCATTGTCAATCCCATGTTGAGGGCAGCCTGCTGGTATGTATGAGGGGAACTAGAGCTCTTAACCTCCAACCCACTGCCACTTCATTGTCAATCCCATGTTGAGGACAGCCCGCTGGTGTGTATGAGGGGAGCTAGAGCTCTTAACCTCCAGTCTACTGCCACTTCATTGTCAATCCCATGTTGAGGACAGCCTGCTGGTGTGTATGAGGGGAACTAGAGCCCTTAACCTCCAGTCCACTGTCACTTCATTGCCAATCTGGTGTTGAGGACAGCCTGCTGGTGTGTATGAGGGGAACTAGAGCTCTTAACCTCCAGTCTACTGTCACTTCATTGTCAATCCCATGTTGAGGACAGTCTGCTGGTGTGTATGAGGGGAACTAGAGCCCTTAACCTCCAGTCTACTGTCACTTCATTGCCAATCTGGTGTTGAGGACAGCCTGCTGGTGTGTATGAGGGGAACTAGAGCCCTTAACCTCCAGTCCACTGTCACTTCATTGCCAATCTGGTGTTGAGGACAGCCTGCTGGTGTGTATGAGGGGAACTAGAGCTCTTAACCTCCAGTCCACTGTCACTTCATTGCCAATCTGGTGTTGAGGACAGTCTGCTGGTGTGTATGAGGGGAACTAGAGCCCTTAACCTCCAGTCCACTGTCACTTCATTGCCAATCTGGTGTTGAGGACAGCCTGCTGGTGTGTATGAGGGGAACTAGAGCCCTTAACCTCCAGTCCACTGTCACTTCATTGCCAATCTGGTGTTGAGGACAGTCTGCTGGTGTGTATGAGGGGAACTAGAGCCCTTAACCTCCAGTCCACTGTCACTTCATTGCCAATCTGGTGTTGAGGACAGTCTGCTGGTGTGTATGAGGGGAACTAGAGCTCTTAACCTCCAGTCCACTGTCACTTCATTGCCAATCTGGTGTTGAGGACAGCCTGCTGGTGTGTATGAGGGGAACTAGAGCCCTTAACCTCCAGTCCACTGTCACTTCATTGCCAATCTGGTGTTGAGGAGAGCCCGCTGGTGTGTATGAGGGGAGCTAGAGCCCTTAACCTCCAGTCCACTGTCACTTCATTGTCAATCCCATGTTGAGGACAGTCTGTTGGTGTGTATGAGGGGAACTAGAGCTCTTAACCTCCAGTCCACTGTCACTTCATTGTCAATCCCATGTTGAGGACAGTCTGCTGGTGTGTATGAGGGGAACTAGAGCCCTTAACCTCCAGTCCACTGTCACTTCATTGTCAATCCCATGTTGAGGACAGTCTACTGGTGTGTATGAGGGGAACTAGAGCTCTCACCCTCCAGTCCACTGTCACTTCATTGTCAATCCCATGTTGAGGACAGCCTGCTGGTGTGTATGAGGGGAACTAGAGCTCTTAACCTCCAGTCCACTGTCACTTCATTCTCAATCCCATGTTGAGGACAGCCTGCTGGTGTGTATGAGAGGAACTAGAGCTCTTAACCTCCAGTCCACTGTCACTTCATTGTCAATCCCATGTTGAGGACAGTCTGCTGGTGTGTATGAGGGGAACTAGAGCTCTTAACCTCCAGTCCACTGTCACTTCATTCTCAATCCCATGTTGAGGACAGCCTGCTGGTGTGTATGAGGGGAACTAGAGCTCTTAACCTCCAGTCTACTGTCACTTCATTGCCAATCTGGTGTTGAGGACAGCCTGCTGGTGTGTATGAGGGGAACTAGAGCTCTTAACCTCCAGTCTACTGTCACTTCATTGTCAATCCCATGTTGAGGACAGCCTGCTGGTGTGTATGAGAGGAACTAGAGCCCTTAACCTCCAGTCCACTGTCACTTCATTGTCAATCCCATGTTGAGGACAGTCTGCTGGTGTGTATGAGGGGAACTAGAGCCCTTAACCTCCAGTCTACTGTCACTTCATTGCCAATCTGGTGTTGAGGACAGCCTGCTGGTGTGTATGAGGGGAACTAGAGCCCTTAACCTCCAGTCTACTGTCACTTCATTGTCAATCCCATGTTGAGGACAGCCTGCTGGTGTGTATGAGGGGAACTAGAGCTCTTAACCTCCAGTCTACTGTCACTTCATTGCCAATCTGGTGTTGAGGACAGTCTGCTGGTGTGTATGAGGGGAACTAGAGCTCTTAACCTCCAGTCTACTGTCACTTCATTGCCAATCTGGTGTTGAGGACAGCCTGCTGGTGTGTATGAGGGGAACTAGAGCCCTTAACCTCCAGTCTACTGTCACTTCATTGCCAATCTGGTGTTGAGGACAGCCTGCTGGTGTGTATGAGGGGAACTAGAGCCCTTAACCTCCAGTCTACTGTCACTTCATTGTCAATCCCATGTTGAGGACAGCCTGCTGGTGTGTATGAGGGGAACTAGAGCTCTTAACCTCCAGTCTACTGTCACTTCATTGCCAATCTGGTGTTGAGGACAGTCTGCTGGTGTGTATGAGGGGAACTAGAGCTCTTAACCTCCAGTCTACTGTCACTTCATTGCCAATCTGGTGTTGAGGACAGCCTGCTGGTGTGTATGAGGGGAACTAGAGCCCTTAACCTCCAGTCTACTGTCACTTCATTGCCAATCTGGTGTTGAGGACAGCCTGCTGGTGTGTATGAGGGGAACTAGAGCCCTTAACCTCCAGTCTACTGTCACTTCATTGTCAATCCCATGTTGAGGACAGCCTGCTGGTGTGTATGAGGGGAACTAGAGCTCTTAACCTCCAGTCTACTGTCACTTCATTGCCAATCTGGTGTTGAGGACAGCCTGCTGGTGTGTATGAGGGGAACTAGAGCTCTTAACCTCCAGTCTACTGTCACTTCATTGCCAATCTGGTGTTGAGGACAGCCTGCTGGTGTGTATGAGGGGAACTAGAGCTCTTAACCTCCAGTCTACTGTCACTTCATTGCCAATCTGGTGTTGAGGACAGCCTGCTGGTGTGTATGAGAGGAACTAGAGCTCTTAACCTCCAGTCCACTGTCACTTCATTGTCAATCCCATGTTGAGGACAGTCTGCTGGTGTGTATGAGGGGAACTAGAGCTCTTAACCTCCAGTCCACTGTCACTTCATTGTCAATCCCATGTTGAGGACAGTCTGCTGGTGTGTATGAGGGGAACTAGAGCCCTTAACCTCCAGTCCACTGTCACTTCATTGTCAATCTGGTGTTGAGGACAGCCTGCTGGTGTGTATGAGGGGAACTAGAGCTCTTAACCTCCAGTCTACTGTCACTTCATTGTCAATCCCATGTTGAGGACAGTCTGCTGGTGTGTATGAGGGGAACTAGAGCCCTTAACCTCCAGTCCACTGTCACTTCATTGTCAATCCCATGTTGAGGACAGCCTGCTGGTGTGTATGAGGGGAACTAGAGCTCTCACCATCCAGTCTACTGTCACTTCATTGTCAATCCCATGTTGAGGACAGCCTGCTGGTGTGTATGAGGGGAACTAGAGCCCTTAACCTCCAGTCCACTGTCACTTCATTGTCAATCCCATGTTGAGGACAGTCTGCTGGTGTGTATGAGGGGAACTAGAGCCCTTAACCTCCAGTCCACTGTCACTTCATTGTCAATCCCATGTTGAGGACAGTCTGCTGGTGTGTATGAGGGGAACTAGAGCTCTCAACCTCCAGTCTACTGTCACTTCATTGTCAATCCCATGTTGAGGACAGCCTGCTGGTGTGTATGAGGGGAACTAGAGCTCTCACCCTCCAGTCCACTGTCACTTCATTGTCAATCCCATGTTGAGGACAGCCTGCTGGTGTGTATGAGGGGAACTAGAGCCCTTAACCTCCAGTCCACTGTCACTTCATTGTCAATCCCATGTTGAGGACAGTCTGCTGGTGTGTATGAGGGGAACTAGAGCCCTTAACCTCCAGTCCACTGTCACTTCATTGTCAATCCCATGTTGAGGACAGTCTGCTGGTGTGTATGAGGGGAACTAGAGCTCTCAACCTCCAGTCTACTGTCACTTCATTGTCAATCCCATGTTGAGGACAGCCTGCTGGTGTGTATGAGGGGAACTAGAGCTCTTAACCTCCAGTCTACTGTCACTTCATTGTCAATCCCATGTTGAGGACAGTCTGCTGGTGTGTATGAGGGGAACTAGAGCTCTCAACCTCCAGTCTACTGTCACTTCATTGTCAATCCCATGTTGAGGACAGCCTGCTGGTGTGTATGAGGGGAGCTAGAGCCCTTAACCTCCAGTCCACTGTCACTTCATTGTCAATCCCATGTTGAGGACAGTCTGCTGGTGTGTATGAGGGGAACTAGAGCTCTCACCCTCCAGTCCACTGTCACTTCATTGTCAATCCCATGTTGAGGACAGTCTGCTGGTGTGTATGAGGGGAACTAGAGCTCTCAACCTCCAGTCTACTGTCACTTCATTGTCAATCCCATGTTGAGGACAGCCTGCTGGTGTGTATGAGGGGAACTAGAGCTCTCAACCTCCAGTCTACTGTCACTTCATTGTCAATCCCATGTTGAGGACAGTCTGCTGGTGTGTATGAGGGGAACTAGAGCTCTCAACCTCCAGTCCACTGTCACTTCATTGTCAATCCCATGTTGAGGACAGCCTGCTGGTGTGTATGAGGGGAACTAGAGCTCTTAACCTCCAGTCTACTGTCACTTCATTGCCAATCTGGTGTTGAGGACAGCCTGCTGGTGTGTATGAGGGGAACTAGAGCTCTTAACCTCCAGTCTACTGTCACTTCATTGCCAATCTGGTGTTGAGGACAGCCTGCTGGTGTGTATGAGGGGAACTAGAGCTCTCAACCTCCAGTCTACTGTCACTTCATTGTCAATCCCATGTTGAGGACAGCCTGCTGGTGTGTATGAGGGGAACTAGAGCTCTTAACCTCCAGTCTACTGTCACTTCATTGTCAATCCCATGTTGAGGACAGTCTGCTGGTGTGTATGAGGGGAACTAGAGCTCTCAACCTCCAGTCCACTGTCACTTCATTGTCAATCCCATGTTGAGGACAGCCTGCTGGTGTGTATGAGGGGAACTAGAGCTCTTAACCTCCAGTCCACTGTCACTTCATTGTCAATCCCATGTTGAGGACAGCCTGCTGGTGTGTATGAGGGGAACTAGAGCTCTTAACCTCCAGTCCACTGTCACTTCATTGTCAATCCCATGTTGAGGACAGTCTGCTGGTGTGTATGAGGGGAACTAGAGCTCTTAACCTCCAGTCTACTGTCACTTCATTGTCAATCCCATGTTGAGGACAGCCTGCTGGTGTGTATGAGGGGAACTAGAGCTCTTAACCTCCAGTCCACTGTCACTTCATTGTCAATCCCATGTTGAGGACAGTCTGCTGGTGTGTATGAGGGGAACTAGAGCTCTTAACCTCCAGTCTACTGTCACTTCATTGTCAATCCCATGTTGAGGACAGTCTGCTGGTGTGTATGAGGGGAACTAGAGCTCTCAACCTCCAGTCTACTGTCACTTCATTGTCAATCCCATGTTGAGGACAGTCTGTTGGTGTGTATGAGGGGAACTAGAGCTCTTAACCTCCAGTCCACTGTCACTTCATTGTCAATCCCATGTTGAGGACAGTCTGCTGGTGTGTATGAGGGGAACTAGAGCTCTTAACCTCCAGTCTACTGTCACTTCATTGTCAATCCCATGTTGAGGACAGCCTGCTGGTGTGTATGAGGGGAGCTAGAGCTCTTAACCTCCAGTCCACTGTCACTTCATTGTCAATCCCATGTTGAGGACAGTCTGCTGGTGTGTATGAGGGGAACTAGAGCTCTTAACCTCCAGTCCACTGTCACTTCATTGTCAATCCCATGTTGAGGATAGTCTGCTGGTGTGTATGAGGGGAACTAGAGCTCTTAACCTCCAGTCCACTGTCACTTCATTGTCAATCCCATGTTGAGGACAGTCTGCTGGTATGTATGAGGGGAACTAGAGCTCTTAACCTCCAGTCCACTGTCACTTCATTGTCAATCCCATATTGAGGACAGTCTGCTGGTGTGTATGAGGGGAACTAGAGCTCTTAACCTCCAGTCCACTGTCACTTCATTGTCAATCCCATATTGAGGACAGTCTGCTGGTGTGTATGAGGGGAACTAGAGCTCTTAACCTCCAGTCTACTGTCACTTCATTGTCAATCCCATGTTGAGGACAGTCTGCTGGTGTGTATGAGGGGAACTAGAGCTCTTAACCTCCAGTCCACTGTCACTTCATTGTCAATCCCATGTTGAGGACAGCCTGCTGGTGTGTATGAGGGGAACTAGAGCTCTTAACCTCCAGTCCACTGTCACTTCATTGTCAATCCCATGTTGAGGACAGCCTGCTGGTGTGTATGAGGGGAACTAGAGCTCTTAACCTCCAGTCCACTGTCACTTCATTGTCAATCCCATGTTGAGGACAGTCTGCTGGTGTGTATGAGGGGAGCTAGAGCTCTTAACCTCCAGTCCACTGTCACTTCATTGTCAATCCCATGTTGAGGACAGTCTGCTGGTGTGTATGAGGGGAACTAGAGCTCTTAACCTCCAGTCTACTGTCACTTCATTGTCAATCCCATGTTGAGGACAGCCTGCTGGTGTGTATGAGGGGAACTAGAGCTCTTAACCTCCAGTCTACTGTCACTTCATTGTCAATCCCATGTTGAGGACAGTCTGCTGGTGTGTATGAGGGGAACTAGAGCTCTTAACCTCCAGTCTACTGTCACTTCATTGTCAATCCCATGTTGAGGACAGCCTGCTGGTGTGTATGAGGGGAACTAGAGCTCTTAACCTCCAGTCTACTGTCACTTCATTGTCAATCCCATGTTGAGGACAGTCTGCTGGTATGTATGAGGGGAACTAGAGCTCTCACCCTCCAGTCTACTGTCACTTCATTGTCAATCCCATGTTGAGGACAGCCTGCTGGTGTGTATGAGGGGAACTAGAGCTCTTAACCTCCAGTCTACTGTCACTTCATTGTCAATCCCATGTTAAGGACAGTCTGCTGGTATGTATGAGGGGAACTAGAGCTCTTAACCTCCAGTCTACTGTCACTTCATTGTCAATCCCATGTTGAGGACAGTCTGCTGGTGTGTATGAGGGGAACTAGAGCCCTTAACCTCCAGTCCACTGTCACTTCATTGTCAATCCCATGTTGAGGACAGTCTGCTGGTGTGTATGAGGGGAACTAGAGCTCTTAACCTCCAACCCACTGTCACTTCATTGTCAATCCCATGTTGAGGACAGTCTGCTGGTGTGTATGAGGGGAACTAGAGCTCTTAACCTCCAGTCTACTGTCACTTCATTGTCAATCCCATGTTGAGGACAGTCTGCTGGTGTGTATGAGGGGAACTAGAGCCCTTAACCTCCAGTCCACTGTCACTTCATTGTCAATCCCATGTTGAGGACAGTCTGCTGGTGTGTATGAGGGGAACTAGAGCTCTTAACCTCCAGTCTAGTGTCACTTCATTGTCAATCCCATGTTGAGGACAGTCTGCTGGTGTGTATGAGGGGAACTAGAGCTCTTAACCTCCAGTCTACTGTCACTTCATTGTCAATCCCATGTTGAGGACAGTCTGCTGGTGTGTATGAGGGGAACTAGAGCTCTTAACCTCCAGTTCAGTGTCACTTCATTGTCAATCCCATGTTGAGGACAGTCTGCTGGTGTGTATGAGGGGAACTAGAGCTCTTAACCTCCAGTCCACTGTCACTTCATTGTCAATCCCATGTTGAGGACAGTCTGCTGGTGTGTATGAGGGGAACTAGAGCTCTTAACCTCCAGTCCACTGTCACTTCATTGTCAATCCCATGTTGAGGACAGCCTGCTGGTGTGTATGAGGGGAACTAGAGCTCTTAACCTCCAGTCCACTGTCACTTCATTGTCAATCCCATGTTGAGGACAGCCTGCTGGTATGTATGAGGGGAACTAGAGCTCTTAACCTCCAGTTCAGTGTCACTTCATTGTCAATCCCATGTTGAGGACAGTCTGCTGGTGTGTATGAGGGGAACTAGAGCCCTTAACCTCCAGTTCAGTGTCACTTCATTGTCAATCCCATGTTGAGGACAGTCTGCTGGTGTGTATGAGGGGAACTAGAGCCCTTAACCTCCAGTCCACTGCCACTTCATTGTCAATCCCATGTTGAGGACAGTCTGCTGGTGTGTATGAGGGGAACTAGAGCTCTTAACCTCCAGTCCACTGTCACTTCATTGTCAATCCCATGTTGAGGACAGTCTGCTGGTGTGTATGAGGGGAACTAGAGCTCTTAACCTCCAGTCCACTGTCACTTCATTGTCAATCCCATGTTGAGGACAGTCTGCTGGTGTGTATGAGGGGAACTAGAGCTCTTAACCTCCAGTCCACTGTCACTTCATTGTCAATCCCATGTTGAGGACAGCCTGCTGGTATGTATGAGGGGAACTAGAGCCCTTAACCTCCAGTCCACTGTCACTTCATTGCCAATCTGGTGTTGAGGACAGTCTGCTGGTGTGTATGAGGGGAGCTAGAGCCCTTAACCTCCAGTCCACTGTCACTTCATTGCCAATCTGGTGTTGAGGACAGTCTGCTGGTGTGTATGAGGGGAACTAGAGCCCTTAACCTCCAGTCCACTGTCACTTCATTGTCAATCCCATGTTGAGGACAGCCCGCTGGTGTGTATGAGGGGAGCTAGAGCCCTTAACCTCCAGTCCACTGTCACTTCATTGCCAATCTGGTGTTGAGGACAGTCTGCTGGTGTGTATGAGGGGAACTAGAGCCCTTAACCTCCAGTCCACTGTCACTTCATTGTCAATCCCATGTTGAGGACAGCCTGCTGGTGTGTATGAGGGGAGCTAGAGCCCTTAACCTCCAGTCCACTGTCACTTCATTGCCAATCTGGTGTTGAGGACAGCCCGCTGGTGTGTATGAGGGGAGCTAGAGCCCTTAACCTCCAGTCCACTGTCACTTCATTGCCAATCTGGTGTTGAGGACAGCCCGCTGGTGTGTATGAGGGGAGCTAGAGCCCTTAACCTCCAGTCCACTGTCACTTCATTGCCAATCTGGTGTTGAGGACAGCCCGCTGGTGTGTATGAGGGGAGCTAGAGCCCTTAACCTCCAGTCCACTGTCACTTCATTGCCAATCTGGTGTTGAGGACAGCCCGCTGGTGTGTATGAGGGGAGCTAGAGCCCTTAACCTCCAGTCCACTGTCACTTCATTGCCAATCTGGTGTTGAGGACAGCCCGCTGGTGTGTATGAGGGGAGCTAGAGCCCTTAACCTCCAGTCCACTGTCACTTCATTGCCAATCTGGTGTTGAAGGTGTACTTGTCCTTCTTAAGGCTTAACCACTTGAAACGGTAGACGGGTGCAAGTTAAGGTGTTGGAGTAATGGGGTGTACCAAGATTTCTGCTGACAGCTGCAGATTAGGGTGCAACGACGGTTATGCGCCGCTATTGTATGCTAATTTCCTAAAGTAGTTTTTTTTCTTCAGAGGACACTATTGCCATTTTGATTTATTCAAGCATTTCTTGGAGAACTATAGAATAACTCAGTGTAGCTCTTGTTTGAATTGCCCTTTTGTTACTGAGTGTGCCTGCGGGCCAAAGTGATGCCTCAGGAGGCGTGTTCTGGGGTTATGAGAGTGATAACTTAGGGAGATTAGGTTCACATTTTTGTTGGGTAATAATTAGACTTCGGACGCGGTTGCTGTTTCGTTGAACTTTGGCTGGAAAATGGTTACAGTGCACAGGGTTTCACTGCTACCTCCCATTCTCCAAGCACTGCCTGCCGTTCACCCTAAACAACGTGCACCTATCCCAAATGTATGTCCGAAGCGCAGTGCAGTAAGAAACCATTTTCATTCTCTCGAAAGATATGCTGTGACGATGGCACGCCATGTTTTGTTTACACCAGAACCTTTCTCGGGTTGGATGGAGTAAAGCACTTGTTCATTTTGATACATGTGCCATACATAACCTCTTTTGTCGTGTGGACGCTTCACAGGCCGCCATATTAGGTCAACTGTGTATACCCTCCTGTGATTGTCGCTGTGAATGACAACATACCGTGTGATCAAGTTCTACGTCGTTATGTTTGTGCTTAGTTTCCATTGTGAATAGCATCTTATACACTTCATTTTTATTATTGCTTGATAACAGGTCAGTAAACGCATTAAAAATGAAGGAAACAGGAAAGGTTGGAAGAAGTAGAGAAACCGAAGGGATGCCAATGTTCTTGTTTGGATGAGGGTAGGCTACCCGCTCGACGAGCCCCGTTGAGTGCTGAAGATTTGTTTCAAGTAGTATTATCTGGCCAGAGTAAGGATGGCACTGAGAAGGCAGAGAGGCACCGCAGCGACATGGTGGAAGTGAGCCTCATTGCACGCATCTGCGTCATCACAACTTTGTAGACATCCTCGTACATACCTGAAAAAAAACACATGTTACAAATATATGTAAATTCATTGTGAACCCGGTCCCATTGACGTCTTATTCTTGTACGCTATGTGTATGACAAACAGGGGCAGGCGATAGGAACATTGTAATCCAACACGTTCATAGTGTGCAACAAAGGACTGTCGGAACCGAGCTGCTACACGCCACATGCCGGGTCGGCGAGCGGGCAAAGGCGTTCAAGGTCAGGCTGTCTCGTGCAGCTATTTGTGTGTACTTGACTAACATTATAAGCGGCTACACAAAAAGGAGTTTTCTCCGAAACCCTCGAGAAAAATCCAGCCGCGTCATGAAAGACTGTGTTAACATCAGTAAAAGAGAACTGTGTATTTGTGTAATTAGTGTATGAGAGACAGAGAAAGTGAAGAAAGACAGTGAAAGGAGTGAGTCAAGGTTATGAGAAGTAAACAGTTGTGAGTTGTAATATCATGAAAGACTGTAGACTGTGTTAACATCAGTAAAAGAGAACTGTGTATTTGTGTAATTAGTGTATGAGAGACAGAGAAAGTGAAGAAAGACAGTGAAAGGAGTGAGTCAAGGTTATGAGAAGTAAACAGTTGTGAGTTGTAATATCATGAAAGACTGTAGACTGTGTTAACATCAGTAAAAGATAACTGTGTATTTGTGTAATTAGTGTATCAGAGGCAGAGATAGTGAAAAAAGACAGTGAAAGGAGTGAGTCAAGGTTACGAGAATTAAACAGTTGTGAGTTGTAATATCATGAAAGACTGTAGACTGTGTTAACATCAGTAAAAGATAACTGTGTATTTGTGTAAGTAGTGTATGAGAGACAGAGAAAGTGAAGAAAGGCAGTGAAAGGAGTGAGTCAAGGTTATGAGAAGTAAACAGTTGTGAGTTGTAATATCATGAAAGACTGTAGACTGTGTTAACATCAGTAAAAGAGAACTGTGTATTTGTGTAATTAGTGTATGAGAGAGAGACAGAGAAAGTGAAGAAAGACAGTGAAAGGAGTGAGTCAAGGTTATGAGAAGTAAACAGTTGTGAGTTGTAATATCATGAAAGACTGTAGACTGTGTTAACATCAGTAAAAGATAACTGTGTATTTGTGTAATTAGTGTATGAGAGACAGAGAAAGTGAAGAAAGACAGTGAAAGGAGTGAGTCAAGGTTATGAGAAGTAAACAGTTGTGAGTTGTAATATCATGAAAGACTGTAGACTGTGTTAACATCAGTAAAAGATAACTGTGTATTTGTGTAATTAGTGTATCAGAGGCAGAGATAGTGAAAAAGACACTGAAAGAAGTGAGTCAAGGTTACGAGAATTAAACAGTTGTGAGTTGTTATATCATGAAAGTCTGTAGACTGTGTTAACATCAGTAAAAGAGAACTGTGTATTTGTGTAATTAGTGTATGAGAGACAGAGAAAGTGAAGAAAGACAGTGAAAGGAGTGAGTCAAGGTTACGGGAATTAAACAGTTGCGAGTTGTAATATCATGAAAGACTGTAGACTGTGTTAACATCAGTAAAAGAGAACTGTGTATTTGTGTAACTAGTGTGTGAGACACAGTCGACACAGAGAGAGTGAAGAAAGACAGTGAAAGAAGTGCGTCAAGGTTATGAGAAATAAACAGTTGTGAGTTGTAATATCATTAAAGACTGTGTTATGGACGAGAATAAAACTGTGTAACTGTCAAATTGTAAATGGGAACATCTTATTAAATAATTACAATTTCATTTATTACAGTTCTGTATATCGTGCAGAATTGCTAAAGAAACCAATAATTTGACTGTTTTCCAATTAAACTCTGTTATAACTAGGGCTCGGATTTTGATGACCTGAGGAATATTATGAAATGATCTAAATGAACAAATAAGGCTTACAAATGACCATTTCTTGATATCCTTGCAGTTATAACTCATCAGTGAATTACAAACATATTTTGTACGTTTTCAAATTTGAAGGGGTGTCTATTACTACAACATGGGACATACTTAAAGTAATAAATAGTGTGTTTTTTGATCGCGGAGGAAAAGTTGTTAGGTTAGATAAAACTAATACACATTGAAATATGACTGAAATGCTCTGACCTGTCATCGAAGTAGAACCCGCCACAGTGTGACATCCTGATGATCTCTGTGTCGGTGGTGAGAGTGCCACTGTCTAGAGCACACCCCCTCACGGTGATGCGGTCCCCCGTATCATCTGCAAAACATACAGCACACAGTTTATACTGGTGCTCTGTGCTAGCACTTTTGATACACGAAAATAACACATGGTGTTTGTATGCTTTACTGTTAAGTAGTGGTGGGACAGCGATACTTGGTGCTATCAGAGTCTGTCTGTCTGTCTGTCTGTCTATGTCTGTGTGTGTGTATGTATGTGTGTATGTATATTGTGACTTTGGTTGTGTTGAAAAGTAAAGAAGACAGATGTAGTCGAGATAAAGAAACACTTTTATTTCCGTAAACAGTAACTTTGTACACTCGTTACAACAAAAAGAAAGTCTTTTCCGATTCTCCAACAGCAGGGCTCCGAACTCGTAACACAAAGAACTGTCCCTTCTCCGTCGGCACAACGCTTCATATCGTCTGTCCGTCTGCGTCGGCACGACTACTCAACGCTTCACATACGTCTGACTGACTCTTCTCACACTTTACCGTTATTTATATCTCCCAGGCACTATTCTGGAAAGTTCAGTTATTGCGCTGGAGTACAAAGCGGAAGATTCCAGAAGCTTCTATCCTTTTCTCTCTTTCGGCAAGCGCCCCAACAATGCGGCCATTCTCTGTCTCTTTCCTTCGGCTCCTTTGCGGTAGTGCCGACAATAATGCGATGGGTGACACTGCTGTTGTCGGCAATTAGATGCGGCGGGCGCGGTGACACTGCTCCCTCCTCAGAGCTGGTCGTCCCGACACTGCGGCATCTCCCTTGCGCCCCGGTGGACTAACCCATCGAACCTCTTCTCCAGGAGGCACGATCCTAGGTATCGCTGTTGGATAGTGTCCCTTGGTCCGGGTAGGACGATGTATGCCATCCTGCTTCGAAATTCTGCAACAGTACCGCCGGTCTTGACGGTCCCTCGTCCAGTTGCCCTTCTTCCTGGTGTGTTGACGGGCCATCCTGCGCACTTGGAAACGGCTCACTGGGTACCATGTCCGCCGACCTCTCTGGCGCACCTTCGCAGCCACCTTGCTTCCGATGGGTCCGGCAACAAACCCCGCCACATCCGCGCGAGTCGCGTCCACCGCTGCACTCGTGTTCACTCGTGCTCGGCACGGCCTCTTCTGTATCCTGCCGTCCAAGATGATGTCCACGATTCTTCCGTTCACGGCACTATGCGTCAGGTGATTGGATGGCTCCGACGGTCTCCCCATGTCACACGCCAAGTCGGTTCTCGCGTGTTGCTCGTTTGCTTGTGCGCTTCCCTGCTGATCGTCCTCCACGTCATATCCTGGTTGGTTACGTACCCGACACACTCCTCCAGGGGATCCTCGACGACGTCCCTGAACTGCCCCTTTATCTTCCCCGAGACGTACACTTTCGTTATCTGAAACAGGCGCAACTGTCGCCTCGGCCACTAGGTACTCCCTCCCCGGCTCCGCGCTATTCCGCCTGCCCCTGGCATCCAGTACTTTGACGCTCTCGTCAACTCTTACTACCAGGGCGCCAAGACGTTCCCCGTCGTCCTCCACGACGTCCACGTGCTGGCAGAGGTCTTCCACCTTTTCGCCCAGTTCTTCCACGTCTTCCGTCACGCCAATCAGTTCGCCGTCAATTTTCGCCGATAGCTCCGTCTTCATCTCTGGTTGTCGTTTGCCGTCTTCATCTCTGCTTTCAGCTTGGCAGCGAGGTTGTCGTTTGCCGTCTTCATTTCGGCGAATAATTCTTTCATCATTGCCATCATCCTGGTTTCCGAATCTCCCTCCATCTTGGTTCTAACGTTGCAACTTCTAACGACGATGTAACGAAACTAGAAGCAATTCGACGAATCCCACTTCTGACACCAGTGTGACTTTGGTGGGTGTAAAAAGTAAAGAAGACAGATGTAGTCGAGATAAAGAAACACTTTTATTTCCGTAAACAGTAACTTTGTACACTCGTTACAACAAAAAGAAAGTCTTTTCCGATTCTCCAACAGCAGGGCTCCGAACTCGTAACACAAAGAACTGTCCCTTCTCCGTCGGCACAACGCTTCACATCGTCTGTCCGTCTCCGTCGGCACGACTACTCAACGCTTCACATACGTCTGACTGACTCTTCTCACACTTTACCGTTATTTATATCTCCCAGGCACTATTCTGGAAAGTTCAGTTATTGCGCTGGAGTACAAAGCGGAAGATTCCAGAAGCTTCTATCCTTTTCTCTCTTTCGGCAAGCGCCCCAACAATGCGGCCATTCTCTGTCTCTTTCCTTCGGCTCCTTTGCGGTAGTGCCGACAATAATGCGATGGGTGACACTGCTGTTGTCGGCAATTAGATGCGGCGGGCGCGGTGACAATATGTATGTGTGTGTATTTATGTGTGTAGGTAGGTAGGTGGGTGGGTAGGTAGGTAGGTGGGTTGGTAGGTGGGTAAGTAGGTAGTTAGGTGGGTGGGTAGGATGGTAGGTGGGTAGGCAGGTAGGTAGGTAAGTAGGTAGGTATGCAGGTAGGCAGACAGGTAGGCAGGCAGGTAGATAGGGAGGTAGCCAGGTAGATAGGCAGGTAGGTAGGCAGACGGGTAGGCAGGCAGCTAGGTAGGCAGGTAGATAGGCAGCTAGGTAGGCAGATAGGTAGGCTGGCAGGTAGATAGGTAGGCAGACAGGTAGGCAGGCAGCTAGGTAGGCAGGTAGATAGGCAGGTAGGTAGGTAGGCAGATAGGCAGGCAGGCAGAGAGGTAGGTAGGTAGGCAGAGAGGCAGGTAGGCAGGCAGAGAGGCAGGTAGGTAGGCAGGCAGATAGGCAGGCAGGTAGGCAGAGAGGCAGGTAGGCAGATAGGCAGGCAGGTAGGCAGAGAGGCAGATAGGCAGGCAGAGAGGCAGGTAGGCAGAGAGGCAGGTAGGCAGATAGGCAGGCAGGTAGGCAGGCAGAGAGGCAGGCAGGTAGGCAGGCAGAGAGGTAGGCAGGCAGAGAGGCAGGTAGGCAGGCAGGTAGGTAGGCAGGCAGTGAGGCAGGTAGGTAGGCAGGCAGAGAGGCAGATAGGCAGGCAGGTAGGCAGGCAGAGAGGCAGATACGCAGGTAGGCAGGCAGGTAGGTATGCAGGCAGAGAGGTAGGTAGGTAGGCAGAGAGGCAGATAGGTAGGCAGGTAGGTATGCAGGCAGAGAGGCAGATAGGTAGGTAGGCAGGCAGAGAGGCAGATAGGTAGGCAGGTAGGTATGCAGGCAGAGAGGCAGATAGGTAGGTAGGTAGGCAGGCAGAGAGGCAGATAGGTAGGCAGGTAGGCAGGCAGATAGGTAGGCAGGCAGGTAGGTATGCAGGCAGAGAGGCAGATAGGCAGGCAGGTAGGCAGGCAGAGAGGCAGATAGGTAGGCAGGTAGGCAGGCAGAGAGGCAGATAGGTAGGCAGGCAGAGAGGCAGGTAGGTAGGCAGGCAGAGAGGCAGATAGGTAGGCAGGCAGAGAGGCAGATAGGTAGGCAGGCAGGTAGGCAGGCAGAGAGGCAGATAGGTAGGCAGGCAGATAGGTAGGCAGGCAGATAGGCAGGCAGAGAGGCACATAGGTAGGCAGGTAGGCAGGCAGAGAGGCAGATAGGTAGGCAGGCAGGTAGGCAGGCAGGCAGAGAGGCAGGCAGAGAGGCAGGTAGGTAGGCAGATAGGCAGGCAGGTAGGCAGGCAGAGAGGCAGGTAGGTAGGCAGGCAGGTAGGCAGGCAGAGAGGCAGATAGGTAGGCAGGTAGGCAGGCAGAGAGGCAGATAGGTAGGTAGGCATGTAGGCAGGCAGAGAGGCAGATAGGCAGGCAG